>CM062387.1:0-1200000 GCA_031310005.1 Dactylellina haptotyla | reverse complement strand
CCAATGATGGCAACAACCTGTAACCCGCCGTAATTCTTCTCTACACTGATACCCGCGTCCAAAACCTTCTTACCTCCCTTTCCCATATCATCTTCCCTCCATCCTTGCTTCGTATAGCGGAAGCCATAATCGCCATCAGCGCCTTAAGTTCAGCGGCCTATCTTGAAAATCTACAATGCTGAAGCTAACATTTGGTGCTGTCTTGCAGACTAAATTTTGTAATATCAAAAATGCTTAGCAAGTTTCTCGTTGCGGCTCTCGCCGCCGCCGGTGCAGTCAATGGTAAGGGGAACGGAATTACTCCCAGTTCTAGACACTTAACTAACCATCGTGACCATAAATTAGCCCAGCGCAATCCTTGCAGCGCTCAATCTACCACTGTTAACTCTCAGGAGGACCTTACCGCTTTGTCGTCTTGTACCACACTCAGCGGAGACTTGGTTCTCGGGCCTGATCTCGTTCAAGCCACCATCTTCGGTATCAGAACTATCAGAGGCGATTTGATTGCTGCCAATGCTGTGCTTCTGCAGATGCTCAGCGCACCAGAACTCGCCACAATTGAGGGCAAGTTCAACATGACCTCGTTGACTGTCTTGAACACCCTCCAGTTTGATGTTCTCCGAACCGTCGGAGAAATTTATTGGCAAACACTTCCTGCTCTCAGCCAACTGGGATTTACCGCCCAAGTCACACAAGCCGATAGGGTTACCATCACAGACACCATTCTTGAATCTCTCAACGGCATTAATCTTGTCACCGTCCAACGATTTGATATCAACAACAACAGATACCTTAAGGAGGTAAAGGTCCAGCTTGCCAACATCACCGATAGTTTGGCCATTGAGTTCAACAGTCCATCCGTTGCTGCCTCGTTTCCTAATCTCACCTGGGCTAATAACGCTACTTTCCGCTCATGCGGTGACGTCCAACTTCCTTCTCTCACTACCGTCAATGGTTCCATCGGGTTCTTCGACAACACCTTCGACAGTCTTGCCGCCCCTAAGTTGACTGCCGTCGGAACTGGTACTGAAGGTGGCGATGTAACATTCGCTAACAATGACGCTCTCACCAATGTTAGTATGCCATTGCTGGCGACTATCTTTGGAACTCTCCAATTCGTCAACGACTCGAACGTCAAGGAAATCACCGGGTTCCCCAAGCTCGCTACTGTTCACGGTTCTATTGATATCAGCGGCGAATTTGATAAGTAAGTGACTAGTGTAAACGCTCTTTTTTCTAACCGGGAAATGAGCTAACTCTCCATTTTAGGGCCGATTTTCCATCTCTCAAAGATGTCCGTGGCGGATTCAACTTGCAGACCACTTCTGAGTTCGACTGTTCGGAATTTGATAAACTTGATAATGGTGCAGTCAAAGGAAAATATGTTTGCTCTGGTAAGGTCACAAACCCGGGAACCGAGGGTACTGATCCGCAAACCAATGGAGGAAGCAGCGGAGACAAAAAGAACTCTGCTGGCAGATTCACCGCCGGCAAGTCGTTTGCCGCCATGCCAATTCTTGCTCTCCTAGCCACCGCCCTCCTGTAAATATATTGCTTTGCCCTTTTAATTTTTTTCCCCATCCCTGATCATGCCATGTTTTATTTGGATCACTTGGGATCTCGTCGTGCGTACTATCCTGGAAGAAACAGGCGGACGATGGCCGCGCCTCTTCCATCTTGCCTTTGAAAGTTCAATGACAGATAGAATACTTTAAGTAATGGCTATTATCTCCTTAAGCATGAGATATCTGCTCTTCATTATCCTCATACTGAGAACCTAATTAATGTTTTAAAAGCCTCTGTGTATACACTTCTTCATACCTTCTCCTTCCCATACGATCCACGGTTTGAAGTGGTAACTAACGAAATTCAAAGTACTTGCTCCCCCCCCTCACAAATTTGGTCTCTTTCTATCATCTTTTCTGCTCTTTTTTCTTCTTTTCTGCACAAATAAGCCCAGCTTTTATACCTCATCGTTGGTTGCCTTTTTAATGTATACAACTTTCTTTTAGCTTCTGTAGTAAAAATTATATTTGCTCTAAATATCATATCATATCATATTTCCTATTCCGTCTATACTGCGATTTTACAAAGTATTAGTATAGTCATCTGGCCATGCAACTAGCGAGACGATATCATCCCCACCAAGTGCCAATAACGATCATTTCCGTCTGTGTTCAGGCGATTGTGCAACGTTGTTGTATTCCGATGCAAATCCGATTGATTCCAGCCTTGTTTTTAAATTAGTGCACACTGATTCGGGTAAATTCGACACCCCTCTTGTGATACGACACCAGCGAACCGTAATTCTACAACCAAAGTGAGGTAGTTACTACGAGACTTCGCGATGATTTTAAAGCGATTGCCTTATGTTAGTACATGGTTATGTCTTTGATGATGATCCCCGAAATAGCAGAAATATCTAGACGTGCTCCCAAGTTACCAAGTATACTGAATAATGCTTCTTCTTTGTAGTGCCAGTGCCAGCCAAGCACAATCACACCTAGCCGCATGTGCGTTTGTCGTGAGATAATCTTCGAGTAATTTTCACATTCCCCGGCAAGCCCAGAATTGCGTAATGATGGCAACTTCCCCACTGCTCGGTCGGGTTTGATACCCTCTCGTCAAACCTCCGGACGGAAAGAGTTCCTCCACGAGGTTCCATCCCGCGGTCCCCGAATTCCACCGGTTGGGAGGCCACCTGAGGCCAGCTACAAGGTGGTGCGCCGGCGCCTATCAATAACAGAAAAGCTGCTAGGCGGACAACATCCCTTTGATCAACAGCAAAGGGTGGCAGGGAAAAATGTGGTAGAATACTGGATTATTCCGCGTCTGTTGAGATTTACCTTCAAAATTGATTTCCCAGGTGGCCGCACGATTCGTCCGACCTTGCTAGATACCAAACTGATTGAACGCGTATCAAGTTTAGCCTGGATTGTATTGAGAACCAGAGCAACTCGGTGTAAAAAGTTTGGATCATGGGTTCTAGACAATGTTCTTCTCAACACATTTCCCACCTCCAGCCCACAATTGCAACATACTTGGATATCGATAGACGGATAATGCGACCAGTATATAACGTTTATCCATACCAGAATACGGACATCTAAAACTTGGAAAGTTGCAGACTCGAATCTAGCGTGATATAAGGTCTGACAATTAAACAGATGGGGAACACGATCTAGCGTCACACCAGAGCCGGAGCATATGCTGAAAAGCAAGCAAGCCGTGGATGGGGATGTTGTAATCAATTCAAACTGCAACACGCCCGCGCCACTACAAAATTGCAGTTGTACAACCCGAAGTTGCAATGGATGCATCCACCACGACGTAGGGTATATAATTATCATAAGAATAATAAAACTGTAATTTTTGTATCCTTAGTATCGCCCCTGCGTAAACGAGAGCAAAACTCCGAGTACCTGGCGGTCACCGTTTTCGTTTGTTTTTGATCCCACTCACCCTTGGGGGGAATTAAAGCTTAAGAATGGTTCACATCATGAGACTAGCCTCGAGGGCGCCATATGAATTACTGTAACAAATTAGTATGTATCTGTCTCATTTATATGAGTGAGGACTATTGTGGCAGAGCTTCTGCCTCTTGGATTCGAAGGAACCAAGATGATTCTGTTACCAAGAACGGCGCCTTGCATAATAGCTCCTGCCCTGGAAGCAAGGAGGCGCACTGGTGACTTCCGCTGCCTGCGCAACTAGTTCGTGAGGTCGCTCATCAATATTGCACGTCTCCAGCGAGCACTTCATTGGATTGGTTTCACTTATTCGAGCTCTCATCTGTACACCCTGGGTCCCGAAGATCACAGCTGTTGCGACCTGAGGCCGAACTCCTGCAGGAACTTTATTGGGCCCTCTCACCGAGTCTATATCATTCGTTTCGCTTTCCTTTCTTTTCTTTTTCTCTCTCTTTCCCGCTGAGAACTTCCCCCCCCCCCCGAATTATTCGCCCCTCTCTGCAATCCATCTCCGGCTTCTGCGCGAAATAAAATGGAGTGGTCTCTGATGAGTATCTGTATGGGAAATCTATCTTTTTCCTTCGAGCTATTTTACTTTTTGCGGTGATATCAAAACAAGTCCAATGTGCTGGTGCCTGATCACCCGCTGTCACCCAAGCTGATAAAGCAATGGCAGTCAGCATTTTTCACCACAGGGCCCTTCTAGATCTTGAAAGTTAAAAAACTCTGCTCCAGTCTTTCCCCTTGAATCCCGTCGAATTCGCCTGGCGGGAAATATTTTATACATACCATTCTTTAGCCACCTCGGACGAACCAGTTTATACCACCTGATCTCAAAGCCACGGCAGTCCCCCAGCAAAAGAAAAACCTAGTTTGCTTATCGACACATAATTATATTGAAATAAATACTTAGTCTGTCTTTGTCCGCCTCTCTGTTTTCTCTCACCTATCTCCCTAGGTCATCAAACACACATCTTCCCCACATAGTGTCTTTACAAACACAAGAATTCGCTGGTCGAGTTAACTTTACCTACTATCAATATGGCTTTCCAACAAGATACCAACGCAAATTTTATGCTGCCGTGAGTTTATCCTTCATTTCGTGATATCTTTTTAAAACAATAGAAGTTGACTTCGTATTGGAACTTCGAACAGATCTTGCAAGGATATTATTAGAGATGCAGCAGCTGGTGGCTTATGCGACATATTTGACGGCCAAGAACAGAAGGAACAGGTTACTGGATCCGTCGATAGTAGTCCTACCCAAGTATATCACGCTCTACCAGCTCAAGAGCAACCTCGTGGAGAGTATCCACGGCCGCAGTCGTCATATGCCCAGAGTTTAAGCAACGCTTCCAGTTCTCCGGTATCAATAATATCCCCCAAAGTCTCATCATTTTCGAGATTTATTCCAAAGAGAAGGGATTGTTCATCAAATCAATTCCATCCTTATAAAAAGGAAAATTGCTCGTACTCAGTGAGCCGTGGTGGCCTACCACTACCAACATTAAAGACCTCCTTTGAACAAAGAACAATTGCCGGTGCTCCCCGATCGCCTCCGAACACCAGGAAGAGTTCTTTCGCTGCTTCAGACTCATCCTCATCATTCGGACGAAACGTATTTGTTTTCAGTGAGGAGGATATAATTTCAACCCCTCTCACTCCTTTGACGCAACATTCAGAAGATGGACAAACCATCAAAGACGAAAGTATCGTTTTTGATACCTCTCTTGTCCAGCGCTACCAACAGAACCAAGAGAGTGGGAAGGGCGGTAAACATTCCGCCGAGCTGGCAAAGGCTGCACGCCGGAGAAAAGCTCATCTACAGTCAGAGCAACGGAGAAGAGAACACATCAAGGACGGGATGGACCGCCTCGTCCAAGTTGTACCGGCTTGCCAGGAAAGCCGAGATACCAAAGGTATATCAAAGGCCGCGATCCTTAAACATGCGTATGAATACATCTACCAACTTCGCACCGACCTCCAAAGCTTGAAACAATTAAATATGAGCAAAGACAGAGAAATTTCAGAGCTTCGTAGACGCTTAGCACTTTCAAATCCTGCCCCCCCAACACATTGGCGATGAAGACGATTATCATCAACACCTCTACCCCCCTCCCTTTCTCTTTATCTCCTGTAGCGATTGAAACAATCTATTCCATATTCCGGGCTATCCCATGTGGGCCTATTCTCTTATTTCATTTCTAATCTCTATTGCTATTGTTAAAAGGTCTCAGTTTACAAGGCGTTAAACGGCGTTTGAAGGAAATCGATTTACGCTGTGTTTCGTTGTTTCTATTTATTCGATATACTCGACGCTTTCGTTTCCTACTACTTCTTGACCTCCATCTTCATCTACTTCATTTTAATATCGGGTGCCTTTATCACCATGTCAATTCAAATGTCCTAAAATAGTTGCAATCTGAGTTTGAGCTATGAATTGACTGATCACACATTTCTTTGATCGCTTTGTTTCCGGGCTAGGAAATACATACGAGAGAGGTTGGCAAAACATGCTTTTTTGATTGGACTCTAATCCGCAATTACCCCGTCTTATCTGATTCACCGTGAATGTCATGTACGTCAGTTTTGGCCACCTACATTCCTGCGAAAATTATTAATAGCTAGGACTCGGTATCTTCTAGGCTTCCAGTTTTCACAGGCTATACATCTCAATTTTGAAACATCTACCTTATTTCCTGCCATTTCCCTATCCTGTTGCCTCGATATGCGCAGCGAAGGTGTAAGAAGTCCTACTTATCATTCCTGAGCGGGTATTTCAAGTTGCCTATCACGCAGAGGTATCCACACAATTCTGCAGCCTTAGCGAAAATCTGAAGGATATTTATTACTTGCTCTTCTTAATCCGTAAGAAAGCTAAGCCCTTGCTCTGGAAAGGTGGGTCCTAAATGCGAATGGCCGGTGAGAGGGTAAAGTTAGCCCCTTCGTATCGATATTACCAGCTTCTAAGGCAACCCTTGCAATTATATCTGAGATTTGAGGGTGTAATCAGCTAGCTAACGAAGCACACGGTTGCATTATGATTAAGCCATTATATATTTGTGAGTATTTATTTCCCGTTGGTGGGTTACTCTATCGATCGCATTTTGCTCCTTCTTCGACACAGGGTCAAGGAATTTCGAAATCATGATCTGGCAAATGGGTATGATCGACATATAAAATGTACCTGTGACCCTGTTAACCGTCCTCTAGATTTCATGTTTCAAGGAACGCCCTGTATTGTAGATGAGTATTCAAAGCCTAGAATAGCACAGCAACATTCCTAGTCGTGAGCTCGTGAGTTGATTCGTGCGTGGCCTAGATATGTCATGTCACGCTTCATATTTCGCACTTCCCTTGACCAAGGAAAGGCCAAGTTTGCAAGAGCGAACCTCGTGCCCACTTGGACGGTGTGTTACACACACCCATGGGTTACTATGGGGTGGATACGGATACAAATATGGATATGAATGATCTCGAACGGAGGGAACTTCATGGATTTTTGTCGTTTAACCTAGTGTCTCATTTCGTTCTTTTAAGTTTCTTTTATTGACATGCAGGGCTTATTTTCAGTTGCTCCTGTATATGGCAGAATTTATATGACTGTTGGTCATTCGAGAAAACAAAGGGAAGTGTGGCTCGGTGATCGGGGGGGTTTTGACAAGGGAGGGAATGAACGTGTCAGAAAAGTGGAACCGAGATAATTGAGCATTCTTGCAAATCGTGTGCTACTATGTAAATTAAGCCTCGATCCTAGTTTCCAGGTTACGGAAATGACTTGCAATGGCTGACTTCAGGTTGTGTAACAACGGCTCATGATCAGAAACCACTCCCTTTCTCCGGATAGAAAGTGTCAATCAAAGTCTGGACACTGGTCGAATTTAAACGTCGGCATAGTCCACCCACCGGCCGCCCAGGAGTATCTGACTTTATCAAGTATATATCACTATAATGCGGAGATAAGGCGTGCCAAGGTTGAATTTATACGTCTTGCTACGTTAGATAGCGCCTGGAGGTCATGCATTCCAAACTATCGCCAATCTAAACTATTGAGGCAATTTAGAGCTGGCGTTTGTTTCGGGTCATTAAGATTAACGTTGTAAAACTTGAATATTTCGGCCTAAGTCTTATGTTGAGATCGATGAGGAAGTATGATTCGGGAGCTCGTAGAGTTATAGCTAATTGTTCATGAAATAGTCAAGTGCCGGACTGAATGGAGGGTTACCTTAAACCTTATTAACAACACTAAGTTACTATACTTAATACTTATACTTATACTTATAATACTTAAGCAAATCATAATTTTCTCATAATAATATTCTGAAAAAATATATTATTTTTATACTTAACAATCTTAATGGTTTTTCTGAAGCTCTAGTTATAAACCTATATATCATAATATAAATATATTAAGTCCTAAAATATTACCCCTACTCTAAAGGAGAGGTTATTGAAGGTGAGCTCGACTAAGAAGCGTTGGGGCCCGGTATAATGGACAACATTCGGGTTAGTGCTGCGCAGCAGCCCTCTAGTTCAGTCTAAAAAATATATCTCATATTCAGACTTTAACGAAGAAAATAGCTTTCGGGATATTTGAACAAGATTAGATACGCTGGATATAACCACCTTCTGGCTAAGTTAGTGTCCAAGGTGTTTTAAGCATGAAAAACCCCCAACAAAAGTAGGAGTTTTGTGTTGCAGTGGATTTGTGCACAAATACAACACAGCAAAATCAGCGTCTGGCAACGAGACTGAGGCCAAGGGTCGTATCCAAAATTTCCTGTATCCACCACCACCACAACCAAATATCTAGGACGTTCCCGCTTGAGTCAGGACCTGAGAAACTAAACCTAAGCAACAAAGGGTTCTGAAGCACACAACAATCTGGCAACACACTTTCAGATGGCATTTTGGCCCTCCAAGCATGTCACAAAATAGATTTTCTCCTAGGGTGAAATGAAATCACCTCTCTCAGAGTGTTTTTATTTGTTCGTTTTGCTAAGCGGCTCCGGGAGCTCGAAGGCTAATCTACATATTATAAATAGGCGTTCACCATGCCGTTAGCAGCGTTCACGATGGCCGGAATTCTCTTCGTGTACGCTCGTAGCTCAATCAGGTTGGCAAGGCAAAATGCCCAAATAAACCGAGGAGCAATCGGTTAGTAGTTTTGGGGCTTCATCGCATTGGTTAGTCGGGGTATACCGGTGGGTTAACATATACACTAGTCCACCACCGAGAGAACGTGGAGAATCCCCCTTAGGCATAGTTGCACCAGAAAACATAATAAACCTCGCGAAGGAACAGCTGCGTTGATAGATAAGCGTGTTGATATGTTTGTTGGGAATATATCTGGACGCTTTATAGACTGGGGAGCAAGTACATGTTGCATCTGATAATTCTAATAACCGCCATGCAGCAAACCTATTCGCAGTGCTTAATCCTAGAGTAGCCCATACTGCGCTAGTAGTGTAGTGGCGCGCTATCATTCGCTTCTTTACTCGGTAGTTTGGTTGCTATTTCGATTGGCTGTATGTGAGCCATTCTGAGACTGGTCAAGTTTCTATATATGAACAAAACAACGTGTAAAAATTTTATGGGTGTGCTATACAATTATCGGATCTCAGATAAGGGATTTGTCTGCGAAAGTGACATCGACTGTACAATTGTAGATAGATAGGCCGCAAAGATCGATCAGTTATTTCCGTGTCATGGCGTCGAACATCTTGCGTTCGGCCTCTTCCTTCTCGACTTCCTCGATGTAGGGGCTTAAATAAGGAACGTCCTAAGGAGAAATGTCAGCGAAGAGCACTTATTCCGAGGGGTGGTGCGCAAAGGATCAGTACTTCTTCAGGTTTGATCCAGTCTTCCTTGGGTAGAAGCGAGTGGGTGATGGAACACTATATGCAAAACAAAAGTTATACCAGTGAGTCAACCGTGCTGAAGTCTAGTATATATAAGTACGGATAGGGGCTATCCGATTGCTTACCTGTAGTGCTCGTCGTATTCTGAAAGCGCGGTCGTAGGCGAGTCTGGGTGGTAGTCGCTTCAATGCGAGTTGGACAGTATGCGTCTCCTCGCGTAGCATGTCCTCATACCTGGGCGGTAGGTAGATCGTTAGTACGGACAGCCAGCAGTTATAAGTGCCATATCTCTCCTCCCGTGGCCCCATTCTTCCCTATCTGCGCGGGGTAATGTCGGGGCAGCGCTCCTTACATCAAACCGACTTTCCGGTAGCCCGCCAGGTCACAGTATCTATCGGCGATTGGTTTGATAAAGTTGAACAGCCTCGGACGAGCTGTGACGTAGTTGTACATCATCTTAACAGCCTTTGACGACGACATTGTGACAGCGGATTGAGGCGAGGAGTGCGGACGGATGTTTCTGGGGAGGCAATTGCAAGTTGGCGGTCTGGATATCTCTCGAATCGGGGGGGTAGGGTCGACGTCGAGTGGTCTTCGGGTGAGGTTTTGACAGTTGGTGCCGAAAAGTACGCAGAAATCAACAACATCTGATTCGCCAGGAGGAAAGCACTGTGCGTTGCGTTGCGCGTTGTGCGTTGCGCTTTGCGTGTGACATAATCAAAAAGATGGGTTTGCCTTCCTGTGCGCCGACCCGCTTTTCTGGCTCGCTGATGAAGCCGGACCGCCCCGACAGACCCGCTACATCTCTATGCACCCATAGCTAGGTCGACAACGACGCCGACGACAACAACAACGACAACGACGGCATGTCGTGAAGCTGTGTTCTCTGTTCCTTTTTCCCGCTAGCCCGGACCGCACCCTATTTTGAATTGCTGGTCCCATATTTTTATTTTTATCTTCCTTTCGTGTTTGGTGCAACCTGAATGCCGCCCTACTTGCAGTATAAGGATATCGTAACTGGTCGTGCGAGACATCCCGTCGTCGTCGTGTATCAACCATCCCCATACTAACTCCCTCCTACTCTGCGGCCGGTATCTCTCATACCCGGTGAGCCACCACCCCACACGACCTCGTACACATCCCCCATTCACAGAACCTCTTCCAGAGCATCTCCCGTTTACTTGATTTCCAACACTACCAGCGGCACACGCTCCACCTGGTGCATTTGGCCTCGCCGATAGCTTCTGGCATGCTCGACTTTATCATATTCTGACAGTACATTGCGACACCGTTGATAGAAACCCCCCTTCGGCTTAGTGATGCTATTAGAGTCTCCCTCAGAGGCGACCTGTAGCTACCTTCGGAAAGAGTATCAACTACCGCCCTTTTTGTAAATTCAACATCATTCCGTAGCATAAAGCGATGCAAACAAGACGGCGCCGAAGGACCTCTCGAACCTATCCTGACATCGATCATATCTCCCAAGGGCCAAACAAAGAGGTACCGCGGGCCCCAATACGATTCAGAGATTCCCGAATCAAACCACCCGACTCCAACTGTACCCTGATCTCCCGTTGCTCTTCGCTATCAACCCACCCCCGCTACAGGCTGTTTAGCCGCTATAGCGATTTGGATTACGGAGATTGGGGGAGGGCTTCTAGTTAACGTACTAGTACCAGCAGCCTCCGATACAGTGGGATATTGCCACATCTCTGTCCTCTGTTCTGGTGATTTCCACTGGATATTCTAACGGGCATCATCTTCTCTCTTACTTCCCGTAGTTAGCTGTATATCAAAAAGCGCGGCAGCACCTGCTAGAATGGAACGCTCGACAGACAGTCATTTCTCTCTCTCAAAACCGAGCACCTCGCAGACTCGCGAGCACCCTGGTGAACTCCCTGATGCTGAGAAATATTGGTCTCATTCGAGCACCCAACAGAAAAAGGGTGTCCCGCCTGTTCTTCCCAAAGATCCTCCGAGTTATCACCTCACTCCGGGATTCGTCCACGCATTCTCTGGTGCAACTGCCGGGTTTGCTTCTGGTATTGTAACCTGTCCACTTGATGTGATTAAGACAAAGTTACAAGCACAAGGAGGATTCGCACCTGTTCCGCGAGCTGTTGGCGGTCGAGCGGCAGGCGCTGCGAATCTTCATACAACCCCAAGCGCTAATTACAAGGGTTTGGTTGGCACAGCAAGGATAATATGGAGGGAGGATGGAGTCATCGGATTTTATAGAGGCCTTGGTCCGATAATACTGGGCTACCTCCCGACTTGGGCGGTTTATTTCACTGTGTATGAGAAAGCAAAAAGAGTCTTAAAAGCAGAAGGTACACCCAAGGCTGGAAGTTATGTTACCTTAAGGCATTTCTGTTCCAAGCTAACATTTCCTTGCCCTAACAGAAAGCAGAAACCCTTGGTTTGGTCACATAATTTCAGCTATGGTCGCAGGAGGATGTTCAACAGTATGCACAAACCCAATATGGGTCATCAAGACTCGACTGATGTCACAAGCCCAGCAAAACTCCACCACCCACCAAGCGCCTTGGCAATATAAATCGACCCTAGATGCGGCGAGAACAATGTATAGAGTCGAGGGCGTCAGAGCGTTCTACTCGGGGCTAGCACCGGCTTTACTCGGCCTAAGTCATGTAGCCGTACAATTCCCGCTTTACGAAGAGTTCAAAAGGATGTTCCGCGAATCTGAAGCCTGGAATAGCGAAAAAGGAGAATTTTACAACATGACCGGAATACTCGCGTCCAGTATCCTGAGTAAAATTTGTGCAAGCTCTGCAACATACCCGCACGAAGTTATCCGGACTCGAATGCAGACACAACGTCGCGTCAACGGAGATAAGAAATCTGCTAGCAAACCGTTTGTGCCAAGGTACCAAGGAGTTATACATGCGGTGAAAACGGTTTATCGAGAGGAAGGCTGGAGGGCATTTTATGCAGGAATGGGCACAAATATGGTTCGAGCAGTGCCTGCATCTGCTATGACTCTTCTTACTTATGAATTTATGGTCAAAGAGATGGGTGTGTTTGTAGACACTAGGTCACAAGGGCACAATATTTAGCATAGATAACCAGACGTGGATTCAGTGTTGGCGGTGAATTATATTTGCGCGTTCTTGCGCCTCCCACCTATTTTGCTAGCATCGATGTATTCAACAATCCTTAATATCAAGGCCGGTTTCGCAAAGCGGTAACGGGTGTACGCTACAGCCCAATTTGTTACAAAATTATATTCTATGTGTGCGTTGTCAGATACCCTCACGCATATGTGTATATATACCTATATATTATTGTATAGTTTCTTCGGTGCATGCATGTATAAATTAATGTACAGGTACATCGCTATCTGGTGAAGGAAAGGTTCTCAATCGACTGTTCCTTTTGTCAGTCTGTTATTTTTACCATTTTACATTTATATTTTATGGTTTATATTTTATACTTTGTTAGTATTGCACTGTCTGGTGTTTCGCAGCTTGCTACAGCTAAATCAAACCAGAAGTGATCACATACAGTATAACGCTATAAATTACCCAAGTCTGTTCGAACAACAACCGAGCCGCTTAACCGAAAAAACATGAAATTAAGATTAAAAATAATAATAAAAGCAAAACACATATTGCACACAACCTCGTCTACCCCCAACGGACGCCATCTTTGAGCAGAGCTTCCTCCTCGTTTTTACGTCGATACGCCCCCCCAGAGACAGCTTAGTTCAGTCAGATATTTTGCTGGAAGTCATGGCTGCAAATACCGGGAGAGGGATGACATCTCTCTACGCAGACCTCCTGGAACCAGATTCAGTGAAAAAGGACCAACAACCATCGACTCTCTCGAAAACCTCCATCCCCTTTCCACCCGGTGATGCCACACAAACTGCTCAAGATACGGCGGGTGTTCACGATCAACCTGTTTCCGCGAAGAAGCAGTTATCATCAACTGGTACTCATACATGACATCCGTTCGTTTTGATTTCACTACGCAGGCCCTGCCACTTCGCGTTTCCCGCAAAACGCGCGAGACTCTTAGTGGTTAAACCTGCTTCCAGGTCTTTTCATACTCCTCGTAGCAAAAACGATCAATGGCTAAACCTTTTGCCTTTCTTTCTTCTCGTATCTTGAGGCCTATAAACTATAGCTCTAAGATTCCAACCTGTACCACGCCGTCCCCAGCCGACACTGCAGAAGGCTGTCAAAAGAGTCGGAGCAAACACATTCACCAAACAGCTCAGACCAGAGGCTTTTCACGACCAAGCGGAATCGACCGCCCTTACAACCCGCGCACCGGTAGTTAAAACCACCCTCGAAGACTGGGCTAAAAATGAAGATGATGATGTCAACGGGTTTTACAGCGGGGTTGCGCGGCAACGAGGTGGCAGGAAACGTAGAAAGAAGAACAAGGACAAAGAGTTCGAAAAGACAACCCAGGGTTGGGACGATATATACGACCCATCGCGGCCGAACCTATACGAAGAATATAAGGAAAGCGAAGAAAAGGACCACGAGATCCGAGAGTGGCGCGATAGACTTTACGGAAGGCGGCGCGCATTTAGTTCAGACTACTCCGAGGACGACGAGAGACCATCATTTTTGGGGAAAAGTACAAACCTATCGCATTGAGCCTTCTGAACAGCTTTTCTAATAAAATTCAATACTAGGTTTCGCACCACCTCCGAACCTCAACCAGGCGATTACCCAGGAACCACAAATCAAACCGGACCCGTTGTTTGAGGCAGAAACAGGAGATGAAATTTGGACGTTGAGAGCAAGATTAACCGAAAAAGCGACAGAAAAATCTGGCGCTGCTTCGTATTCTCGAGCGGACGTTCAATCACATACATCACCAATTGTGCAGTATAGACCGAACAATACCCAAGACCCGCCGGAGATGGCAGGAGATGGCATTTCAAAGCCTCCAACCATTAACGAAAATCCTACTATATCACGCGCACCAATTATTTACAGCTTACCCCCGGCTCCCCCGGACATTGCTTCGGAAAGCGCCGACGATGAGGTGGAAGTAGAAAGTAATGATACAGATCCTCCGGCCGATCTTGACGGCGGCAGGTCCGTTCGGCCTGGGCAGAAAGGGTTTGCGGAAAGGTTGATGTCAAAGTACGGTTGGACGAAAGGTACAGGCCTGGGTGCAAATTCGTCTGGGATGGTGCACGCTTTGCAGGTTAGGGCCACCAAAGGCAAAGACAGCAAAGGCGTCGGGAAAATCTTGGACAAAAATAAGAGACGAGACGGAGAGGAGACTGGAAAGTTCGGTAAAATGAGTGAGGTAGTTGTTTTACATAAAATGGTTGACGGGCTTGAAAGCGAAGACCTTGCAGTTTTAATGCAAGAAATCGGAGACGAGTGCTCTGAAAAGGTAACTTTAGCATGCCGATTCCCCCGTAGGTGCGGAAATTTGCTTACGGTTTATAGTACGGCCGTATAGAGAGGGTGCATATTATTCACAAGCAACTTGATAATACATCTTCAAAGGTTTTCGTTCAGTTTACAAGCCAACTTTCAGCCCTTAGAGTAAGCGTAATACCCCCCCTAAACCTAGCTTAAGATTATTGAATGGCTAATTTGTGGGCTCATAATTTTGTGTTTTTCTTAGGCTGTAAATGCTCTGGAAGGGCGTATGTTTAATGGAAATGTCATCGAAGCAAGATTTTTCGATGCGGAGAAGTTTGAAGAAGAGTTTCTCAATTAGACGGTGGGTGAAGGGTAGCAGGGGTAATACCCCTTGCCCCTGCGCTCAGCAATACCGGGGAATATCCAGGCAGGAATTGAAGGGAAAAAATACAGCGTGAGATCAGATGGAATGATTAAAGAGTTACTGGTTATTGAAACCGCAAGAGTTATTTATGTGTGTACTTCAACGTCAAGCCCCCCCAAAGGAACTACAATGCATTCCGCATTTTTCATTAGCCCTTCATCAGCCCGGGATGCGGGTGAACGTTGTCCAAGATCCGACGTGTTTATGCTCCCCTACTTGCCTCCAACCGCGTGCCAGGGCCATCGATAACTAGCCCTTCGGAGAATTCCCCTCTTGCCGTGTGCCTAAACCTGCTCCTTTGCCCCTCCGAAACGCCACCTGAAGTATCTGGTGCCTGTTGTATCTAATTGATTATTTCTACGTGTGATTTGATTCCCCCGCGGGCCGTCTTTGATTATCTCCCTTCTCCTCCGGAACCGAGCTTTAACTAAATCTGCTTGGCTTGGCCGGTTTCCTTCTACGTCAATCTTTCTCCCCACTCTCACAATTCCCCAACTACCCCGCCGCTTTGCTAGGCTTCAGGCTTCAAGTTCCAAACACGACAGCACGATCCAGAATCCGATCCAATGCTCCCCGCTCAAAGGAATAAAATCGATATCAGCGTACTTCTTCCCCTACCATGCACCTTCACCAGAGGACCCATCCATCGCAATCTTATTGCCCCCAGCAGTCGCAAGGCATCCGCTAATGAAATAATTTACCACTAACTTATGATGTATAGTCTCTTTCGGAAGAAGAGCAGAAATTATTTCGCCTCTATGGCAAGCTACCTTCTAAGAAAGACATTCTGAGCAACAAACTCAAGGTAATCCCACCAATTATCAATAAGATCCTGCATCAAAATCCTGTCGCCTGACCACCCCAATTAGGAGCGAAAATATTTCGATTCGGGGGATTACGCTCTCTCAAAAGCCGGCAAAGCATCTGATGTAGGCGTTACGCAAATCGGTTCAAAACACCCCCTGCCTGAAAACATACCTCATTCCCATAATTCGACCGGTTCAGCTACGGGTACGCCATCCGGTTCTATGAGCAGCGGGAGCCCCGGTGCACCTGTCAAAGAAGGCCTTCTGAAGAAGTCAACAAGCCCCGAGCCCGAAAGCGAGGTCGCAGTTCAAGAATCCGGGGAGGACAGTGAACCCACCGTCCCCGAACCGAAAGAAGAAGAGAACAAAGTCCCAATGAGGTGGCGATCTCAGAGCTAGTGGTTTTGTCGTGGATACTGCATTTTACGGATTGTAATGTCGGAATTGGCTAATACCCCCCCCCCCCCAATTTTTATTTCGATAAACAATGAAGATATCAATGGTTGCATACATGCTGTGATAACCAATCAGAACCGCCCGATTTACACTGATATTTAGACAAATGGCTAAGCTTGAACCGCAAGCTTATCGCGTATGTTCGTATGTCCCCGTCATTCATCCTCCACTGGCGCTCCTATCAGCAACCACTCTCGTTTTATCTTGTACCCTATTTATCTTCATATCCGCCCTCTTGTATTTCTACGGAAAGGAATATGCACCATTCGCTTCTTACTCAGGGGTTTCTTGCGACCCAGAATGTCTCGCTCTTTTGTTGGAACCCAAACCTGAGCATCGGATCCTTTTCAACTTGACTCACGTGCTAGAACTAACCTCCTCACGTTTCAAGGAAGGGCTCGGGTTATCCAGAAGGCCCAGGATAGTTCATTCCATTTGTATTCTAATTTCTCTGAGTGCTGCGCCCAATATCCTTCCTCGTTGTCAATGATTGCTAAACGATCCTGATCTCTGTGATGGAAAATAGCTGAAGGAAATACTGTTAATATTGTCATATCGGCACTAGTCCCTTGGGAGTAGTACCATTGGGCTTCCAAAATATATTGCACTCGCATTTGGGGAATTTCTTTTATGCTTGCATCTGATATCTCTCCTTTGGGAGATCTATACTAGGGTTTCTAAAGCATACGGTTTCTGTCGTAGCTTTCGAGTAAGAATCGGCATTCTGACGAGACAGGCAGATATCCCGATCGTGTCATCTAATCAAATTTTATTACTTCAGTTCTATTTATCTGTCGGCTTTGTTACGATACCTTTGGTGTTTATAAACACTTGCTGTTGCGAATCAAAATTGGTGTAGCACAGAGACGTTGCTTATATAACACGTTATAGAGACATGTGTGCGGATAGACGCTTTATGTAGTATTGATAATACGGTAAACTCTCTACAATGCGTAATATCCGTAGAATATATAACAACCCCCCAAAAAGGCATTAGTTAAACGGAATTTGGCGGCTGTCTCGGTGCGTAATTTTCCTGACTTGTTGTTGTTTCTAGTTAAGATGTTGACCAAATTTACGACTCGAGCTCGCTGGTGAAGGTTCCCCACCGCGATTGTGTGCAACCAATATCCTAACGTCGGTCTGGCAGTTCCGCCTCTCATCTGTCGCATCTCGATAAACTTCCGATCTTATACTGAGTCTGTATTAAACATATGCACGAGCTTACACTTTTCGCTCACGTCCCAGCGTCGCGGGTAGGCCATGTCAAACGCGCCTTAACAACAGTGACTGGCATGCCCAGTGTTGGGCTACTTGAGCATCACCTTATTTATAAGCCCAGGCGAAATAGGCAATCTATTGGAGGGAACGCAGGAAATAACGGAAATGCAGGTCCCGCGAACACGGCTGGAGTCGGCGATTTTTACTATCTCAAGCTGACCACTGAGATTTCCAAAGGGGGTGGTCAGAATGCGGAAAGCATTTCAACAGGAGCGAGTTCAACAGGAGCAAGCCGTAAAGAAAGCGATCAAATGGAGGTAGATCCTGTACCGAACTTTATGGATGCTGCCCCTTCTGAACACGAGGTACGGGGTAGTATTGAGGCAGACGCGGTTGATTCATATGATGCCAGGAAGCAGAAGTGGACCATGCGGTTCTCAGACCTCCCAGAGGTAAATGGGAAACGACCTGTGACATCGCGGATGATGCACCAGGCGACAGTCCAAGACGGCGATGCCTTGGCTTTTGTGGATAGTTTGGGTTACATGTAAGACCCGTCTCTCGAACCGAATGCTGCAAACCATAGCGAAATATTTATAGGATTTACTGGTACTAGGTTGGTTTCCGAATTCATTCTCTCTGGGTCATACGTTGTTTATCATAATATCTATATTACGTTAACGAGAACGCTCCTCCCGTCAAAACCGTTCTCCCCTTTCCCAATGGACTCTTGCTGCCCTCTTGACCCTGTTGACGCATATATACTACAGGCGTCAATTAAAGTGTTCAGTGCTAATGAACAAGAAACTATGAACAAAGGTGTTGAAGAGTTGAAGATTCTCCGGAATGAACTCCGGGGTGTCGTGGACCTGGAACCCGGTGATCGCTTGAGCTTGGATACTAGAGTTAGATGAAGGGAAATGTACTATATTTTATGGAAACAGGGATCGATGCAATTTATTTTATAATTAGAAACATTCTCGCAAGCAGTAGCTATCTTAAAAATCAAGGGAAAGTGTTTTGAGTAAAAGTTTATATACAGCTAGAAATAAGAATTTAAAAATCTTAAGTTAGTAATACCCTTAAATATGGACGGCGGCAGAATTGGAGATAGAGTAACAACGCTGAACAAAGGGTAAACAAGTCATATGATGCCGCGGGAGTATCAGAATGAGTATATACCTAAGATGGTTTTTGCTTTGTTTTCGTCCTGCAAATCAACAGCAATCCACTAAACGCCCAGAGGTAAAGTTCAAAACAGAAAACCTCGAACTGAGAAACGAAATATGAAACTAATGAGAAAAATAAATGGTGCTCGAATAGATAGTCGCAATCACCCGAGTTTCGTTCCTTAATTCATTCCTCACTCTTTCCTCAAGCTTACAAACTCCCGCCCAAAAAATAAAAATAAAAATAAAAATAAAATCATGATCTCTTTTCAAACCGTTTGGGCAGCTCGCCGTCGCTTTCATCCGAATCACCTCCAATACTATATCTTCCTTCACCCGTAGCCTCTCGATCAAAGACGGGCGACGTGACGTGAAGATCATCAAGTTCGCTTTCTTCGAAATCGACGTCCTCAGGATCATTAGTTCTACGCGATCGTTTGCCCTGGCTTAGGCCAGTATAAGCGATGCCATTTGCATGGTCGTCCGTCATGCCTCTCCTCTGTTTCCAGACCCAGTACCCCCAGATTCCAGCAGCAATTACCACTATGACAAGTACAATCTCACCAGACCGGTAGTAGGCTTTCCAACGTTCTTTTTCGAGTTTTTCTTGCTCGGCCTTTTCTTCTTCATCTGTAAGAGTAGCATTCGCAGGAATAGATCCCGATCCTGCATTGGTACTTTGTTTCCCACTAGGTTTCATAGGAATATGCCCGAGCCCTTCTTTGCTAACACCAACAAAGCGATCGAGCATATCGAGAGACTGCAAGGGCACGTCGAAGGGTACCATGTGAGATGAGTTGTAAACAAGCACGTATGTTAGGTTCCGTGCTGTCTGGTAGTAGCCGGCCGGGCTGCCTTCATAGACCCACTCCGAACGAGGTGCCCAAACTCCTGGACTGGTCTCAAAACCAGTAGCACCATTCCAAGTCATATTCTTGATCAGCCTCTCTGTGCCGATGTGATTACAGATCAAATCTTTCTCGCCGCTGAAGAGCATGATTTTCATATCCTTCAAGAGATCTGGCAGAATCTCGATTGACGATTTCGAGTTCCTCGCACGGAATGAGCCGCTCACTGCCCCTGAACATTCCTCCCAGCCGGTAATCTTATCGGGGTTCACATGAAGAGCTTTGACGACGTCTGGTTGGCGCAAGTATGGCGTTACGTGTTTGAGATCAGGAGGCCACGCCATGCCGCAGGAGGGATAATCTTCTGTAAGCCTCACATCATACATATTGTAGCATTGTTTGCGCCCTTCCTTCTCTTCGTCTAAAGATAGCCTCAGGATAAGTTGTAGGATCTCTTCGCAAGAAGAATCCTCTATCTGGTTGCCGAATTGCTGTAAATGGGCGAGACAGGTAGCTTGCTGGGCGTCGAGTCTTTTTGCAACTTCGGAGTTGCGTTTGACGAGCCCGGCCTCGTATGCGTATTCGAGATAGGCTGGGTACTGTGATTTAGGGTCGATCCAGCCATTTCCGATAAGTAACCCAGCGAGATTCCATTTCTGAGGTTTAACTCTGTTCCTTTCAGTGATAGCTTTCGCTATATATGGAATATGTTGGCCAGCGTAAGACTCTCCAGCCATCCAAATCTACACCAGGAGGTTACTGTGTCAGACTTGGATCCGAGTATTGAGAACTACGAAGCCCACTCACCTCGTCCTTTTCGTACTCCGGGAAAATCTCGAAGAAATTCTCCAAGAAAGTAACAAAATGCCTTGCCATCTCTGGGAGCTCATGCAAATAGCCGTTTCCGTTAACGTAGCTAAAACCGGTTCCGACGGGATTATCGACGAAAAGGAGGTTTGCGAATTCGTGCCAGCTACCCTCGTTATACGACAGTTTTCCATCCTTCACTCTGTATGGTCCAACTTCCATCAAGGCGCCATCCATTGATGAACATCCGGGACCCCCGTTGAGCCAGATAACCGTCCGCTGCCGAGCATCTATATGTCTATTCGTAACATGCCAGAAAAACAAGTTTCCATTCGTGGCGGCATCGACTTCTATATGCCTTCAAGATACAAAGCGCCCAATTAGCATCAAAGGGGGTTAAAAGGCAGTATTTGGGGCTTACCCAGAATGCATCTTGAAGGTGGTATCGGCTGGTTCACCGGGCAAGGAGTGTATGTAGTAATCCTTCGCATTTTTCTCTGCTGCAGAAACTGACAATGGAGATAGTAACAGCATGATGCTGCCTATCCTGAGCATCATACTTCGATAGAAAGCCAAAGGCATTGTGAATGGATGGGGTGTCCGTGCGAAGTGCGTCGTTGGTTGGAAGCGCAAAGGAAACTCGAGAAAGGAGATGATGATCTTAGATGTGTACGTATTCGCTTTCCAAGCTCCTTGCTTCAACACGGAACACACGACACCATGAAAAAGGGGAATTGATCTATTCCGGACTTCCGCTGTATGCTCTCACGAAGTTAAAACCAAGTAGAACAGACTAAATTGAGAGTTGTGTGTTCATGCGTAAGGGAGGTGAATTACAGTGATATATGTTTGAGCATGGGAGTGGATAGAAGTGATACAGAGGGCAACGGCCCCAGGTTGTCCGCGGTTTTGAGGGAGCAGAGACGAATCTGAACACATCTGCTGGTATTCCTGGGGTTCCCAATTACGCCCAAGAACTCAGCCAAGCAAAACCCCGAGTGCACCCTGCTCAGCTTATGTGGGCTCAAGGGGAGCTAAACCCAATCTGTGACTATCAACCCTGTTTTGTGCATAAGGGCTCGAACTGAGCTTCATCTGGAAAGTTGCACCCGGGCTACGACCTACGTCTTTCGCGATGCTTATTTACATAGCTTTAGTATTTACATTTTATCTTCTCCTCCCTAGCATCTATTATGTCATTATATTTCACAGTAGGGCCCTAGGGCACACTATTCACTAGATATACAGGGAGATAAGGGAAAGGGGAGAGAGCAGTTTTAAAGGATTGGAAAACGAGCCGGAGAAATAAACAGAAGGCAGGATGGCCAGAATGCTCAAAGACAAATCCAAAACAACAAAGAAAATAAAACAACAAGCTTGACGAGGAATAATAAATATATAAATAAAAGGCAATTCTACAGGAGGACCATGATACTAGGATAAAGAATCCCCATGGTTTTGTGAAAAATAGCTATAACCGGGAGTGTGGGAAGAGAGGCATATATTATGCGGAATAAAACAATCTAATGCCCAGGAGATGAACTGTATACATTGAAATCTGGCTAAGGCACTTCACCGAAACAACAGGCCTAAAGTATACGCTCGAAAAAGGATAACTAGTTGTAGAGTTGCCGAATACCCCATCGCAAAGAACAGAACCTAATATTTATCTCTTTTTCCCTCCTTGAGGGGGCCGAGGTTTTGTCTCTTCATCCTTAACAGGATGAAGCATGACTTTGTTCGGATATCCCTGGGTGTTGCCTTGATAACCTTTGGACCAATCGTAACTAACAGCGTATGCGAATATTCTACCGTCGCGATTGAAGGCAGTCGAAGAGATAGTACCGCCAACGGCAGGATAACTAATTAGTAATTGTGAAAAGAGCAAGTTAGCAACCGACAATACCGAAAAATTCCTAGACGTTGGAGTTGGAGTGGAATGTTTACCCTTTCAGCCTATGTTTGGCATCTTTATCCCAAAAGTGAAACGTGCCATCCGAACCAGCGGTTGAGAATGTGCCATGTGTGGGATGGAAAGATATCGCGTTAACAGAGTACACATTTGTTATATCTCTCTGATTTGGCGGATTCTCGCGGTGGCATTTGAACGAAAAGTTCAAACTGTTGTCCTTCTCTTCCACGTACTGGATCGCACATCTGCCCTCGATGCTCCCAATTGCAAACCCACTCGAATCGGGAAAACACGAAACAACCCTTGTCTGCCACTTCAGAGGGCTTTGCAGAGTCTTGTATATTGTTCCCGGATTCTTGAGGTCGAAGATGTCTATGTAGCGGTCTGCGGTTCCAACCACCATAAGGTTAAGCGCAGTATCTAGAGTATAGCATCGATCTTGTAGGGTGACGGTAGCCATGGGAACTTGCTGGCGTAGATCCCAGTATTTCAGAGTTTTGTCCCAGGATCCAGTTACGACTATTGGAGGGTTGGTATTCGGTATTTCGACAACCTTGATGCACCTAACTGGTGCCTCATGGGCGGCAATCTGGGTGGTTTGGCCTGTGTTCGCATCATACATTCTCCCTGCCTTGTCGGCACCCCCCGAGAATATCTTTGATCCGTCCTGTATTTTTATTCACATGCACATATTAGATTTTGTCAATCAGATACGAGGAGACATTGAGGACGAACGCGGACTTACTTTTGACCAACAGACCGACAAGACTGGCCCTTCATGCTCGTAAATTGCCTTCCCAGAGGAGCTCCCGTTCGCCAAAATTTCGTAAATCTGTACTTTTTTGTTCCACGACGCGACGGCCAGCATGTCGGCGCTGGGCGAAAATGCGATCTCCTGGATGCTGTCATCAGGAGGAGATACCAGCTCCAGGTCGCCCTTCAGATCGCCCTGCGTGCTGCTCGCAGGCGCCGCAGCTGAGGTTGTGGTTGTCGCTGCGGAACCAAATATACCCGCCATGCTTGACCCGGCAGAACTTCGCTTGTGCAGAGATTTGAAGAGCACGTTGGCGGTGGTGGGTAAATCCTCAAACTAGGGCGTGGATCGATTAAAACGCTCAGCTCAGCAACCAAATTAGCTGCCTGTGGTTATGCGGGGAAGCAGTGAATGAATGGCGGTTGTGGTTGCAACTGGCGATGGGACGTCTTGCTGGTTTGGAGAAGGTGGATGGCCGAGGGATGCTGATGGATGGAGCAATTGCAGTTTCAGACTTGCGGTTGCAACAAGGAAGACGCGTCCCGGTCAGTTAGCCAATCAGAAGCAGCCTAGCCGCCACCAAACGACACGAGACGGCAATGTCCACCTTTCGAGATTCAAGATAATCTACGAGCTGCTTGGCTTGAATTGAATGGATAGCTAAATATATAGTCACGTTACAAGCACCGCCAACAACGATCGAATACCATACAGGTAAGGGTGTCCGGTAAAGCAATGGGAGGACTGTTGGGGATTTTATAGCCCAGCTCTCACAGGATCCAGGCGCTGCACTTTGCGCTGCAGGTGGCTATCTGCTAATTAAATATATGGTATATTCTTAGTCAAGATTCCAAGACCTTGCACATAATCCCCCCCCCCCCCTCCAAAAAACGCCATCCTTCCTCCGCCCGGAATGAGATGACAAACAGTCGGCAAGATGAAGATCAATACCTCAAATCACCACCGTCCCCCGCCAGCAGTGTAGAGTCGTCGTCTAATATTGGAGTGGACGATGGACGGAACCTGCTGGCGGCCACGTCGAGGAATACACCCGAACTCACCGGATCCCAAGCCAAAAGATCCGTTCGATTTGAGGATGAAAACGAATCCGCCGGGTCTTCTGGCACTGAGAATGGCAATACCGGTTTCTCCGGTTCCGACGATGCTCGGTGGACTTATGATGAAGATTTCTTGAATTCGTCTGACGATGAGGACGATTTTGCCCATTCGGGCGAAGGCGGCACTGCACCCCTTTTAACAAATATAGCCGCGCCGTCGGTTGTTATCGCTGGTATGGATATTGGTGATCTCGAGGACTCATCGTCGAGAAGCGGAATGAAAATGGCATTCATGAATATGGCGAATTCCATCATGTGAGCTCGAATGCTTGTCTCCTAGCACATTTTGGCTCATCCAATCAGGCTGACCGAATTTACAACAAAAGCGGAGCAGGTATCATAGGTTTGTATAGAAGAGGATATATTTTCACGTACCCTTCGTCATCAGAACCCTGACAATTCCTTAGGCCAACCGTACGCCTTCAAACAAGCAGGTCTTGCAACTGGTGTTATCCTGTTGGTAGTCTTGACTATCCTCGTGCGTATTTCTGCCGTTTAAAATACAATCTTCGTAAAAACTGATCCCCCCTCCGCTAGGTTGACTGGACAATAAATTTGATTGTCATAAACTCTAAATTATCTGGCGCAAATTCATTCCAATCAACCGTGAGTGCATGTTTTGGTAAATGGGGGTTAATATCGATATCTGTGAGATACCACCGGAAATCTTTTCCTATCCTAAGCTTTGAACTTTTGTACTAATATTTTTAAAGATAGCGCAATGGGCATTGTAAGAACAAATAAGTGCTTCTAAGCAGGCTTTTCACAGCAGGAAGTCTTGCTAACATAATGGCGTTATCCCTCCCGCATAGCGCTTTTGGCGGAATGATCGCATTCTGTATAATTATCGGCGACACAATCCCTCACGTGCTGGGCGCGATTTTTCCTGCGCTACGGGATATGCCTGTCCTCTGGCTCCTTACGAACCGGCGGGCTGTCATTGCCCTTTGCGTTATTGGGATATCGTATCCATTGAGCTTGTATCGTGACATAGCTAAGGTTGGTGATTAAGAATATCTTCTCTATCCTTTCCCCAGGAACTTGGCTGAAATTGGGGAATATTCGCAACCCGACAGCTCGCAAAAGCGTCTGCATTAGCTCTCGTTAGCATGCTAGTGATAATCCTGACAGTCATAACGCAAGGGTTTTTTGTTGCAAAAGAGTTGAAAGGATCTCTTACGGGGCCTCTCCTTACAATAAACTCTGGTGTTTTCCAAGCGATTGGTGTTATTAGCTTTGGTATGCTCATTTCGCCGGACTTAGAATGAAAGCGCTGGAACTACTTGCTGATATCTCTGGTTCTTTTAACAGCCTTTGTTTGCCGTAATTAACGCCCATTGGTCTTGTCCTTTTCGAAGAACTAACGATCACCCCAAATAGATCACAACTCGTTATTGATATACGGTTCTTTGCGAAAGCCTACACTCGACCGATTCGCACGAGTAACACATTATTCCACCGGGATTTCTATGGTTGCCTGCATGGCGATGGCGTTTGCAGGCTTTTTGACGTTCGGAGACAAGACAATGGGGAACGTCTTAAATAACTTCCCGAGCTCGAATTTAATGGTCAATATCGCCCGATTGTAAGTTTCCACGAAACAAGGGTAGGAAATTCTAGCTAATGAGTAACCTATATAGTTGTTTCGGCCTAAACATGTTAACAACATTGCCCCTTGAGGCGTTCGTTTGCAGAGAAGTAACATGGCCCGATTCTCAAGGACCAAGATCTCGCGCCGCACGCCTGAAGGCTAACTCCAGCATCATGGTGGTAATAGGTCATGTTGAACTACTGGTATCCCGGAGCACCCTTTGATCTCCGGAGACATATTATATTTACAACGTAAGTCCCAGCCTTTTTGCTTACTGGTTGGGGTACAGACAGGCCTAACTGGTGTCCATTTGCGCCAAAAGTTGTTTGATTGTATCAGCGCTGTTTTTCTCACTTCTCACTTGCGACCTTGGTGCGGTTTTTGAGTTGATAGGGGCGACATCGGCTTGTGCCCTGGCTTATATACTCCCACCGCTCTGCTATATCAAACTTTCGACCCGCAGCTGGAGAACTTTTGTGGCCTGGGGTTGTGTGGGGTTTGGATCTTCGGTGCTTGTAATCAGTTTAGTACAGGCAGTTGCAAAAATCGTCGGGGGCAACGAAAAGGCGGTGACCTGCGAGTGGTGATTATGGGCATCGATAGCGCGGTCTGGCATGCACCGGCGAGCGTCCTCTCTCGGACTCAAATTCTCTTGTATTTTTGGGGTCCTACAGTCGGTTCATTATATGTATTTGTACAATAGGCGATTCAATTGATTTCGCGGGTTGGAGACCGCCTGCGTAGAAGCTTGTGGAAGCTCCTGCGGATGGATTTTGAGCATAAACACTCCCTAGCCTTTATTACATACCTATATATACATATACCTACCTCTACTCACACACGTGTGAGTGAGAGATAACTAGACAGCGGAAATGGATCCTTCTCATCGTGCAGGGGACGGACACCTCCAGCCGCAGCCGCCCGCCACGCTCACACGAGCAGTCTCCGATTCCATCATAACTCTGCTGAGCCTAGCTTGGCGGTGGAAGGATGAAGGAAATGAAGAAGAAAAAGAAGAAGGAGAAGGAGAAGCATATTTTCTCCTACGATATAATAAATGGGTCTCGAAGTCTTTCCTTGGCCACTCAAGTTGCCCCAATAACAGATGAGAATCCCCTCTGTTGCGATTGCCAGTTGTTACCGTTTCTCTCTAACCTCCCCCCTCCCCGTCCATCCATCCATCCATCCATCCATCTGCCCACCGCAAACCAAGCAACTATCGTCCACACCCCACTGTGCGCTCCTGCTATCAAACCGTCCTCTTGCACCTGTTATTTTACTTCCTCTTTTTATCGAGTGATCATCGAACGCGAACCCCGCGAGCTGTAGCCAAGTCAGTCAGTTCCTCAGCCAGCTTAGCTTAGCCGAACTCAAAAGCCCACCATCCACCCCCGGGTAGAATAGAGCAACATACTAAAGCCCCCGTGCCCACGTTTCAACACCAGGCCTGGCTTTGTTGACAATTCGGCCATTTCTAATTTTTCATCTCTGACTTGAAAGGTCTCTACTTCCTCTGTGCCCGTTCTCTTCCCTTTTTTCTCTTCCCTTTGCCGACAATTTCCCCTCCCTCGCTGCTCACGTCACCTCAGTCTCCCAATCAATCGTATATCTGATCAACTCAACCGAAAAATTACTTGTCTTAGTTCCCCCGCTACCCCTCCCAAACCTACACACTCAACCGCTACATCATCGATAGAATATCGCATCAGAATCTGCCGTCATCCCCATCGTCTTGACTATATTGATCCTCAGCCCTGCGGTCTCTGAGCACCACCCCCTTTCGGTATCCTCCTAAGTTTTACTCCTCAGTTCCCTCTCCCCGCCCCCACAGTTCTTCCACATCGCCAGCACCCTTAGCTTCAAGTACGACCCATCCCGAGTTGCCGCCATGGGTCAGACTTTATCTGAACCCGTAGTCGAGAAAGTAGGTCCATTCTCTTCTCCTCAGCCCCACACGATACAGTATTACCGGCTACGTAGACTTTGCCATACTAACCACCTGTTCACCTCTACCGCGCACCAGATATCAGAGCACGGGGAAGATGATAGACTCTACTTTGGTCTATCAACCATGCAAGGTTGGCGGATAAGCATGGAGGATGCTCATGCCGCGGTCCTTGATCTTCAACCTGACGATAAAACCGAAAATACGACACTTGAGAATCGCGTCAGTTTCTTTGGGGTCTACGATGGCCATGGTGGTGATGGAGTAGCTCTGTTCAGTGGGCAGAATGTTCACAAAATCATTGCTAAACAAACCGATTTTTCCACTGGAAACTACGAGAAAGCGATGAAGGACGGCTTCCTTGCTTCCGACAGGGCTATTCTCCAAGGTAAAATAAAATCCACAATTAAGAAAAATCAGCCACCTTGTATCATATCTGCCCCTCTAACCACCCATAACAACTAACACTGCGCAATCACAAAATATAGATCCCAAGTACAATGATGAAATATCCGGCTGTACTGCGTCAACTGCGATTGTTACGAATGAAAAAATATTCGTTGTAAGTAGCAGCAACTCAAATATATTCCTGTTGTTTTACTTTTTGTTAATTATTCTAACACGAGACACAGGCCAATGCAGGCGACTCCCGCACCGTCTTGGGTGTCAAAGGGAGGGCTAAGCCGCTCTCTTTTGATCACAAACCGCAAAACGAAGGTTGGATTATCTTGAATTCCCCACTGTCGATATAACATTGTGTCGGTTGTCCGGAGACTATAACTCTAACTCTTAATTTTACAAAACTCAGGTGAAAAGGCCCGGATAACAGCCGCGGGTGGATTTGTGGACTTCGGCCGGGTAAATGGTAACCTTGCCCTGTCCAGAGCAATTGGCGACTTTGAGTTCAAAAAGAGTGCCGATCTACCTCCCGAACAGCAGATTGTGACATCTTTTCCTGATGTGGTAATCCATGATTTATCGGATGACGATGAATTTATGGTAATTGCTTGTGATGGTATGTTCCTCTGCGCCATTGGCCGACCACTCGGAACTAGCAAGGCTAATGACTGTTTCTCACTCCCTCGTTATGGTACTATCTTAGGAATCTGGGATTGTCAATCATCGCAGGCCGTTGTAGAATTTGTACGAAGGGGGATTGTTGAAAAGCAAGAGCTTCAAAAAATATGTGAAAACATGATGCATACCTGCCTAGCCCCCTCAAGTGAAAATGGTGGTGTCGGTTGTGACAACATGACCATGGTTATCGTCGCCTTTCTTAGAGGGAAGACGAAGGAAGATTGGTATGAAATGGTCGCAAAGAGGGTAGCCGATGGAGACGGCCCTTGTGCGCCGCCAGAGTATGGCAAGTCGCTCTTCATTCAGGCTGGTTCTGCACAGCACTTATCTTCCATCTCATTTTCATTTTCTTTCTTTCTTTTTTTTTTTTTCAAAAAAGCTCCTACTAACTTTCTACCTGGTCGCCAAACTTTTAGCTCAACCTAAACCTCATGGAGTCCGTCCGTCAGTCTACGATGCTAACTTCGAGGAAGAGGAAGATGGGACAATAAAAACGTATCATATCACAACTAACGCCCGTGAAGGTGGGCGCATAATCATGCTTGGTGATGGCACCGAAGTTCTTACCGATTCTGACGACACGGATATGTTTGACTATGATGAAGAAGAAAAGGACACAGAGGCTTTAGATAAGGATGCTTCCACTCATATCAAAAATAAAGCAGACCCTACGAACGGCGGCGATGGCGACCAAGTGGTCGACAAAAGTAGCTCCTCGAAAGATGCCAAAACAACAGGGATAGATACTTCTAAGTCTACAGTTGAAGAAGTATCCAAATAGGTCCGAATATCTCGCAATCGATGATCCGCTTTACTCCTTACTAAACGCTCTGGAGTCTTTCCCTAGTTATCCTGCCATTGCAGTTATTGTGATAGATTCAAGAAACGTTACGCCTCACACACGCACGCGCACTCATCTCTTCGCCTAATACTTCTTTATGCAGGTCCCTATCGGCTGTTGTTATTGTTGTCGTTATCAGCTGAGCCCCTCCCAATCTTGTCTGCTGAATCAAAGCCCAATGTTTATTCCTGTTTCTATACTGTTATTACTTTTCATAGGTATTGACCGTAAACCAACAACCCTCTTATTTTCCAGCATTCGGCTGTATCTGGATGTTATATTATCTTCCGTTATATATTACTAAATCTTTTGTACTTTGACGCAACTTTTCTCCATTGAAAACACTTTTCCCTTGGTCAATGTCATCCCGCTAGAATACGGTCCCGAATATCCTTAGTCCGTAGAAATCAACATTGGTATAGCTCTTACTGCCTACGAAGAAACCCCAACTTTTTACTTGATCAAAATCAAAACAGATAGAGATTTCGATCTCCTAGTTCGGGGCGTGAGACCAGCTTAGATACGATAAACTTAGATGTATTTTGAATCAGGTAGTAGTCAAGACAATGTATTACTAGAAAAGTTGAAATCCGGGATGCAACCCCCACAAAAAAAAACTCCTATATTGTCCAGAGCAGATGCTATAATATAAGAAAAGCATACGCACATAATCCAAGAAACTTTGTCATGTAAACTGATAAGATGCGGCCTCCAGTGTGCAAGATTTACAAATAGAGAAAGGATGGTCAGGTTATCGTACAATCGAAAAATCAAAGAGCTTTGGTGGTTTAGCAGATTAGCCGGAAGGTTTGAACAGAATACATTTCATCTCATCGATCCCATATGTTGGGTAAATTCTGTATATTCTGCTCATAGAAATGCCACCCCATTCCAGACTTGCGTGTACGGTGAAACTTCTGCTTTATCGCTTGGACTGTAATTCATCGAATCGCGGACCTGATGGGATGGGTTTTCTTGTTGGTTTTCCAGACTTAACTTTTGGCGCACCGTATTGCATACGGGGCTCTTTCATTAGCCCCGGGTCCAACTTCGCAGGAGTCCTATTAAGTAGGACTTTGGGTTCTCCGGTGACTCTCGATGATAGCGGGACTGCAACACTGCAGGTTCGCCACAGGTGTTCCGATGCATCGTTTAAATAGGAGATATCCTCTATCAAAGTCGTAGGTGAATAAGTTGAAAGGACAAGACCATGAATTATTAGTAACTTACTGGCTTTCCCAAAGAAATTACTCCGGCCACGGTTTTTTTTAGACATTATCACTTGCTCAAAGAGCATAGCTTTCGGGTCGTCAGCACGAAGGCTCTCGCGTTCTTCGATAAACTCGTTAAAAGCTTGAGTTTCATTGAGAAACGTCACATATTCTGCAGCATCGTTGGGTAAACTCTTGATAAATCCATCGATATTAAATTTATATATCTTCCCCCCCTTTTTAGGATCACCTGATGACGGTTGCATAAATCTTCTGTATGTGTAGAGTAAGCTCGCAAAGCAGCGAAGAAAGGCTGCTCGAACCTGTTCTGGGTGAAAAGCTGCAGGACAAGGGAGAAAAATCATCCCTGAGCAGCGGTTGTGAGTGATGACGTTGCAAGCTACAGCTCGAGTTAGAAATGGGACCTTCCCGCACTCCCTGAATCAGATTTGCTTACCAGTACAATGATAAAGCCCCTCATCAGACTTTTCTTCGCACAAAGAACATGTTGAATCAAAGTCCGTCGTTTGCCACTGTAGACAATGTCCCTCCACCCATTTTGTTGTGGCTGTGTCGCGTACCGGCTGAACGAGCATCTGTGGTATTATTGTTGACGCTGCGAGGGTTGAAGGTGTGTACACAGAAGGTGGGTATTGGTTATATGTTGACCCTGTCTCAACCAGTGATGAAGTTGAAGGAGATGGTGAGTGATTCGTAAATGGGACACTTGGCCGACGAAGGTTCGGTACTTGTCTATCCACGCCGAATGAAGAGCTCCTTCTCTGTGCTAAATTCTCAAAATTCCCGGAACGTTTTCCTCGCAAGGTGGCGGTTAATGTATTCCCAGAATCAGCTCGAGAGGAGGATGAACCGAGAATAGATCTTGGGGAATTTGGCGAAGGTGGGTTGCCACCTTTTAGAGTGCCACTTGTTGTCGGGCGTAGATCCTGGGGTCGGCTTAGACCCCGAGCTTGTAGAAATACATTGAACAAGGGAGGTCGGTAAGCTGAAGATGGAACTGCGATATCCCCGAACGAGTTTGAAGGTAATGAAACTAGTTTGGCAAGGCTAGAAGGAACGGGATTTGAGGAAAATATGCTTGGGTTTTCTGCAGCGAAAGTGTCGTAGGGAAATGTCTCTAAGGCATAAGCAGGAGGCCCTATTTCAACACCGAAGCGGTTATGATGTGGAGCAGCCAATTGAAGTAAAGACATTAGTTTTCGTCTTTGTTGTTTCGGAAGTCGCATAGGTTCGGCGTAAGAGAGAATGGAATTTTCATCCAGATCGCACACCACACAGCCATCCTCTGGGAACTCAAGCTTCTCGTAACGTTTTTCGACTCCGACAATATATGGACAAGGTGCCTGTTAAGTGGAGCTCAAGTTAGTTGATAGAGTGGTGCAATGACTAAAGAGTGTTCGTCACCTCAATAGCTGATAGAAGCCTTGCAGGCAGTATTGGTATATAAATACCCGCCCACGTGAATGGATACAGTATATGCAATAAGGTACTCGATGCTAGCGTTAGCATAGTCGTGCTCGATGATAACAAGATTATCCTCGCTTCAGCTAGACAATACTATGCATGCTGTCAGGAATCTGCCACTACTAGGTTGTATTTGCAAGAGCTCAACATACTTCAAAAAGGGTGATGATATTTTCGAGAGAGAGCGATTTAAACAAAGGGTAAAGATCTATGTTGCGGGATCCTGGAATCTCATTTAGGGCCTCCTTGCGCGCATATAGATGAAGCTCGCGGATAGCAAGTTCTATTTGGGTTTTAGAAGTAACAGGCATCATTGCCTCATCACATAAATTAACCACGTAACTGTTTTTAAGTTAGCAACGAGGAAGTCAAGATCTAGAAAGTGTTCAAAACACACCGTTCCAGTGGTTGCCACATTCCTACTTTGGGCGACGGGGGCGGCACCCTAGAGATCCAACCATCAACCATCGGAACCACGATCGCTTTTAACCATTCCTTATAGAAAGAAGTTAACGCCGGGTCTTTCCCGAGAATCCCATAAGCTCGCGGTATCCAAAGTCCGTTTTCACCATCAGTCAAGCCTTCGATCTTCGACGCTGCGCCATGGCGAACGGGGCGTAGGAGATCCGCCATTAGTCCGATCTTCTCCTCTGTTGCATTGATCTCGTCATCAAGTGTTTCCCTTGCCCTTGGGTCGGAAACGACTGATGGAAGTTTTGCTAAAAGCCTGGACAGCTTTGCCCGTTCGCTAGCAAGCCTATTTATATTTTCAATAGAGACCGTTAACACGTACAATTTCTTGTAGTTTGAGTTTATGTTATTTTCTTGTTTTGAGATTATATAGACAGAGGGTGATGTGTTTTGGCAGCAAACCTTTCTCCCAAACTACTAGCGAGCTCCCTTTCTTCTGGACTCATATTATCTCGTCGCCATTCCTCACATTGACGTTCGACATCCTCGGCTGCTCTCTGGTTAAGTGGTATCCAGATGAGGACGCAGACACCATACAGTCTCGAGTTATCACCGCCCGTCATACACTAAAGATGTTTAGCAAATCTAATCAGTCTAAGAAACAATATGAGGGCAGATGCATTTACAAAACCATGCCAAGTTGACCGCGGTCGCTCATCCGCGGAGACTATATTTATATCGTTCGGGAACGCGAACCTAGTCGTACCGATTATTATCATTATCATCATCGTCCTTTTTTTTTCCGTTCCCATTCTTCTTTCAAATGAACGGAAAGAGAAAGCGAAAAAGTAGAAATAGGAACCAAAATACTTGCATTGGAACGAAATCCGGGAATGGAATACGAAGTTCTGTGGATTCGTTAGATTTAGGAGGATATCTATCCAGTAGCACGGGTTCAAATTTTCGTTTCAGGGGATGCATTTTCGGGTCCATGGCTAATGGCTCTGGAACTTGGATCACTGAGTTATAGTTTGACAACCGCTTCGATGTTCTTATGGACGCTAGCAAAAAATTAACCAGAGTGTCCAATCTAAAGTATTCTCAATAGCGAGATTGAGTAATGTTCTACATACCAGCTCGGTTGACCACAGATGGGGCTCTCCGCATCGAGTTGAGGTCCCTCAAAGATATACGTCGACGTAGGGAGCCACTTTTTGCTAAGCTCGGAGTGCCACTAGTGCCTTCCATAACCTTCTGTATTCGCGCATTAACTGGAGGTGGTTTTTTTGGTTGGTGCTGAACTGCGCCGGCCGAAAAAGAGAGATCCTCGAGGAAGTTTTCTCGTTCTGTCGCGAATTTCCGAAGAGCAGTATCAAAATCGAAGTCACCAATGCCGAAGCCAGCTGGGTGTGGCAAATGGTCTCCAAAGATGCTATTCGTTGGACGGGTTTGGCCATTTGCGGTACTGGCGATAATAGTCGCGTTACTACTTTGGCTTGATCTTTTCGTATCGGCAAAGCTTGGACTGGCTGAGTTCGTCGAAAGCGTAGACATTCTCGACCCTAAATTATCGGCAAATCCACCCGCTTCCAATGAGCTGGGGGTTTTTATGCCATCTTCGAGGATCGTTTCCTGGATTCCCGATGAGATCTGTTCGATTCTATCAGAGCTTCTTTTGTCTAACGGGGATGGCCGGAAAGTCAGAGAATCGTCCCTGGCGGGATAAACCTGGTCCTCAGGTTCTCGAGCCTCGGGCAAGTCTTCGGCGATGAGACTCCCTCGAACTGGTACTTGGTTTCCTGGGAGTGATTTGGGGGGTTGCGAGCTCCAATAGGAGTTGGAGTCCATTCCAGCGACCCAGAAATATTCCGCCAATGGCGCTGGCATCGCGTCGCCAGAAGCCATCGCGTTAAGAACACCGAAGTTTAGGCTGCGAGGCGACGGTGATGGGGATGAGAGGCTCGTTGGAGTTACTGGGGTTTTTTTGATAAGCCCAGGCTAGGAGCATCGATACAATGATAAAAGTGAGCAGGAATTTTGGAGTTCTATATCGCGAGACCGCTTTTGCTACTTTTTGCTTTTTAGTTCCCTTATTCTTCGTTCTCCGTTATCGTCAGTCGTTTGCAAGAAAGAAAGAAAAACAAGGCGGGTAGAGGGGATGGTTGGGCGATATTGTGTGTTCTATCGATTTGAATTGATCGGATTGGTTAGCGGACTGGGTGGGCGTCAGTGTTCATTGACATTGACGGTGGAAACATATGTTTTGGGGGAATGTTGGAGATGTTTCTGGACCTTGGGGCGAGATGAGATACCGGACACTTTCATTGGCTCCAGGCCATAAACTGGTGATGTGAACACGGGTTAGGAAAGTACCTGACTCCGGATGGAGAGTTCCACGGTCATACTCGCTATTCGGCAGTCTGAGCGTGGGGCGGGCAAGCAGGAAAGAGGCGTCTACAGTTGAGGTAGGGGAGGTTTAGACGAAGCACTGTTCGCTTGTCGATTGTTGTTGCTGGTTTGGTGGTGGATGCACTGTTCCAGGGGCAAGAGCCATGTCCAGTCACTTTGCTCAAAGGGGACAGAACAGAAGGAGAGAAACCAGAATGGAAGATCCAGCCACAAAAGCGACCTCCCAGCACGATTTCATTTTTATTTTTTGGACTCGAGACTACATACATCGCAATGATGGACGGCACAGCAGCCACCGTATTCCAGCCGAAAGACGACCAAGCGAGTATCGCACGCAATAAAACCATGACCAACGACGAAGCTGGTAAGTAAGTGCATGTGTATGTGTATGTAAGTGCCTTATTTCGGCGCGGGAACCAAAGTTCACACGAAGGAGATTTCTTTCGGCTTTCGTCCCGCTCATGTGTAATCGCAATTGAAAGAGCTACGCGAAACACAAACAACGTCATTTCGACGGATGGATATCGATTTCATCTGAATTTCTGCCTTTTCGTCCTGTGATTCCGATATTAGATAAGCCTCCTGGGAAAAAACCAATCTGGCTCAGGTGGCTGAGCGGGGCCTTGCAGGGGTTGTGGTTCGGTTTAGGAAATGTTCGAGAAAACCAGCGGTTTTGTTGTTGGTCGGTTCCCCATCCCATCTTGGGCTAGGTGGCGAAAAGAAAAGAAATAAAATAAAATAAGATAAAATGAAATAAAGAAAGCAAGTTGTCTGTTCTGCACGAGCAGACGCCATTGATTCAACCAGTTGCCTGCAAGGGTTTTTCTTTCTTTTTTTTCTGGAATTCGTGTTTGAGTTAGATCCCCCTTCTTCTCCCCAAAGCAGCCCAGGGAGGTCGTACGTACAGGCAGATACGCTTGGTGCTCAGAGAGAAAATTGCCCGGTGCCAACTGATATGTACGGGGGAGTTCACGAATACCTCCGCACCCTAATGTCGTTTCAGCTATGCGCATAAACGGCACCAATGCGTAGCTAGTCTCCAGCAATCCCCCCTACTACCCCTCTGATATGTCTTTCCCTCAGGCCTTTCCTCTTTCCTGGAATTCTCAAACGAAGGAATCTGCATCTGTTGGATTTGCCTACGGGTTTGCAGAAATGCAATCAAACATGTCTCCAGCAACAGCGGCAGCAGGAATAGACAGACACGCACCAGATCAAAACCTAGATAGGGTTATACAAGAGACATAGGGAAGAGATGTGGGTGTGGGCGTATGCTGAAGGGCATTCTTCATGTCGATGCCGGCCTTATTGATCTCATTTATACAGAACAAGGTGCTTCCGTGGTGATATAACCATTCAACTACCGCGGCCTTTTGAGTATTTTTGCAAGGACGTCCTGGGGGCATGGATAGATGCACAGGGTAACTGGCGAAGTGGCCGTGGAACCCAGCGAACACGGACCCAAGCTACGCCTTTACGCATGCAGCCGGACCTCTCACCATTGGTTGCAAGTCGCCGAGTCGTGGGAGGGACTAAATTTGAGACAAGTGTTCGAGGACGCCCTGCCCCGGTCTCAGCAATCCGATCAAATAGGCCGAACTGGAGCACAACCAAGCGAAACAAAAAGGAACGAAAGGAAAGCAGGAGCAGCACAAGCGGTAGAAAAAGGAAACATAACTAAAGGGAGAACAGAAAGGAACAAAAAAAAAAAAAAAGGGAAAAAGGACAAAAGTTGAGGTAACGCCGCCCAGCCCGGAACCAACCTGAAAGAAAAGAGAGAAGAAGAAAAGAAAATTAAAATATACTCCAGTCCCCCTTTAAAATCAATCTTTCTGTTCGCCTGACATTTTGGAAAATTCCATAGCTTAAACTCCCATTGTTCAAAAAAAAAAAAAATTCTCTTCAGAAAAGGAATAAAAGTACTTCGACATACATTTCAACTCCTAACCTTTGATAATCCACCAACGACATCTTCAACACCCCCAGCACCAGCACCATCATCGTTAGTCCTCAGCATCTTGAGCTTCAAACACCTCCAAAACATTTTCTATCAGCAAGAAACTGGGCCTTTCGTGCTCTCAACTATTTTCTTGGTTCTGTCCTTCTTTTCTTCTTCCAAACTTCCAACGAAAATATCACCTGCTCGATTCACTCAGAACCCACCGACCCCTTCCCTGCCCAGCCCTGGCGTTCGCGGTATCCAGACATTCCCACAGCATTTCTCCTTGCGAAACCTCGCCTTCTTTTCCTGGTCCCAACAATCTTGCGGATATATCTGCCTCCCTCTTTTCCTTCTCTCGCCTGTCACCCATTCTTCAATCTAGTTTAAGAATCGCGCCTCTCTTTATATATACCTATATATATAAACACAATTGACTTTCAATACTTCTTCGCCCCTGAACAGGTCTATTCTTACTGCTCTCTCAGCTCTTTATTCTGTGCTTCGTCGGAATCAATAGAGACCATACAGGAACCCCCTCTCAAAAAAAATAATAATAAATCGACAGTTTGCCCATCGCATCCATCGAATTAAGGTTAAAAATCCTGTTTGCCTTTTTTGGTACCAAACTCCTTTCGACTACCTTTCATACGATATTTCGATCCCAATTCGATATCCCTATACAAAGAAAACATCGAGCTCCACCAAACAACAAAGCCAACCTGTTGTCTTTAAACAGCAGATGGGGTTCTCTAGGTGAAATTCCAACGACGCAAGATCTTTCTTTTTCTTTTTCTTTCTTTCGTTTTTTCTTTCGTTCCTTTCTTTCCTGCCCCTTCTACCACAGACGTAGACCCGCCGTTCTTTTATTTTTATTTCCCACTACTATTCCTCCTATCCTTTTAATTCCGTCACGACACCACGACTTGTAACAATACACCAAGTAAACACAAGTTCAAGGAGACGCACTGAGTTCTGCCATCTCTTGATGGAACAGCAGCACAAAAATTCTACACCTGTGCATCAAATTTCATCCACATCATCGGAAAGTGGCACTAGTACAATCAGACGACGTTCCTCAGCAGCCATCCAATCCTCTTTAATACACGCCGGCCCGAGTTCGTCTACGAATAACACTAAAATACAAGCCATCAAACGTACAAGCATCCACCTGGAAGACTGCGACCAATCGACTAGGGTGAAACGAGTGAAGCGGTCTTCGGAAATGGAGGAGTTTAAACTCGACGGGTCCGAGAACCCGAACCCTCAACCATCCGGGGCATCTCCAGCCTCTCCAAATCCCGTGGTCTCGAGTCCTGTAACCCACGAACCCTCTGCCCAGCCATCATGCATTTCAGATACAGAGACGACAACACCCGCTGCCTCTAAAGCGATGCGGGCAAGATCAATGTCGGCCCCAGCCGTAGGAAATCAGTTGCCAAGTACCATTTGTTGCCGGAAATCAGCTATGGCTCCCAAATCCAAAAAAACCCTCAACGAACCCCCTGTAAATCTCATTACTCTCAAAGAATTGGATCTCAAAGAAATTCTCAACAATCCTAGACTTCGCCATGACATTTACTTTGATGCCGCTCTCCACTTCCGCCCCAACCTAGACGGCCAGCGAGGACAGAAGAAGAAGGCACAGGCTGATAGCTACTGGGAAAGCATTGTACGAGAGTGTGAAAACGTGAGGAGGAATCAAATAGGACTCCAAAGAGGTGTAACTCCACGTTCGCAGCCCAAACGGCTCATGCTTCTACTTGATACAATGCGCGATATTCTCCTCAGCCTCGTTCCAACCCGCGATCAAAAAACAGTTGAACAAGTCTTCGACCAGCAACTCATGATGCAGCAGCTCGAATACGGGCTTTTGAATTTCGAAGGGCTCGCAACATGGTTGGCCGCTTTACTCAAAGCCCACTGTGCTCCAATGAGAGACGCATGGGTCGACGATATGGTTGGAAAAATAAAAGATGGCGTGGCTCGCGATAGCCCTCGTTTACTAGTTGAAGGCTTGCGATCTGTGTTTGGTATTCTTGAAGCGATGAAACTTGTAAGTCCCCTCTCAGTTACCGGGAAAGTGTGACTCCCATATTTTGATTCCATTTGATGTTATTTATGTAACCAAGTTGGATAATTGCTGACCCCTATATTTCCAATCCAGGATGTTGCGAATCATCAAATTAGAACCCTCAGGCCTTATCTTGTTAGCACTGCAGCCGAATTCGAAAGAGAACACTTCCAAAAGAGAATCCAGAAAGGAACACTCAGTGTATCAGAAACCCAGGACTGGTTTCACCAATTAGTAGCTGAAAAGAAAACCGCGACTGATACTCCCAATTACCTTTCTATCCTTACGAGTGGGGTTCTTGAAAGGCTAAGCCCATCCAAGCCGCAAATAAAACCACCGGCAACCTTTACATTCGACTTGGAGAGGCTGGAAGCTATCAGATTCGATGTTCGAGAAGATGTTAATATGAAAACATGCCTTGTGTTGTTCCGGAGTCTGGTTTCAGGTCTCAACAGGTCATTGGAAGTTGATAACGACGCCTACACAACTCTCTCAAGTGCTATCCAAGCAATTAACGGAGATGACGAAGTGTCTGAGCGCTGGCAACGGAACTCCGCGGCTCTTGCGCTTCAAATTGCACAATCCGCTACAGCATATGCCAGTGGGAAACCCAACTCCAAGTCTTTCCCTGATGCCAACACCGTCAAGTTTGCAGAAAGTTGGCTGGGGCAGCATTTACGAACTCAGTCTACACTTTACCAATCCTTCGAGCTGAAGGTCATTGAGGCCATTGCGCTAAGAACACAAGTTATTTTAAAGGCTTGGTCACATCATAAAACACCAGACTTTCAACAAATCCCAGGCACTGTCTTGGGCCTACCAGCAGACTTCACTTCAATACCCCAGCGACTAGCCAAGATATTGAATCTTCATTGGCGCGTGTTCGAAAAGTTGTACATAACCGCTGCTAATACTCCAGTTTCAGCTCACAAAAATGATGTTGCTCTCTCTGCTGATCGCGCGGAAGGCGCATCCTCCGACCGATCAGAAGCTGTCACGTTGAGCAAGAAAAAGATCTCCCACAGCTTGTCTGACGTCGCTTTCCAACACCTTGAACGCAAAGGCTTGCTGTGAGGTTCAATATACCATCACCACACCGGAAATTTACCTCTAAACATGAGGAAGAACAAAAATTCTATCATAAATGCAATTTCCCATTAACCGCCATCTCTATATGTCGATTTATCTATCTTAATACATCCAGCGATATTCCGAATCTATATATATATATACATATTTCTTTTCTTACTCTATCTCTTTACTTCTTTCCCCAGTTGATTAACTCCTACAGCCTTATAGATTTTTGTTCGCCATTTAGGCTTATTATTTTATTTATTTATTCTTATTTGTTTGTTTTTTGTTACTTCCTTTCCTCCTTTTTTTTTTCAGGGGGGTTTTACGTTTTATATCATTCATCCTTTTTTTTCACGTTTGTCCCTTCTTTCTGGCTGGCGTTCTTGCTCAAAAATATTTCAATAAGCATTACACACTTTTTGTATCGAGATACACCCTAGCATATTCTGCACATCCTGTCTATTAGCGCTGTTCAATTCACGGTCTGTACTTTTCTTCCATTCACATGAATACGGAAAGATACTTTTAAGTTTATAGTTCCCTCCCCTGTTTGTCGTAAGTTCAGGATTCGAATCCAAGAAATCCATCTATATCTCGATATACCCTACGAAATCAATAAAAGCAACCCACTAAACTGCCCGGCGAGAGGTATCAATGCCTCTAGCAACTGAATAACATTTAGCCAGTCGGCAAGCATTTAAATAATAGTCCTCAACTCGTGATTCATGGTAGTAGCTATTGTGTTTAACAACATCAGATATTTCTTCTAGGACGATAATAGTTGCGGTACATTATCGCATACGCCGGGACCCGCGGTAGTTGAATATGTAATCGTTGATTCATCCGCTGACCATGAGGTCTGGACGTCCAAGCCCGCGGAAAGTTAAACTTCATCTTTGTTCACAACATTCTCGTTATTCTGGGCTTCTGGTGTATAGCAAACGAGTGAGAGTGAAAATCAACCCTTCTGGATTTATATGTATATGCTCAAGTGAGCCCCTTTTTAAACAACTCTGGGGAGCTAAACGTCGCTCAAACTTAAGTGTATGTATTAACACTGCCGATGAGTCCTCACCACCACGCTATAGCTTGAGCTTCGGACATCAACATTCACCTAACCAAACACCAAGTAAACATAACATCGATCCTACACCTATCCAATTAAACCTTCCCAGGTGAATGAGCTAAAGCAACGAAAAGACCAATATTCTCGAGTCTTTGCAAGTAGGATGAAGATCTGTGGTTTATTCTACCTTCTGAATGCTTTGCGAACAATCACATTGCTCGCCCTAACGTGCTCAACAGCCGGGTTGCTGGCATGTATAATTACTGGGCTTCGCGAAAATAAGGTAAGTATCGACTACCATATGTTTCTATTGTAAAACGCTATAACTGACTTTAACAAAGCTCACCTTCTTTGTTTCCGCAAATATTTTACTTCTCTGTTTGATGACATTATTTCTTGGAGTGGTCGAGGCAGACATATTTCAGTCCTATTGGAGAAGCAGGTGGCCATGTTTCGGACCACAGGCATCTCTGATCACACTTGGTATTTGTCAATTGATCATCGCATTCCAGGTGTTCGGCGCTCTACGCGGCCCCATGTCAGAAGAAAATGTGGGTTGGCATTTCCATGCTGTCGACTCTGCCGCGGCCGTACTAAATACGATATCCGGTTCTATGAATATTCTTGTGGTTCGTGAACTTTCCAGGCCTGACAACGATAGAATCCTGCTCCAAACCCAGGCCAGCAAAGACTGACGCGTACACCTTAAGAGCATTGTTATTCGCCGCAAATATTACGGAATTCCGATAAAGCAGATTCGTCGAAAAGGACTACACCAAGCCCGAATGGATTTTCATATGCCGGACAACAATCAGTCCGAAATAGGTGGCTTCAAGCAACTATATTCGGGTCCGGAGCAGGGTCAAAGCTCGCTATCGTTACAGAGTATAGTCAACGACCCGTATCAACAAATACACTCTAGAAGGGTGGGTGATAGCGAGGAGGGCGAAAACAGTGCGTACTCGATTCCCACATACTATCGAACTACAAGAGAACGTGGAAATGCAGTTGAGTATCCTATGACGAGTTCTCGTGTTCGACATCCGGAACAGGCACGATTAGCAAATCATAGAAAACGGTGGAGTGATATATTCCAGAACCCTTTGACTAGGCCTACAAGAAGTTGATGGTATTGCGTATCTGTCATTTGAGGGGATGAGAGAGGGAAACCCAGACAAAAACGGAGAGTTACAGCTATCGAGGCCATATACTACGAGCAAATTTGATCGATTTTGGAAGATGTATAGTGAAAAAAGGATAATATCCTCAGTCGACAAGTTAGCACGAAAGAATTATATAGATAAAGGAAACGGACGTAGAAATGTGCCTCGCGCGCCCCAATGGAACAAGAAATCGATGCATCAATCAATTTCTCAAAAAAAAAAAAAGAGAGCAAATGTTTCAAGGTTCCTTTTGCTGAGTTTAATTGTCTTTTGACAAACGAACTGGCTGGTGATTTGATTTTGGCAATGTCATTTATCTTCTGATAAAGACTTAGCTTTTTGACCTCGAACGGGCATGGGGGCAGTTTGGCCGACGAGGCTTCGAAAGCGCCTTGGGAAAGTCACATGATGTTTCGGCGAGTAATCTATTCATTTCAAGATTTGGTTTTAATTTTGGTTTTCAAGATATCTTGGTTATAGGGTGGGAAGGCAGCAGTGTGATATAAACATGTAAAACAGCCCCACTTCTCTCGAACGAAAGAAAAACAAGGAGTTGCGACCAGCGGCTCTAATCATAGAGGCCAGCAGTGAAACGAATTATAGTAGAGAAACCAAGAAACATAAATATGGAGGCCTGTGATCTTCGGTGAGGCAGTGGCGTAAAGGGGTTGTTGGGTTAGCGCAAAAGTAATGAGGTGGATTGCATATGAAAGAAAATTTAAAATATAGGAATTTTCAAAGAGAAGGGTTTTAGGTTGGCAGGGAGCAGAAGGGGGAAGTGAGTGCTGACTAAGGATAACACCTGCTCGTGGCTGGTACGCATTAGGGCATATCCTAGTTGGTAGCTCCGTGCCTGATCTCCATATATATCATATATATCATATCCTTAAAGAGAAGGCCCAAAGCAATGACACGGAAAGTCCAACAGAAACGAAAAAGGTTTCCTCAGGCTCCGCCCAGTGCCTGCCAAGATCTGCCAATGCGGGTCCTCGTTGTCTCGCAAACGAAACGGCCTCGCTCGATGGAGCGGATGTTGTTTCAACAGGGGCGCCATGCAACACATTGACCCCAGGAAAGGCTCCATGAAGCTCTCATGGTCTCAAGTTTGAAAACGGAACGCCAGCTGTTTCGACAGCCACCAGCAGCCAAGGTCGCACAGATACCTGAGCTATCCTCAATTTCACCTCGGGTTTACATATGAGTGAAAGTGGAATAAATATCCTTCATTCCCTCGTTCCATCGGACCTTTTTTCTCTTCCTCTTCCACTTGTGCCCTCAGCGAGTAGCAACACTGTCCAAGTCACACGGGTGAATCTTGCCCTCTTCCATTCTTTCCTCAATTTCTTCGATATTTCGATTCTTCTCGTCGCTGGTGCGTCGGATTGTCTTTTATACACAATTAGACTTACTTCATTTACATTTGCTACCTTTCACACAGTCTCGCTGCACTCGTCCCTACATCTGGACTAGTAATTGTAATCTTTCTCATCCTACAAGTTTCATCTCTACACACGGCTAGCCCGTCCTCCGTTGAGCGGATATCTTAGATTCCTCGGCATATTACATTTGCATCATCGGATCTATTTGCTTATACACCTAGTGTTTTGCGAAGGAAACCCGCTTAATTAGCCTACCTCCAAAATGTTCAAGTCAATTCTAGCCACATCTATTTTTGTCTCGACCGTGCTCGGCACACAATATGGGTACCCTGATGCTGCCTATTCTCAGGCATCGGGTATGCCACAATATACACCTGTCGCACCAGCCTCAACCACTTGCACGAAAAACACTGGTGTGGTTCATACCGCGCCTCCAGTGCAGATGGCCCCCCCTTCGCAACAAACTGGTGCCCCAATGATTCATAAAGTTGTTGTTGGTGGCGATGCCGGTCTGATCTACACGCCAGAGTTCATATATGCCGCTGTTGGCGATATTGTGGAGTTTCATTTCATGAAACAAAACCACTCGGTGACTCAGTCAACGTTCGCAAAACCTTGCGTTCGGAAGCCTGATGGGATAGACTCCGGTCTGATGCCGAACCCGAATAACACGATTGTTCCAGCTCCGGTATTCAAGTACCAAGTTGACACCACTGAAGCTACCTGTAAGTTTGCCCCGTATATGTCTAACGAGCACAGATCATATCATTAACAATTCAACCAGGGTGGTATTGCAAACAGAGAACTGGTACACATTGCGGAAAAGGCATGACTTTCGCTATCAACCCTACCCCAGAAAAGCCATTCGACGCGTTCAAATCTATGGCCATCGCTCAGAACGGTACTGCAACTGCCGCTCCTACCGAGGCACCAGCTGCCGTTGTGAGCAGTACTATTACTATGGTTGCTGGAAGCCCCACAGATGTTCAATCTGCCCCGCCTGCGGTAGCTACCACGGTTGACGGAAATGGAAACGGCTCTGCAGGCTCGTGCCAATGCCAATGCTTCTGTGGTGTCGCTGCATACCCATCTGGTTATGGTATCAATAACTTTGGCGGAATGCCAGGAGCGCTACCTGCCCCTTGGGCTACGACATCCGCGGCTGCAGCGGCCGTGACTTCTGCTGCTGCAGGCGGGTATTATAAGAGATGATTTCATTATTTGAGTGGAAAACAATACGGATGTTTTTGGTGTTGGTCGTGTATAAAAGATACCACTTTACTATATTATTAGTTTACTTTATTTTATTTTTAAATTCCCCCCCGTCTGATCTTATTCCACCCCGCTGATACTTGATGTTGAATTTGGAGTTGAATTTGCCTCCCTTAACTATAATTTGCATAATCCAATTGTGTTATTCAATCAATACAGTATAGCCTCATCAGATCTAATCACCTTTGCATGTGGCTGATAGCATTAAATGTAGAGGTGTGGGTTTTCGAAATTTGAGGTGTCGGATTGTTCTACCCAACAATGAGAGAAGCTGATGGCGCAAGATTGGCTTCCTTCAAAGAGAGAGCGGCATCTAGAGAATCCTCTAACTTGTAGGTTTTCCGAGGAGGAAATGTGGTGGTAAATGTGTTAATATCTAGGCCAGTTTGCTGTGCCAAATATGAAGCGACTTCAAATATTGAAGTCTCTATGGGGAAAGTATGAGTTATTGGTGGCCTACCACCAGAAAATTGGAAACGAAGGCGGGCCTCAGTATGGGGCCGGGCTATACGGGGCGGGGCTGGAGAACTAGATGATGATGATGCGCTGTTGTCGTCCGCAATGATACCTTGCCGTTCTGCTTTAGATTTCGCCGCTGCCTCTCTACGTGCCTGTTGTGTAGCAGCAATTTCTGCCTTGATCTTTGCTCGGGCTTTGGCATCGTCTATTTTCTCTTGCTTACGTCGTTCGATATCTCGCATTTGTTCCTTTTTCCGAACTTCTTCCTTCATGTTCTCAGACTCTTGATCCCGTTTCCTCCGAATAGCCTAGTTGTTTCGTTTAGTTGGGTATTTCAGTTGGCGAATAAACCGTACTATTTCGGATATTTCTTACCTCGTTCTTTTTTGCTTCTAGCACGCTCTCAGCAGCTTGGTGTTTCTTTTTCTCTGCCAGGCGCTGCTTAAGCTGTTCCAACCTTTCTTTTTTCTCTTCTTCAGTGAGGGTTTTTACCTCCTCCGTACTCTCGTCAAAATTCTGGTGCTCACTGAGTTTATTTGTTAGTTAGAAGGGCATATATTAAAGTACTTGGCCAACCCACGTTCTTTCTGCGTGAAATTGGACTGCATCCCAGTTTCGTAGCAACTTCCCACAATCATTGCATTTATAACTCTTTGCTTCGGAGGAACCTTCATCCGTGGGGTCTTGAGGTTGTGGTTCTGTGATACCAGTGCTCTCCGCTGCTGTGGCTGGAACATGTTTTCCTAGTTCTTCAATCTCCGCATTTTCGTGTGAATCCAGCCAAGTTAAAGCATCCTGTACTGTCAAAAAATATCGAATGAGTTTCTTCGCCCAGCCCAGGAATCATAGAAACCCTACATCCACCTGTGTGCTTCAAAGCGAGGTCCACTCGCTTTGGGTCAAATCTATATTAAACACAAATCAGTTGATATAGTTAGCATAGCCCACTAACATGGCTATAGCTTACCCCATTTCTAACAGAAGGCTGCGATCCGTTTGCCCCATTTTTAAATTATCGAATAAAAGAGGAAGAAACCCAAAGGCCCGTGGTTCTGATGCGAAGGTTGGAACTCAGTAGTTACATAGAGATGTAGGTTCTAGGAATATATTACCCACAACAATCTACTAATACTACTGCTAATAAAGGTATAGCTAGCGAAAGATTATCACAACTTCACAACACCACCAATAATTTAATAAAGTAAAATAAAAATTCAAAGACTGAGTATATAAATAAAATAATTTTATAATATTAATTGATTTGGAATCTTAAATGTAGGGGTTGCTAATGGGCTGGGCTCAACTAGAGCCCAGCCCATTTCTAATATTATAAATTAGACCTATTTAAACCCAAAATTTATTTAAAACTTATAAATAAATTCTAAATAAATTTTAAACTTTTAATAAATTATTAAAAAATAAAATAAATTTTAATTAAACTTAACTTTTTATTTTAAATTTTTTTATTTCTTTATATATATAATAATAATTATAATATTATATTATATAAATTATTTAAATTTAAATTTTATTATAAATTATTTAAATTTAAGTTTTATTATAAATTATTTAATATATTTAATAATAATAAAAATAAATATGTAATAAAATTTAGTGTTGGAAATGGTATGGTAGTGGTAGCAAATCGCTACCATATACTATTCCATTTAATTAAATCAAAACCATTCTACACCAAACTTCTATACCATTTCATACCATTCTATATAATAAATATATATAATATTATTTATTATTATTATTTAAGATGATAATAGTAAATATATAGTGTTACGGACTGTTAATCGTACATCCGATTATCCCATACCAGATTTTTGTATACGCTATCCAAAATAGGTGTACAAAATACAAGTATATGATATACCTATATAATTTATATATAAAAAAAACAATTATTAAAAATAGAAGTATTATAATTTTATTTTTAAAAGTATTTACTTTTTAAAAAAAATTAATTATATAATTTTATTTTTAAAAGTATTTACTTTTTAAAAAAAATTAATTATATAATTTTTAAAAAATTTAATAAAAGTTACCATATTTAAAATATTTAATAATTATTATTAAATACTAAATACAATAATATATTTATATTATTTAATATTTATTATTAAACACTAAGTATTAAGGAATTACATAGGAATACCTTATATATTTAAAATTATCCTTAAAATTAATAATAGCAATTCTTTATCAATCAATATTATTAAATAATATAATTTTTAAATTATCTACTATTTATCTTATTATTACACATTTTACATACAATTCTAATTATCTTACGAATACATACTTTTTTAAATTAAACCCAAATAATTAAAATTAAAAGTTTAGTCTAATAAAAATAGTTTACCTTAGTACTTCCGTACTAAGGAGAAGTGTAACATATAGTTTATTATATTATTTTATTATTTAAAAATATTTTATTATATTATTTATTATATTATTTATTATATAAAATTATAATATAAAATTAATATACATATATATTAACTGTCACAGACCACGAGTTTTGATAGTACAAATACCTGTATCTTGCCTTGCGTTATACTGTTCTGATTTTTACTGTTGTATTTTGTATTTACAGATATATATAATTTTTAATATATTTAATTATGAAGCCTACCTATTTGTTTAATATTATATTTGATTATAAAGCCTATTTACTTGTTCAGTATTTTGGATTGTGGTATAATATATTTTGTGGATTATTGCTCATTATGGATTATAGATTATAAATTATAATCTATTGTAATTTATAATTTATTATAAAATATATTAGATTATTTTTATATATAAGATTATTTTTAGGACTAATAAAATATTCCTATTTTTATTAATTAATTTAAATATAATTTAATATATTTGATTATTTTTATTTTATTATTATTATATATTTTAAACAAATTATTTTTAATACCTTATAATTTTATATATATTTTTTATTAAAAGATTTAGATATCTTAAATAAAAAAAGAATTTTATATATTTTAGTATTATATATTTATATTATTATTTTAGGTAGTGTATAAAATATAATATTTTAATTAATTATTTCTTAATTAAAAAGAAGTATATATATAATAATATTTTTAATTTAAAAGATTTTATAATCTTAGAAAATAAGATTATAAATAAAAAGGTAACTATTTTTATTTATATAATGTTTAAATAAATAAATTAAAAATTAAATCTTATAAAATTTATTAAACATTCCTATATTTTTATTTTTATTATTTTTTAAAACCAATTTATTTAAAAGTAAAAATGAAGTTTTAATTATTAATAATAAAATTTATTTTAATATTACCATATAAGTATAGGAAGAAAAATTGTATATATTTAGTAAAATTATTGATAGCCTAGCTGAAATTATTATTTTAGATAATAATAAATATTTATAAAATTTAGGAATAGCTATAGAAATTTTAAAAAAATTCAAAAAAATAACTATTATAATTTAAATAACTATTAAAATTTATAAAAACACACAAGATATATTTAATATAATTAGAAGAAAAATTATATTAATTACTTTAAAATTTAGTTAAAAACTAAGTAAGATTTATTTTTATTTTATATTAAATAAGAATAGATTTTATCATAAGTTGGGTTCTGACTTTGGAAATTTAAAAGATTTTGATAAAAATTTTAATAATAATAACGAAAAATATCTTAATAATCTTAATAACCTTTTAATAAATTTTACTAATTTATTTTAACCTACCACTCAATATAAGGAAGTAAAAATATTAAACCCTGATAAATTTAATGATTTATTATATAAATTTGATTAATTTATTTAATAAATTATTATTATTTTTTATTTTCAATATTAATAATTTAAAAACGATAAGGATAAAAATTTTTTTTTTTTTATATTTTTTATTAAAATTATTTTTTATATTTATAACTTTTATTTTATACAATATAAAAAAAATAGAAAGAATGAAGAATAAAAAGCTAATAACAACCACATTATTTAAATTTTTATTAATTATTTATATTTTATTAAAGGATTTAAATAATTTTACAAATATTAAAATAAGACTAAAAAAGCTCTTTATATTATTTAAAATTTATAATAAATTAAATTTATTAAAAAATATTTTTAAATTATTAATATTTATATTTTTATAATTAAATATATAATAGAATAATTAATTTATTATATTAAAAAGGATTAAAATTTATATAAAGATAAAAATTATTAAAATGATTATATATAATTTAAAAATTTAATATTATATAATTAAAGATTTGATTATAAAACTCAATGATTATAAAACTCAATAATAATTATTTTTAAAAATATAAAGTAAATATTTTATAAGATTATAATAATTATAATTGATTTTCTAATTTTTAAAAAATTGTTTAAATTAACGAAATAATTAATTTAAACCTTATAATTTAAGAAATCATTTTTTATAAATTAAAATTAATTATTTTAAAATTAAATAATTTTTTATATATTTTTTGAAATAACTATTAAAAGTTAAATAATTAATAATAATAAAATAAAAATAATTAAATTTTAAAAAATATTTTCAAATTATTTTTTATAAAATTAGGAAAGATTTAAAATTGAAATCAATAACTTAAGAATCGCCCCCTAAAATTTAATAAATTAATATATTATTAATATAATAAAGAAGGATATATTAAATAAAATTATCTTATTAATTAATACTTAAAAAATATTAGGATAATTAATTAAGAAATATTATAAAAATAATATAATTATAAAGAATATTAAAAAAACTATAATAAATATATTAAAAAATATAAAAATAATTATTAATAGTTTAAAAAAGAATTTTAGGAAAAATAATAATTTAATATTATTTTTTATTAAATTAATAAAGAAGATTTCTCTAGTGTTGATTTAGTTGTTTTTTAAATTTTAGTTGTATTAGAAAGAATTTGAATTTTTATTTTATTTATTGTTTTATTTAAAATGTATATTTTTTAAGAATTAGAAATCAAAGATATTTAATAAGAAAATAAGGTTAAATTTATTATAAAAAAATATTATTTTAAATAAGAAAATTTTCTCCCAAAAAAAACTATATACCTATAATTTATCTAAAATTTTTTAAATAATTTACAAAAAAAATATAAAATCTAAGAAAAAACTTATTCATAATAAATTTTAAAAATTTCATATTATTATAAATTAAAAATTTACTTCCAAAAATAATTTAAAGTTATATAGAATTAAATTATAGAAATCATACTCCCAATAATTAACCTTTTAATAAAAAAAAAATATAATAATTATATAAATTAAATATTAAAAAAACTAATAGAAATTATAAAAATAAATATTACACCTAAATGTTAAAGAAATTAGTACCTTAAATAACTTACCCTACCCAATATTGGATTTATAAGATACAAATATCTAACATTTTATACTAATAATAACAAGAATTAATTTCAATTTATTAATCAATATATAAAATTATGTAAAATATATTAATACCAACTATATAAATATTTTAATATAGATTTAGTTAAATTTATATATTAAAATTATATAGATTAAGTAATTGCTTTTAGTTATAAATATATAAAAAAATAATAAAAAAGTTTTTATAAATTTTATTAATAAATTATATATTTTGTAATATTTTATTATTATAAAATTAAATTAATATAAGATTATAAAATATATTAATTTTATATAAAAAATTATAATATTATTAAAATAACATTAAAAATTAATATTACAAAAATTAAAAAAAAGAAAGAAATATTAATTTTATAAATTAAAATTTTTAATTATTATTCCTATAATAAAAATTTTATATTTACATTAATTACATATAAAAATAAATTAATATTATTTTTATAATATATTAGAAGAAACTCCTTAAATTATACATTTATAAAAATTATTTAAATTATAAATAACAATTTTATTATAAAAAGATTTAAAATTCTACACTTAAAATTATTAATAAAACATTTTAATTTTAATAAAAATACCTAATTTTTAAAAATAGAAAAAATAAAAATACTACTAATAATATAGAATTTAATAATATTAAATAACACAATATTTTAAATTAAAAAGTTTTAAATAATAATATATATTAAATTATTTGGCTTTAACTTTGTTAAAAAAATTAGATAAAACTTTTAATTAAATTAAAAACAATATTTTTAAATATTTTATATTATTAATGGAAATCTTACACAAACTCTTATAAATAACAAAATGGAAATTATATATATTTTAAAAAAATATATTAAAAAATATAATTTTTTTATATAATTTAAAAACACTATATATAACATTGTTACTTTTAAAAAAAATCTTCTAGGAATAATAAAATATGAAATTGACATTACCCTTATTATTAACAAATATTTTAAAAAATAAATTATTAATATTTTTAATTTTATTAATAATAATCTTATTTTAGGATATAATTAATTAAAAAATTATAATTTAGTTATAAGTTTTAAAAATAAAATAATTAAATTTATTTATTATAATTGTTAACAAAATTTATAATAAATTTAATAAATTGTTTATAAATAATTAAAAGAAGTTTATTTATTGTTACACTTCGTACATTACCTAATGTAGCGGTACGAATATACAATACTAAGATATATAAAACTCTTTCTCTACCTAGGATACCTAGGTTTTTTAATAAAAAATATATACAAAACTACAAAGTATCAAAAATAACTCACCTAAAATGTGTAATAATAATAAAATAAAGATAATTAAATATTAAATTATATTTAAATTAACTAATAAAGATAGGAATACTTTATTAATTTTAAAAATAATCTTATATATATAAATAATCTAATATACTTATAATAAATTATAGATTATAATAAATTATAATTTATAATTTATAATCTATAATAAATAATAATTTATAAAATATATTATACTATAATTTAAAATACTAAACAAGTAAATAGGCTTTATAATCAAACATATTAGAAGTAATATATATCTGTGAATATAAAATATAGTAATAAAAATCAAAATAATATAATATAAAATAAAATATAAATATTTATATTATTAAAACTTATAATTTATAATATTATCTTCTTTTTTTTAGAATAAGCTTTCATATAAGTAACTTTTTATAGAATTTAAAATTCTATATAGATAATAATAATTAGGTATAAAATAATAATATATTATTATTATTTTTATATAGGAATTCAATCTTGTATATTATTAATTTTTGTATTAAAATTAAATCTATATAAAACAATAATCTATGTTATAATATAAAATTTATTTTGGGGTAGGTACTTATATAATTATATTTATATAAAAGTATAATAATCAAATTAAAATAATAAAATAAAACTTAAATTATAAAATATTTTTATAAATATAAATAATTAATATATTTTTGAAAATAATAATACCAGCAAATTGTTATATAAAATTATTAATTAAATAGTATTAAGATTAGGCTTGCTATATTAAAACACGAGGGAAAAAATCTTAAATAGTTTATAAATTTTATAAGAAGTATAATTTTTTTTATATTATAAAATCTTTTAATAAAAAATATTCTAATTATATTTATTATAATTATAATTATATTTAGGAAGTAATTAATAAATTTTTATAATTTTTATATTATTAATAAAGTTAATTATCTTATAATGGATTGTATTCTTTAATAATTAAATTAAAAATAAATAAAATTATGCGAAATAGAGAACACTTAAATTCTATTATTTATTAAAATAATTTAAGTTTAGGCAAAGGTGGTGTATTTATAAAAAAAAATAAATTCAATAAATAAAAAAGTAAAATTAATTTTTAAAAAAAAAAAATCTACTATTGAAAAATAGGAAGATTTCGAATAACTTTAAGAATTAAATCCAGAATTATTATTAAATAATATTGATTTTCAATAATTTTTAGATAATAATATTGCTTTTCTTAAATAGAAGGTTAAATAGATATAATATATAAATTAAATTTTTTAAGTATAATTAATCAAAAGAGTTTTCCTTATTCGATTATACCTAGATATATTAGATATTATATAATTTTTTTGGGTCTTCCTCTAAATCACTTATTTAGAAATTCTAATATCTTTTTTTAAAGATAATTTTAAATTAATTTTAAGGAGATATTATTTTTTAATTCCCATAAATCATTTTATAATCTGTAAAATAACAATTATTTAATTAAATATTTATTATTATTATTAAATTCTTTAAAAATTTTTTTAATTTTATATTTTATATAATCTTTATATTTTATTTTTTTATTTTCTAAATTTTTTTTTAAACCTAGAAAAGCTAGTTCTAAAAATAAAATATAAAAAAATTAATAAATTTAAATAGGTCCTAAAATTTCAAATTCAAAAATATTATTATTAAATTTTTTAATAATAATGAAAAATCCATATTTTTAATAATCCAATTTTTTATTTTGTTGTTTTTTTCGTTTAATATATTTAGTAAGTAAATATACTTTATCTCCTTCTTTTAAAAAAGGTGTTTCCATATATTGCTGATTATAATAATATAATATATGTTCTATTATAAACTAAAAATCTTTTTATAGATTATCATAAAAATTCTTCATATTTTTAATATATTTTTTTATTTTTAAAATTATTTCCTTGGATATTATAAAAAGTAATATTATAGTAGGATTCCATTTTCTAAGTATTTTATAAAATATATATTTAATAGATAAGTGTTTAAATGTATTATAAGTGAATTTATAATATAATAATAATTTAATTTAATTGTTTTATACTATATTAAGGAAACTTCTTAATTATATTTTAATAATTTAAATAATTTATTCTATAATTCCATTTATTTGAATATATTTTTACTAATAATATTAATTTTGATATTAATTTGGTTTTTAACTGAGTTTTAGAATTTATTAGTAAATAATATATCTCTATTATAAATATGTTTAAATTATAATTTATATTGATTAAAGATTCATTTATTATAAATTTATTCAAATTTAATTATAAATTATTTAAAATTTTATAATTTTAAAATTATTACTTTACTAAATTTATAAATAATAACTAAAACTTCATCATAAATAATATTTATAAAAATTTTTTAAAAGAGATATTCCTTATATAAAATTATATAAGATTATTTAGAATAATTTTAAAAATATATCATAAAATTATAATTTTCTATAAAATAAATATTAATTAAATTTATTTTAATAATATATATTATAAATTTTAATATATTATTTAATATATTATCACATTTAAAATTAAAAATAAAACTTAATTAAAAATTCTTAAATATATTCAATTCCTAAATATTTATGGACTAATATATCATAATATTACTTGATTAGTTGTAAAATTTTTTAATAAAATATAAAAAAATTTTAAAAAAATAAATCTTTTTTATTATAAAATAGTCTAAAATATTAGAGTTTTTAATAATATTCTTTTATAATAAAATGTTTATTATAATTTTATTTAAAATTATTTACGAATTAGTTTTTAAGATAAAAAGTAAAATTAAGAGTTTTATTAATTAAGATAATTATATATTATTTTTTTAAAAATAATTCTTTTATTTAATTAAATTTTAATTATTAAATTAAATTGTTGATTGATAATATTGGTTTTAAAATTCTCTTTTCCTTTATAATATATAATTTATATATTATATTAATTAATAAGTTTTTATTAATAAATTTATTGTTTATTAAGATTTTTAAAAGATAAGAAATAAATAAGATTCTTATGATTTAAGTATATTATAAATAATTTTTTTATTTAAAATATATTTTCTATATTTTATAAATTTAAATGATAACTATTATTTTTATTATAAATAAAATATTATAATTTAGTAATATTAAATTTATAAAATAAATAAATAATAAAATACTATTTTTAATTTAATTGTAATTAATATAGACAAATTTTTAATATAGTATTAAAAGCATTTATTTTAATTTTAATAAATAAATCAGAATTATATAAATTAAAAATAGGGATTAAAAAGAATATTTTTTAAATATATTAAAAATATATATTTGATTAATTATATCAAAGTATACATTTATTTTTATTAATTTTAAAAGAATAATAAACATATAATTATATTATTTAATAAATTATTAATAGTAGTTATAAAATTTTAAAAGGTTTAAATATCTTTGATATTTTAAAATTAAAATTATTTTTAAATTATATTAATTTTTTTAAAATTTATTTTAATTCCTTTAATTATAATAATAACTTTAAGAAATTTATATTTTGTAATTTTAAATTCTATTTTTCTAATTTAATTTTAAAATTATATTTATTTAAGACTTTAAAAACAATAATAATATTAATATTTTTAGGATTTTTGCTATAAATTAATATATTATTAAAATAGATAATATATATTTTATTAATATAATTTTTAATATATAATTTATAAAGGTTTAAAATAATATAAAAATATTAATTAATTTTATAAATATAATTAAATATTTAAATAAATTATAATGGTATTTAAATACTATTTTTAAACATTTTTAAAATAATTTGTAAGTTATAGTAGGTAATAATAATATTAAGTTTAATAAAATGAGTGGTTTTAATTAATTAATCTAATGATTTATCAATTTGAAATAAATTATTGTGGTTTTAATTGTAATAGTATTGAAATTTTAATAATTAATATATATTTATAATTTTTTATTTTTTTTAGAAATGAAAAGAATTAGGTGTCCTATTAAGGATTTTAAAAGACAAATATATTCTTTTTGTAGATTTTTTAATATATTTTTAAATATTTTAAATTTTTTTAATATAAATATAAATAGGTAAAAATTTAAATATAGTATTTTTTATAATAATATTTTATAAATAAATTTATTAAATAGAAATAATATATTTTTATTTTTAATCTTTTTAAAAATCGAATTTATTTAGGTATTTATTTTAGAATTTTTTTAATAATATATTTTAAAAATTATTTTAATAGTTTTAATAATATTTTTAACTTTAAACTATATTTATTTAAAAATATTAGATTTATTATAAGAACAATAATAAATTTCTTTAATAAAAAGATATTTTATAAGTTATAAATAGACTTCTTTTAATTATTTATAAACTATTTATTAAATTTAATATAGGTTTTGTTAACAATTATAATAAGTAAATTTAATTATTTTGTTTTAAAAATTTATAACTAAATTATAATCTTTTAATTAATTATATTCTAAAATAAAATTATTATTAATAAGGTTAAGAATGTTGATAATTCATTTTTTAAAATGTTTATTAATAATGAGAATAATATTAATTTCATATTTAATTATTCCTAGAAAACTTTTTTCAAAAGTAATAATATTATATATAATGTTTTTAAATTATATAAAAAGATTATATTTTTTAATATATTTTTTTAAAATATATATAATTTTTGTTTTATTATTTATGAAAACTTACGTAAGATTTCCGTTTATAGTATAAAATATTTAAAAATATTGTTTTTTGATTTAATTGAGGGTTCTATTAGGTCCTTTTTTAACAAAATTAGAATTGGATGGTTTAGTATGTATTATTATTTAAAGCTCTTTTAATTTAAAATATTATATTATTTAACATTATCAAATTCTATATTATTAATAATATTTCCTGCTTTTTTCTATTTTTAAAAATTAAATAGTATTTTTATTAGAATTAAAATATTTTGTTGATAATTTTAAATATAGAGTTTTAGATCTTTTCTATAATAAAATCATTATTTATAGTTTAAATAATTTTTACAAATATATAATCTTAAAAGTTTCTTTTAATATATTATAAAAATAATATTAATTCATTCTTATATATAGTCAATATAAACATAAAGATTTTTATTATAAAATAATAATTAAAAATTTTATTATAAAATAATAATTAAAAATTTTAATTTATAAAATTAATATTTCCTTCCTTCTTTTTTATTTTTATAATATTAATTTTTAATATTATTTTAATAATATTATAATTCTTTGTGTAAAATTAATACATTTTATAATCTTATACTAATTTAATTTTATAATAATAAAATATTATAAAATATATAATTTATTAATAAAATTTATAAAAACTTCTTTATCATTTTTCTATATATTTATAATTAAAAGCGATTATTTAATCTATATAATCTTAATATATAAATTTAATTAGATTTATATTAAAATATCTATATAATTAATATTAATATATTTTATATAATTCTATATATTAATTAATAAATTAAAACCAACTTTTATTATTATTAGTATAGAATATTAGGTAATTATATTCTATAAATTTAATATTAGATAAGGCAAATTATTTAAAACATTAATTTTCTTAATATTTAGGTGTAATATTTTTTATAATCTTTGTTAATTTTTATATCCAATCTTTGAAAGTTTATTTAGTAGAAAATTTGATTTTTGGTGATTAAATAATATTATTAATTATTAGAAGATTAATAAATCTTTTTTAAATTAATTTTTTATATAATAAGTTGATAAGAAAGTATCGAATAATTTTATAATTTTTTTATAAATAAATTTTAAGTTTGTATTAATATATAGTTTTTAAAATTTATTATAAATGGATTTTTTTTTAAATTTTATATTCCTTTTATAGGTTATTTAAAAAATTTTAAATAAATTATAAATATATAGTTTTTTTTAGGAGAAAGTTTTCCTATTTAAAATAATATTTTTTTATAGTAAATTTAATATTATTTTTTTATTAAATATTTTTAATTTCTAATTTTTAAAGAATATATATTTCGAATAAGGCGATAAATAAAATAAAAGTTTAAATTTTTTAACATAATTAAAATTTGAAAAATAATTAAATTAGTATTAAAAATATTTTTTTTATTAATTTAATAAAATATAATATTAAATTAACATTCTTTTTAAAAAAAATTTTTAAACTATTAATAATCATTTTTATATTTTTTTATATACTTATTATAGTTTTTTTAATTTTCTTTATAATTATATTATTTTTATAATATCTCTTAATTAATTATTTTAACATTCTTTAAATATTAATTAGTTGGATAATTTTGCTTAATATATCCTTCCTTATTATACTAATAATATATTAGTTTGTTGAATTTTGGGGGATAATTTTTTAATTATTGATTTTGATTTTAGATTTTTCCTAATTTTATAGAAAATAATTTAAAAATATTTTTTAAAATTTAATTATTTTTGTTTTATTATTATTAATTATTTGGTTTTTAATAGTTATTTTAAGGGGTGTGTAGGGGATTACTTTAATTTTAAAATAGTTAATTTTAATTTATTATAAAGTAATTTTTAGGATTATAAGGTAATTAATTTTTTTAACTATTATAATAAGGTCTAGGTTAATTATTTTATTAATTTAAATAATTTTTTTAAAGGTTAAAGAATTGATTATAATTATTACAAACTTATAAAATGTTTGTTTTATATTCTCAGAAATAATTATCATTGAGTTTTATGATTAAATTTTTAATTATATAATATTAAATTTTCAAATTATATATGATTATTTTAATAACTTTCTGTCTTTATATAAATTTTAATCTTTTTTTAATATAATAAATTAATTATTCTACTGTATATCCAGCTATAAAGGTATAAATATTAATAATTTAAAAATATTTTCTAATAAATTTAATTTAATATAGATTTTAAATAATATAAAAGCTTCTTCAATCTTATTTTAATATTTATAAAATTATTTAAATCTTTTAATAAAATATAAATAATTAATAAAATTTAAATAATATAATCATTATTAATTTTCTATTTTTGTTTTTATTTTTTTTATATTATATAAAATAGGAGTTGTAAATATAGAAAATAATTTTAATAAGAAATATAAGAAAAAAATAGATTTTATTTTTATTATTTCTAAATTATTAATATTAAAAATAAAAGATAGTAGTAGCTTATTAAGTAAATTGATTAAATTTATATAATAAATTATTAAATTTATTAAAATCTAATACTTTTACTTTTTTATAATAAGTAAAAAGTTAAAGTAAATTAATAAAATCTATTAAAAAGTTATTAAAATTATTAAAATATTCTTTATTATTATTATTAAAATTTTTATTAGAATTTTTAGATTTCCAAAATTAAAAATTAATTTATAACAAAATCTATTCTTGTTTAATATAAAATAAGAATAAATTTTATTTGGTCCTTAATTAGATTTTAAAGTAATTAATATAGTTTTTTTTTTAATTATTTTAAATATATTTTATATATTTTTATAAATTTTAATAATTATTTGGGTTATAGTAGCCATTTTTTCGAATTTTTTTAAAATTTTTATAATTATTTTTAAATTTTATAAATATTTATTATTATTTAAAATAATAATTTTTATTAGACTATTAATAGCTTTGCTAAATATATATAATTTTTTTTTCTATATTTGTATAATAGTGTTAAGATAGATTTTATCATTGATAATTAAAATTTTATTTTTATTTTTAAACAAATCGGTTTTGAGAATTAATAAAAATAAAAATAATATTTTTTTTTTCTATTTTTGTGAGTATAAGAGTGTTTGATTAATTTTGTAAAACTTAATTTTTAATTTATTTATTTAAATATTATATAAATAAAAATAGTTACTTTTTTCATCTATAATCTCATTTTTTAAAATTATAAAATCTTTTAAATTTAAAAATATTATTATACATATACTTCTTCTTAGTTAAGAAATAATTAATTAAAGTATTATATTTTATATATTATTTAATATAATGGTATAAATATATAATATTAAGATATATAAAACTCTTTCTCTATTTAGAATATTTAAATCTTTTAATAAAAAATATATATAAAGTTATAAAGTATTAAAAATAACTTATCTAAAATATATAATAATAATAGAATAAAAATAATTAAATATTAAATTATATTTAAATTAATTAATAAAAATAAGAATACTTTATTAATTCTAAAAATAATCTTATATATATAAATAATCTAATATATTTATAATAGATTATAGATTATAATAAATTATAATTTATAATTTATAATCTATAATAAATAATAATTTATAAAATATATTATATCATAATCTAAAATACTGAATAAGTAGGTAGGCTTCGTAGTTAAACATACTAAAAATAATATATATTTATAAATATAAAGTACGACAATAGAAATCAGAATAGTGTAGCGCAAGGCAAGGTACAGGTATTTATACTGTCAAGATTCGTGGTCTGTGACATTTATAATTTATAAAATATTTTTTTAATAAAAAAGTTTATTATTATTTTTATAATAAATTTAATATTTTTAAATAAATATAGTTAAAAACTAAAGACATTATCAAAATTATTAAAAAAATTATTAAAAATATTTTATTTTCCAAAATTTTAAAATAAATCTTTAAATAAATTTAAACCTTTAAAAAAATTAAAAATAAAAATATATTACCCCTGTTTAATAAATTTATTTATAAAATATTATTATAAAAAAGTATTATCTCTAAATTTTTATTTATTTATATTTATACTAAAAAAAAACTTAAAATTTTTAAAAAATATATTAAAAAAAACCTAAAAAAAGAATATATTCGCTTTTTAAGGTCTTTAATAAGATATTTAATTTTTTGTTTTTAAAAAAAATAGAAAATTAAAAATCTGTATTGATTACTAAAGTTTTAAATATTATTATTATTAAAGATTATAATAATTTATTATAAATTGATGAGTTATTAGATTATTTTATTAAAGCAATTCATTTTATTAAATTTGATATTATTATTGTTTATTATAATTTATAAATTGTTTTAAAAATATTTAAAAAATAATATTTAAATATTTGCTATAGTTTATTTAAATATTTAATTATGTTATAAGATTAATTAATGTTTAATATTTTTAAATTTTTATAAATTATATATTAAAAGATTATATTAATAAAATATATATTGTTTATTTTAATAATATATTAGTTTACAATAAAAACCTAAAGAATATTAATAATATATTATTACCATTTTAAAATATTAAATAAATATAATTTTAAATTAAATTAAAAAAATAAATTTAAAATTATAAAATATGAATTTCTCAAATTATAATTATAATTTAAGGAATTAAAATAAATTTTAAAAAATTATATATTTAAAAATAATTACAATTTTAAAATATTAAAGATATTTAAGCTTTTTAAAATTTTACAATTATTATTAACAATTTATTAAATAATATAATTATATATTTACTATTTTTTAAATTAATAAAATAAATATATATTTTAATATAATTTTTAATCAAATATATATTTTAATATCCCTTATTTTTAAATTATACAATTTTAATTTATTTATTAAAATTGAAATAGATATTTCTAATATTACACTAAAAATTTATCTGTATTAATTATAATTAATTTAAAATAATACTTTATTATCTATTTATTTTATAAATTTAACATTATTAAATTACAATATTTTATTTATAATAAAAAATTAATAATTATTATTTAAGCTTATAAAATATAGAAAATATACTTTTAAATAAAATTTTTTTATAATATATTTAAATTATAAATTTTATTTATTTTATTTTAAAAAATTTTAGTAAATAATAAATTTATTAATAAAACTTATTAGCTAATATAATATAAAATTATATATTATAAAGGAAAAGAAAATTTTAGAGTTGATATTATTAACTAATAATTTAATTTAATAATTAGAATTTAATTTAATAAAAAGTTATTTTTAAAAAAGTAATATATAATTATTTTAATTAATAAAATTTTTAATTTTATTTTTATATTTTAAAAAATTAATTTATAAAAAATTTTAAGTAAAATTATAATAAATATTTTATTATAAAAGAATATTATTAAAGATTTTAATATTTTAAATTATTTTATAATAAAAAAATTTTATTTTTAAAAACTTTTTATATTTTTATTAAAAATTTTAATAATAATTTATTAAATAATATTATAATATATTAGTTTATAAACACTTAAAATTAAATATATTTAAAAATTTTTAATTAAATTTTATTTTTAATTTTAAATATAATAATATATTAAATAATATATAAAAATTTATAATATATACTATTGAAATAAACTAATCAATATTTACCTACAAAAATTATAATTTTATAATATACCTATAAAATTATTTTAAATTATATACAATTTTATATAAAAATATTTTTTTTAAAAATTTCTTTATAAATACTATTTATAATAAAATTCTAATTATTATTTACAAGTTTAGTAAAATATTCTAATTATTATTTACAAGTTTAGTAAAATAATAATTTTAAAATTATAAAATTTTAAATAATTTATAATTAAATTTAAATAAATTTATAATAAATGAATTTTTAATTAATATAAATTATAATTTAAATATATTTATAATAAAAATATATTATTTATTAATAAATTTTGGAATTTAATCAAAATTAAACTAATATTAAAATTAATATTGTTAGTAAAAATGTATTTAAATAAATAAAATTATAAAACAAATTATTTAAATCATTAAAATATAATTAAGAAGTTCTTAATATAGTATAGAATAATTAAATTAAATTATTATTATATTTTAAATTTATTTATAATATATTTAAATATTTATTTATTAAATATATATTTTATAAAGTACTTAAAAATAAAATTTTACTATAATATTATTTTATAATATTTAAAGAAATTATTTCAAAATAAAAATATATTAATAATATAAAGAATTTTTATAATAATTTATAAAAATTTTTAATTTATAATAAAATATATATTATATTATTATAATTAATATATATAAAATTTTTTTAAAAAAATAAAATATACCTACTTATTAAATATATTAAATAAAAAAATAATAAAGTAAAAATTGGATTATTAAAAGTATAAATTTTTACTATTATTAGAAAATTTAGTAATAATATTTTTAAATTTGAAATTTTAAAATCTATTTAAATTTATTAATTTTTTTATATTTTATTTTTAAAATTAGTTTTTTTAAGTTTAAAAAAAAATTTGGAAGATGAAAAATTAGAATATAAAAATTATATAAAATATAAAATTAAAAAATTTTTTAAAAAATTTAATAATAATAATAAATATTTAATTAAATAATTATTATTTTATAAATTGTAAAATAATTTATAGAAATTAAAAAATAATATCTTTTTAAAGCTAATTTAAAATTATTTTTAAAAAAAGATATTAGAATTTTTAAATAAGTGATTTAAAAAAAGATTTAGAAATATTATATAATATTTAATATATTTAAATATAATTGAATAAGGAAAATGGCTTGGAACTCTCCCAATCAATTATATTTAAGAAATTTAATTTATATATTATATTTGTTTAACCTCCTATTTAAGGAAAATAATATTATTATTTAAAAATTATTAAAAATTAATATTATTTAATAATAATTTTAGATCCAATTCTTGAAACTATTTAAAACCTTCCTATTCTTCAATAGTAGATTTTTTCTTTTCAAAAACCAACTTTACCTTCTTATTTATTAAATCTATTTTTTTTTATAAATATATCATTTTTATTTAAATTTAAATTATCTTAATAAATAATAAAATTTAAATATTCTTTATTTTGTATAATTCCACCTATTTTTAATTTAATTATTAAAAAATATAATTTATTATAAAATATTATTATAATATTATAAATAAAAATTAAAAATTTATTAATATAATTATGATTACATGATAAATATAATTAAAATATTTTTTATTAAAAAATTCTATTATATAAAAAAAATTATATTTTTTATAAAATTTATAAATTATCTAAAACTTTTTCCCTTGTATTTTAATATAATAAATCTAATTTTAACACTATTTAGTTAATAATTTTATATAATAATCTATTAATATTATTATTTTAAAAATATATTAATTATTTATATTTATAAAAATGTTTTATAGTTTAAGTTTTGTTTTACTACCTTAATTTAATTATTATATTTTATATATATATAATTATTTAAGTATTTATTTAAAAATAAACTTTATATTATAATATAAACTATTATTCTATACAAATTTAACTTTGATGTAAAAATTAATAATATATAAAATTAAATTTTTACATAAAAATAACAATAGTATACTATTATCCTATATTTAATTATTATCATTTATATAAAAATTTTAAATTCTACAAAAAAGCCACCTATACAAAAACTTATTTTAGAAAGAAAAAATAATATTATAAATTACAAATTTTAATAATATAAATATTTATATTTTACTTTACACTATACTATTCTAATTTTTATTACTATATTTTATATTTACAAACATATAATTTTTAATATATTTAATTATAAAGCGCTTACCTATCTATTTAGTATTATATTTGATTATAAAGCCTACCTATCTATTTAATATCTTAAATTATAGTATAATATATTTTATAAATTATTGCTTACTATAAATTATAAATTATAAATTATAATCCACTACAATCTATAATCCATTATAAAGTATATTAGACCATTCTTATATATAAAATTATTCTTAAAATTAATAAAATATTCTTATTTTTATTAATTAATTTAAATATAATTTAATATATCTGATTATTTTTATTTTATTATTATTATACATTTTAGACAAACTATCTTTAATATTTTATAATTCTATATATACTTTTTGTTAAAAAATCTAGATATTTTAGATAGAAAAAGAGTTTTATATATTTTAGTATTGCATATTTGTATCGTTACCTTGGGTAGCGTACAAAGTGTAATATTAACTTTATCAATTTAAATATATTAAACGACTTTTTTCTAAAAAAAAAAAAAAATTTAAAATAAATATAAAAAAAAATTAAAATTAAAATTAAAATTAAAATTAAGCTTTAAATTGTTTTAAAATATTTAAATTTTAATTAATTTTAATTTTTTTTTAATTATTTATATTTTTAAATTTAATATTAATCTATTTAAACTCTATATTCTCATTTTTTATTTTATTTTTTTTATTATTATCACTAATTTAAATTTTTTTTTTTAAAAAAGTATTAGCTTTTTCTTTATTATTATAAATTTTTTTTAAATTTTAAGAAATTTAATCTAATTAATTATTAAAAGTTAATTTTTAATAAAATATTTATAAAATATAATATTTATAATTATATTTCAAGTTAGTTTTAAATAATTTCTTTTAGATAACTTATAATAAAATTTTTAATTAAATTAAAATGTATTTAAATTTAATTAATATAATTAATATTATAAAAATATTTTTATTATTTTAATAAATATTAAAATGAGATTTTTAATATTTTTTAAATATTAAATAATTTTATTATATTAAATAATAGATTTTTAAAATATTTTTTTTAATAAAAAATATAATAATTTTTTATTAATACTTTTTTCTGATAATTATAATAAATTATTAATTTTTGTTTAAATTAATTTTATTATATATTTAAATATAATTATTAATTCTAAAACCATATTAAATTTTAGATGGTTATAATTTTTATAATAATAAAGTAAAAATATAATTTAAATTATAGAAAAAACTTTTTAAAAAGCTTATATTAATATAATAAAATATTAATTTTAATTAAATAGTTTTTATTATTTTATAAATATTTATTTTTTATTTGCTTTTAATTTAATTATTTATTAATATTATTTAAATAATTAAAATAAATATAATTTAAAAATTAAAATAATATATTAAGTTTATTATTGTAAGGATTACGTGTCAGGCCGTACAGGCCGGGTTCGCCCGTACCGTTTTGTATATGTATCTACAGAGTAGATTTGATATATTATAATTCTAAATTATTAAATATTAATTTTATAAATTTATACTTATATATAATTAATAATATTATTATAATTAAAACTTTTATATATTATTAATATTATTTTTTAATATTTTTAAAAGACCTCTATTTATTAATATTTATTAAATTTTAAAGTTTATGTTTCTAATAATTATAAAATTTTTAATTTATAAATTTTTTTTTATTATTATATATATTATATTATATATTATTATTTAAATTTGATTTTTTATATCTATATTAATAAAATAATAATAATTTTTTTAATAAAATATAGATTTATAATAAATAATAATAATTATTAAAGTTAATTTAAGTAGTTTATATTTTATTTATATGTATAATTAAAAATAGATTATATTTTTTATAATTTTATAAAAAATTTAATAAAATTTTTAATTATATTAAAAGTTATTTATTAATTATAATAATAATAATTATTATTATTTTATTTATAAAGATTGTAAATTTTATTATTCTATCTCTAAAGTAAAAATATAATATTATTAAATTTATTATTAAATGATATATATAGTAATTAATACATAATAATATATATTTTACTTTTATAAATTTAATAATTTTTTATAAAATAATAAAAATTATTAAAATTTATTTTACAGATATATATCTATTATAATATTAAAATTTAATTATTTTTTAATTATTAATTTAAAAATAATAGTTTTATATAATTATATAAAAATTATTTAAAAATTTATAAATATATATAAAAATAATATATTATTATTAAAAATTCTTTAATAAAATTATATTTTTAATATTATTATAAGATTTTTTATGTTTTTAAAATAAATTAATTATAATGTTTATATAATTTTTATAATTATTATATTATTTAAAAATATTAAATTAAAATATTAAAATTTTAAATTTTATATTAAAAATTTTCTTATAAAAAGAATATAATTAATTTTATAAAATTATAATTAAATTAAAAAAATATTAATTTTAAAAATATATAGATTTTAATTGCAACTATAACAATAATTATTATATTTAAAATAAAGATAAATAAAAATAAAATATATAATAAATTATGATAAAATAATAATAATATATAAAATATATAAAATATATAAAATAATAATAAAAGATATATTTTAATAAGATTATATTAAATATTAATATTAATAACCTTATATTATCTTATAAATATAAAAATTAAAAATTATTTTTTATATAATAATTATAATAAGATTGAATATATAAAATTATTATTAAAATTATTATTTTTATTTTAATTTTAATAAAAAAATTATTATTATTATTATTTATATTATAATTTTTTATGTTATAATATAATTTATATATATATAATTATTATTAAAAAATAAATTTTTTTACCATTTATAATAAATAATATATAGACTTTAAAATAAATAATTAAATTTAAAAATATAGTGTTATTTATTTTTAATAATTATTTTTATTTAATAAAAATAAAGAAATTAAATTAGGAATAATTTAATTATATTAATTTATAAATATAATTAAATTAAAATTAAAATTTTATTTGTTATTTAATTATATATAATATATTTTATATGCTTAATATAATATTAAATTTTATTTTATTAAAAATTAATTAAAAAAATATTTTAATAACCTTTAAACCAAAATAAACTACTATTAAAAAAATAATTTTTAATTTTAAAATTTATATTCAATTTTATTATAAATTTTATATATTTAATAATTATATTATATTATTAAAAGTAAATAAAAACTAAAATATATTTATAATTAATTTATAATAATAATTATATAAAATAATATAATTATAAATAAATTATTTATTAAAATTATTAATTTATTACATTAATACAGAAAATTAAACTATACAAATTAAAAAATAATAAAAAATTATAAAATAAATTAAATTTTTATACTTTTTAAAATTCTTATATTTTAAAAAAATATAATTTTTATATAAATTATAATATTAAATAAAATGTAATATATTATAATTATAAATTAATTTTTATTAAAAAGCTATATTTATTAGAGTATATATATATAAATATAATATATTTATTTAAAATTATTTTATCATATAAATAATATATTAATTTTATAAATAAATTATATATAAAAATTAAATATATATTTAAAATTATTTATATAAAATAAGTACAATTCTTTAATAAATATTTAAATATTATATATATTTTATATAATTTATTATAATAATAAAAAGTAAATTAAATTTAATAATAAAATTATAAAAATATAAATGGATAATATGAAGAAATTTTTATATTTTAATATATAAAAACTTTATAAAAATATAAAATTAAAATAAAATATTTACTTTTATATATATAAATAAAATAATATTATTGAAAAAGTAATATAAATATTTTATAAATTAATTATAATTATATTAATTAAAATAGAATTATTAAAATTTTTTTAATTAAAATAATATTAGTAGTTTATATAATAAATAATAAATTATTATATATATAAATAAATAGGTAGATTATTATTATATTTTTATATAAATTATTTTATAAATAATTTATTAATTATAATAGAATGTATTTATTTGGATATTTAATCTATATTATAATTTTAAAAATAATAAAAAAATTATTTAATATATAAAATATAAAAATAATTTTAAATTATATAATTATAATAAAATAATATTAAATTTAAACCTATCTAAATATATTATCTTTATTATTAAAAATATTATTTTTATTAATAACTTTATTGTAAAAAGATTTTAATAATTATTTTATTAATAAAATATTAAAATTTTATATAAATATAATATTTTTAATTTTATATTACTAAATTTAAAAATATTAAAATAGTATAAAATTTATATATAAAATAATTATATAATAAAAATAAAATTATATTAATTTTTTATTATCAGTAATAATATATAAAATATATTAAATTAGCTAAACTTTTTATAATCAAAAAAATTTATTTAAATTATTTAAAATAAAATTATAAAAAAAAATATTATTATTATTAAATTTATAAATAAATAAAATATTTTATAATATAATAAAAATTTATAATCATTAATTTTATATATTAATTTTATATTATAATTACTTATTAGGTAATAAATATTTTATTATTTAAAAATTTATTTACTATATTAATAATTATAAAAATACTGTTATTAATTTTAATTTATTATAATTTTTTATTATAATTTTATTAAAAACTATATTTTAAATAATATAATAAATTATTATCATAAAAAGAAAATTAAAAATTATTTTTAAATAATATTTAAACTAAATTTAAAATAGTATTAAAAATTATTAAATTTATAAAATTAAAATAAATATTTATATAAAAATATATAAATTTTAAAATTTTATATAAAATAAAATTAATTATTAAAAGTTGTAAATAAAATAATAATATAAGTATATTAATATTTAAAAATATATATAAATAAATTTTATATTATAATTATAATAGTATTATAAAAATAATTTCCATTAAATTTTAAAATATATAATAATATTAATTAAATATAAATTTATAAATTAAAAATATTATATAAAAATTAATTTTTAATTATATATTCTTATTAAAAATAATATAATAATTTAAAATAATAAGTTATAAAAAAATTTAAAATTTTCTACTAAAACAAAAATTATTATTTTTAATTATATTAGAAATAAAAAATTTAATTAAAAATTTCATTAATAATATTTATAAAAATAAAATTAAAAATATTTTTTTTTACTATTTATAATTATATATATAAATAATATTATTACTATTATTATAAATATTATTAATAAAATTTAATAGCATTTTAAATATTATAATATTAAATATTTTAAATATATAAATAAATATTATAATATATTTTTATATTAGAATATTATAATTTTAAATACTTAATAATTAATATAATAATAAAAATATTATTAAAAATTTTTATAAATTCTATATTTTAAAATAAAATTATTTTTAAAATATAAAAAATTCATTTATAATAATAAATATAAATATATATAAATAAATATATTATATACTAATATAAAATATTTATAAATTAAAATTATAATAATTAAATAAATACATTACTAACACTAACTATTCTACTATATAATTTTATATACTAATATATATATTTAATTAATATATATAAAAAATATATAATAATTTATATAATTTACATATTTATTTTTATATATATAATAAGGTTAATTTTATTATAATATTTATTAAATTAAATATAAATATAAATATATTTGTAAGTTTTTATACTTTAAATATTATAATTATAATTTATATAAATAATATATTACTTATTTTTATTAATACTATAGCCAATTATATTTAAAACATTTTAATATTAAAATTAATAAATAAATAAAAATTAAAAAATAATATAATACTATCATTCTAATCTATAATATATTAATAATAATATAATTATTTAAAAAAAAAATCTATTTAATATTATAATTATAAACTATATTAACAAAATATTAACACTATAAACATATACCTATAAAATAATTATTTAATAATATTATAAATTCTTAAACACAATAATAAATTATAAAAAATTATAAATTATACAATTAATATTAAAATTTTTATTATTTAAAAACTTAATATTATAACTTTATAAAATATATATTAATATATAAATTAATCAATAGATATTAAATAACTAACTTATTTTAAATATAATTTATATTTATAAATATAAAAAGTATATTTATTTAAATAAATTATAAACACTATTATAATAATATTAACTAATAATATAAATATATTAATTAAAATTATTAATTATAATATAAATATATTAATTAAAATTATTAATTATAATATTAAAATAAGTATTTTTATAGATATAATTATAAAAAATATAAAATAATATTAAATTAAAAATAAAAATAAAATATATATATAAAATAAAAATTAAACTATTTAATAAAATTAATAAATAATAAAAATTATATTTAAAACTTACTATTTTAAAAAAAAAAATTAATTATTAAATATACATTTTTATTTTTATTATAAAATTTAAAAAATTACTATATTAATTTTAAATTTATATAATTTTTAAATTAAAAATATAAATTATTATTTTTAATTATAATTTATTATATTAATAATAAAATATTATTAATTTTATTATATATTAGCTATTTAAACTATATATATATATATATATTATCAATTCTCTATTATTTAAATTATATAAAATATAATTAATAAAATTATTATTTATAAATTTAATAATATAATAAAATTTTTATATTATATTTAATACTTTTCTTCTTATCTATAGTAAAATAATTAAAAAAAAATTAATAAATTTTATAATAAAAATTATATAATTTTAATTTTTTATTTTAAATAAAAAAATAATTATTATAATAAATTAATTATTAATATTATTTTTAATTATTTTAAAATTAATATTATAAAATTATTATTTTATATATTTTTAAAACTATATAAATATTATATTAATATTATTATAAACTAAAATATAAAAATTATATATTAAATTATATAAATTGGATTCATATATTATTTTATATATATATTTATAAAATAAATTTAATATATTATAATTTTAAATTATTAAACATCAACCTTACAGGCTCATACCTACATACGATCAGTGATACTGCTATAGCTGAAGCTTCTACAATTATTATTTTATATTATTAAAGTAAAGAAGTAGATAAAATTAATTTTTATTTTTTATTTAAAATTTAAAATAATCTTTAAACTTAACTATTTATAATAATATTTATATGATTAAATTTTAATATATTTAAATATTTTGGATTATTTTAAATAATTAAAAAGATTAATTTATAAATATTATTAAATAATATTAATTTATTTATATATTTTTAAAAGTTTTTATTCTTTAAGAATTGGTATTAATTACTCTTGTAAATAATTAAATTTATAAATAATAATTTAAAATTATTATTTTTGTTTAATTTAGGAAATATTAAAAATGTTATTAAAATTTAAAATTTAATATATATATATATATTAATTAAAATTATTAATTTTTTAAAAAATATAAAAAATTTTTATAAAATATTAATATTAAATATATTTAAAATAATATAATTTTTTTATTAATAAAATTATTAATTATATTAATTTTAATTCTATTAATAAAAATCTATATTACAAATTAAATTATATAAATTAAGTAAAATAAAAATTAAGTAAAAATATAAAAAATATTGAATTTTATTAAATAGTAATTTATTTAGCTAAGTTTTAAATAGTTAAGATAAAATTTTAAAATTTAATAATATTTAATTATCTAAATTAATGAAATTTAATAAAAATAATTATTATAAAATTATTAATAATATTATTTATAATAATAATAAAAATTGTTTTTTAACCTATACTATTATAAAATTGTATAAATTATATTTATAAAATTATTATCAATATATTTATTATATATTATAAGGAATTTAATTAATATATTTTTATTTATTAATTAATAATAATATAATAAATTAAAATTATTAAAAATGTATAATTATTTAAAAAATTTTAAATATCTAAAGTTAATAAAAAATTAATTAATTTAATTTTTTTATAAGTTAATATTTTATTTATAACATTTTTTTAAAATATATTTAATTATTTTATTATTAATAGTATAATATCCAATTAAAAAAAAATTATATTTTGAAATTTTTAAAATATCATAATATAAAAAAATATTTTATTTTATAATAAATTAAAATAAAAAATTTTAAATATTATTTTTAAATATATCTTTAAAAATTTAATATTAAATTTATTTTAATTTTTTAAATTTAATATTAAAACAATTAAATTAATATATATATTATTAATATTTTTAATAAAAATAAAATTATATTATTTTTATTAATTTTCAACAAATAACTTTTTTATAGGATTTTAAATTTTTTTTTTTTAAATTTAAAAAAATAGTAATTGGATATTTTATTATTATATTATAATTTTTATACTATAATTTTGGTAAATTATTTAAAATTTATATAAATTATATATATATATATTAAAAATTTAATATCCATCTTCTAATAAAAACATTAAAATATTTTTTAATTTTAAAATTAAAAATTTTAATTACTTATTTTATATTATTTTAAAAAAATATTTTAATAAATATTTTAATAAATATAATATTTTTAATCTTATATTTCCACAAATATTAAAGTTATTTTTATAAAATTTAAAAAATAATTAAAATAAAAATATATATAATGTTACACTTCATACGCTACCCGATGTAGCGGTACAAATATGCAATACTAAGATATACAAAACTCTTTCTCTACTTAGAATACCTGGGTTTCTTAGCAAAAAGTATATATAGAATTATAAAATATTAAAAATAGTTTGCTTAGAGTATATAATAATAATAAAATAAAAATAATTAGATATTAAATTATATTTAAATTAATTAATAAAGATAAAAAATTTTATTAGTTCTAATAATAATTTTATATATATAAATATTGTAAAACATTTTTAAAATTTTTTTTTTTTTATATATTTATATAAATAAAATATACAAATAGATAAGTTTTTAAAAGTTCTTATATTATTTATTTAAATTTAGAAATAAATAAATAAATATTTATATTATGTTATAATATAATATATTAAATAGATATATAAGTTTTATAAGTAAATATATTATAAGTAATATATATTTATAATATTTATAAATATAAAATATAATAATAGAAATTAGAATAATATAATATAAATAAAATATAAATATTTATATTATTAAAATTTATAATTTATAATATTTTTTTTTTTAGAATAAGCTTATGTAAATAATTTTTTATAAAATTTAAAATTTTGTGTAGATGATAGTAATTAAATATAGGATAATAGTATATTATTATTATTCTTATAAAAATTTAATTATATAGTATTAATTTTTATATTAAAATTAAATTATATAAAATAATAATTTATATTATAATATAAGGTTTTTTTAAAATAAATATTTATATAATTATATATATATAAAAATATAATAATTAAATTAAGGTAATAAAATAAAATTTAAATTATAAAACATTTTTATGAGTATAAATAATTAATATATTTTTAAAAATAATAATATTAATAAATAGGTGTTAAAAAAAATTAAAATAAATTTTTTATTAATATTATATTATATAAATTAATTAAATTAAAAATTTTAATATTCTTATTTTTTTTTTTTATAAGTTTTATATTTGGAATAATTATTTTTATTTTGTTATATTTGGGAATATTAATTATTTTATTTATATTTAAAATAAATGGTGTGGTTATCTGGTAAATTTATATAAATATTTTTCCTTTTTTTTTATATGATTTTTTGTTAATTTTTATAGTGGATTAGTTAAACTATTAGGTGGAAAATAAGAAAAAAAAGTCGGAAAAGTTGGAAAAAAAATAGGTTTTAATATAATAAAAAGTTGCTAAAATTTAGGCGAAGGTTATAAGGAAATATAAAAAATTAAAATTATTAAAAATAAAATATATAGAAGTAATTATATATAAAAATAATTTATTAAAATAATTAACTGAATAAAAAAAAGCAATTAAATAAATAAAAATTAAATTTTATAAAAATATAAATATGGTTTTTATTAAAGAAAAAATAATAAAGATTTATTAAAAGATTATGGATAGTTTTATTAATTTTTAATTTTAAAATTAAATTTTCTTTAGTTATTTATGTTTTTTTTTTTGTAAATTATATTATATTTTTTTATTAAAAATAATTTTAAATTGTAATAGGAGGTAGGTTATATTCGAGAATCTATTTATTATCTTATGGTTTATATAATAATAATTATCTAATTAAATATTTATTATTTTTATTAAATTTATTAAAGATTTTTTTAAATTTATATTTTATATAATTTTTATATTTTAATTTTTTATTTTTTGGGTTTTCTCTTAGACTTGGAAAGGCTGGTTTTAAAAATAAAATATAAAAAAATTAATAAATTTAGGTAGATTTTAAAATTTCGAATTTAAAAATATTATTACTAAATTTTTTAATAATAATAAAAAATTTATATTTTTAGTAATTTAGTTTTTTATTTAATTATTTTTTTTGTTTAATATATTTGGTAAGTAAATATATATATATATATATATATTTTTTTAAAAAAGGTGCTTTTATATATTATTAATTATAATAGTGTAATATATATTTTATTATAAATTAAAATTTTTTTTATAAATTATTATAAAATTTTTTTATATTTTTAATATATTTTTTTATTTTTAGGATTATTTCTTTAAATATTATAAAAAATAATATTATAATAAAATCTATGTTTTAAATATTTTATAAAAAATATATATTTAATAATTAAATATTTAAACATATTATAAATAAATTTAAAATATAATAATAACTTAATTTAATTATTTTATAATATAAAAAATTTTTAACTATATTTTAATAATTTAGATAATTTATTTTATAGTTTTATTTATTTAGGACATTTTTATTAGGAATATTAATTTTAGTATTAATTTAATTTTTAATTAAGTTTTAAAATTTATTAATAAATAATATATTTTATTATAAATATATTTAAATTATAATTTATATTAATTAAAAATTTATTTATTATAAACTTATTTAAATTTTATTATAAATTATTAGGAATTTTATAATTTTAAAATTATTATTTTATTAAATTTATAAATAATAATTAAAACTTCGTTATAAATAATATTTATAAAAAATTTTAAAAAAGTATTTCTTATATAAAATTATATAAAATAATTTAGAATAATTTTAAAATATATTATAAATTATAATTTTTATAAAATAAATATTAATTAAATTTATTTTAATAATATATATTATAAATTTTAATATATTATTTAATATATTATCGTATTTAAAATTAAAAATAAAACTTAATTAAAAATTTTAAATATATTTAATTTTTAAGTATTTATAGGCTAATATATTATAATATTATTTAATAAATTATTATTAAAGTTTTTAATAGGGATATAAAAAAATTTAAAAAATAAATTTTTTTTTATTATAAAATAATTTAAAATATTAAAATTTTTAATAATATTTTATTATAAAATATTTTTAATAATTTTATTTAAAATTTTTATAAATTAATTTTTAAAATATAAAAATAAAATTAAAACTTTATTAATTAAAATAATTATATATATATTTTTTTTAAAAATAATTTCTTTATTAAATTAAACTTAATTATTAAATTAAATCATTAATTAATAGTGTTAATTTTAAAATTCTTTTTCTTTTATAATGTATAATTTTTATATTATATTAATTAATAAATTCTTACTAATAAACTTATTATTTATTAAAATTTTTAAAAATAAAAATATAATTTAAATATAATAATAAAAATTTTTTATTTAAAATATACTTTATATTTTTATAAATTTAAATAATAACTATTAATTTTTTTATTATATATAAATTATTATAATTTAATAGCATTAAACTTATAAAATAAGTAGGTAATAAAATATTATTTTTGGTTTAATTATAATAATATAAATATATTTTAATATATATTAGAATATTATTTAATTTTAATAAATAATTAGGATTATATAATTTAAAAAATTAGGCTAAGAAATGATTTTAAAAATATTAAAATATATATTTAATTAAAAATTATTTTAAAATATATTTTATTTTTATTAATTTTAAAAAGTAATAAATATATAACTATATTATTAATAAATTATTAATAATAATTATATAATTTTAAAAATTAAATATTTAATATTTTAAATTATAACCATTTTAAATAATATTAATTTTTAAAATTTATTTTAATTTTTAGATTATAATTATAGTTTTAAAATTTATATTTTTATAATTTTAAATTCCATTTTTTTAATTTAATTTTAAAATTATATTTATTTAATATTTTAAAAATAGTATAATATATTATTAATATTTTTTAGATTTATATTATAAATTAATATAATATTAAAATAAATAAATATATATTTTATTAATATAATTTTTAAATATATATTATAAATATTTAAAAATACCAAACATTGGTTAATTTTATAGGTATAATTAAATATTTAAATAATTTATAGCAATATTTAAACACTATTTTTAAATATTTTTAAAAACAATTTATAAATTATAATAAATAATAATAATATTAAACTTAATAAAATAAATTACTTTAATAAAATAATTTAATAATTTATTAATTAGGTAAATTATTATAATTTTTAATAATAATAGTATTAAAGCTTTAATAATTAATATAAATTTATAATTTTTTATTTTTTTTAAAATAAAAAAGATTAAATATTTAGTTAAGAATTTTAAAAAATAGATATATCCTTTTTATAAAATTTTTTTAATATATTTTTTGAAAATTTTAAATTTTTTCTTAATATAAATATAGATAAGTAGAAATTTAAAAATAATATCTTTTTATAATAATATTTTATAAATAAATTTATTAAATAATAGTAATATATTTTTATTTTTAATTTTTTAAAAAATTTAAATTTATTTAGAAATCCATTTTAAAATTTTAAAGGGTAAAATATTTTTAATAATTTTTTAATAATTCAAACAATATTCTTGGCTTTGAGTTATATTCGTTTAAAAATGTTAAATTTATCATAAAAATAATAATAGATTTTTTTATCTAAAAAATATTTTATAAGTTGTAAATAAACTTTTTTTAATTATTTATAAATAATTTATTAAATTTAATATAGATTTTATTAGTATTTATAGCAAATAAATTTAATAGTTTTATTTTTAAAATTAATAACTAGATTATAATCTTCCAATTAATTATATCCTAAAATAAGATTATTATTAACAAAATTGAAAATATTAATAATTTATTTTTTAAAATATTTATTAATAATAAAAATAATATTAATTTTATATTTAATTATTTTTAAGAAGCTTTTTCTAAAAATAATAATATTATATATAATATTTTTAAATTATATAAGAAAATTATATTTTTAATATATTTTCTAAAATATATATAATTTTATTCTATTATTTGTAAAAATTTGTGTAAGATTTCTATTAATAATATAAAATATTTAAAAATATTATTTTTTAATTTAATTAAAAGTTTTATTAAATCTTTTTTTAATAAAACTAAAATTAGATAATTTAATATATATTATTATTTAAAGCTTTTTTAATTTAAAATATTATATTATTTAATATTATTAAATTTTATATTATTAGTAATGTTCCTAATCTCTTCCTATTTTTAAAGGTTGGGTAACATACTTATTATAACTAAGATATTTTATTAATAATTTTAGGTATAAAGTTTTAAATCTTTTTTATAATAAAATTATTATTTATAATTTAGATAATTTTTATAAATATATAGTCTTAGAAATTTCTTCTAATATATTATAAAAATAATATTAATCTATTTTTGTGTATAATTAGTATAAATATATAAATTTTTATTATAAAAATAATAATTAAAAGGTTTTAATTTATAAAATTAGTATTTTCTTTTTCTTTTTTCAATTTTTATAACATTAATTTTTAATATTATTTTAATAATATTATAATTTTTATATAAAACTAATATATCTTATAATTTTATACTAATTTAATTCCATAATAATAAAATATTATAAAATAAATATCTTATTAATAAAGTTTATAAAATTTTTTTATTATTTTTCTATATATTTATAATTAAAAATAATTATTTAATTCACATAATTTTAATATATAAATTTAATTAAATTTATATTAAAATATTTATATAATTAATATTAATATATTTTATATATATTAATTTATAAATTAAGGCCAATTTTATTATTATTAGTATAAAATATTAAATAATTATATCCTATAAACCAATATTAGGTAAAATAAATTATCTAAGATATTAATTTTTAATATTTAAGTATAACATTTTATAATTTCCATTAATTTTAATATCTAATCTTTAAAAGTCAATTTAGTAAAAATTTGGTTTTAATAATTAAATAATATTGTTAGTTATTAAAAATTTAAATCTTTTCTAAATTAATTCTTTATATAATAAATTAATAAAAGAATATCAAATAACTCTACAATTTTTTATAAATAAATTTTAAATTTGTATTAACATATAATTTTTAAAATTTATTACAAATAAGTTTTTTAAATAAATTTTTTTATAAATTATTTAAAAATTTTAAATAAATCACAAATATATAATTTTTAAAAAAATTTTTCCTATTTAAAATAATATTTTTTATAATAGATTTAATTTTATTTTTATTAAATATCTTTAGTTTCAATTCTTAAAAATATATATTTTAAATAAAACAATAAATAAAATAAGGATTTAAATTTTTTAATACAACTAAAATTTAAAAATAACTAAATTAATATTAAAAATATTTTTTATTAATTTAGTAAAATATAATATTAAGTTAGCGTTCCTCCTAAAGTTCTTTTAAATTATTAATAATTATTTTATATTTTTAATATATTTATTATAATTTTCTTAATATTCCTTATAATTATATTATTTTTATAATATTTTTTAATTAATTATTTAAACATTTTTAAATTACTAATTAATTAGACAATTTCATTTAATATATCCTTTTTTATTATATTAATAATATATTAGTTTATTAGATTTTAGGGGACGATTTTTTAATTATTAATTTTAATTTTAAATTTTTTTTAATTTTATAGGGAATAATTTAAAAGTATTTTTTAAATTTTAATTATTTCCATTTTATTATTATTAATTATTTAATTTTTAATAATTATTTTAAAAAGTATATAGAAGATTATTTTAGTTCTAAAATAATCAATTTTGATTTATCATAAGGTGATTTTTTGAATTATAAAATAGTCAATTTCCTTAATTATTATTATAAAATTTAAATTAATTATTTTGTTAATTCAGGCAATTTTCTTAAGGGTTAGAAAATCAATTATAATTATTACAAATTTATAAAGTATTTACTTTATATTTTTAAATAATTATTATTAAGTTTTATAATTAAATTTTTAATAATATAATATTAAATTTTTAAATTATATATAATTATTTTAATAATTTCTATCTTTATATAAATTTTAATTTTTTTAATATAATAAATTAATTATTTTATTATATATCATTATAAAAGTATAAATATTAATAATTTAAAAATATTTTTTAATAAATTTAATTTATTATAAATTTTAAATAATATAAAAAGTTTTTTATTTTATCTTAATATTTATAGAATTATTTAAGTTCTTTAATAAAATATAAATAATTAATAAAATTTAAATAATATAATTATTATTAGTTTTTTTTTTTGTTTTTTTTTTTTTTATATTATATAAAGTAGAAATTATAAATATAAAAATGATTTTAATAAAAATATAAAAAAATTTATTTTTATTATTTTAAACTATTAATATTCAAAATAAGAAATAATAATAATTTATTAAATAAATTAATAAAATTTATGTAATAAACTATTAAATTTATTAAAATTTAATATTTTTATTTCTTTATATCGAATAATAGATTAAAATAAATTAATAAAATCTACTAAAAAATTATTAAAATTATTAAAATATTCTCTATTATTATTATTAAAATCCTTATTAAAATTTTTAAATTTCCAAAATCAAAATTAATTTAACAAAGTTTATTCTTATTTAACATAAAATAAAAATAAATTTTATTTAATTTTTAATTAGATTTTAAAATAATTAATATAATTTTTCCTCCAATTATATTAAATATATTTTATATATTTTCATAAACTTTAATAACTATTTAAATTATAATAACCATTTTATTTTTAAAATTTTTATAACTATTTCTAAATTTTATAAATATTTATTATTATTTAAAATAATAATTACAATTAAATTATTAATAACGTTATTATATATATAACTTTTTTTTTTATACTTACATAATAACATTAAAATAAATCTTATCATTAATGATAAAAACTTTATTTTCGTTTTTAAATAAATCAACATCTAATATTAATAAAAATAAAAATAATATTTTTTTTACTTATGTAAATAATTTTTTATTTAATTAATCTAATAAATAATAAATTTAAATTTATATAATTATATGTTATAAAAATAAATAATTTTTTATTATTTATAATTTTATATTTTAATATAATAAAATCTTCTAAATTAAAAATATTATTATATATATACTTTTTAGCTAAGAAATAATCAATTAAAATATTACACTTCATACACTACTTAATATAACAATACAAATATATAATATTAAAATATATAAAACTTTTTTTATCTAAAATACCTAAATCTCTTAACAAAAATATATATAAAATTATAAGATATCAAAAATAATTTACTTAAAATATATAATAATAATAAAATAAAGATAATTAAATATTAAATTATATTTAAGTTAATTAATAAAAATAAAAACACTTCATCAGTCTTAACAATAATCTTATATATATAAATATTATAAAATATTTTTAGAAATTTGTTTTTCTTATATACTTATATAAATAAAATATATAAATAAATAAGCTTCTAAAAATTCTTATATTACTTATTTAAATTAAAAAATAAATAAGCAAATATTTATATTATATTATAATATAATATACTAAATAAATATATAGACTTTACAAGTAAATATACTATAAGTAATATATATCTATAAATATAAAATGTAGTAATAGAAATCAGAACAATATAGCGTAAAGCAAGGTACAGGTATTTATACTGTCAAGACTCGTGGTCTGTAACATATAATTATAATATTATTTATAATAAAAATGTTACACTTCGTACGCTACCCACTGTAACAATACAAATATATAATATTAAGATATGCAAAACTCTCTCTCTATTTAGGATACCTAAGTCTTTTAGCAAAAAATATATATAGAATTATAAAATATCGAAGATAACTCGCTTAAAATATATAATAATAATAAAATAAAAATAATTAAATATATTAAATTGTATTTAAATTAATTAATAAAGATAAAAATTATTTTATTAATCTTAATAATAATTTTATATACATATAAGCATATTTTAAAAATAGGCGCTTATATATTCGCATATTTGTATACAATCATACAATTATATAAATATTGATATTCGTTTACTTATATTCTTATATACGATTATACAAACATTATTATACTATAAATAAAAATATAAAATAAATAAATACTATTTATAGTTAAACATATAGGTAATATATATTTATAAATATAAAATATAATAATAGAATTTAAAATAGTATAATATAAAATAAAGTATAAATATTTATATTATTAAAACTTATAATTTATAACACTATCTTCTTTTTTTAAAATAAGCTTTTATATAAATAGTTTTTTTATAAAATTTAAAATTTTATATAAATAATAATAATTAGTATAAAATATAATATATTATTATTATTCCTATATAAAATTTAATTTATATATTATTAATTTTATATTAAAAATTAGATTTATATAAAATAATATTTATAATATAATATAAGATTTATTTTTAAAAATAAATACTTATATAATTATATATATATAAAATATAATAATTAAATTAAAATAATAAAATAAAAATTTAATTATAAAATATTCTTATAAATATAAGTAATTAATATATTTTTAAAATAATAATATTATAGATATATTAAAAAAATCTAAATAATTTTCTTATTAATATTAAAATTTTCAGACTAATTGAATTAAATTTTCCAATATTTTTGCTTTTTTTTTTATAAATACTATACTTAGAACAATTATCTCTATATTATTATATTAGGGAATATCAATTATTTTATTTATATCCAAAATAAACATAAAAATTATTTAACAAATTTCTATAAATAATCCTAATTTTTATTAAATAGATTGGCTAATTTTTAATAATAAAATAATTAGATTATTAAATAGAAGATTATAAAAAAGAATTAAAAAAGTTAAAAAAGAATAAGAAATTTAAAATAAAAATTATTTAAAAAAGAAAAGAATTATATTAATTAAAATTAAAATATATAAAGGCTATTATTTATAAAAGAAATATATTAAAATAATTAATAAAATAAAAAAAGTTAAAAAAATAATTAAATAAATTAAAATTTAAAATAATTTTAATGTAATTATTAAAAAAAAAATAAAATTTATCAGAAAACTATAGATGATCTAGTTAATTATTAATTTTAAAATTAAATTTTCTTTAATTATCTTTATCTTTTTTTTATAAATTATATTATATTTTTCTATTAAAAATAAATTTAAATAATAGTAGGAGATAAATTATATTTAAAGATCTATTTATCATTTTAAATTATATAATAATAACTATTTAATTAAATATTTATTATTTTTATTAAATTTATTAAAAATCTTTTTAAATTTATATTTTATATAATTTTTATATTCTAATTCTTTATTTTTTGGATCTTCTTTTAGGCTTGGAGGAATTAGTTCTAAGAATAAAATATAAAAAAATTAATAAATTTAAATAAATCCTAGAATCTTAAATTTAAAAGTATTATTATTAAACTTTTTTATAATAATAAAAAGTCCATATTTTTAATAATCTAGTTTTTTATTTTATTATTTTTTTTATTTAATATATTTAGTAAGTAAATATATATATATATATATTTTTTTTTTAAAAGAGGTACTTCCATATATTGTTAATTATAATAATATAATATATATTTTATTATAAATTAAAATTTTTTTATAAATTTTCATAAAAATTTTTATATTATTAATATATTTTTTATTTTTGGGATTATTTCCTTTAATAATATAAAAATAATATTATAATAGGGTTCTATTTTTAAGTATTTTATAAAATATATATTTAGTAGATAAGTGTTTAAATATATTATAAATAAATTTAAAATATAATAATAATTTAATTTAATTATTTTATATTATATTAAAGAAATTTTTAACTATATTTTAATAATTTAAATAATTTATTTTATAATTTTATTTATCTAAGTATATTTTTATTAATAATATTAATTTTAATACTAATCTAGTTCTTAATTAAGTTTTAAAATTTATTAATAAATAATATATTTTTATTATAAATATATTTAAATTATAATTTATATTAATTAAAGATTTATTTATTATAAACTTGTTTTAATTTTATTATAAATTATTTAAAATTTTATAATTTTAAAATTATTATTTTTTAAATTTATAAATAATAATTAGAACTTTATTATAAATAATATTTATAAAAGGATTTTTAAAAATATTTTTATATAAAATTGTATAAAATTATTTAGAATAGTTTTAAAAATATATTATAAAATTATAATTTTTATAAAATAAATATTAATTAAGTTTATTTTAGTAATATATATTATAAGTTTTAATATATTATTTAATATATTAGTATATTTAAAATTAGAAATAAAACTTAATTAAAAATCCTAAATATATTTAATTTTTAAATATTTATAGGTTAAAATATTACAATATTATTTAATAAATTATTATTAAAATTTTTTAATAAAATATAAAAATTTTAAAAAAATAAATTTTTATTATAAAATAATTTAAAATATTAAAATCTTCTAATAATATTTTTTTATAATAAAATATTTATTATAACTTTACTTAAAATTTTTATAAATTAATTTTTTAAAATATAAAAGAAAATTAAAAACTTTATTAACTAAAATAATTATATATTATTTTCCTTTAAAAATTACTTTATTAAGTTGGACTTTGATTATTAGATTAGGTTATTAACTAATAATATTAACTTTAAAATTTTCTTTTTTTTTTATAATATATAATTTTTATATTATATTAATTAATGAATTTTTATTAATAGACTTATTATTAGTTAAAATTTTTAAAAAATAAAAAATAAATAAAATTTTTATAATCTAAATATATTATAAAAAAAATTTTTATTTAAAAATATATTCTCCATATTTTATAAATTTAAATAATAGCTATTAATTCTTTATCATAAATAAGGTATTATAATTTAATAATGTTAAATTTATAAAAGAGATAAATAATAGGGTACCATTCTTAATTAAATTATAATTAACACAGGTAGGTTTTTAGTGCAACATTAAAAATATTTATTTTAATTTTAATAAATAAATTAAAATTATATAGTTTAAAAATAGGGGTTAAAAAAAATAATTTTTTAAATATATTAAAAATATATATCCAATTAAAAATCATATTAAAATATATATTTATTTTTATTAATTTTAAGAGGGTAATAAATATATAATTATATTATTTAATAAATTATTAATAGTAATTGTAAAGTTTTAAAAAAACTTAAATGTTTTTGATATTTTAAAATTAAAACCATTTTTAAATAATATTAATTTTTTTAAAATTTATTTTGATTTTTTAATTATAATAATAGCTTTAAAGAATTTATATTTTATAATTTTAAATTTTATTTTTTTTAATTTAATTTTAAGATGATATTTATTTAATACTTATAATAATAATATATTATTAGTGTTTTTAAAATTTTTATTATAAACTAGTATATTATTTAAATAGATAATGTATATTTTATTAATATAGTTTTTAGTATATAATTTATAAAAATTTAAAAAGGCTAAAATATTAGTTAATTTTATAAATATAATTAAATATTTAAATAAATTATAGTAGTATTTAAATACTATTTTCCAAACATTTTTCAAAATAATTTATAAATTATAATAGGTAATAATAATATTAAGTTTGATAAAACGAGTTATTCTAATAAAATAGTTTAAAAATATATCAATTTATAATAAATTATTACAATCTTTAATAATAATAGCATTTAAATTTTGGTAGTTAATACAAATTTGTAATTTTCCATTTTTCTTAGAAATAAAAAGAATCAGATATTTTATTGGGGATTTTAAAAAAACAAATATATTTTTTTTATAAATTTTTTTTAATATATTTTTTAAAAGTTTCTAATTCTTTTTTCGTATAAATATAAATAAATAAAAATTTTAATATAATATTTTCTTATAATAATATTTCATAAATAAATTTATTAAATAATAATAGTGTGTTTTTGTTTTTAATTTTTTTAAAAATTTGAATTTATTTAGGTATTTATTTTAGAATTTTCTTAGAAGATATATTTTTAAAAATTGTTTTAATAATTTTAATAATATTTTTAGCTTTGAGCCATATTTATTTAAAAATGTTAAATTTATTTTAAAAGTGGTGGTAAATTTCTTTATTAAAAAAATATTCTATAAATTATAAATAAATTTTTTTTAATTATTTATAAACTATTTATTAAACTTGGCGTAGGTTTTATTAGCAATTATAATAAATAAATTTAATTATTTTATTTTAAAAATTTATAATTAGGTTATAATCTTCCAACCAATCATATTCTAAAATAAAATTATTATTAGTGAAATTAAGAATATTAATAATTTATTTTTTAAAATATTTATTAATAATAAAAATAATATTAATTTTATATTTAATTATTTTTAAAAACTTTTAAAAAGTAATAACATTATATATAATATTTTTAAATTATATAAAAAATTATATTTTTAATATATTTTTTAAAATATATATAATTATTATTTAATAAAACTTAAATAATATTTCTATTAATAATATAAAATATTTAAAAATATTATTTTTAATTTAATTAAAAATTTTATCAAATCTTTTTTAATAAAGTTAAACCAAACAATTTAATATGTATTATTATCTAAAACTCTTTTAATTTAAAATATTATACCATTTAATATTATTAAATTTTATATTATTAATAGTATTACCTATTTTCTCCTATTTCTAAAAACTAGATAATATATTTATTATAATTAAAATATTTTATTAATAATTTTAAATATAAAATTTTAAATCCTTTTATAATAAAATTATTATTTGCAATTTGGGTAATTTTTATAAATATATAATCTTAGAAATTTCTTCTAATATATTATAAAATAATATTAATTTATTTTTATATATAATCAATACAAATATAAAGGTTTTTATTATATAAATAATAATTAAAAATTTTAATTTGTAAAGTTAATTTTTTTTTTTTTAATTCTTATAATGTTAATTTTTAATATTATTTTAATAATATTATAATTTTTATATAAAATTAATATATTTTATAATCTTATACTAATTTAATTCCATAATAATAAAATATTACAAAATATATAATTTATTAATAAAATTTATATAAACTTTTATTATTTTTTATATATTTATAATTAAAAGTAATTATTTAACTTATATAATTTTAACATATAAATTTAATAAAATTTATATTAAAATATTTATATAATTTATTAATATATTCTATATAATTTTATATATTAATTAATAAATTAAGGCTAATTTTTATTATTATTAATATAAAATATTAGATAATTATATCCTATAAGTCCAATATTAGTTATTTGAAGTATTGATTTTCTTAATATTTAAATATAATTTTTATTTTTATAATTTTTATTAATTTTTCTAATATCTAATTTTTAAAAATTTATTTATTAAAAAATTTAGTTTCTAACAAATAGGTGATATTATTAAGTATTAGAAAATTAGTAAATCCTTTTTAGATTAATTTTTGTATAATGAGTTGATAAGAAAATATTAGGTAACTTTATAATTTTTTTATAAATAAATTTTAAATTTATATTAATATGTAGTTTTCAAGATCTATTATAAATGGATTTTTTTTTAAATTTTATATTTTTTTTGAAGGTTGTTAAAAGGATTTTAAATAAATTATAAATATATTGTTCCTTTTAAAAGGGGATTCTTTTATTTAAAATAATATTTCTTTATAGTAGATTTAACCTTATTTTCCTATTAAGTATTTTTAGTTTTTGATTTTTAAAAAATATATATTTTAAATAAAATAATAAATGAAGTAAAAATTTAAGTTTTTTTTAGTATAGTTAGGATTTAAAATATAATAAAGTTAGTATTAAAAATATCTTTTTAATTATTTTGGTGGAATATAATATTGAATTGGTATTTTTTTTAGGATTTTTTTTTGAATTGCTAATAATTATTTTTATATTTTTTAATATATTTATTATAGTTTTCTTGATTTTTTTTATAATTATTATTTTTATAGTATTTTTTAATTAACTATTTTAATATTTTTTAAATATTAATTAGTTGGATAATTCCGCTTATTATATTCTTTTTTATTATATTAGTAATATATTGATTTATTAGATTTTAAAGAATGATTTTCCTAATTATTAATTATTTGGCCTTTAATAATTATTTTAAAAATATACAAAGAATTATTTTAATTTATTATAAAATAATTTCTAAAATTATAAAATAATTAATTTCCTTAACTATTATTATAAAATTTAAATTAATTATTTTATTAATTTAGATAATTTTTAAGAGTTAGAAAATTAGTTATAGTTATTATAATTTTAAAAAATATTTATTTTATATTTTTAAAAATAATTATTATTAAATTTTTATAATCAAATCCTTAATTATATAATATTAAATTTTTAAATTATATATAATTATTTTAATAACTCATTTTTATAAAAATTTTAATTTAATATAATAAATTAATTATTTTATTATATATTTAATTATAAAAATATAAATATTAATAATTTAAAAATATTTTTTAATTAATTTAATTTATTATAAATTTTAAATAATATAAAGAACTTTTTTAATCTTATTTTAATATCTATAAAATTATTTAAGCCCTTTAATAAAATATAAATAATTAATAAAAATTTAAATAATATAATTATTATTAGTTTTATTTTTATTTTTTATTTTTTATATTATATAAGATAGGAATTATAAATATAAAAAAATTTTATAAAATATAAAAAAAAATTTTTATTTTTATTATTTTTAAACTATTAATATTAAAAATAAAAATAATAATAATTTATTAAATAAATTGATTAAATTTATAATAAATCATTAAATTTATTAAATTTAATATTTTACTTCTTATAATAAATAAAAATCAAAATAAATTAATAAAATTTATTAAAAATTATTAAAATTATTAAAATATTTTATTATTATTATTAAAATTCTTATTAAAATTTTCTAAATTTCTAAAATTAAAAACTAATTTATAACAAAATCTATTTTTATTTAATATAATCTTATTTAATTTTTAATTAAATTTTAAAATAATTAGTATAACTTTTCTTTCAATTATATTAAATATATTTTATATATTTTTATAAATTTTAATAATTATTTAAATTATAATAATCATTTTTTAAATTTTTTCAAATTTTTATAACTATTTTTAAATTTTTATAACTATTTCTAAATTTTATAAATATTTATTATTATTTAAAATAATAATTTTAATTAAACTATTAATAATTTTATTAAATATATATAATTTTTCCTATACTTACATAATAATATTAAAATAGATTTTATCATTAATAATTAAATTTTATTTTTATTTTTAAATAAGTTGGTTTTAAAAATTAAAGAAAATAAAAGTAATATTTTTTATTTTATTTTTATAAATATAAGAATGTTTGATTGATTTTATAAGATTTAATTTTTAATTTATTTATTTAAATATTATATAGATAAGGGTAGTTGTTTTTTTATCTATAATTTCATTTTAAGATTATAAAATTTTCTAAATTAAAAAATACTATTATATATATATATTTTAATTAAAAATAATTAGTTAAAATATTATACTTCATATACTACCTATTATAACAATATAAATATATAATATTAAAATATATAAAATTTTCTTTTTATCTAAAATACCTAAATTTCTTAGTAAAAAGTATGTATAAAATTATAAAATATTAAAAATAGTTTATTTAAAATATATAATAATAATAAAATAAAGATAATTAAATATATTAAATTATATTTAAATTAATTAATAAAAATAAAAACTATTTTATTAATTTTAATAATAATTTTATATATATATATAAGTGTATTTTAAAGGTAGGTATTTACATATTTATATATTTATATGTGATTGTATAGTTATGCAAACACTAATGCTTATTTACTTATATTCTTATATATAATTATACAAATAATATATTATATTATAAATAAAAATATAAAATAAATAAATACTATTTATAGTTAAATATACTATAAGTAATATATGTTTATAAATGTAAGGTGTGATAATAGAATTTAGAATAGTATAACGCAAAGTAAGGTATAGGTATTTGTACTGTCAAGACTCGTGGTCTGTGACAAAAATATAAAAATTAAATATTAATTATTAATTAATTAATTGTCACAACATGGCAGCGACAACCACTGTGGCAACAGAACAAAAAGTTCGCAAATGATCTTCTACAAAGATCATGTCGCTTACACTATATATATGGACTGTTACAACTGTAACATTAATAATATAAAAAAAATAAAAAATTTTATTTAATTTAAAATAAAATCAGGCGTAATTATTGTTAATAATTAGAAAATTATTAAAAATCCAATATTTATTAATAATAATTTCATCAAATCCTATTTTATTAAAATAAAAAATTTTATCTTGGATGTTTTTAAAAAAATTAAAAAAACTTAAAAGATAGTTTTAATAAGTGTTACTTTACTTAATAAGATTGTTTTTACCTTAAACAAATCATTTTTAAACTACAAAAAGTAAATAAAGAATAAAAGGGAGATTGCAAAAAAAATTACAAAAAAAAAAAAACAATATAAAAAAGAAAAAATAAATTTTTTTTTAAAATTATGTAAATTAAAATATATAAGCTACTATCAAATAATCTTAGTTTTTAATATATTTACATTTAACTAGTTATCTCTAAAAAAATTGATATTAGTTTATTTCTTACTATTTACAATTTAATAATATAAATAAAAATTATTATTTATATAATATATTTAAATAAAATTATTGGTTTTATTACTAATAAAAATATTAAAATAAATTTTTAAAAAAATAATTTAAAATTAATAAATAGCAATTATAAAATGATAATAAATTTTATAATTTTAAATATTACTAATTTAGCCTAAATTAATATAATCATAAATATTATAAATAATAATAATAATTAAACTCACATATATTTAAGATTAAATTATAATAATTTAATAGATGTTAATAATCGTACTCCCCACTATATTTTAAATTAAAATAATATATTAAAAATATAATTATAAAACTATATTAGGTTGGTAGTAACTAAAAAAGTAGGTAGAAAGTTTTTTTTAAATAAATTTTTTAATTTTTATATAATTATATATAAAATTATAAAGGTAATAAATAACTTATTATTTAATATTTTTAAATTTTTATTTTAAATATTAATTTTTATTAATAAAAAGTATTTTTTAGAAGCTTAAAAACATTTTTTAAAAATTTAAAAATATTATCTTATAATTAATATTTTTAAAAATTTTTATATATTGAAAAATTTTTAATAATAAAAATATTTTATTAAAATTTTCAAATTTCTAATCCAAATATTAGATTTTATTAATAAAAAAATATTTTTTAAAGGTTTGAGAATATTTTTAAAAAATTTAATAATATTTTATTATTATTAATAGTTTTTAAAATTTTTGTTTAATAAAATTTTAAATAATAAATTTTTTTAATAAAATATATTAAAGAGTTATTAGTTTTTAAGTGTTATATAATAATCTTTAATAATTCTTATAACCTTCCTTAGTTGTATGGGCTAGCCTTCTTATATCTAAAACTTTTTGCTGATGTTATAATTTATAATATAATATTTAAAATAATAGTTATTTAAAAAAAGGAAATAAATATTTAACTAATTTATAATATTAAAAAATTATATTAAATAAAATTACTAAATAGTATTTAAAAATTATATAAATTATAATTAAAAAATAAGATATTAAATAGCCTAATAAACTAGATGGAAAGAAAATTTATAAAATTTATAAAATTTATAAAATATCTAATAAAACTAATAGAAATTTTATAAAAAATATAAGGAATAATATTTAAATAAAAGTAGATCACCAATTATTAACAATAGACTAATAACAAATAAAAAACAATTTATTTAACAATATATTAAAATTAATTATAATGTTAATTTTGGATAGGATATTAATAACTAATATGGTAAAAGAGTTAGTGTAGATAATATTAAAAATAGATATTAATAATTTAAATAACCAAATAGATGTAATTACTGTTAGAGTTAAAGATATTAAAAATTAACTATACTATATTAATAAAAATATTTTTAAAATATTAAATAATAGATTAAAATTTTATTCTTATTATTTGCAAATAATATAAACTCCATAAACTTTATACTAATAAAAATCTTAATCAAAATTAAAAAAATTATTTTAATAAATTGATTATTAAATTAGTATTAAAATAGCAAAAGATAAACCAATAACTAATAAAGATTTTTAAATATTACTAAAACTTTATATACCATTTAAAGGTGATAGATTTAAAATATTAAATTTAAAATTAAATACTTTATAAAGTAGAATATAAGATAAAGTATAAAGTAAAAAAATAAAATTAATAATTATAAAATATTAAATATATAAAGATAGTTAAAAATTTTTAAATAATTATAAATATAAATTATAAACTTATAAAATTAATAAAATATATATAAATATATAAAAATTCTATTAAATAAAATTTTATATTAGTTATAAATATAAAAATTAAATATTTAATAAAAAGAAAGTTATAATAAAAATAAAAATATTATAATAATAAAAGATAAAGAATAACTTTATAAAATATTAATAAATAAAAATTAAGTTATTAGCTAATAAATAAAATATCTATATATCAAATAAAGAGAAATTTTTAAAATAAATAAAATAAATAATAATTAAAAATTATTAAAAAGATATAACTATCTTTAACTATAGATATAATAAAAATAATAATAAAATATAATAATAGATTAAAAGATAAAAATTATTAATATAATAAAGATAGTAATAATAACACTCTAAAAAAATAAAATTTTAATTTATTAAAAAAAAAAGGCAAATCCCTCTTTACATTACTATTATTATACAAATTTAAAAAATTAATTAAATTCATCATTTTTAATTATAATAAAAAGTTTAAACTACTAAAAATTTTAATTTTAAAAAATAAACCAAAAATATTTTTACAAAAACTTAAGAAATAAAGCCTTAATCTTTAAAAATTATAAATTAAAAAAAATAATAAAAAAAATAATAAAATAAATAATAAAAAAATAAAAAAAATATAAAAAATATATAAAATATAAAAAATAATAAATTTATTAAAAAATTAAAATTGAAAAAAAAAAATAGTATAATATAGAAATATAAACTATTTAAATAATAAGAAAATTATTTAAAAATATATTTACGTTAATGGAAATAATAAAAGCAATTAAAATAATTAAAATAATATTTAAAGTAATCGATATAATAAAAAAAATCAAAATAGTTAAGTTAAAAATTACACTAATTAAATTTAAAAATATAAATGTAACAAAACCTTTTAAATTTATTAAATTTATTAAAATAAAATTTACTAAACCTATTAAACTTATAAAAATAGAATTTCTAAAAATAGTAATTAAACCAAAACCAATAAAAACAAAATTTTTAATAATAATAAAAATAATAATAATAAAAATAATAATAAATGTAATAATAATTATAATAGAAATACCAATATCAGCTTTAATTATTTAATATTAAATATATATACATGGAATAATTATAAAAAAGCATATTAATAAATAAGAGTACTATTATCTAAGTCAGATATAAATTATATAAAATATTATTATTAATTAAATAATCTAAATAGAATTTAATAAACCAAATTAATAAAAAATAAATATAATTTATTTATAATAATATTATTAAGCAAAGTATACCTATATTTAAAAAATATTTTAAATTATTAAAATATATAGAATATATAAAAATAAAATTAAATTATAAAAATTTTAATTTATAAATATTTTAGAATTCTAAAATATTTAAAATTTATATTATTAATTAAAATAAATAGTATATAATAAGTAGTTTTGAAAAATAAATTAGGATAAATTATATTTATAAATAAAGTAAATATAATTATATAGCATATAAAGAATAATCATTCTCCAACACCTAAACTTTAATATTAGTATTTAAATAATAATAGTTAAATTTTTTAACATTTTATAAATTTTTTAAAATAACCTGTTTAAATATATATAACAGAAATTAAATATCATTAAAAATAAAACTATTTGTAATAGTTGTAATTAGAAGAATTATAGATTATATTAATTTATAAATAATAGTAAATAAAAGAATATTTATTATAAATATTAAAAAATAAAAAATTATTTTAAATAATTAGATAAAAAACTAACCTACTTATTTAAAAAATTAATTATTAATTTAAATAATATTAATAATAATAGTTATAATAATAGATTAAGAAATATTATAAAATATAATAAAATAAATTATATTAATATTTGTATTAAGTAAGATTATAGTTATTATAATAATATAATTAATAAAATTATTAGAGGAGGAAAATTTAAATTTTAAAGTAATAAATATAAACCTTTAAAAAATATTATAATCACTTTAATTAATTTATAATATTATTAAAATTTATATATATATAATATATTCTAATTATTATATAATATTAATATTATAATTAATCTAAAAATTATTTATAATATTTTATTAATTAATTTTTATAATTTTATTTAATATATTTTATTAAAAATAGCTATAATTATAACTATATAATTTATGTTGATATAATTTAATAATTAATTATTATTATTATTATTAAAATTTAAAATTTATATATTAAATATTAAATATAAACTATAGATATTAATAAAATATTTATTACCTATATTATAAAATTTAAATTAAATAATTTTAGATTTAATATTATATAAACTATATTTAACATAATTAAAATATTATATAATTTAATTAATAAAAGTAAATTTTATAATAATAGTTACTATAAATTATATTTTAAATTAAATATATTAAATAATATAAATATAAATATATATATAATAAAGGTGGAAACTAAAACCACCTAAATTAAAAAGAATAAAGAAAATTAATAAATTCAAAACTAAATTAATGGTAAATACATAATTACTATAGTAAATTATTAAAACTAAATAATAAAATATTAATATCATTATTGGATTATTAGAAACAATAGCTGTATTGTTAACGCTATTAGTATTATCATAAATAAGTATACTATTAGATATTAAGATCCTATATATTTTAACTGTACTAGTATTAACATCATTATAGGTAAAATGATTGATATAATCAATATAAATAAAATAATTACAATAGGCGTTATAACCAACAAGTAAATGACTATTGGAATGATTAAAATGATAATTAATAAAATAAATAAATAAATGATTGTTAAAATAATGATTAGTAAGCTAATGACTAATATAATAGATATAATTATTAGTGTATGGATAATTAATACCACCAAATAACCTATAATAAGTATTACTATTATTAAATAATCCATTATTTAATGATATATAAAATAAATATATAATATTATATTAAGATTATAATAAGAATAATAATAATAATTACTATTATAATAACTAAAATAATTAGAATAATTAAATACAATTATTTAAATAAAATAAATTATTTAGAATTATTTTAAAAAAATATTATAAAATATTAATATTTATAATAAATATACTTTATATTCTTTTAAAATATAATATTTATAATATTCATTTAAAAATATCTTACAAAATTGATAAATTATTAAATGGTTTATATAAATATTATAATGGATTGTTTAAACTGCTAGGTCTACTTAGACTATTACTACCTGTTGGATTACCCGAGCTAGACCTATATAAATATAAAAAATTATATAATTTATATAATTTTTATAAGTGGTTATTCAAAAAATTGCCACCATTTTTATTATTTAAAAAATTATTATTAAAAAATTTCCAAAACCATTTTATAACTTATAAAAATTATTATTTAAAGGATTATTATTAAATCCACCAAACCTATCATATAACCTCTATAGTCTATCGCTTAAAGGCGAAAATCTACCAGGAGGCCTATCAAAACTACTAAAATTATTATACAATCTATTACTACCTAAGCCAAACCTAAATTTTTTTTTTTTTAAATTAATAATATAAATTAAAACAAGATCAAAAATTAAAACCCAATTTAATTAAATATTTTTAGTTAGATTATTCAAACTTATACCCCAAAAATTCAATAATGATAAATAAGTATAATTTAATTTATAAAAATATAAATTTATTTATAAATAAAATATATAATTAAATAATTATATAAAAGCTTAAATTAATTAAATTATTTTTTTAAATTATTTATATAATATAGTTTTATTTTAATATTAATAAAAATTAAATAATTATATAAAAATAATTTTTAAATTTAGTCTAAATTTAAATAAATAAATTATAAAATTAATAAATTATTTTAAACTAGATTTTAGTAAAAATAGAATTATTTTTAATATATTTATTTTTATAGTAAATAATATTAGAAAGGGTAAAAATTTAGTAAAATATTTATAAAAAAAGATTATATATAAATATAACTATAAAATATTAAATAATTATTTTATTTAAAAATAATATATAATAATTTTAATATAAAATATATATAAAATACTAAAATTATATATTATAATAATTATTATATAATTTATTATTTTAAATAATAAGAAAACCTTATAAAAATTGTAAAATATTTTAAATAAATAGTTAAAAATAAAACTAATAAAAAAATAATATAACTTATAATTATAATTTAAATTTTAATAAATTAAAAAATAATATAATAAATATTATAATAAATATTATAAATATAATTACAAACATAAAGTTAAAAATATTTTACTAATAATAATAATAATAATAATTATAAAAGCTTATCTAATATAAACATAAAAAAATAAAAAATTAATAAATATTTTATCAAAAATAAAAATAAAGATAAAATTATAAAATAAAATAAAAAAATTATAAAATTTTTAAAGTAAATAAAAATAATTAAAAATTTAATTATTAATACTATTTTAGCCCAAATACAATAAGGGCTATATAAATAATAAATTTAAAAATAATTAAGTAAACTATTATAAAGTTATTTTAATTATAATAATTTAAACTATTAAATATAGTAATATACAAAGGTTAAAAATAATTATTTACAAAAATATTTATAAATATTACTAAAGATATAAAATATAACAAATTAAATTAAATATTTATAAATATATACTTTGGCTATTATAGTTTAAAAATAATTTAAATATATTAAATATTAAAATATCTAATAATAGAATTTTTATAAAAATAATAATAATAATAGTAATAAAGAAATTAAAACAAACTTTTAAAAATAACTATTACAATATCAAAATTATTAAATTAAAAAAGATTTTAATTATATTACCTGTTATAAATATAATAAATATTTTATTTTATAATAAATTAATAAAGCACATAACCATAGGATATTTAAATATATTTATAAAAATATAAAAATTAAATAAAATTTTCTTATAATCTTCATTATTATATGTAAAGATTAAAAATTAATATATAAATTATATACCAAAATTAAAAAAATTAATATCTATAATTAAATTGATACCTATAATAAAACTATATCTAATACCTATAAAATAAAAATATATTTTAATTTCAAAAATTTAAATAAATAATCACTAATAATACCCAATTCCAAATACACAATAATAGTTAAAATAAGTAATAATTAATTAAAAACATATTAGATTATTATAAAAGAGTTAGAATAATAGTTAAGCTACTAATTATTAATAATATTAATTTATTAAATATAAATTAAGATAATATCTAAAATTAAATATTAAAATCAAAGTCATCAGACGAATATTATTATTTAAAAATATAAAAGTTTATATAATTAATATATTAAGAATTAATTTTTACTAAAAATAATTTTTATTTTAAAAAAATAATTATAAATTATAAAAATTAATAATTATTTTCCTAAATACTAAAATATAATAATATTATATAAAATAATTAATAAAAAATATTCCAAAATTATAATAACCAATTACTATAATAATATACTAAATACTTTTAAATAAATACTAATTAAACTAATATTATTTAATAAGATATTTAAACTATTTAATTAAATACTTAGATTAAATTATAAGAGAGCATATTTTATATAAATAAATAAAATTTTATAATTTATTTTAATTACAACTTAAAATTAATAAAAATTTTAAAAAATATTATTAAAAATGATAAAAGACTACCAAAATCCTATAAATTAATATTAACCAAATTTGATTTTATTATTAAGATTATAAAATTAATACCTTAATTAAAAAAAAATATAATATCTGAGTTTAAACGTAAGTGTGATATTAATATATACTATATTAAATTTAACAATTTGAATATTAAAATAAAGCTTGGTTACCCTACTATAATAATAAATTAAATAAATAATATATTTTAAATAAATATATATTAAAATATTATTTTTAAAGGTAAAATATATAATAGTTTAATTAAAGAATTCTTATTATTATAAATTAAATAGTATTATTAAGTTCAATTTAATTATAATAATATTAATTATAAAAATAATTAATTAATTAAAAAAATATTTTGCTATATTTTATTATATTTTATTAGTATTATTTTATTAATTAAATATATATTTATAGAATTAATGGAAATTAATTATAATATTATATTAAAATAGTAATAAAATGTATATTATTTTAATAAGTATATTTCATAATATATAATATTTAAAAAAAAAATTAAATATATATTAATTAAGTTATTATAGGCTAAATTGTATGTAGACGATATAATTGGAAAATCAAAACTTAAAATTATAATATAAACATTATTAAAGATATATAATAAAATATACTTTATAAATAAAGTAATTAATTAAATTTTAAAAATTAAAATATAAATATAATCAATTAAATTATATTTAATTAAATAAAAAAATATTATTTATATTAAATAAATATAATATAATGTTAATATTTAAAAAATATTATATTAAATTTTATAATTATATTATTCTTAGTTAACCATTTTAATATATATATAATAATAGTTAATAATTATTAAAAAAATAAAATTTTTATATATTTTATATAATCTAAAAATATATATTAATATAATAAAATATTTTTAAAACTATTATTTATTATTTATAATAATGTTTAAGCTACTAATAAAGCTAAAAATTAAATTATTATAAAATATATTTAAATAAATATAATTACCTAAATCAAAAAAAAAATTGAACATAAACAATAAAGTTAAAACAACCCTTAAAAAACCAACTAATAATAAGATTTTTATAGAAAAATAAATAAAATAAATTTATATTAGATAAAATTATATTTTTTTTTATTAAAATATTAATTAAATACTTAAAAAATTCCAAAATCTAAAAAATATATAACTATATTTAATTAATATTTTTAAAAATATTATTTCTATATTATTTAAATAATATTAAATTATTATTTATAAATATAAATATTTTAATTAAAAACTTTAATATTATAATATACTATATAAAAAAAATATAATTTATAAAAATATATTTAATTAATTATTAATTTAATTAGTAACCTTTTTATCTAAATTATTAAAAAATATAGAAATTAAATATTAGCCCATAAACCTCAAAATAATTTATATATTATAAATTATTAAAAAAATTAAATATTAGATAAAAAATATATTAATAATAGTAATATATTTAAATTATTAATTAATTGTATATATATTAAAAAAAAAAAAATTAAATAATTATTATATTAATTTATAACTGTAAGGATTACGTATCAGGCCGTACAGGCCAGGTTCGCCCATACCACTCTATATATATATTTACAAAACAGATTTAATATATTATAATTTTAGATTATTAAATATTAATTTTATAAATTTATATTTATATATAATTAATAATATTGTTATAATTGAAGTTTTTATATATTATTAATATTATTTTTTAATATTTTTGGAAGGTTTTTATTTATTAATATTTATTAAATTTTAAAGTTTATATTTTTAATAATTATAAAATTTTTAATCTATAAAATTTTTTTTATTATTATATATATTATATTATATATTATTATCCAAATTTAATTTTTTATATTTATACAAATAAAATAATAGTAACCTTTCTAACAAAATATAAATTTATAATAAATAATAATTATTATTAAAATTGATTTAAATAACTTATACTTTATTTATATATATATAATTAAAAATAAATTATATTTTTATAATTTTATAAAAAAATTTAATAAAATTTCCAACTACGTTAAAAGTTATTTTATTAATTATAATAATAATAATAATAATTATTATTCTATTTATAAAAACTATAAATTTATTATCTTATTTTTAAAACAAAATATAATATTATTAAATTTATTATCAAATAATATATATAATATTAATATATAATAATATATATTTTATTTTTATAGGCTTAATAATTTATAAAAATAATAAAAATTATCAAACTCAATTCTAATAAATAATTATATATTTATTATAATATTAAAAATTTAATTATTTTCTTTAATTATTAATTTAAAAAATAATAATTTTTATAAAATTATTTAAAAATTATTTAAAAATTTATAAAATATATAAAAAAAATATATATATTATTCTTTAAAAATTTTAATAAAATTATATTTTTTAATATTACTATAAAATTTCTTATATTTTTAAAAACAAATTAAAATATTATATATTTTTATTATTATATTATTTAAAATAAATAAAATATTAAAACTTTTAAAATTTTATATTAAGTAAAATTTTTTTTTAAAAAAATATAATTGATTTTTATAAATTATAATTAAATTAAAAAAAATATTAATTTTAAAAATATATAAATTTTTAATTATAATTATAGTAGTAATTGTTATATTTAAAAATAAAATAAATAAAATAGAATATATAATAAATTATAATAAAATAATAATAATATATAAAAATATATAAAATAGTAATAAAAATATATTTTATTTAATTATATTATGTTAGTATTAATAATTTTATTATTTTATAAATATAAGAAACTAAAAATTATTTTATATAATAATTATAATAAAATTAGATATATAAAAAATTATTATTAAAATTTTTATTTTTATTTTAATTTTAATAAGAAAAAGATTATTATTATTATTTTTATATTATAATATAATTTATGTATATAAAATTAATATTATTAGAAAAATAAATTTTTTATTATTTATAATAAATAATATATAGATTTTAAAGTAAGTAATTAAATTTAAAAATATGATATTATTTATTTTTTAGTTATTTTTATTTAATAAAATAAAAATTAAATTAAAAGATAATTTAATAATGTTAGTTTATAAATATAATAAATTAAAATTAAAATTTCTATTTAGTTGTATATAATATATTTTATATGTTTAATATAATATTAAATTTTTATTTTATTAGAAAACTAATTAAAAATATTTTAATAACTTTTAAATTAAAATAGATTATTATTAAAAAATAATTTTCTAATTTTAAATTTATATTTAATTTTATTATAAATTTTTATATGTTTAATAGTTATATTATATTGTTAAAGGTGAATAAAATTAAAATATATTTATAAATAAATTTATGGTGATAAAATATAATTATAAATAAATTTTTTATTAAAATTATTAATTTATTATATTAATATAGAAAATTAAATTATATAAACTAAAAATAGTAAAAAAGAGTTATAAAATAAATTAAAATTTTTATATTTTTAAAAAAATATAATTTTATATAAATTATGCGTATTAGAAAAGAGTATAGTATATTATAATTATAAATTAATTTTTATTAAAAAGTTATATTTATTAAAGTATATATATATAAATATAATAAATTTATTTAAAATTATTTTATTATATAAATAATATATTAATTTTATAAATAAATTATATATAAAAATTAAATATATATTTATAATTATAAATAAAATTACTTATATAAGGTAGGTATAATTTTTTAATAAATATTTAAAATATTTTATATATTTTATATAATTTATTATAATAATAAAATAAATTAGATTTTAATAATAAAATTATAAAAATATAAATAGATAATATAAAGAAATTCTTATATTTTAATATATAAAAATTTTATAAAAAATATAAAATTAAAATAAAAATATTTATTTTATATATATATAAATAAAATAATATTATTAAAAAAATAATATAAATATTTTATAAACTGGTTATAACCATATTAATTAAAATAGGATTATTAAAAATCTTTTAATTAAAAGTAATATTAATAGTTTGTGTAATAAATAATAAATTATTATATATATAAGTAAATGGGTAGATTGTTATTATGTTTTTATATAAATTATTTTATAAATAATTTATTAATTATAATAGGATGTATTTATTTAAATATTTAATTTATATTATAATTTTAAAGGAATAATAAAAGAAACTATTTAGTATATATAAAATATAAAAAAAAAAAAATTTAAATTATATAATTATAATAAAATAATATTAAATTTAAAATTTATTTAAATAAATTATTTTTGTAAGGATTACGTATCGTACAAGCTGGGTTCACCTGTACTATTCTGTATGTGTATCTACAAAATAGATTTGATATATTGTAATTTTAGATTATTGAATATTAATTTCATATTTATATACAATTAATAATATTATTATAATTAAAATTTTTATATATTATTAGTTTTAATATTTTTAAAAAACTTTTATTTATTAATATTTATTAAATTTTAAAATTTATATTTTTAATGGTTATAGAATCCCTAATTTATAAAAATTTTTTTATTATTATATATATTATATTATATATTATTATTCAAATTTAATTTCCTATATTTATATAAATAGAATAATAATAACTTTTTTAATAAAATATAGGTTTATAACAAATAATAGTAATTATTAAAGTTGGTTTAAATAACTTATATTTTATTTATATATATAATTAAAAATAAACTATATTTTTTATAATTTTATAAAAAAATTTTTAATAAAATTTTTAATTGTGTTGGAGATTACCCCACTAATTGCAATAATGATAATAACTATTATTTTATCTATAGAGGCTGTAGATTTTACTATTCTATTTTTAAAATAAAAATATAATATTGTTAAATTTATTATTAAATAATATATATAGTAATTAATGTATAATGATATATATTCTACTTTTATAAACTTAATAATTTTTATAGAAATAATAGAAATTATTAAAATTTAATTTTATTTAAATAATTATATATTTATTATAATATTAGAAATTTGATTATTTTCTTTAATTGTTAATTTAAAAAATAATAATTTTTATATAGTTGTATAAAAGTTATTTAAAAAATCTATAAATATATAAAAAAAAATAATATATTATTATTAAAATTTTTTTTAATAAAACCATATTTTTAATATTATTATAAAATTTTTCTATACCTTTGAAAATAAATTAATTATAATATTTATATAATTTTTATAATTATTATATTATTTAAAATGCTAAATAAAATATTAAAACTTTTAAAATTTTATATTAAGAAATTTTTTATAAAAAAATATAATTGATTTTTATAAAATTATAATTAAATTAAAAAAATATAAATTTTAATTATAATTATAGTAGTAATTGTTATATTTAAAAATAAAAATAAATATAAATAGAAATATATAATAAATTATAAAAAATAATAATAATATATAAAATATAAAATATATAAAATAATAATAAAAAATATATTTTAACAAAATTATATTAAACATTAATATTAATAACTTTATATCACTTTATAAATATAAAAATTAAAAATTATTTTTTATATAGTAATTATAATAAAATTAAATATATAAAAATTATTATTAAAATCTTTATTTTTATTTTAATTTTAATAAAAAAAAGAAATTATTATTATTATTTACACTATAATTTTTTATATTATAATGTAATTTATATATATAAAATTAATATTATTAAAAGAATGAATTTTTCTATTATTTATAATAAATAATATATAAATTTTAAAATAAATAATTAAATTTTAAAAATATAATATTATTTATTTTTAATAACTACTTTTATTCAATAGAAATAAAAAATTAAAGAATAATTTAATTATACTAACTATAAGTATAATTAAATTAAAATTAAATTCCTATTTATTATCTAATTATATATAATATACTTTATACATTTAGTATAACATTAAATCTTTGCTTTATTAAAAATTAATTAAAAATATTTTAATAATTTTAAATTAAAATATATTATTATTAAAAATAATTTCTTAATTTTAAAACCCATATTTAATCTTATTATAGGTTTCTATATATTTAACAATTATATTATATTATTAGAAATAAACAAAACCAAAATATATTTATAAATAAGTTTATAATAATAATTATATAAAATAATACAACTATAAATAAATTTTTATTAAAATTATTAACCTATTATATTAATATAAGAAATTAAACTATATAAATTAAAAAATAATAAAAAAATTATAAAATAAATTAAGATTTTATACTTTTTTAAAAAAGTATAATTTTTTATATATATATTAAAAAAATATAATATATTATAATTATAGATTAGTTTTTATTAAAAAATTATACTTACTAAAACATATATATATAATATAGTAAATTTATTTAAAATTATTTTATTATATAAATAATATACCAATTTATAAATAAATTATACACAAAGGTTAAATATATATTGATAATTATAATAAAACTACCTATATAAAATAGGTATAGTTTTTTAATAAATGTTTAAAATATTATATACACTTTATATAATTTATTATAATAATAAAAGTAAATTAAGTTTTAATAATAAAATTATAAAAATATAAATATTAAAAAGTTTTTATACTTTAATATATAAAAATTCTATAAAAATATAAAATTAAAATAAAGATATCCGCCCTATATGTATATAAATAAAATTATTAAGAAAATAATATAAATACTTTATAAATTAATTATTATATTAATTAAAAATAAGATTATTAAAAATTTTTAATTAAAAATAATATTAATAACTTATATAATAAGTAATAAATTATTATAAATAAATAAATAATTGTTATTATATTTCTATATAAATTATTTTATAAAATAATTTATTAATTATAATAAAATATATTTATTTAAATATTTAATTTATATTATAATTTTAAAATAGCAAGAAAAACTATTTAATATATATAGAGTATAAAAGAAATTTTTTAAATTATATAATTATAATAAAATAATATTAAATTTAAAATTTATTTAAATAGATTATCTTTATTATTAAAATATTATTTTATTAATAATTTTTATTTTTATAAAAAGATTTTAATAATTATTTTATTAATATAAGTATTAAAAAATTTTATAATATAATATTTTAATTTTTATATTATTAAATTTAAAAAATATTAAAATAATATAAAATTTATATATAAGATAACTATATAATAAAAATTAAAATTATAATTTTTTATTATTAATAAATAATATATAAAATATACTAAATTAATTAAATTTTTATAATTATAAAAATAATTTACTTATTATTTAAATAAAACTATAAAAAAGAAAATAAGTAAATTATTATTAAATTTATAAATAAATAAAATATTTATAATATAATAAAAAATTTATAATTATTAATTTTATATATAAATTTTATATTATAATTACTACTAAATAATAAATATTTTACTATTTAAAAAATTTATACCATATTAATAATTATAGAAATATACTATACTTTAATCTACTATAATTTTATTAAAATTATATTTTTAAATAAATATATTTAGTAAATTACTACTATAAAAAGAATTAAAATATTATCTTTAAATAATATTTAAATTAAACTTAAAACAATATTTAAAAACTATTAAATTTATAAAATTAAAATAAATATTTATATAAAAATTTATAGATTTTAAATATATAAAATAAAATTAATTATTAAAATTATAAATAAAATATAATATTTATTATATTAAAATATATATTAATTATAAATTTATATATAATATAAATACTATTATTAGTAATTATTATTAAAATTTATATATTTATTAATTTAATATTAAAACTAATTTTTATATACAATATTAAACCATTATCAAAAAAGGTAGTAATTATACTACCTAAAAATTATAAAATATAAAGGAAATAAAAGTATTATTATTATTTAAATCTTTATATAATTTAAAATAGGCATTTTATTTCTAAAATAAAAATTAAATTCTATACTATTAAATGTAAATTTCTTATTTTATATAAAGAAAATATTACTAATATTTGTTTTTATATTTTAAAAATATAATAATTATACGTATGTTAATAATTTTAAAATAATATTATTAAATTTTTTATAATTTAAAAGGCAAAAGTAGCTTTTATAAAGAAATATTTAATTATTAATTTAAAGAAAATAAAATAATTTTAAAATTATGGATATAATATAATTAAGTTATTAAATCTCTACAAATTAATTAAAAATAATATTATAAAAAAATTTTAAATACTTTAATATGTTGAATTAAAAATTAAATATATTTTTATAAATTCAAAGATATAACTTTTAAGAATAATAGTTGGTTTAAATTAAATATAAAAATATATATATATATTATAATATACTAAAATCTTTAATATATACAATATAAAATAATAAATTAAATTTTATCTATATAATTACAAAATTAAATTAATATATTAATACATTTATAAAAGAATATTAAAAAACAATAATATAAATATATTAATATTTAAAAATATATATAAATAAATTTTATATTATAATTATAATATTATAAAAAATAATTTTACTAAATTTTAAAATATATAATAATACTAATTAAATATAAATTTATAAATTAAAAATATTACACAAAAATTAATTTTTAATTATATATTTTTATTAAAAATAATACAATAACCTAAAACAATAAGTTATAAAAATAATTACAAAATTTTTTATTAAAATAAAAATTATTATCTTTAATTATATTAAAAATAAAAATTTAATTAAAAAATTTCTTATTAATAATATTTATAAAAATAAAATTAAAAATATCCCTTTTACTACCTAATAATATTATTATTATTAATATATATATTTAATTAATAATTATATATAAAAAATATTTTAATAATTTATATAATTTTATATTTATCTTTATATATAATAAAAATTAATTTTATTATAATATTTATTAAATTGGGTAAAAGTGTAGATGTATTTGTAAATTTTTTATATTTTAAATATTATAATTATAATTTATATAAATAATATATTATTTATTTTATTAATATCATAGTTAGTTATATTTAAAGTATTTTGATATTAAAATTAATAAATAAGTAAAAAATTAAAAATAATAATATTAGTATTATTATTTAATTCCTATAATATACTAATAATAATTTAATTATTAAAAAAATTTATTTAATATTATATTATAAACTATATTAATTAAAATATTAATATTATAAAATATATATTTGTAAATAATTATTTAATAATATTATAAATTTTTAAATATAATAATAAATTATAAAAATTATAAATTATAATTAATATTAGACCTCTGCTATCTAAAAATTTAATATTATAATTTTATAAAATATATATTAATATATAAATTAATAAATAAATATTAAATAGCTAATTTATTTTAAATACAATTTATATTTATAAGTATATAGGAAATATACTTACCTAAATAAATTATAAATATTATTATACATATATAATTATTATTATAATAATATTAATAACTAATAATATAAATATATTGGTTAAAATTATTAATTATAGTATTAAAATGGTATTTTCTATAAATATAGTTGTAAAAAATAAAATGGTATTAAATTAAAACAAAAATAGGATATATAAGGTAAAATCAAGTTATTTAATAAAATTAATAAATAATAAAGAGTTGTGTTTAAAACCTATTATTTAAAAAAATTGATTATTAAGTATATATTTTTATTTTTTTATTATAAAATTTTAAAAATTATTATATTAATTTTAATTTATATATTTTTAAATTAAAAATAATATAAATTGTTATTTTTAATTATAATCTATTATACTAAAATAATAAAATATTATTAGTTTTATTATATTAATTATTTAAATTATATATATATATATATTATTAATTTTTATTATTTAAATTATATAAAGTATAATTAATAAAACTATTATTTATAAATTTAATAATATAATAAAATTTTTACACTATATTTAATATTTTTTTTATTTATTTATGATTAAATAATTAAAAGAAATTAATAAGTTTTATAATAAAAATTGTATAATTTTAATTTTTTATTTTAAATAAAAAAATAACTATTATAATAAATTAATTATTAATATTATTTTTAATTATTTTAAAATTAATATTATAAAATTATTATTTTATATATTTTTAAAATTATATAAATATTATATTGGTATTATTATAAATTAGGATATAAGGATTATATATTAAATTATATAAGCTGGATTTATTTATACTACTTTATATATATATTTATAAAGTAGACTTAATATATTATAATTCTAGATCATTGAATATTAATTTTACAGGCTCATACTTACATATGATCAGTGATACTGCTATAGCTGAAGCTTCTACAATAACTTATATTAATTAGATAATACTTATCCCAATTTTATAATATATATATTAAATATGAGTTAAATAAAATTAATATAATAATAAATATATTATCAAAATTATTAATTAAAATAGAAAAACAACCTAATAAATTATTAAAAAAATTATAAATAATAATATAATTATATTATAATATTATTATTTAAAAAATTATAATATATATATATATTTAATTATTTTTATAAAAATGGATAACATATTTAAAGGTAAAATAATAATTGGATATAAAAAAGATAAAAACTTTTAATTTATTATTAAAAATATAATTGTTAGAAAATATAATAATAATGAATATTATATATTTAATAATAGTAGTTTTAAATTTTGTATAAATAAACTATTAATATATATAAATTAAATAAATGGATATTATTAATTATATATATTAAATATTATAATTAAAAAAATATTTAAATTTAAATATGATAATTATAAATAATTATAAATATATTTATAATAAAATATTTAAAATATTATATATTAAAAGATTTAATAATAAATTAAAAAAATATATTAGCTATTATAAAATTTATAAAATATATTAAATTTTAAAATATAGCTTATATAACTAATTATAATAAATATTATTTATTGTCACAGACCACAAATCTTGACAATATAAATACCTGTACCTTGCTTTACGCTACACTATTCTAATTTTTACTACTACACTTTATATTCACAAATATATATTACTTCTAGTATGTTTGTTGGTGAAGTTTACATACCTATTTAAAACACCATACTACAGTATAATATAAATGTTTGTTTATTTATTTCTTAACTTAAATAAGCAACACAAAAATTTTTAGAAGCTTGTTTGTTTGCACATCTTATTTATATAAACACATAAAAAAAATGAATTTTTAAAAATATTCTATAATGCTCATATATATAAGACTATCATTAGAACTAATAAAGTATTTCTATTTTCATCAATTAATTTAAATATAATTTAATATATTTAGTTATTTTTACTCTATTATTATTATATATTTTAAACAAACTATCTTCAATACCTTATAACTTTATATATACTTTTTACTAAGAGACTTAGATATCCTAAATAAAAAAAAAATTTTGCATATCTCAGTATTGTATATTTATATTATTATATTGGGTAGTATATAAAATATAACACTTTAACTAATTATCTCTTAACTAAGGAGAAGCATATATATAATAGTATTTTTTAATTTAAAAAATTTTATAATTTTAAAAAATGAGATTATAAATAAAAAAAGTGATTGTTTTTATCTATATAATATCTGGATAAATAAATTAAAAATTAAGTCTTATAAAATCAATTAAATACTTTTATACTTATAAAAATAAAAAAAAAAAATATTATTTTTACCCCCATTAATCCTCAAAATTGATTTGCTTAAAAATAAAAACAAAATTTCAATTATCAACAATAAAATCTATCTCAATACTACCATACAAATACAAAAAAAAAAATTATATATATTTAATAAAGTTATTAACAGCTTAGTAAAAATTATTATTCCAAATAATAATAAATATTTATAAAATTTAAAAATAATTATAAAAATTTTAAAAAAATTTAAAAAAATGGCTATTATAACCCAAATAACTACCAAAATCTATAAAAATATCTAAAATATATCTAATATAATTAAAAAAAAAACTATACTAATTGCTTTAGGATCTAACTAAAGATTAAATAAAATTTATTTTTATTTTATACTAAATAAGAATAGATTCTGTTACAAATCAGTTTTTAATCTCGGAAATTTAAAAAATTTTAATAAAAATTTTAATAATAATAATAAAAAATATTTTAATAACTTTAATAACCTTTCAACAAATTTTACTAATCTACTCTAATTTATTATTTAATATAAGAAAATAAAAATATTAAACCTTAATAAATTTGACAATTTACCACATAAATTTAATCAATTTACCCAATAAACTACTATTATCTTTTATTTTCAATATTAATAATTTAAAAATAATAAAAATAAATTTTTTTTTTTTTTTATATTTCTTACTGGAATTATTTTCTATATATAACTCTTACTTCATACAATATAAAAAAAATAAAAATAAAAAATAAAACTAATAATAATTATATTATAGAAAACTAATAATAATTATATTATTTAAATTTTTACTAATTATTTATATTTTATTAAAGGACTTAAATAATTCTATAAATATTAAGATAAAACTAAAAAGCTTTTCATATTATTTAAAATTTATGATAAATTAAATTTATTAAAAAATATTTTTAAATTATTAATACTTATGCTTTTATAGTTAGATATATAGTAAAATAATTAATTTATTATATTAAAAAAAAATTAAAATCTATATGGAGATAGAAAATTATTAAAATGATTATATATAATTTAAAGATCCAATATTATATAATTAAAAATTTGATTATAAGATTTAATAATAATTATTTTCAAAAATATAAAATAAATACCTTTTAAAACTATAATAATTACAACCAATTTTCTAACTTCTAAAAAAATCATCCAAATTAATAAAATAATTAATTTAGACTTTACAATAATAATTAAGAAAATCGACCCCCTTATAACCCTAAAAATTACCCTATAATAAATTAAAATTGATTATTTTAAAATTAAAATAATTCTTTATATATTTCTTAAAATAATTATTAAAAATTAAATAATTAATGGTAATGAAATGGAAATAACTAAATTTTAAAAAATATTTTTGAATTATCTTTTATGGAATTAAAAAAAATCCAAAATCAAAATTAATAATTAAAAAGTTGTTCTTTAAAATCCAATAAACTAGTATATTATTAGTGTAATAAGGAAGGATATATTAAGTGAAATTATCTAATTAATTAATATTTAAAAAATGTTAGAATAGTTAATCAAGAGATACTATAAAAATAATATATTTATAAAAAAAATTAAGAAAATTATAATAAATATATAAAAAAATATAAAAATGATTATTAATAATTTAAAGAAGAATTCTAAAAAAAATGTTAATTTAATATTATATTTTATTAAATTAATAAAAAAAATATTTTTAACACTAATTTAATTATTTTTTAAATCCTAGCCATGTTAAAAAAAATTTAAATTTCTATTTTACCTATTACCTTATTTGAAATATATACTTTTAAGAGTTAAAACTAAAATATTTAATAAAAAAATAATATTAAATTTATTATAAAAATATTATTTTAAATAAGAAAACTCTTTTTTAAAAAACTATATATTTATAATTTATTTAAAATTCTTCAAATAACTTATAAAAGGAATATAAAATTTAAAAAGAAATTTATTTATAATAAATTTTGAAAATTATATATTAATATGAATTTAAAATTTATTTATAAAAAAATTACAAAATTATTTAATATTTTTTATTAACCTATTGTATAAAAATTAATTTAAAAGAATTTATTAATTTTCTAATAATTAACAATATTATTTAATTATTAAAAATTAAACCCTTTACTAAATAAACTTTCGAAGATTAAATATTAAAATTAATAAAAATTATAAAAATATTACACCTAAATATTAAGAAAATTAATGCTTTAGATAACTTATCTTATTTGGTATTAAACCTATAGGATATGATTATTTAGTATTTTATACTAATAATAATAAAACTGGTTTTAATTTATTAATTGATATATAAAATTATATAGAATATATTGATACTAATTATATAGATATTTTAACATAGATTTAGCCAAATTTATATGTTAAAATTATAAAATTAAATAATTATTTTTAATTATAAATATATGGAAAATAATAAAAAATTTTATAAATTTTATTAATAAATTATATATTTTATAATACTTACTATTATAAAATTAAATTAGTATAAAATTATAAAATATATTAATTTTACATAGAAAATTATAATATTATTAAAATGATATTAGAAATTAATGTTATAAAAAAAATTGAAAAAGAAAAATATTAATTTTACAAATTAAAACTTTCTAATTATTATTTTTATAATAAAAATTTATATACTTATATTAATTATATATAAAAATAGATTAATATTATTTTTATAATATATTAGAAAAAATTTCAAAATTATATATTTATAAAAATTGTTTAAATTATAAATAATAATTTTATTATAGAAAAAATTTAAAATTTCATATTTGGAATTATCAATAAAATATTTTAGTTATAATAGGTATATTATCTGGTCTTTAAAAATAAAAAAAGTAGGGAATATTATTAATAATATAAATTTAATAATATTAAATAACATAATATTTTAAATTAAAAGAATTTTAAACAATAACGTATATTAAACTATCAATTCTAACTTTATTAAATCTAATAAAATTTTTAATTAAATTAAAAATAATATTTTTAAATATTATATTATTAATAAAAACCTTATGTAAACTCTTATAAATAGTAAAACAAAAATTATATATATTTTAAAAAAATATATTAAAAAATATAATCTTTTTATATAATTTAAAAATATTATATATAACATTATTACTTTTGGAGGAAGCCTCTTAGGTATAGTTAAATATAAAACTAACATTATCTTTATTATTAATAAATATTTTGAAAAATAAATTATTAACATTTTTAATTTTATTAATAACAACTTTATTTTAGGATATAATTGGTTAAAAAACTATAATTTAATTATAAATTTTTGAAATAAAATAATTAAATTTATTTATTATAATTGTTAATAGAATCTACGTTAAATTTGATAAATAATTTATAAATAATTAAAAAATCTATATAATTTATAAAACATTTTTAATAAAGAAATCTATTATTATTCTTTAAAATAAATTTAATACTTTTAAATAAATATAGCTTAAAACCAAAATATTATTAAAACTATTAAAACAATTTTCAAAGATATATTTTTAAAATCCTAAAATAAATATTTAAATAAATTTAAATTTTTAAAAAAATTAAAAATAAAAATATATTATTATTATTTAATAAATTTATTTATAAAATATTATTGTAAAAAATATTATGTCTAAATTCTTATTTATTTATACTTGTATAAAGGAAAAATTTAAAATACTTAAAAATATATTAAAAAAATTTATAAAAGGATATATTTGTTTTTAAAATCTTTTACAAAATACCCAATTTTTTTATTTTTAAAAAAATAAAAATTATAAATCTGCATTAATTACTAAAGCTTTAATACTATTATAATTAAAGATTATAATAGTTTATTAAAGATTATAATAGTTTACCTTAAATCAATAAATTTTTAGATTAATTAATTAAAACTATTTGTTTTATTAAATTTAATATTATTATTATTTATTATAATTTATAAATTATCCTGAAAAACATTTAAAAATAACATTTAAATATTATTATAATCTATTCAAATACTTAATTATACCTATAAAATTAATTAATATTCTAATATCTTTAAACCTTCATAAATTATATATTAAAAGATTATATTAATAAAATATGTATTATCTACTTAACAATATATTAATTTACAGTAAAAATCTTAAAAAATATTAATAACATATTATTATTATTTTTAAAATATTAAACAAATATAATTTTAAAATTAAACTAAAAAAAATAAAATTCAAAGTTATAAAATACAAATTTCTTAAAACTATTATTATAATTAAAAAAATTAAAATAAATCCTAAAAAAGTCAACATTATTTAAAAATAACTTTAATCTTAAAATATCAAAAATATTCAAATATTTTTAGGACTTTACAATTATTATTAACAATTTATTAAATAATATAATTATATATTTACCACCCTCTTAAAACTAACAAAAATTAATATACATTTCAATATAATTTTTAACCAAATACACATCTTTAATATATTTAAAAAATTATTTTTTTCAGCCCCTATCCTTAAACTTTATAATCCAAATCTACTTATTAAAATTAAAATAAATATTTTTAATGCTACACTAAAAACCTATTTATATTAATTATAAATTAATTAAAAATAATATTTTATTACCTATCTTTCTTATAAGTTTAACATTACCAAACTACAATACCCCATCCATAATAAAAAAATAATAACTATCATTTAAACTTATAAAATATAAAAAATATATTTTTAAACAAAAAAACCTTTTATAATATATTTAAATTATAAAAACCTTATTTACTTCTTATCCTTTAAAAATTTTAGCTAATAATAAGTTTGTTAATAGGAATTTATCAATTAATATAATATAAGGATTGTATACTATAAAAAAAAAAAAAATTCTGGAACCAATGTTATTAGTTGATAATTTGACTTAATAGTTAAAGTCTAATTAAATAAAAAAATTATTTTTAAAAAAAAATAATATATAATTATTTTAATTAATAAAACTTTTAATCTTATTTTTTACACTTTAGAAAATTAATTTATAAATAATTTTAAACAAAATTATAATAAATATTTTATTATAAAAAAAATATTATTAAAAGATTTTAATATTTTAAATTATTTTATAATAAAAAAAAAATTTATTTTTTTTAAAAACCTTTTCTATATTTTTATTAAAAAACTTTAATAATAATTAATTAAATAACATTATAATATATTAGTCTATAAATATCTAGGAATTAAATATATTTAAGAACTTCTAACTAAGTCTTATTTTTAACTTTAAATATAATAATATATTAAATAATATATTAAAATTTATAATATATACTATCAAAACAAATTTAATTAATATTTACTTTATAAAAAATTATAATTTTATAATATATTTTTAAAATTATTCTAAGTAATCTTATATAATTTTATATAAAAAATGCCCTCCTTAAGAGATCTTCTTACAAATACTATTTATAACGAAGTTTTAGTTATCACTTGCAAGTTTAATAAAGTAATAATTTTAAAATTATAAAATTTTAAATAGTTTATAATTGAATTTAAATAAGTTTATAATAAACAAATCTTTAACCAATATAAATTATAATTTAAATATATTTATAATAGAGATATGTTATTTATTAATAAATTTTAAAACTTAGTTAAAAATTAAATTAATATTAAAATTAATATTGTTAATAAAGAATGCGTTTAAACAAATAGAGCCACAGAACAAATTATCTAAATTATTAAAATATAATTAAGAAATTTTTTTAATATAATATAAAATAATTAAATTAAATTATTACCATATTTTAAATTTATTTATAATATATTTAAATATTTATCTATTAAATACACATTTTATAAAATATTTAAAAAATAAAACTTTACCATAATATTATTTTTTATAATATTTAAGAAAATAATTTTAAAAATAGAAAAATATATTAAAAATATAAAAAATTTTTATGATAATTTATAAAAAGATTTTTAATTTATAATAAAATATATATTATATTATTATAATTAGTAATATATGGAAGTATCTTTTTTGAAGAAAGGAGATAAAGTATACCTACTTATTAAATATATTAAATAAAAAAAATAATAAAGTAAAAAACTAAATTATTAAAAATATAAATTCTTTATTATTATTAGAAAATTTAGTAATAATATTTTTAAACTTGAAATTCCAAAATTTACTTAAATCTATTAATTTTTCTATATCTTACTCTTAGAACTAATATTTTTAAATTTAAAAAAAAATTTAGAAAATAATAAACTAAAATATAAAGATTATATAAAATATAAATTTAAAAAGATTTTTAATAGATTTAATAAAAATAATAAATATTTAATTAAATAATTATTATTATATAAACCACAAGATAATAAATAGATCCTTAAACACAACTTACCCCCTACTACTATTTAAATTTATTTTTAATAGAAAAATATAATATAATTTATAAAAAAAGAATATAAACAATTAAAGAAAATTTAATTTTAAAATTAATAATTAATAAAATTGCTTATAACTTTCTAATAGATTTGTACCATTTTCTTTTTAATAAAAATTATATTTATATTTTTATAAAATTTAATTTCTATTTGCTTAGCTACCTCTTCTTATTTAGTTAATTATTTTAATAAATTATTTTTATAAATAATTACTTTTATATATTTTATTTTTAATAATTTTAATTTTTTATATTTTTTTATAACCTTTATTTAAATTTTAAATGTTTTCTACTATATTAAAATTTTTTTTTTTTTTAATTTTTCCAATTTTTTTTTTTTATTTTCCACTTAATAATCCAATTGGTCTACTATAAATTAATTAGTAAAGAAATTAGATATAAGAATTTAAAAAATACCTATATAAGTCTACCAAACAATTATATTATTTATTTTAAGTATAAATGGAATAATTTACATTTTTAGATATAATAAAGTAAAGGTATTTATTTTGAATGTAAAATTTATAAAAAAGAAAAGTAAGAATATTAGAATTTTTGATCTAATTAGTTTAAATAATGTAATGTTAATAAAAATTTTATTTTAATTTTTTTAACATCTATCTACTAATATTATTATTTTAAAATATATTAATTATTTATATTTATAAAATATTTTATAATTTAAATTTTATTTTACTATTTTGATTTGATTATTACACTTTTATATATATATAATTATATAAATATTTATTTTAAAATAAATTTTATACTGTAATATAAATTATTATTCTATATAGACTTAACTTTAATATAAAAATTAATAATATATAAAATCAATTTCTATATAAAAATAATGATAATATATTATTATTCTACTTAATACTATCTATATAGAATTTTAGATTTTATAAAAGTTACTTATATGGAAGTTTATTTTAAAAAAAAAAATAATATAAATTACAAATCTTAATAATATAAATATTTGTATTTTATTTTGTATTATACTATTTTAATTTTTATTATTATATTTTATATTTATAGATATATATTATTTTTAGTATATTTACTAGTAAAGTTTATATACCTATTTAAAATATTATATTGTGGTATAATATAAATATTTATTTATTTATTTTTTGGTTTAGATAAATAATATAAGAATTTTTAAAAATTTATTTGTTTATATATTTTATTTATATAAATATATAAGAAAAATAAACTTTTAAAAATATTTTATAATATTTATATATATAAAACTATTATTAGGATTGATGAAGTATTTCTATTTTTATTAGTTAATTTAAATATAATTTAATATATTTAATTATCTTTATTTTATTATTATTATATATTTTAAATAAATTATTTTCAATATTTTATAGTTTTATATATACTTTTTATTAAAAAACCTAGGTATCTTAGATAGAGAGAAAGTTTTGCATATCTCAGTATTGCATATTTGTACCACTACATTGGGTAGCGTACAAAGTGTAACATTTATATATTTATTCTAAATAATATATATTAATTTTGTATAAAAATTATTAAATATTGAAGGTTATAATATGGTGTTTATCACTATTAATAAATAGTTTAAAAAAAAATCATATTAAATAAAAATATTTAAATAATTAAAAAATAAAGTAAAACTATTTATAAAAAAATATTCTATAAATAAAAATTATTCGAAAATATAATATTTAATAAAAATCTTAAATTTTTTTTCAAATTTTAAATTAAATTTATGAAAACTATTAAAATAAAGTATTCCTTTTTTATAATTTACAATTTTTATAATGATAGTAAATTTAAAAAGTTAAATTAGATAATAAAAATTATAATATAATTTTAATTAATAAAAAATATAATTATAAAATAATAAAATATAATATTTAAAACTATATATTAATTAAAAAAAAGCTATAAATAAAATATATTTTATTTAAATAATAATAAAATAATATTTAATGATATAATTTTAAATAAAGTAGTTTATAATAAGAATTTTAAAATATATTTATAGTTATTTAGCTATTAAAATAAAATAAAAAATTAAAATGAAATATTTTAGAAATTAATAATATTTATATATATTTTAAAAGTATATATAATAATAATATAATAAAAATTATATAAAATATTTAATTTAAAAATTAATAATATATATTTTTAAATTTATATAAAAAAATTAATTAAAAGTACTATTACACAATTAAAAAACTATATTATTATTCAAATTAAATAAATAAAAAATAAGATTATTTAAAATTATTAAAATAATTAGCCTATATACTATATAAATATATTATATATTTAAAAATAAAATTAAATATATAATATTATATTAATTATTTATTTAAAATCTATTCTATCTAAATTTTATATAAATAAAGATTTATTTAAACATAAATTATATTATAATTTATGAAATATAGTAAAAGTTAACAATTTTAATATTAATAAAATATTAGAAGGATTAATCTAAGTTATTATATAAAATAAAAAGAATTTTTTAAAAATATATTAAAAAATATAGTAGTTATAATATTAAATACTTTATTAAATAAATAGGATATTTAATTAAAAACAACTAATAAATCAATACCAAAAACATCAATACACCAGACTTAATACAAAACTTCAAAAAACAATAAACATACTGTGCACCAATCCCAATAATTTTGATAACCGCAACAGTCCTGATAATTTTGATAATCACAACAACACCAACAACTTCAATAGTCGCAGTAATATTAATAACCACCAAACGAAAACAAAAATGTTCGCATAAAGTGGTAAAAATGATAGATTTTTTAATTAAATAAAATAAATATCATATATGATAAAAAATATTTTTTTATCATAAATCGCAATGGGGCAATTATTACAATTATAATCACCACCACTATATAATAACATACACTATATATAGATAACACATAGTTAACTAGAAGACAATTAACTCATCATTATACATCATATATAGATAACGACATTCGTACATACCGTAGTACCAACAAATAAATTAAAATTGTATAATTTAAAAATAAAAGTTAAAAATATATTTTTTTTAAATATATTAAAAATATATATTTGGTTGAAAATTATATTAAAATATATATTTATTTTTATTAGTTTTAAAAAATATATAATTATATTATTTAATAAATTGTTAATAATAATTATAAAATTTTAAAAAAAATTTAAATATTTTTAATATTTTAAAATTATAATTATTTTTAAATAATGTTAATTTTTTTTAAATTTATTTTAATTTTTTAGGTTATAACTATTATTTTTAAAAATTTATATTTTATAATTTTAAATTTTGTTTTTTTAATTTAATTTAAAATTTATATTTTATAATTTTAAATTTTGTTTTTTTATTTAATTTAAAATTATATTTATTTAATATTTTGGGATTTTATTATAAATTAATATGTTATTAAAATATAATATATATTTTATTAATATAATCTTTAATATATAATTTATAAAAGTTTAAAAGAATACTAAGATACTAATTAATTTTATAAGTATAATTAAGTATTTAAATAAATTATAATAATATTTAAAAATTGTTTTCTATCCTTTAAAATAATTTATAGATTATAATAAATAATTATAATATTAAGTTTAGTAAAATAAGTAGTTTTAATTAATTACTTTAAAATTTATTAATTTAAAATAAATTATTATAATTTTTAATTATAATAATATTGAAATTTTAATAATTAATATAAATTTATAATTTTTGGTTTTTTTAAAATAAAAATAAAAAAATAAAATATCTAATAAAAATTTTACAAAATAAATATTTTTTAAATATTTTAAATTTTTTTATATAAATATAAGGAATTTAGATATTCTGTAAAATAAATTTATTAAATAATAATAATACATCTTTATTTTTATTTTTAAAGATTTAATTTATTTAAAAATTTATTTAAAAATTTTGAGGATAAAATATTTATAATTTTTTAATAATTTTAATAATGTTTTTAACTTTCAATTATATTTATTTAAAATATTAAATTTATTATAAAAATAATAATAAATTTTTATTAAAAAAATGTTTTATAAATTATAAATAAATTTCTTTTAATTATTTATAAATAATGTATTAAATTTATAGATTTTATTAATAATTATAATAAATAAATTTATATTTTATTTTAAAATTTATAATTAAGTTATAATCTTTAATTAATTATATTTTAAAATAAAATTACTATTAATAAAATTAAAAATATTTATTAATAATAAAAGTAATATTAATTTTATATTTAATTATTTTAAAAAATTCTCCAAAAGCAACAATATTATATATAATATTTTTAATTATATAAAAATATTTTTAATATATTTTTTAAAATGTAAGTAATCATTTTTCTATTATTTATAAAAGTTTAAATAATATTTTTATTAATATAAAATATTTAAAAATATTATTTTTAATTTAATTAAAATTTTATTAAATCTTTTTTAATAAAATTAAAATTAAATAATTTAATATATATTATTATTTAAAAATTTTTAATTTAAAATATTATATTATTTAATATTATTAAATTCTATATTATTTATAATATTTCCAATTTTTCCTATTTTTATAAATTAAATAAAATATTTATTATAATTAAATTATTATTTTTATAATAAAAATATAAAATTTTAAATCTTTTATAATAAAATTATTTTTTACAATTTAAATAATCTTTATAAATATATAATTTTAAAATTTTTTCCAATATATTATAAAATAATATTAATTTATTTTTATACATAGTAAATATAAAAATTTTTATTATAAAATAATAATTAAAATTTTTAATTTATAAAATTAATAATTAAAAATTTTAATTTATAAAATTAAATTAATATTTTTTTTTAATTTTTATAATATTAATATTTAGTATAATATTAATAATATTATAATTCTCTATATAATTAATATATTTTATAATCTTATATTAATTTAATTTTATAATAATATAATATTATAAAATAAATAACTTACTAGTAAAATTTATAAATATTTCTTTATTATTTTTTATATATTTATATTTAAAAGTAATTATTTAATTTATATAATTTTAATATGTAAATTTAATAAAATTAATATTAAAATTTTTATAATTAATATTAATATATTTTATATAATTTTGTATATTAATTTATAAATTGAGATTAATTTCTATTATTATTTATATAAAATATTGGGTGGTTGTAATTTATTAATTTAATATTAATAAGATAAGTTATTTTAAATATTAATTTTTTTAATATATAAATATATTATTAGTTATTAAAATTAATAAATCTTTTTTAAATTAATTTTTATAATAAATTAATAAGAAAGTATTAAATAATTTTATAATTTTTTTATAAATAAATTTTAAATTTATATTAATCTATAATTTTAAAATTTATTATAAATATTTTTTTAATTTTATATTTTTTAAAAAATTATTTAAAAATCTTAAATAAATTATAAATATATAATCTTTTTTAAAAAAATAATTTTTATTTAAAATAATATTCTTTTTATAATAAGTTTAATTTTAATTTTTTTATTATTAAATTTTTTGTTTTTAATTTTTAAAAATATATATTTTAAATAAAATAATAAATAGAGTAAAAAATTTTTTCTATTATAATTAAAATTTAAAAATAGTTGTTAGATTAGTGTTAAAATTTTTTTAATTAATTTAATAAAATATAATATTAAGTTATTATTTTTTTACATTTTTTTAAATTATTAATAATTATTTTTATATTTTTTAATATATTTATTATAATTTTTAATATTTTTATAATCATATTATTTTATAATATTTCTTAATTAACTATTTAAATATTTTTAATTATTAATTAATTGAATAATTTTATTTAATATATTCTTTTAATTATATTAATAATATATTAATTTATTAAATTTTAAAAAATAATTTTTAATTATTAATTTTAATTTTAGATTTTCCTAATTCCATAAAAAATGATTTAAATATTTTTTAAAATTTAATTATTTCCATTTTATTATTATTAATTATTTAATCTTTAATAATTATTTTAAAGTGTATAAAAAATTATTTTAATTTTAAAATAATTAATTTTAATTTTAATTTATTAATAAATAATTTTTGGGATTATAAAATAATCAGTTTTTTAACTATTATTATAAAATTTAAATTAATTATTTTATTAATTTATATAATTTTATCTTTATATAAATTTTAATTTTTTTAATATAATAAATTAATTATTTTATTATATATTTAATTATAAAAATATAAATATTAACAATTTAAAGATATTCTTTAACAAATTTAATTTATTATAAATTTTAAATAATATAAAAGATTTCTTTCATCTTATCTTAATATTTATAAAATTATTTAAATCCTTTAATAAAATATAAATAATTAATAAAAATTTAAACAACATAATTATTATTAACTTTTATTTTTATTTTTTATTTTCTTTATATTATATAAAATAAAAGTTATAAATATAAAAATAATTCTTATTAAAATATAAAAAAAAAAAAAAATTATTTTTTATTACTTTTAAACTATTAATATTAAAATAAAAAATAATAACTTATTAAATAAATTAATTAAATTTATGGTAAATTATTAAATTGAATTTAATATTTTGGTTTTTATAACAATTAGAAAATTAAAATAAATTAATAAAATTTATTAAAAATTATTAAAATTATTAAAATATTTTTATTATTATTATTAAAATTTTTATTAAAATTTTTAAATTTTCAAAATTAAAAATTGGCTTATAGTAGAATCAATTTTATTTAATATAAAATAAAAATAAATTTTATTTAGCTTTTAATTAATTTTAAAATAATTAATATAATTTTTATTTTATTAATTATATTTTATATATTTTATATATTTTTATAAATTTTAATAACTATCTAAATTATAATAGTTATTTTTTAAATTTTTTTAAAATGTCTATAATTATTTTAAATTTTATAAATATTTATTATTATTTAAAATAATAATTTAACTAAATTATTAATAATATTATTAAATATATATAACTTTTTTTATACTTAGTAACATTAAAATAATTTTTATTATTAATAATAAAACTTCGTTTTTGTTTTTAAATAAATCAACATCTAATATTAATAAAAATAAAATAATACTTCTCTTTATTATTTATATAAATAATTTTTATTTAATTAATTTAATAAATAATTAATTTAAATTTATATAATTATATATATTATAAAAATAAATAATTTTTTTATTATTCATAATTTTATATTTTAATATAATAAAATCTTCTAAATTAAAAATATTATTATATATATACTTCTTTTAATTAAAAATAATTAATTAAAATATTATATTTTATATATTATTTAATATAATAATACAAATATATAATATTAAAATATGTAAAATTTTCTTTCTATCTAAAATATCTAAATTTTTTAAAAATATATATAAAATTATAAAATATTAAAAATAGTTTGCCTATATATAATAATAATAATAAAATAAAAATAATTAAATATTAAATTATATTTAAATTAATTAATAAAGATAGAATTACTTTATTAATCTTAATATTTTTATATATAAAAATGGATAAATATATTTATAATAAATTATAAATTAAAATAAATCATAAATTATAATTTATAATCTATTATAAATAATAATTCATAAAATATATTTATAATATATACCATAAATTAAAATACTAAACAAATAAATAGGTTTTATAGGTAAATATTTTAAATATAATCTATATCTACGAATATAAAATACAGTAGTAGTAATTAAAATAGTATAGCGCAAAATCAGGTATAGGTATTTGTACTGTCAAGGCTCGTGGCCTGTGACAATTAATATAATTTTAAAATCATATTTATAAAATTATTATAATTATATATAAAATAACTAAATTTATTTATTATTAATAATAAAATTTATATATTAAAATTTATATTAAATTATTATTAAAATAATATTATTCTTATAAAATATAAATACCACGCTAAGATTCTAATAAATATCAAAATATTTAATATATATTAATAATAAATAAGATAATTTAAAAATCAAAATTTTATTATAAAACCTATTATTTAGAAATTTTAAATATATAAAATAAATAAATAAATTAAATTAATAAAAAATAAGATAATATATTAGTTTATAAACCAAAATTATTTATAAAATTATTTAAAAAAAAATATATAAATATAATATTTTTTAATAAAATTAGATATAAAATATTTTAGTTTATTTAAAATTATAAAAATAATAAATAATTATATTTATAAATTAGAATTATTAAAAATTATAAAAAATTATAATATTTTTTATATATTTTTATTATAATTATATATTATAAATAAAATTTATCCAGAATCTCCTAAGCTAAGGCCTATCAAAATTAAAAATCAAAATAAATAAAAAATAAATAAAAATATTAATAAAAAAAAAACAAAAATAAATTTACAATTTAAAAATTTTATAAAACATTATTTAATTAAATAATAAAATTGATTAACAACTTATATTTTATAAAAATTTAAAAAATATAAAAAAAATATAAAAAAAATAATTAAAATTTTTAAATAATTAAAAATAATATTTAAATTTTAATATATAAAATATATTTTAATAAAAATATAAAAACATATATAAAAAATTATAAAAAAAAATTATAAAAATTAATAAAATATTAAAAATATAAAAATATTAAAAATATAAAAAATATTAAATTATATTAATATTTATTTAAATATATTAATATTAACCAAAATAATTATATAATTTATAATAAATTTTATCATTAAATATATATAATTTATAATATAAAATAATAAAATTTATAATTTAATTTTTCAAAAAGTAAAACACTATAGGGTAGTAAAATTTTTAATTTTTAAAATTAAAATTTTAAATTTTTAAATCAATAATTAACAATAAAAATAAAATATTATAAAAATATTAAAATTTTATTAATTTTAAAAATTTAATCCTTTAAGTTAAAACTAAATAAAAAAGTATTATAATAATATTAATTATTTAAATAATAATAGAAATAAGTAGTATTAATTTTAATTTTAAATTAGTTTTAAGAGGAATAATAGGAATTTAAAATATATTAATAATATTTCTAATATAAATAAATAATATAATTATAAAGTATATATACTTATTAAAAAAATAAATAATTATAATTTTAAAAAATATATAAATTATATTTATAATAGTAAATAAGATAATGGTTTTTAAAATAATTTATAAAATAGTGGTTAAAATAATTATAATATAAATAATTATTATTATAAATATAAAATTTTTAATAAATCTATAATAAATATTTTTTATTAAATAATATTTATATTTAGGATTTTTATTAATATAATATAATAAACTTATTCAATTATAAATCTAATATAGTATAATTAAAAAGTTATTATTATTTCATCAGCAAAAAAAGTGAGTTGTCGTCCCGGTCGTCCCGGTCGTCCCACCACTTAACGCGCTCTAATCCGGCGCGTTGGTGGCCGGACGACCGGGAACGTGACTAACTCAACTTTGCTGATGTTATAATATTTATTTTTATAAATATATAATTATAATTAAATATAATTAACATTTAAGTGATAATTTAAATATTTAAAATTATAATAAAAATATAAAAAAATAAAAAAATAAATTTAATAAAATAAAAATTTAATTAAAAAGTATAAAATTTTATAATTTAATATAATATAACATATAATAGTAAAGTTAAAAAAAAAAAATAATAAAAAATTTAAAAAAAAAAATATATATATATATATTAATAATTATTATATAATAATATAATAATATAATAATAAAATTAATTTTTTTATTTATTATATTAATATTAGAATTAATATAATAATATATAGAATTTTTTAAATACACTTTATTAATAAAAAAATAATAATAATAAATATTTATAAATAAAATTATTTTTTTATTTAAAAATAATATTATATATATTTAATTTATAATAATATTAATATAATAAATAAATTTAATTAAATTACTAAATAACTATATATACTAATTTTAATATTATAACAATATATTTAAAAAAAATTATAATTTAAAATATTATAATAATATTAAAAATGAAAAACTAAAGAAATAAAATTTTAAAATATACTCCTATAAAAAAAAAATATTATAATATAAATTATAATAATAATTAAACAATAGAATTTATAAAAATATTATATAATAATATATACAAAATTTAAAAAACCATTAATTAAAGAAATCTTACCTAAAAAAATCTTATTTAAAAAGTTTAAAACCCTATATACCAATAGTTATTAAATATATATATAAATAAATTATACAACTAATATTTAATTTTATATTAAATAATCTAAATATCTATATAATTATTGGAATTTATATAGTTGTTTTACCTGTTGAGAACCCTCGTCTCCCCATGTCAGCTCTGACATTTATTACTTATAAAGTTATATATAAAAAACTGCAAATAATTATAATATAAAAATTATTATAAGAGGATAAAATTAAGTAAAAAAATTTATAAAGGATAATAATTAAATATAAATTTTTTTTTAAAATTTTTTAATTTATTAAATTTTAATCTATATAAATAAAATTATAAAACATCTCTATACAAATCATTATATATATTTAATTAATTTATATATATTATAAATATTTAATTTTTATATAATGTTAGCTTATAATTAACCTTTTTAAAATATTAAATAATATATTATAATATATTATAATTTTAATTTTTTTTAATTTTAAATTTTATTAAAATTATTTTTATTTTATATTTTTCTTAACTATTGATTTTGATAGGCTACAATTTAAAATATAATATATATATTTTATTAATAATATATAATTTTAAAAAAAATATATAAAATATAAAATATTACTTTATTAATTTTAATAATTTTAATTTATAAATATATACTAGAAGGCGGCGTGCCGCACTTAAACCCGACTGATTGATCTTTCTTTTCTTTAAAAAAAAATTATTAATATATTTAATTTTTTATAATTTTTTATTTAGATGATTTGGCAATTTTAACGCAATCTCGTTATAAATATAATTTATATAATAACTTGTTATAATAATAAAATAGTAATTGTGTAAATAATATACTTTTCAGACCCCCTAAGATGTAAAAAATTTTCACAATCAGATATACTAATAGAATTCTTTAATCATTGATCAATCAGACATTATTTTTTTTATTATTATAAATTAATTTTATTTTAAAATATAAATATTATTTATTTTTTTAAAAATATATTAATTTAATATTTAAATTATTTAAATAATTTATTTAAAAATTTAAAAAAATATAATTAGAAGGTGGTGTACTATATTTAAACCCAACTAACTGATCTTCTAATATTTTTATATTGATAATATTATATTTGATTTTAATAATTTCCTATTTAAGTATTCTTGCGACCCTAACGCAGTTTCGTTGTATTGTAGCTATGCAAATAACACATTTTTTTGAAGCCATAGGGTGGAAAAAAATCTTGTGGTTGTAAGTAATGGAACCCTCTAATCGTTGATCAGTCGGGCATAAAAACCTAAAAAGCATATTTCTAATTTTAAAAATAAATATTTAATTATTATATTTTTAATAAATAATATGATTTTTTATTTTATTTTAAAATTTAATACTTTTTTTTATTATAATTTCTTACTTATATATTATATATATTTGTTATTTTTTATTTATATACTTTATAAATTTTTTTTAATTTTTTTATTTTATCTTCTATTACTAAATTTTTAATTATAATAATATTTGTTACTGTAAAATATAGATAATAATTATATTTTATAAAAAAATAAATTATTTTAATAATAATTTAATATATTTTATTATATATAAATATTATAAAAAACAACAAACATACCTAATTATTTTATTAATAATTATAATAATTTTATTAATAATTATAATAATTTTATTAATAATTATAATAATTTTATAAATAACTTTTAATATTTAATTTATTTACTTGATTTAACTATCTATTTAAAAATAAAAAGTAATAAAGTATTTTTCTTAATAAATAATTATTAATATTGTAAGGATTATGTATCAGGCCGTACAAGCTGGGTTCACCATACTACTCTGTATATATATCTACAAAGTGGATTTGATATATTGTAATTTTAAATTATTAAATATTAATCTTATAAATTTATATTTTTATATAATTAATAATATTATTATAATTAAAATTTTTATACATTATTATTTTTTGATATTTTTAAAAAATTTCTATTTATTAGTATTTATTAAATTTTGAAGTTTATATTTTTAATAATTATAAAATCTTTAATTTATAAAAATTTTTTTATTATTATATATATTATATTATATATTATTATTTAAATTTGGTTTTTTATATTTATATTAATAAAATATTAATAATCTTTTTAATAAAATATAAATTTATAATAAATAATAATAATTATTAAAATTAATTTAATAGTTTATATTTTATCTACACATATAATTAAAATAAACTATATTTTATAATTTTATAAAAAATTTTAATAAAATTTAATTATATTAAAAATTATTTTATTATAATAATAATAATAATTATTAATTTATTTATAAAAATTATAAATTTTATTACCCTACTTTTAAAATAAAAATATAATATTATTAAATTTATTATTAAATAATATATATAGAATAATATATATAATATATATTCTGTTTTTATAAATTCAATAATTTTTATAAAAATAATAAAAATTATTAAAATTTGATTTTATTTAAATAATTGTATATTTATTATAGTATTAAAATTTTGATTATTTTCTTAATTATTAATTTAAAGAATAATAATTTATATAGTTGTATAAAAGTTATTTAAAAAGTTTATAAATATATAGAAAATAGTATATTATTATTAAAATTTTTTTAATAAAATTATATTTTTAATATTATAAATTTTTTTTATATTTTAGAAATAAATTAATTATAATATTTATATAATTTTTATAATTATTATATTATTAAAAATGTTAAATGGAATATTAAGAACTTTTAAAATTTTATATTAAAAAAATTTTTATAAAAAGAATGTAATTTATTCCTATAGGTTATAATTAAATTAAAAAAATATTAATTTTAAAAATATAAACTTTAGTTGTAGCTATAATAATAATTATTATATTTAAAATAAAATAAATATAAGTAAAAGTGTATAGTGGATTATAATAGAAATAATAATATATAAAATATATAAAATAATAATAAAAGATATATTTTAATAAAATTATATTAAATATTAGTATTAATAACTTTATATTGCTATAAATATAAGAAATTAGGAAATTATTTTTTATATAATAATTATAATAAGATTGGATATATAAAAATTATTGTTAAAATCTTTATTCTATTTTAATTTTAATAGAAAAAAAAATTATTATTATTATTTATACTATAGTTTTATATTATAATGTAATTTATATATACAAAACTAATATTATTAAAAATAAATTTCCTTATTATTTATATATAAATTTTAAAATAAATAATTAAATTTTAAAATATAATATTATTTATCTCTAATAACTACTTTTTATTTAATAGAAATAAAGAAATTAAGTTAGAAAATAATTTAATTATACTAACTTATAGGTATAGTTAAATTAAAATTAAAATTTTATTTATTATTTAATCATATATAATATATTTTATATATTTAAAATAGTATTAAATTTTATTTTATTAAAAGATTAATTAAAAAAGTATTTAATAATTTTAAATTAAAATAGATTATTATTAAAAAAAAAATTTTAAGTTTATATTCGATTTTATTATAAATTTTATATATTTAATAACTATATTATATTATTAAAAATAAATAAAAATTAAAATATATTTATAAATAAGTTTATAATAATTATATAAAATAATATAGTTATAAATAAATTTTTATTAAAATTATTAATTTATTATATTAATATAAAAAATTGGACTATATAAATTAAAAACAATAAAAAATTATAAAATAAACTAAAATTTCTATATTTTTAAAGAAAGTATAATTTTTATATAAATTATATATATTAAAAAAATATAATATATTATAATTATAAATTAATTTTATTAAAAAGTTACATTTACTAAAATATATATATATAAATATAATAAATCTATTTAAAATTACTTTATTATATAAATGATATATTAACTTTATAAATAAATTATATATAAAAACTAAATATATACTTATAATTATAAATAAAACTATTTATATAAGATGGGTATAATTTTTTAATAAACAGTTAAAATATTATATATATTTTATATAATTTATTATAATAATAGAGTAAGTTGGATTTTAATAATAATATAAAAATACAAATAAATAATATTAAGGAGTTTTTGTGTTTTAATATATAAAATTTTATAAAAATATAAAATTAAAATAGAAATATTTGTTTTATGCATATATAAATAAAATAATATTATTGAAAAAATAATATAGATATTTTATAAACTATAACTATATTAATTAAAATAAAATTATTAAAAGTTTTTGGTTAGAAACAATATTAATAATTTATATAATAAATAATAAATTATTATATATATAAATGAATAAATAAATTACTATTATATAAATGAATAAATAAATTACTATTATATCTCCATATAAACTATTTTATAAATAATTTATTAATTATAATAGAATACACTTATTTAAATACCTAATCTATATTATAATTTTAAAAAATAATAAAAAAGCTACTTAGTATATATAAAGTATAAAAAATTTTTAAATTATATAATTATAATAAAATAATATTAAATTTAAAATTTATTTAAATAAATTATTTTATTATTAAAAATATTATTTTTATTAATAATTTTATTTTTATAAAAATTTTTTAATAATTATTTATTAATAAAAATATTAAAAATTTTATATTAATATGGTATTTTAACTTTTATATTATTAAATTTAAAAATATTAAAATGGTATAAAATTTATATATAAAATAATTATATGATAAAGATTAAATTATATTAATTTTTATTATTAATAAATAATATATAAAATATATTAATTAATTAAATTTTTTATAATTATAAAAATTTATTTAAATTATTTAAAACAAAATTATAAAAAAATAAGTAAATTATTATTAAATTTATAAATAAATAAAATATTTTATAATGTAATAAAAATTTATAATTATTAATTTTATATATAAATTTTATATTATAATTATTTATTAAATAACAAATATTTTATTATTTAAAAATTACTTATTATATTAATAATTATAAAAATATTATTATTAATTTTAATTTATTATAATTTTATTAAAAAATTATATTTTTAATAAATATATTTAATAAATTATTATTATAAAAGAATTAAAAATATTATTTTTAAATAATATTTAAATTAAATTTAAAATAATATTAAAAACTATTAAATTTATAAAATTAAAATAAATATTTATATAAAATATACAATCGTTCTAAAATTTTATATAAAATAAAATTAATTATTAAAAATTATAAATAAAAATATAATATTTATTACACTAAAATATATATACTAGTTATAAATTTATATATAATATAAATATTATTATTAATAACTATTTTTAAATCTATATATTTATTAATTTAATATTAAAATTGTTTTTTATATACAATACTATTATTATTAAAAAAGTAATAATTATATTATTTAAAAATTATAAAATATAAAAAGAATAAATACTATTATTATTTAAATCCTTATATAATTTAAAATAAATATTTTATTTTTAAATAAAATTATTAAATATAAATTTTTATATATATAAAAAAAATATTATAATATATTTTTATATTTTAAAAAAATATAATAATTATTATATATATTAATGATTTTAAAATAATATTATTAAACTTTTTATAATAATTAAAATAAAAGCAATTTTTATAAAAAAGTATTCAATTATCAATTTATAAAAAATAAAATAATTTTAAAATTACAAATATAATATAATAATTAAATTATTAGATTTTTATAAATTAATTAAAAATAATATTATAAATTTTTTTTTAAAAATATTTAATATATTAAATTAAAAATTAAATATATTTTATAAATTTAAAAATATAACTAAAAATAATAATTAATTTAAATTAAATATAAAATATATATATATATATATATCATAATATACTAAATTTTTAATATATATAATATAAAATAATAAACTAAATTTTACTTGTATAATTCTAAATTAAACTAATATATTAATATATTTATAAAAAATATTAAAAAATAATAATATAAATATATTAATATTTAGAAAATATATATAAATAAATTTTATATTATAATATAATATAAAATAATTTATAATTTTAAAATATATAATAACACCAATTAAATATAAATTTATAAATTAAAAAATATTATATAAAAAATTAATTTTTTAATTATATATTTTAAAAATTAAAAAATAATATAATAATTTGAAATAATAAATTATAAAAATAATTATAAAGTTTTTATTAAAATAAAAATTATTATTTTTAATTATATTAAAAATAAAAAATTTAATTAAAAAATCTTTTATTAATAATATTTATAAAATAGAATTGAAAATATCCTTTTTTATTATTTATAATTATATTTATTTATAATTATATATATAAATATTATTAATAGAATTTAATAACATTTTAAATATTATAATATTAAATATTTTTAAATATATAAATAAATATTATAATATATTTTACATTAGAATATTATAATTTTAAATATTTAATAACTAATATAATAATAAAAGTATTATTAAAATTTTTATATAATTTTATATTTTAAAATAGGATTATTTTTAAAGATATAAAAAATTTTATTTATAATAATAAATATAAATAATATATAAATAAATATATTAATATATATTAATATAAAAATATTTATAAATTAAAATTATAATAATTAGATAAACATATTATTAATATTAATTTACTACTATATAATTCTATATATTAATATATATATTTAATTAAGAAGTATATATAAAATATATAATAATTTATATAATTTATGTATTTACTTTTATATATAATAAAATTAATTTTGTTATATTTATTAAATTAAATAAAAATATAAATATATTTATAAATCCTATATTTTAAATATTATAATTATAATTTGTATAAATAATATATTATTTACTTTTATTAGTATTATAATCAATTATATTTAGAATATTCTAATATTAAAATTAATAAATAAATAAGAAAATTAAAGAATAGTAATATTAATATTATTATTTAATCTTTATAATATATTAATAATAATATAATTATTTAAAAGGGGAAATTTATTTAATATTATATTATAAATTATATTAAATATTAATATTATGAGTATATATTTATAAAATAATTATTTAATAGTATTATAAATTTCTAAATATAATAATAAATTGTAAAATTATAAATTATATAATTAATATCAAAACCCAAACCCTACTATTTAAAAATTTAATATTATAATTTTATAAAATATATATTAATATATAAATTAATAAATAAATGTTAAATAGCTAACTTATTCTAAATACAGCCTATATTTATAAATATATAAAATATACTTACTTAAACAAATTATAAATGCCATTATATATATACAATTACTATTATAACATATTAATAATTAATAATATAAATATATTAATTAAAATCATTAACTACAATATCAAAATAAATATCTTTTATAAACATAATTACAAAAATAAAAATAATATTAAATTAAAACAAAAATAAAATATATATATAAAATAAAATAAAATTATTTAATAAAATTAATAAATAATAGAAAATTATATTTAAAATCTACTACCTTAAAAGAAATTAATTATTAAATATATATTTTTATTTTTATTATAAAATTTTAAAAATTGTTACATTAATTTTAAATTTATACAACTTTTAAATTAAAAGATATAAATTATTATTTTTAATTATAATCTATATATTAAAATAATAAAATATTATTAATTTTATTATATATTAGCTATTTAAATTATATATATATATATATTATTAATTTTTATTATTTAAATTATATAAAATATAATTAATAAAACTATTATTTATAAATCCAACAATATAATAAAATTTTTATATTATATTTAATACTTTTCTTATTTATTTATAATTAAATAATTAAAAAAAATTAATAAATTTTATAACAAAAACTATATAATTCTAATTTTTTATTTTAAATAAAAAAACAACTATTATAATAAATTAATTATTAATATTATTTTTAACCACTCTAAAATTAACACTATAAAATTATTATTTTATATATTTTTAAAATTATATAAATATTATACCAATACTATTATAAATTAAAATGTAAAAATTATATATCAGGCTATATAAGTTAAATTCACCTATATTATTTTATATATATATTTATAAAACAAACTCAATATATTATGATTTTAAATCATCAAACATCAACCTTATAAATTCATACTTACATACGATCAGTGATACTGCTATAGCTGAAGCTTCCACAAATATAATATTATAATAAATTTTAAATAAAAATTAATTTTTTATTAGATATAAAATTATTTAATAAATTATTATATATTAAATTTTTAATATATTAATTTGTTAATTTTTTTATTGTTAATTTATTTTATGATATAAAGTAAAAATATTTAATTAATTTATTAATTATTATTTATATAATATTATATAATTTTATATTATTTTTATTAAATAAATTTTTAAAAAAGAATAATTTTATTATAAAATTTATTAAAATATTATATTATAATATATTAAATATTTTTAATAATAATTTATTTTATTTTATTTTAAATAATTTTATTATATTAATATATATTATATATAATATAATAATAAATAAAATATTATATTTTAAAAAATAATAATTTTAAAATAATTTTTAAATTTTTAATAATTAAAATGTTTTATTAGGAATGTATTATATATATTATATATTATATATTTTTATAAATTAAATAAATTAAATATATAAATTTTATTTTAAAATTTTAAAATACTATTTTCCTTTAAATTATATTTAATAATATATTATTTATAATTTTAAAACTATAAAATTTTTATAATAATTATATATTATTTTATTATAATTTTAAACAATTCCTATTCTTATTATTATAATAAATTATATACCACTATATATTAATACTATTAACTATCTAAATTTTAATATAAATAATAATAATTTTTAATTTTTTAATTTTTATAATTAAATTACTACAACAAAATATTTACTACTATAATTTTTTTAATTTATATTATATTATAAAATTAAATTTATTAATTCTTTTAATTATTATATTTATTTTAAATTAAAATATTTTAATATAATAAAATATATTAAACTTTAATAATTATTATAAATAATAATTTAAAATTAAAATATTTTTAAATACAATATTTATTTATATAATATTATGATTATTGCTAATATTTTTAATTATTTTTAATTTTATAATTAATTAATAATATTTTATAATTATAAAAGTTTCTAAAATATTAATAACTTTCACATTCTACTATAACAAATAAGTTGTAATATTAAATTTTAAAATATTAATTTTTATTATAATTAATTTTATTTAATTATAATAAATTAAAATAATATTTATATTAAAATTTTTTTATATAATTAAAAATAAACTACTATAATTTATTTTAATTTTCTTATATATTTTATTTAATAATTTAATTATTGGTTTTATTATTTTGTTATAATATACTAAAAATAATAATAATAATTAATAAATTCAAAATAATTATAATTTTTTATATATTTTTAATTTTAATTATTTTTATATTTTAATTATTTTATATTTTTATTATCTTTATATTTTATTATTTTTTTAAATCCATTACTAACCCTTATTATAAAATATTAAATCTAAAAATTTTATTATTATTTTATAAAATTTATATTTTTTAATTTAATAAATAGAAAGTTTTTTAAAGTATTGTAATATATTATATATATTATATATATTCTTTTAAATAAAAAGATTAGAATATTATTTAGATAAATAATATATATATATTTAATAAATTATAAAAAATTATATTTAGTAATTAAAAACTTACCAATATATTTATTAAATTAAATGGTATTATTATATATTTAAAAAATTATATTTTATATAAAATATAATTTTCTATTTTTTTATAATAATTTAAATTAAATTATAAATGTTTTTTAAATTCAATTTTATAAATATTATAATATTTTATAATTTATCAAATAAATTGTTTATTAAAAATAGCAAATATTTATTCTTAATTATAATATTGTTTAATTTTTTATAATTTATATATAATTGTAATAATAATAATTTTAATAAATAGAATTAATATTTTAATTAATAATAATAAATTATAAATAAATTTTTCATTTTATATATTATTAATATAATTATATAATATTTTTTTTATAATAATAATTTATATATTAATTTAAATAATAAGTTTTTTAAAATAATAAAATTTTATAATTCTAAAATTAATATTTTAATAATTCTAAAATTAATATTTTAATAATTCTAAAATTAATATTTTAATAATTAGTTAATTAATTTTTAAATACTAAGTAATTATTTAAAATTTATATAAAATAATAAAATATTACATAATTCTTCCAATACTATATTATTTTTTAAAAAGAAAATATTAATAATAATTATTTCTTTATATAATTCATTATATATATTTTTAAATAAATATTTTAATTTATAATAAAAAACATATGTTTAATATATTATTTTTATTATTAATATATTTAATCTATTAATTATTTTAAATAATATTATTTTATTTTTTTTTAATTAAATATTTATTCTCTTATTATAAATTACTTTGAAATAAAATTAAAAAATTTTTATAATTTATTATTGTTATAATTAATATAATATTATTTTTTAAATATTATAAAATTAATTATCATATGTTTAAAATATTTGTTTAAAAATAATCTATTATAAATATAATAAAAATTATATTAATTAATAAATATATATTTTTTATTTTAGATGGTGGGATATTTACTATTTTAAACTTTTTTTTAAATTATTTTATTTTAATTTATTATTATAATTTTTTTAAAAATATTAAATTTTTTATAATTATAATATTTTTTATTTTTTTTTAAATTAAATTTTCAAAATTATTACTATTACTATAAATTAATATAAATTTTATTAATTTTTATAAATTATAGATTATAAAAATTCTTAAATATAATTAATTATATCTAAAATTAAAAAAAATTATAATTTTTATATATAATATATAAAATTTCTATTTTAATTACTAATATTATAAAAAATTTTAATATATTAAAATAATTTATTTCAATTTTTAAAATAAATATAATTTTTTTTAAAATGTCACAGACCACAAGTCTTAATAGTATAAATACCTATACCTTACTTTTTACTATATTGTTTTAATTTTTATTGTTGTATTTTATATTTATAAATATATATTACTTTTAATATGTTTGTTTATAAAGTTTATATACTTATTTAATATATTATATTATAGTATAATATAAATATTTATTCATTTATTTTTTAATTTAAACAAATAATATAAAAACTTTTAAAAACTTGTCTGTTTGCATGTTTTATTTATGTAAATATATGAAAAAAATGAATTTTTAAAAATGTTTTATAATATTTATGTATATAAGATTATTATTAAAACTAATAAAATATTTCTATCTTTATTAGTTAATTTAAATATAATTTAATATTTAGTTATTTTTATTTTATTATTATTATATATTTTAGATAAACTATTTTTAATATTTTATAATTTTATATATACTTTTTATTAAGAGATCTAGGTATTTTAGGTAAAAAAAATTTTTTACATATTATAATATTATATATTTATATTATTATATTAAGTAATATATAAAATGTAATATTTTGATTAATCACCTCTTAATTAAAAAAAATATATGTATGATGGCACTTTTTAAATTTAAAAGATTTTATAATTTTAGAGAATGAGATTATAAATAAAAAAAACGATTATTTTTATTTATATAATATTTAAACAAATAAATTGAAAATTAAGTTTTATAGAATTAATTAAATATTTTTATATTTATAAAAACAAAAAAAAGAAGTATTATTTTTATTTTTATTATTTTTTGAAATTAATTTGTTTAAAAATAAAAACAAAATTTTAATTATTAATAATAAAATTTATTTTAATGTTATTATACAAGTATAAGAAAAAAAATTATATATATTTGTCACAGACCATAAGTCTTAACAATACAAATACCTGTACCTTACTTTATACTATACTGTTTTAAATTTTACTACCATACTTTATATTTACAAATATATATTATTTTTAGTATATTTGCTTGAAAAGCCCATTTACCTATTTAGTATACTATATTATGGTATAATACAAATGTTTACTTACTTATTTCTTAGCTTAAATAAATAATATAAGAAATAGATAAAATTTATTTACTCATATATTTTGTTTACATAAGTATATAAAAAAAACGAATATTTAAAAAAATACTTTACAACTATTATATATATAAGATTATTATTAGAATTAATAAAATAGTTTCTATCTTTATTGATCAATTTAAATATAATTTAGTATATTTAATTATTTTTATTTTATTATTATTATACATTTTAGGTAAACTATCTTTGATATCTCATAATATTATATATATTTTTTATTAAAAAATCCAAGTATCTTAAATAGAGAGAGAATTTTACATATCTCTATATTATATATTTGTATCATTACATTAAATAGTGTATAAAGTATAATATTTTAATTAATTATTTTTTAGTTAAGGAAAAGTATATATATAATAGTATTTTTTAATTTAAAAAATTTTATAATTTCGGAAAATAAGATTATAAACGAAAAAAACAACTATCCTTATCTATATAACATCTAAATAAATAAATTAAAAACCAAATCTTACAAAATTAATTAAATACTTTTATACTTATGAAAATAAAAAAGAGAAGTATTATCCCTACCCTTATTAATCTTTAAAATTAATTTATTTAAAAATAAAAACAAAATTTCAATTATCAATAATAAAATCTATTTTAACACTGTCATATAAGTGCAAGAAGAAAAATTATATATATTTAGTAAAATTACTGATAGCCTAGCAAAAATTATTATTCCAGATAACAATAAATATTTACAAAATTTAAAAATAGTTATAAAAATTTTAAAAAAATTCGAAAAAATGGTTATCATAATCCAAATAACCATTAAAATTTATAAAAACACTTAAAACATATCTAATATGATTAGAAAAAAAACTATACCAATTACTTTAAAATCTAACTAAAAACTAAATAAAATTTGTTTTTATTTTACATTAAACAAGAATAAACTTCATCATAAGTTAATTTCTAATTTCAAAAACCTAAAAAATCCTAACAAAAATCCTAATAATAATAATAAAAAATATTTTGATAATTTTAATAACTCTTTAATAAATTTTGTTAATCTACTCCAACCTATTATTTAATATAAAAAAGTGAAAGTACCAGATTTTAATAAATTTGATAATTTATTACATAAATTTGATTAATTTATCTAATAAACCATTATCATCTTCTATTTTTAATATTAATAGTTTAAAAGTGATGAAAATAAAATCCATTTTCTTTTTATATTTTTTATTAAAATTATTTTTTATATTTATAATTTTTATTTTATGTAATATAAAAAAAATAAAAAAAATAAAGAATGGAAAACTAATAACAACTACATTATTTAAATTTTTATTAATTATTTATATTTTATTAAGGGACTTAAACAACTCTATGGATATTAAGATAAGATTAAAAAAGCTCTTTATATTATTTAAAATCTATAATAAATTAAATCTATTTAAAAATATTTCTAAATTATTGATATTTATACTTTTATAGTCAGATATATAACAAAATAACTAATTTATTATATTAAGAAAAAATTAAAACCTATATAGAAATAAGAAATTATTAAAATAATTATATATAATTTAAAGATCTAATACTATATAATCAAAAATTTAATTATAAGATTTGATAATAATTATTTTCGAAAATATAAAATAAATATTTTTTAAAATTATAATAATTATAATTAACTTCTTAATCTTTAAGGGAATCGCTTGAATCAACAAAATAACTAATTTAGACTTTATAATAATAATCAAGAAAATTGATCCCTTTATAACCTTGGAAATCACCTTATAATAAATTAAAGTTGACCATTTTAGAATTAGAATAATCTTTTACATACCTTTTAAAATAATTATTAAAGATTAAATAATTAATGATAATGAAATGGAAATAACTGGATTTTAAAAAACACTTTTGGACTATTTTTTATAAAATTAGGAAAAATCTAAAATTAAAATTAACAATTAGAAAATTATCCCCTAAAATCCAATAAACCGGTGTATTATCAATATAATAAAAAAGAATATATTAAACGAAATTATCTAACTAATTAATATTTAAAAAATATTAAAATAGCCAATCAAAAGATATTATAAAAATAATATAATTATAAAGAAAACTAAAAAAACTATAATAAGTATATAAAAGAATATAAAAATAATTATTAATAATTTAAAGAAAAATTTTAGAAAAAATACTAATTTAATATTATATTTTATTAAATTAATAAAAAAGATATTTTTAATATTAATCTAACTATTTTTTAAATTCTAGCTACATTAAAAAGAATTCAAACTTTTACTCTATTTATCACTTTATTTGAAATATATATTTTTTAAAAGTCAGAAGCTAAAGATATTTAATAAAAAGATAATATTAAATTTATTATAAAAGAATATTATTTTAAATAAAAAAACCCTTTTTTAAAAAAAACTATATATTTATAATTTATTTAAAATTTTTTGAATAATTTATAAAAAGAATATAAAATTTAAGAAAAAATTTATTTGTAATAAATTTTAAAAATTATATATCAATATAAATTTAAAATCTATTTATAAAAAAATTATAAAATTATTTAATATTTTTTTATTAACCCATTTTATAAAGAATTAATTTAAAAAGGATTTACTAATTTTCTAATAACTAACAATATTACCTAATTGTTAAAAACCAAATTTTTTATTAAATAAACTTTCAAAAATTAAATAATAAAATTAATAGAAATTACAAAAAATGCTATATTTAGATGTTAAGAAAATCAATACCTTAGATAATTTACCTTACCTAGTATTGGATTTATGGGATATAATTATCTAATATTCTATATTAATAATAATAAAAGCTGGCCTCAATTTATTAATCAATATGTAAAATTATATAAAATATATTAATACTAATTATATAAATATTTTAATATAGATTCAGCCAAATTTATATGTTAAAATTATATAGATTAAATAATCACTTTCAATTATAAATATACAGAAAAATGATAAAAAAGTTTTTATAAATCTTATTAATAGGTTATATATTTTGCAATGTTTTATTATTATAGAATTAAATTAGTATAAGATTATGAAATATATTAGTTTTATATAGAAAATTATAATATTACCAAAATAATATTAGGAATTAATGTTATAAGAATAGAAAAAAGAAGAAAAAAATGCTAACTTTATAAGTTAAGATTTTCTAATTATTATTCTTATAATAAGAATTTTTATATTTGTATTAATTATGCGTAAGAATGGATTAATATTATTTTTATGATATATTAAAAGAAATTCTTAAGATTATATATTTATAAAAATTGTTTAAATTATAAATAATAATTTTATTATAGGAAAAATTTAAGATTTTATATTTAAAATTATTAATAAAACACCTTAATTATAATAGGTATATTGCCCAGCTTTTAAAAATAGGAAAAAGCTGGGAATATTACTAATAACATAGAATTTGATAATATTAAATGGTATAATATTTTAAATTAAAAAAGTTTTAAATAGTGATGTGTATTGAATTATCCAGTTTTAGCTTTATTAAAAAAAAATTTGATAAAACTTTTAATTAAATTAAAAAATAATATTTTTAAATATTTTGTACTATTAATGGAAATTTTATATAAGCTTTTGTAAATAGTGGAGTAAAAACTATATATATTTTAGAAAAATATATTAAAAAATATAATTTTTTTATATAATTTAAAACTATTATATACAATATTGTTGCTTTTGGAGGAAGTTCTTTAAAAATAGTTAAATATGAAACTGATATTATCTTTATTATTAATAAATATTTTAAAAAATGGATTATTGATATTTTTAATTTCACTAATAATGATTTTATTTTAGGTTATAATTGGTTGGAAAATTATAACCTAGTTATAAGTTTTAAAAATAAAATAATTAAATTTATTTGTTGTAATTACTAATAAAATCTATGATAAATCTGATGAATGATTTATAAACAATTTAAAAAAGTTTATCTATAACTCATGAAATATTTTTTTAATAAGGAAATCTATTATTATTTTCATAATAAATTTAATATTTTTAAATAAATATGGCTTAAAGCCAAAAATATTGTTAAAATTATTAAAATAATATTTAAAGATATATTATTTAAAAAAATTTTAAAATAAATGTTTGAATAGATTCGAACTTTTAAAAAAATTAAAAATGAAAATATACTACTACTATTTAATAAATTTATTTATAAAATATTATTATAAGAAGGTATTATATCCAAATTTCTATTTATTTATATTTATATTAAAAAAGAACTTAAAATATTTAAAAAATATATTAAAGAAAATTTATGAAAAGGATATATTTGTTTTTTAAAATTTTTTGTAGGATATTTGATTTTTTTTGTTTTTAAAAAGAATAGAAAATTATAAATTTGTATTGATTATTAAAGTTTTAATATTATTATAATTAAAGATTGTAATAATTTACTTTAAATTAATAAATTTTTAGATTAGTTAATTAGAGTTATTCGCTTTATTAAATTTAATATTATAATTGTTTATTATAATTTATAAATTGCCTTGAAAGACGTTTGGAAGATAGTATTTAGATGTTGCTATGGGTTATTTGAATATTTGGTTATGCCTATGGGATTAATTAATACCTTAGTATTTTTCTAAACTTTTATAAACTATATGCTAAAAGATTATATTGATAAAATATATATTATTTACTTAAATAATATACTAATTTATAGTAAAAATCCTGAAAAATACCGATAATATGTTATTATAGTTCTTAAAACATTAAATAAATATAACTTTAAGATCGAATTAGAAAAAATGAAATTTAAAGTTATAAAATATAAATTTTTAGGAACTATAGTTATAACTTAAAAAATTAAAATAGATTTTAAAAAAATTAATATTATTTAAAAATGGCCCTGATTTTAAAATATTAAAAACATCCAAGCCTTTTTAGGACTATACAATTATTATTAATAGTTTATTAAATAATATAATTATATATTTATTATCTTTTCGAAATTAATAAAAATTGGTATATATTTTAATATAATCTTTAATCAAATATACGCTTTTAATATTTTTAAAGAATCTTTTCTCTCAACTCCTATTTTTAAATTATATAATCCTGATTTATTTATTAAAATTGAAATAAATATTTCTAATATTACACTAGAAGTATACCTATATTAGTTATAATTAACCCAGAAATAGCACCCTATTGCCTACCTTTTTTATAAGTTTGATGTGACCAAACTATGATATTTTATTTATGATAAAGAAATAATAGCTATCATTCAAACTTACAAAATATAAAAAATATATTTTTAAATAAAAAAACCTTTTATAATATATTCAGACCATAAAAATTTTATTTATTTTTTATCTTTTAAAGATCTCAGCAAACAATAAGTTTATTGATAAAAACTTATTAATTAATATAATATAAAAATTATATACTATAAAGGAAAAAAGAACTCTAAAGCTAATGCTATCAATTAACAATTTAATTTAATAACTAAAATCTAATTTAATAAAAGAGTTATTCTTAAAAAAAAATAATATATAATTATTTTAATCAATAAAGCTTTTAATTTTACCTCTTATATTTTAAAAAACCAATTTGTAAAAAATTTTAAACAAAATTATAATAAATATTCTATTGTAAAAAAAATATTATTAGGAAACTTTAATATTTTAGATTATTTTATAATAAAAAAAGGATTTATTTTTTTTAGAGATTTTTTTTATATTTCTACTAAGAAATTTTAATAATAATTTATTAAGTAATATTATAATATATTAGTCTATGGATATTTAGGAATTAAATGCACTTAGGAACTTTTAATTAAATTTTATTTCTAGTTCCAAATGCAACAATATATTGAATAATATATTAAAATTTATAATATATACTATTGAAATAAATTTAATTGATATTTATTTTATAGAAAATTATAATTTTATGATATATTTTCAGAATTATTCTAAATAATCTTATATAATTTCATATAAGGAATGCTCTTTTTAAAAGATCCTCTTATAAATACCATCTATGACGAAGTCTTAATCATTATTTGTAAATTTAATAAAGTAATAATTTTAAAATTATAAAACTTTAAATAATTTATAACTAAACTTAAACAAATTTATAATAAATAAATCTTTAACTAATATAAATTATAATTTAAATATATTTATAATAAAGATATATTATTTGTTAGTAAATTTTGGAATTTAGTCAAAAACTAGATTGGTACCAAAATTAATATTACCAACAAAGAATGTGCTTAAATAGATAGAACTATAGAATAAATTATTTAAATTATCAAAATATGGTTAAAAAATTTCCTTAACATGGTATAGAATAATTAAATTAAATTATTATTATATTTTGAATTTATTTATAATATATTTAAACATTTATTTATTAAGTATATATTTTATAAAATACTTAGAGGATGGAATCCTACCATAATATTATTTTTTATAATATTTAAGGAAGTTATCCTGGAAGTAGAAAAACATATTATAAATATGAAAAATTTTTATAACAATTTATAAAAAAATCTTTAGTTTATAATAAAATACATATTACATTATTATAATTAATAATATATAAAAGCATTTTTTTTAAAAAAAAAAAATAAAATATACTTATTTGTTAAATATATTAAATAAAAAAGATAATAAAGCAAAAAATTAGATTATTAAAAATATAGACCTTTTACTATTATTAGAAAATTTAATAATAATACTTTTAAATTTGAAATCCCAAAACTTATTTGAATCCATTAATCCTTTTATATTTTATTTTTAAAACCAGCTCTTCTAGAACTAAAAAAAGACTTAGAAGATAAAGAATTAAAATATAAAAATTATATAAAATATGAATTTAAAAAAATCCTTAATAGATCCAATGAAAATAATAAATATTTAATTAAATAATCACCACCATACAAATTATAAAATAATAAATAAATCCCTAAACACAATCTACCCCTTATTATTATTCAAATTTATTTTCAGCAAAAAAATATAGCACAATTTATAAAAAAAAAATATAAACAACCAAAGAAAGTTTAATTTTAAAGTTAATAATTGATAAAACTACCCATAGCTTTTTAATAAATTTGTACCATCTTCTTTTCAATAAAAACTATATTTACATTTTTATAAAACTCAATTTCTGCTTATTTAACTACCTCTTCTTATTCAACCAATTACTCTAATAAATTATCTTCATAAATAATTATTTCCACATATTTTATTTTTAATAATTTTAGTTTTTTACATTTTCTTATAATCCTTATCTAAATTTTAAATATTTTTTATTATATTAAAATTTATTCCTTTTCCAATTTTTCCAACTCCTTCTCCTTATCCTCTACCTAATAATCTAGTCAATTTATTATAAATCAATTAATAAAAAAACCAAACATAAAAACATAAAAAACATATACATAAATCCATTAAATAATTATGCCATCTATTTTGGGTACAAATGGAATAGTTTATATTTCTAGATATGATGAAGTAAAGGTATTTGTTCTAAATGCAAAATTTACAAAAAAAAAAAATAAGAATACCAGAATTCTTAATCCAATCAGCCTAAATGATACAATGTTAATAAAAAATTTATTTTGATTTTTTTTAACACCTATCTATTAACATTATTATTTTCAAAAATATATTAATTACTTATACTCACAAAAATATTTTATAATTTAAATTTTATTTTATTATTTTAATTTAACTACTACACTTTTATACATATATAATTATATAAACACCTACCCCAAAATAAACCCTATATTATAATATAGACTATTATTCTATACAAACCTAACTTTAATGCAAAAATTAATAATATATAAAATCGAAATTCTTATATAAGAATAATAATAGTATATTATTATTTTGTATTTAGTTATTATTATTTATATAGAATTTCAGACTCTACAAAAAAGTTATCTACATAGAAGCTTATTTTAGAAAGGGAGGATAATATTACAAACTATAAATCTTAACAATACAAATATTTATATTTTATTTTATACTATATTATTCTAAATTCTACTACCACACTTTATATTTATAAATATATATTACTCTTAGTATATTTGTCTAAAAAGCCCACCTACTTATTCAATATATTATATTATAATACAACATAAATATTTGTTTACTCATCTCTTAACTCAAATGAATAATATAAAAAATAGATAAAGTTTATCTACTTATATATCTCATCTATATAAGTATATAAAAGAAACAAACGCTCAAAAAAATACCTTACAACTATTATATATATAAAACTATTATTAAAATTAATAAAATAGTTTTTATCTTCATCAATTAATTTAAATATAATTTAATATATCTAATTATTTTTATTTTATTATTATTACATATTTTAAACAAACTATCTTTAATATTTTATAACACCATACATACTTCTTATTAAAAAACCCAAGTATTTTAGGTAGAGAGAGAGTTTTGTATATCTTTGTATTGCATATTCGTACCGTTACATTGGGTAGCGTACGAAGTGTAACAATATTTAATAAAATTATTAATAGTTTAGTTAAAATTATTATTTTAAATAATAATAAATATTTATAAAATTTAGAAATAGCTATGGAAATTTTAAAAAAATTTAAAAAAATGGTTATTATAATTTAAATAATTATTGAAGTTTATAAAAATGTATAAGATATATTTAATATAATTGGAGGAAAAATTATATTAATTATTTTAAAATTTAATTAAAGATTAAATAAAATTTATTTTTATTTTATATTAAATAAAAATAAATTTTATTACAAATTAATTTTTGATTTTGGAAATTTAAAAGATCTTAATAAAAATTTTAATAATAATGATAAAAAATATTTTGATAATTTTAATAAATTTTTATAAATTTTATTAATTTATTTTAATCTTTACTTGTTATAAAAATAAAAGTATTAAATTTTAATAAATTTAATAATTTACCACATAAATTTGATTAATTTATTTAATAAGTTGTTATTATTTTTTATTTAATATTAATAGTTTAGAAATAATAAGGATAAGATTTATTTTCTTTTTATATTTTATTAAAATTATTTTTATATTTATAATTTTTATTTTATATAATATAAAAAATAAAAATGAAAATGGAAGGCTAATAATAATTATATTATTTAAATTCTTATTAATTATTTATATTTTATTAAAGACTTAAATAATTTTGTGGATATTAAAATAAAATTAAAAATTTTTATATTATTTAAAATTTATAATAAATTAAGTTTATTAAAAATATTTTTAAATTATTAATACTTATATTTTTATAGTCAAATATATAATAAAACAATTAATTTATTATATTAAAAAAATTAAAATTTATATAAAACAAAAATTATTAAAATAATTATATATAATTTAAAAATTTAATATTATATAATTAAAAATTTAATTATAAAATTTAATAATAATTATTTTTAAAATATAAAATAAATATTATAATAATTATTTTTAAAATATAAAATAAATATTTTTAAATTTATAATAATTATAATTAATTTTTAATTTTTAAAATTGTTTAAATTAATAAAATAATCAACCTAAATTTTATAATAATAATTAAAGAAATTGACTATTTTATAATTTAAAAAATTATTTTATAACAAATTAAAATTAATTATTTTAAAATCAAAATAATTTTTTATACATTTTTTAAAATAATTATTAAAAGCTAAATAATTAATAACAATAAAATAAAAATAATTGGATTTTAAAAAATACTTTTAAACTATTTTTTATAAAATTAAAAAAAAAAAAAAAAATTAAAATTAACAATTAAGAAATCATTTCCCAAAATCCAATAAATTAATGTGCTATTAGTGTAATAAAAAAAAATATATTAAATAAAATTATCTAACTAATTAATAACTAAAAAATATCAAAATAGTTAATCAAAAGACATTATAGGAATAATATAATTATAAAAAAAATTAAAAAAGTTATAATAAATATATCAAAAAATATAAAAATAATTATTAACAATTTAAAAAAGAATTTTAAAAAAAATGTTAATTTAATATTATATTTTATCAAATTAATAAAGAAAATATTTTTAATATTAATTTAATTATTTTTTAAATTTTAATTATACTAAAAAAAATTTAAATTTTTATTCTACTTATTATTTTATTTAAAATATATATTTTAAAAATTAAAAATTAAAAATATTTAATAAAAAATAAAATTAAATTTATTATAGAAAAATATCATTTTAAATAAGAAAATCTTTTTAAAAGGAATTATATACCTACAATTTATATAAAATCTTTTAATAATTTTTAAAAAATATAAGATTTAAAATAAATTTTATTTATAATAAATTTTAAAAATTATATATTAATATAAATTTAAAATCTATTTATAAAAATTATAAAGTTACCTAACACTTTTTATTTATTAAATAAGGAAGTAATCAAAAAGATTTATTAATTTTCTAATAATTAATAACACCACCCATTTATTGGAAATTGAATATTTTAATAAATAAATTTTTAAAATTAAATAATAAAAGATTAATAAAAACTACAAAAATAAATATTATACCTAGATGTTAAAAACTTAATATTTTAAATAACTTATTTTATTTGGTATTGGATTTATAGGATATAATCATTTAATATTTTATATTAATAATAATAAAAATTAGCTTTAATTTATAAATTAATATATAAAATTATATAAATATTTTAATATAAATTTAATTAAATTTATATATTAAAATTATATAAATTAAATAATCACTTTTAATTATAAATGTATAAAAATAATAAAAAATTTTTATAAATTTTATTAATAAATTATTTATTTTGTAATGTTTTATTATTATAAAATTAAATTAGTATAAGATTATAAAATATATTAATCTTATATAAAAATTATAATATTATTGAAATAATATTAAAAATTAATATTATAAAATTGAAAAAAAATAATATTAATTTTATAAATTAAAATTTTTTAATTATTATTCTTATAATAAAAATTTATATACTTATATTAATTATATATAAGAATGGATTAATATTATTTTTATAATATATTAAAAAATTCCTAAAATTATATATTTATAAAAATTATTTAAATTATAAATAATAATTTTATTATAAGAAAAATTTAAGATTCTATATTTGAAATTGTTAATAAAATATTTTAATTATAATAGGTATATTACCCAATTTTTAAAAATGGGAAAAGATTAAAAATATTGTTAATAATATAAAATTCAATAATATCAAATAATATAATATTTTAAATTAAAAAATTTTTAAATAATAATATATATTAAATTATCTAATTCTAACTTTATTAAAAAAGGATTTGATAAAATTCTTAATTAAATTCAAAAATAACATTTTCAAATATTTTACACTATTAATGGAAATCTTACATAAGTTTTTACAAATAGTGGAGTAAAAACCACATATATATTAAAAAATATAATCTCCCTATATAATTTAAAAATACTATATATAATATTGTTGTTTTTAGAGGAAATTTTTTAAGAATAGTTAAATATGAAATTAATATTATTTTTATTATTAATAAACATTTTAAAAAATAAATTATTAATATTTTCAACTTTATTAATAATAATTTCATTTTAAAATATGATTAATTAAAAAATTATAATCTAATCATAAATTTTTAAAATAAAATAATTAAATTTATTTATTATAATTACCAATAGAATTTATATTAAATTTAACAAATAATTTATAAATAATTAAAAAATTTATTTATAATTTATAAAATATTTTTTAATAAAGAAATTTATTATTATTTTTAAAATAAACTTAATATTTTTAAACAAATATAGTTTAAAGCTAAAAATATTATTAAAACTATTAAAGTAATTTTAAAAATATATTTTTAAAAAATTTTAAAATAAATATTTAAATAAATTTAAATTTTTAAAAATTAAAAATAAAAACATATTATTATTATTTAATAAATTTATTTATAAAATATTATTATAAAAATATTATATTAAATTTTTATTTATTTATGTTTATATAAAAAAATTTAAAATATTTAAAATATATTGAAAAAATTTATAAAAAAATATATTTGTTTTTAAAATCTTTTATAAGATATTTAATTTTTTTATTTTAAAAAATGGAAAATTATAAATTTATATTAATTATTAAATTTTAATATTATTATAATTAAAAATTATAATAATTTATTTTAAATTAATAAATTTTTAAATTAATTAATTAAAATTACTCGTTTTATTAAATTTAATATTATAATTATTTATTATAATTTGTAAATTATTTTAAAGGATATTTGGAAAATAGTATTTAAATATCACTATAATTTATTCAAATATTTAATTATATTTATAAAATTAATTAATGCTTTTGTATTATTTTAAATTTTTATAAATTATATATTAAAAATTATATTAATAAAATATATATTATCTATTTTAATAATATATTAATTTATAATAAAAATTTTAAAAATATTGATAATATATTATTATTATTTTTGAAACCTTAAATAAATATAATTTTAAAATTAAATTAGAAAAGATAGAATTTAAAATTATAATTAAAATTATAATTATAATTAAAAAAATTAAAATAAATTTTTAAAAAAATTAATATTATTTAAAAATAGTCTTAATTTTAAAATATTAAAAATATTTAAATTTTTTAAAATTATATAATTACTATTAATAATTTATTAAATAATATAATTATATATTTATTATTTTTAAAATTAATAAAAATTAAAATATATTTTGAAATGACTTTTAATTAAATATACATTTTCAATATTTTAAAAATCTTTTTTTAGTCTTTATTCTTAAATTATATAATTTAAATTTATTTATTAAAATTAAAATAAATATTTTTAATATTATACTAAGAGTTTACTTATATTAATTATAAATTAATTAAGAATAGTATTTTATTGTTTATTTTTTTATAAATTTAATATTATTAAATTATAATATTTTATTTATAATAAAGAATTAATGATTATTGTTTAAATTTACAAAATATAAAAATATATTTTTAGATTAAGGAATTTTTATAATATATTTAAATTATAAAAATCTTACTTATTTCTTATTATTTAAAGATTTTAATAAATGATAAATCCATTAATAAGAATTTATTAATTAATATAATATAAAATTGTATATTGTAAAAAAAAATTTTAGAGTTAATATTATTAGTTGATAATTTGATTTAATAATTAAAATTTAATTTGATAAAGGAGTTATTTAAAAAAATAATATATAATTATTTTAATTAATAAAATTTTTAATTTTATTTTTATATTTTAAAAAATTAGTTTATAAAAATTTTAAATAAAATTATAATAAATATTTTATTGTAAAAAATATTAGAAAATTTTAATATTTTAGATTATTTTATAATAAAATTTTTTATTTTTTTAGAAAATTTAAATTTTTTATATTTTTATTAAAAATTTTAATAATAATTTATTAAGTAATATTATAATATATTAGTCTATGAATATTTTAATATTAAATATATTTAAAAATTTTAATTAAATTTTATTTTTAATTTTAAATATGATAATATATTAAATAATATATTAAAATTTATAATATATATTATTAAAATAAATTTAATTAATATTTATTTTATGGAAAGTTATAATTTTATAATATATTTTTAGGATTATTTTAAATTATTTTATATGATTTTATATAAAAATATCTTTTTAAAAAAATTTTATAAATATTATTTATAATAAAATTTTAATTATTATTTATAAATTTAATAAAGTAATAATTTTAGAATTATAGAATTTTAAATAATTTATAATTAAATTTAAATAAGTTTATAATAAATGAATTTTTAATTAATATAAATTATAATTTAAATATATTTATAATAAAATATATTATTTATTAATAAATTTTAAAATTTAATTAAAAATTAAACTAGTATTAAAATTAATATTATTAGTAAAAATATGTTTAAATAAATAAAGTTATAAAATAAATTATTTAAATTATTAAAATATAGTTAAAAATTTCCTTAATATAATATAAAATAATTAAATTAAATTATTATCATATTTTAAATTCATTTATAATATATTTAAATATTTATTTATTAAATATATATTTTATAAAATATTTAAAAGATGGAATCTTACCATAATATTACCTCCTATAATATTTAAGAAAGTAATTTTAGAAGTAAAAAAATATATTAAAAATATAAAAAAAATTTATAATAATTTATAAAAAAAAATTTAATTTATAATAAAATATATATTATATTATTATAATTAATAATATATAGAAGTATTTTTTTAAAAAAGGAGATAAAATATATCTATTTATTAAATATATTAAATAGAAAAACGATAAAGTAAAAATTAAATTATTAAAAATATAGATTTTTTACTATTATTAAAAAATTTAATAATAATATTTTGGAATTTAAAATCTTAGGACCTATTTAAATTTATTAATTTTTTTATATTTTATTTTTAAAACCAGCCCCCCAAATTTAAAAAAAGATTTAGAAAATAAAGAATTAAAATATAAAGATTATATAGAATATAAATTTAAAAAAATCTTTAATAAACCTAATAAAAATAATGAATATTTAATTAAATAATCACCACTATATAGATTATAAAATAATAAATAAATTTTTAAATATAACCTATTTTTTATTATAATTTAAAATTATTTTTAATAGAAAAATATAATATAATTTATAAAAAAAAGATATAGATAATTAAAAAAAATTTAATTTTAAAATTAATAATTAATAAAATTATTTATAACTTTTTAATAAATTTTTACCATTTTTTTTTTAATAAAAATTATATTTACATTTTTATAAAATTCAATTTCTATTTATTCAACCATTTTTTCTTACTTAATTAATTATTCTAATAAGTTATTTTTATATATAATTATTTTTATATATTTCATTTTTAACAATTTTAATTTTTACATTTTTATAATTTTTATTTAAATCTTAATAACTTTCTATTATCTTAAAATTTTTTTATTTTTTTTTAATTTTTTAATTTTTTTTTTATTTTCTACCTAACGATTTAGTTAGTCCATTATAAAAATTAATAAAAAATCATATAAAAAAAGGAAAAATATTTACACAAATTTACTAAATAATTATATTATTTATTTTAAGTGTAAATAAAATAACTAACATTTCTAAATATAATAAAGTAAAGGTGATTATTTTAAATATAAAATTTATAAAAAGAAAAATAAAAATATTAAAATTTTTAATTCAATTAACCTATATAATATAATATTAATAAAAATTTATTTTAATTTTTTTAATATCTATTTATTAATATTATTATTTTTAAAAATATATTAATTACTTATATATAAAAAATATTTTATAATTTAAATTTTAATTTTACTATTTTAATTTAATTATTATATTTTTATATATATATGATTATATAAATATTTATTTTGAAATAAACTTTATATTATAATATAGATTATTATTTTATATAGATTTAATTTTGATATAGAAACTAATAATATATATAATTAAATTTCTATATAGGAATAATAATAATATATTATTATTCTATATTTAATTATTATTATTTATATAAAACTTTAAATTTTATAAAAATTATTAACATAAAAACTTATTCTAAAAAGGAGATAATATTATAAATTATAAATTTTAATAGTATAAATACCTATATTTTACTTTTTATTATATTATTTTAATTTTTATTACTATATTTTATATTTATAAATATATATTATTTTTAGTATATTTACCTATAAAATTTATATACTTATTTAATATATTATATTATAATATAATATAAATATTTACTTATTTATTTTTTAGTTTAAATAAATAATATAAGAACTTTTAAAAATTTATTTATTTATATATTTTATTTATATAAGCACATAAAAAAAAAAAATTTCTAAAAATATTCTACAATATTTATATATATAAAATTATTATTAAAACTAATAAAATATTTCTATCTTTATTAATTAACTTAAATATAATTTAATATTTAATTATTTTTATTTTATTATTATTATATATTTTAAACAAACTATTTTTAATACTTTATAATTTTATATATATTTTTTACTAAAAAACCCAAATATCCTAAATAGAGAGAAAGTTTTATATATTATAATATTACATATTTATACTATTACATTGGGTAACGTACGAAGTATAACATAAAAATTTTTTTTTAATTTTTAAAAGTAAATTATATATAAATTTTTTTATATTATTTAAATAATTTTAAATATAATATATAAAAATAAATTATATAATCAAAAAAACTATTTTTTTATTTGATATTTAAAATAATAAATTTTATAATTTTTTATTTATATTATTAAATTATATTTTTAATATATTATAAAAAAAAATTTAATTTTTTAATTTTTTTAATTAATTATTTTTGATAATTTATTTATTTAAAATTAAAATTAATTATTTTAATATAATGTTTTATAACTAATTAAATATAAATTTATTTTTTATCTATTTAAAAACTTATTATTATATATAAATATATAAGGATTTATAATTTTTTTATCTTATAATATTCTTTTCAAAAAATAAAATTTAATATAATATATAATATAATATTAAAAAATTTAAATTATTAAAGTATTAGGTTTTATTTATAATGATATTATATATATATATATTTGATTTTAATCTCCTAAGGGCGGGTTTAAGAACAATACATTTTTTATTTATAATAAATCAATATTTTTATCTAAAAAACAAGAATCTTTATATTTAATAATATTTGCTTGTCTGATATATTCCATATGTCCTAGTATAGATCTTATGCAATCGTACTGAGTAATTCGTAACAGGAATGGAATGGTTTTTACCATTCAACTTATAACACTATCTTCGGGTACCTAGAAATATGATATCGTATAGCATCATCATACCTACCGATGCTACAAAATCAATTGGCTTGATACCAACCATCGTATTTGCTAATAATAGTTTAACGAATTTGATACTACATGGGATATACGGGGGTGCATTTTCAAGCCCCTGTACTCTTGAGGAATTGAAGGTGTTTGTTTAAGAAAAACACTCCTCGCCATAGAAATTAAAGCTTTACGGTACCTACAAGATTCCCTTGAACATCGAGCATAGAATTGGTATAGCTATAGATACAGTATACAGCCCAACTTCCACGTTCCGTCTTATATATCTTTTATATTATTGAAAAACTGTAAAGCTTGGGGTTATCTGCAGACTTAAATAGCATTGCCCATATGCATATATGTGGCATTCAAACTGAGCTTGCTGACGTGGTTAAACATTGACTGTGATAAGCATTCAAATAAACACAAACAGCCGGAGATTGGCAAAGAGTAGGTCCGGTCCAACCGATGCCACCGCACTGTGCGTATAGTGGTTGGACAACAAGACCACCGTTGGTTGTTATAGGTGTTGTGGTAGATCTCGGGATCACAGTGCAAAAAGTGCTGGTTTCGATAACTGGTGTGCCGGTACAGAGGGAACAAGTCGTAGTCACGTCGCAGACACCCCAGTTGGTGATGCAGGTGGCTGAGCAAGCTGTAGTCGTTGGAGTAGTCGTCATTTTAGTCTTGGAGGTCTTGGTGGTTTTCGTGGTTTTCGTGGTTTTCGTGGTCGTTGTTTTCATGGGATACGTTGCAAGTGTAGAAGAGAGTTGCAATGCAATAACGAATAAAGAGAGTTTGGAAATCATTTTTGATACTAGTATCCTAAAATGGATACAGAAGTTTAAGTTGTTTAGAATGTGCGATACTGGGTTGAAGTGAATTTAGATTAATATTATTTTTGATAGTAAAAGGATAGAGAACTGAGAAATCTCCTCTCCTTTTATAGAATTATAAGCGGGACGGTCTCATAGGCGCAGGCATGTAATTGAAGATATTACGTATATCAAAAACGCTTATTTAAATATCTTAGTATTACATTATACGTATACATCACAAAGAGCTAATTACAACCTACAACAAGGTGTTGACTACCATTGCGCCAAGGGAATCCTTTGCCGTCTGGCCGTTAATGTAGACCAGCCTCCAGACGACTTACCAACCACCGGACAGCTGCGACAGGAGTACCGAGGAAACTATAATATGTATACTAGTATAGCCTTTGTGGCCGTATCTCGTATTTATCCTGGTGAAAAATTTCCTACAGGGCCAAGTCTTCCCGTGAGAATTAATAGAGCATTTGGTATAATAAGGAAATTCAGCCGCCGAAAAACCCATCTTATTGTATTCTAAGACGGCAGTTAAGTTAAGAATGTAGTACAGGCGTACACATTGTGTAACTATATCGACCCGAACGGAGAAACCGGGGCTAATCCTCTCACGTGCCCACGGCAGTTCCTATATATGCGTCATTTACGCCCTTACATTAGTTTGTTTCGTCTCCACGTTTGATCTAACTGAACAGGCCTTTTGGCGGCACTCGAACCCGATTGTCCCGAATCCGTACTACATGATTAGACCAACGCTTTCTACTCGGTCTTTAAATAGCCCGAATAAATGAATACAGCTCTGCTTAGTTGGCTCAAAGACCGACACTCTCAAATATTCGTTGCGCAAAGTTGGCACAGCACCAGCAGTATTGATGCAACACACAAGTGCTGTCATGACCAGGATGTCATTTCAGTAGCTAGTAGACGTACCACTAGGGGAGGAAATGAACACTGTAATCGGTATTTAGTTTGAATATCAAGTTATAGCATATTGATATATATATCTAAATAGCCACTTTGATATTATATATATATATATATATATATAGTTAATAATTTAATAATTAATTATAAAATCATCTATAAACAGTCTTAGATAAAATTTTTTATTTAAACTTGAATAACTTCGGAAGGTCGTATTATACCAAATTTTTAGTATAAATTTACTTTATTCATTTAGTTTATTTGTTCTCCCTGTTTTACGTGGCATATATTACTAATGGTGCAGCAATTGGGTTACCCCCTATAGGATATAGATATAAATAAAACTTGAATATAATGGGAAAGGTAAGATTTTCAAGTTATTACTATTATAGTTAACTATCGGAATATATTTGCATGTAACTAGCAACTATTTCGATTATTAATAATGTTGAATATAGGTTTGATTGGGAACGAGACCAAGTTTTATTAAAAAGGGATAGCATTTAATAATTTATGAAATTAAGTTAATTATAACCGAATTTAGATAAAAGTTATTAAATAAAGAACTATTTTATTTATAAATTTCCGAGTCAAATTTGAAGATCATTAGAAAGTTTAATTTAATAAAAAAGATATTAAAGAGGGTGTAATTTTTAATATGGTGTTAATAGTATTATGATGTTTCTATGATATTTTCTCAATTGCTCAGTTGATTGTCGTGATGTTTTATCGAAATATTCATAATATAGTATATAAAAATTCCAAGTTAGAAATTTACGCTACTAATAGTACTAATCTTATAAAAATTTATCATAACTTTAATAAAAGTCAGATATAAGATATATATAATATATACAACATATACTAATTAAAAAAACTAAATTCTTATTATTTTTATATTTTTAAAAAAAGTTTCTTCTTTTAGTTATTAATAAGTTCTATAGTATCAATTTATATAGATAAGATTTAGTTATAGAAAACCATAGGTAGTATATTATTAAAACTTATTAGGAAATCGCTATAGTAAGTGGTAGTCTTTCTTTTACAGATGTATCTATAAAATCAAACAAATCTATATTTTCTGTAAAGATTTCGCTGATCGCGAATATATTTGAATAAAAGTATTAAGATGACGCAGCCGAATTTTTGGAAATTTTAACAAAAGGAACGATAATGTTGAGCCTATCATTGAACTTCTTTTCGTTAATAGAGTGAAGGCTTTCCGAAGCGTCGTGCTTAGTCGTGAGAGCGGTAAGGTCTTGCTTTAGCATTTGAATATCTCCTACGAGCATTGCACCTTTTCTGTAGGTAATAATAATGTTGTTATTGCTATTGCGGCTGATATTACCAGCCTCTCTAGCCATTTATCCACTATAGAGTGAGCTTGGCCGTTGACTCCAATAATATTAAACGCAGTTGCCATCCTGGTTTGCTAGGCAAGAATAGTAAGGTTTCGAGTATTTATTAGGACATCCTATAAAGTTAGAGGATGGTTGATGATATGTGGATTGTGAAAATTAGAGGTTATACTGAGAAGAGATAGGACGACGACTGAAAATAAGAATAGTAGCCGAGAAGAAATGTGGAAAGGGCACTTTATTCCTTTTTATAAATATAAATCTATTTCGAGATCAACAACTCACTCCACAAGATTCGAGGTGTTGTATTGTGCATCTCGCTCACTTAAGGAAGAGTTGTCTCGCGGGCCAACACGAAGAGAAAGAGGTCGACTCGAGACCTGCCCTTTTTCGTATTGTCCAATTCAACATTTGCCAATATCATCCATTCCACATATTTTTTATATAACGCAATGTGCAGCTCCAGGGAGCTTCTGTTAAGATGAGATGGTTCGGTACCGCATTGGAAAAAAAAAGAAGAAAACCAGAAGTGAGTATACTTTGCTATCATTATTTATTATACCCAACTGTTTTTCGTTTCTTATTTTATTAATTCGTACAAACGAACTACGTCTTAAAGCTCTTCGATTTTTACGATATTTTCGTTACTTTGGCCGAGTTGGGGCGCATAGCGGAAGATTTGAGGATTTGAGAATTCTCAAATAGCACGTTACGTTAAACACTTAATCTTAATTATCAAGGCACCGTTTTAGAAATAGAGGTAGTGAAAGACACTATTCTGTCTAGCTGATTATTGTTATGGAATCTCTTATTCAGTGCAAGGTTCTAAAAAAGCAGATTCTAGCTTACGACAAGGCGACCACGTGCTTAGTAGTTGGCAAGAAGTGAAAATAAAGGTAAACCGAACTTTTTTTTATCTAAAAGCAGCCGTATAGTACCATTACGCTGAATCCCTTGCCATATAGTGAAACGCCGATAAAGGAAATATCTCAAATTCCTTCAAGCCAAAGATTTATTTCTGTAGAGTTGTGGTCATCCTCCTTCCCAGAAAACGAATTATGATGCTAAGCACCCATAGAATTTATGCTATTTCCGTCTTGGCGACAAGACTATCCAGGAGTTCCATTTCATCGTCTGAAGAAGCCGTGAAAAGCTCTAAAAATTCATGATATGAGTAAACAGGTCCTGTGTTTTTTTCTGGGCTTTGTAACCCAGTTTCTCAGTGTTTTAGAAGGTATCTCTTTCTTGGCTGTTATCCCTTGCCAAATACCTCTAATTACCAAGCAGATTAGCATGCTATATTCCGAGTCGGAAAAGGTAATTATAAATTAATTAAATAATTCAATAAAAGTTCTAATAAGGACTAATAATCACATGTTAGTTTAAAGTAAGTTAGCCTTTAAAAAGATACTTAAACAGGTGTGGTAGCCATATTGATAAATAAAGGGATAAGCTCGGATCTTGATAGGCCAAGTCGTTCTAAGGAGTTGATATGTTTTCTATTAGAGTAGAGTCGACTGGGGTAAGAACAAGCGTTGTTTTTGCCGGAGTTACCGCATTTTCTTCTGTGCTTCGAATTTTGCTTGTCAAGCTGTCCTTGATGACCACCGATGAACCTGCACTAGTATGACCCCCATGCCCTCCGCTGCCGCCAGAAGAACCGGATGGCCCGCTTTGACCGCCAGACCCACTAGTCGTAGATTCTTGTTCGGTGTTTTAGGGAGGAGTGGTAAATCGACATAGATATAAGACGAGCATACAATCGAATCCGATCGAATTCATTGTTAGATACACTGCTTTGTGAGCTAGGAATGTAATACTAAAGTGAATAGGTTAACGATTATAATAGTAAATCATAAAGATAAAACTGAGGAGCACTTATGGTACCCCTGTAAACAAGTTAAAGGTGGAAGGAGCTTAAGGGTTTCAGAAATTTGCTTAAGCAACCTAAGTACTTGGTCATTCTGAAGAATAAATTTCCAAAGAGAAACCAAATACTCCGTATAACAACAAACAATAACACACATTACAATACGACAAACAAGTAATCAACACAATATCATTGCAAGCTATCCGTCCTTGCACCCGCAGCACCCAAAAAAAAAAAGGTCAATGACGAGGGCAGAGTCACCGATTTACAATAAAAGAAAGCATATAAAAATCGCAACACTACTACTATCTGTTCACAATAATGATATCACATATATTACATATTTTGCAAGGATAATATCAATTTTTATCCAAATATTTGGATTTTTTGAAAATTTAGCATGGTTGAAAAAGCTTCAAGTACTTAGTTAATATTAAAGAGTACCCCGCTTTTTGTATTATAATCTCAATCTGAATATGCAAAAGGGCTCCTAGACTAAATTGGTCGGTTGGGCAAACATGTGGAATGACGTCGACCCCGCTAATTAGTATTCGTCAACGGACTCAAGATAAAATTTACCATATCAAACGACGACTCTTCACTACACAGAACGATTGCATCAACCTAGATCACAAAGTTGGATTATATTAGAGAATATCTCTCCTAATATCGGGCTGTGAAACTTTGTAAAATGGCAGGGCTTCTTGACAAGTTGACGGCATCTGGAGGATCCGAATCGGCTGGCTTTCTCAACGACATCGTGGAGCAACTATGGCCGAAGATCAATATTGCTGGTTGCAGGATGGTGAAGGACATTGTAGAGCCTATGTTTGCAACTATGCTTCCAGGACCTTTAGCTACGCTTCAGTTTGTTAAAATCGACCTCGGACTTGTTCCAATGAAGATATCCGGGGTGGACGTCCATAAGACAGACCATGACGGTATCAAGCTGGACATGGATGTAACTTGGGAGGGTAAAAGTGACATTGAGCTGGATGGGAAGATGGTGCCTAAATTTGTAGGTTTACCAAAATCGCAATCAAATGCTTGATTTGATCATATATTAATGAAGTTATGCAACAGGGTATTGAACATATTCATCTGAAAGGCAGGCTCTCAATATTGCTTGCTCCATTGACGGATATAATTCCTCTGGTATAAATTTCCCGATTTAAATAGTCAAGGATAGTGGACTTACGAAGTGCAAGATCGGAGCCGCTCAAGTTGCCTTTATCAACCCACCTGAGCTCAGGCTCGACTTTACCGATGCGGCCAATATTGCCGATTGTTTTCTGGTGGACAAGGCAATCCGCAAAGTCATTCTCAACATTATCTGCTCCATGGCCGTCCTCCCTAACCGATACTTAGTCAAACTCGATACCAACACCGATTATTTCAAAACTTACCTGTCGTATATAGGTGCTCTACGTCTTACTATTGGGAGCGCCACTAGCATCGGGGGCGCGGAAAAGGGCGGAGCTAAAGGATTTTTTGCTAAAATGGTTAAGGATGTTCCTGATTGCTACTGTAAGATCAATGTGGGTGCTGAGGCAGAGTGGCGGACTTCAACCAAAAATAATGATCATCACCCGGCATGGAATGAAACTCATGATTTTCTAATTGCGGATTACGATCAGCAAGTTCTCATTGACATACAAGACGACGATCTCGCAGGAGATGATGATATTGGAATTGCGACTACTACAGTAAAAGATATCTTACTGAATGGTGGTTCTAAAGAGTTGGATATTATCCATAAAGGCGAGCTCACTACCGCCAAAATCACAGTGCAGGCCAAGTTCTTCAATTTTATTGACGATGCCAATGTCCTGACATCTACCCAAAGCGGGGGCGATGAGGGGAATTTGGCCGGCCTCGTCACCATACTCGTCGCAAGTGCCATCGGACTACAAGGCCAATGTGAAGAGCTAAACCCCAGTATCAAAGTGGCATGGGGTAACAGAGAATTCTGCACCGCAGCAAAGTCGTACAGTCCTGGTACCGACATTTTCAACCCTTCTTTCGATCAAGCATTCCATATCCCGGTGACAGCGGACCTGCTTGTCAACCCACCAAGTTTCAGGATCGCACTGTTGAATAAGAACTGCGAGACGGGATTCGCCGAGATTCCCTTTTCGGAGGTCCTAAATGCTCCCGAATTGAAAAAAGAGGGGGCTTTTGATGTTGGTTCTGGGGCAACGGTCAGAGCCTCGGTCTCGCTCCGTGGTATGCAATTAGCAAGTTAGATTGCTGCCCGTCTATGTTGAAAGATGATATATCGTCTTGAATCCATAGATCCAAGAAGTACTGATACATATTGAAGATGAGGGCCCAGGCGCCTTGATCATTGCATGATGCCTGACTTTTTTTTGGTCTCGAGAAATTTCTTAAATAATAAAAATATTTCAATATTATCTGTTATCACTCATAGCTAGCTAAAATATTCCTCCACCCTTGGATTAGCTATGATATAAGCTAGGACTTTTTTTTTAGGCAATGACAGATCATTCAAAACGCCCAATATGGGTGTTACTCATCTTGATCTTGGCGAAATTTAAATTAATTGGGAAATGCCAAAGTCTGCGTTGCAATTGCTGTTGGAAATTTTAAGTTAATATACAGTGCACCGAATTTCTCCGCAAAGTTTCTCAGCAAAGAACCACTTTATAAGCTTTAATTCTGCTTGCAACCTTTGCTATACCAGGCAACTATAGTGCCAGTATAGAGATGCTCGATGGTGTTTATCAATATAGGGATGTGGTAATCCTATTGAGACCTAATTATAATTCCAAAGGGTGTTTGTTAAAGAACTTGCAGATGGTACCATTTTGCCGGCGGAATTCGACACAAGTTTTGTGAAAAAAGGGTGGCGAGCCGCACTCCATACTAGGAGTCTCAACATCCCTAAGATAACTTGCTGACTAGTGTCGACGGTATTAGCGCACTACGTCGCCCGGACGCTGCCTAGTATTTAACCTAGTCGAACCATTGGAGTAAAAACCCTTTCGAAATTTCGATTTTGTACTCCGCAGGTAACCTATATACTACAACGGCCGAGCAAATAAGATAGAACCGGGTCTTGGGATTGCCAGTATCATAGGCTGCCTATCTGTTAGTATACAAGCACATCTCTCATCCCGAGCAAAATAAAATATAACACTTCTCAATTCGTCACCCGAGCAAACTAATTAAATTTTCTACAGATCTTATTCTACTTATTCTTAATTCCACCCCCTAGTATCTTTATATCTAATAACCCAACTATTACTTTATATTATCAAAACTGTGTATTCTCGGCTCTTTGGCGAAACAAATATGTTAAGCTCTGGTGCCTTGATAAACGCCCGAAAACACGGATAGACGTCTTGGTCAGAAAATAAAATAAAAAAATAAATATGTTTACGCGAGAAATCGATTGCCTATTTTAGGCATATATTATTTTGTAGCAATTTGAAATATTTGAAATTTCACGAATAGTCAGCTACAGTAAAACCAAAAACACACACAGACACACACATATTTATGTGTACACGTGTGCGTGTAGATGTGCATGCGCGTGTACTACTCGAAAGAAAAGAAATGCGCCCTAATGAGTAATTTGAGAGGGGTGGGATATGTTTTAGCTGGCTAATGTATGCAAGCTTTGATATCATGGATTCAATTTCTTGATATGATGCACGAATTAAACTCGGAGGGAATCTCAGTGTTCATATAAAGAGGTACGATGATATTCTACTCATATACTGCTCAGTATATATGCACGCATGTGTGTATTCCCCGGGGTGGCGATATCGTAGTCTCAGCGAAATTTGAATTTAAACCCTGCCACTCCAGAACACCATGGAGTGTTGGAAGATGTCAAGAAGCTCGTGGTCAAAATAGATGGAAAGTCGTATATCGCAGGGTACTATCTGAGGTCGGGCCGAATCTAGCGAGTTCCAATACCTCTGCGAGAAAATATACCAAAACCCTATGCACCCCTGCGATATATGCCTTGTCAAAAGAGATTTTTGCATTTCTAGATCTTAATAAAAGAAATTCTATAATGCGTCCTTCAACGCCATTGCCTTCCAAGTTTCGATGTTCGATTTCTCCGGTTTCGCGAACCGGATACAGGCGCGTTTGTCCAATTCAGATCGGTTGCCACTTTCGTCAAGAAGGAAAAGACTATTATCAGATGCGCTGGCAATTCCTTGTTGTGAAGATTTCGGGAGCACAGTCGTTTCCAACCAACGTAGACAGATTTCGATTAGGATATCAAGCAAGTCCTCTTTCAATGATTCTGCAAACTTGGTGGTTTTGCATACGGATAGACGTAGGCTCTCAATATTTTCAGCCGTAAATATATGAATTTTCGGGTCATACGGGCCTAGCATTATCAATTCCGAAGGACGGGGTAGCGGTTGACCTAGAAAGATGGCATTGCCCGTAGAATGAGGGGACGGTGTTGACCATTTTCGGAGCTCCGGTAAACCAGAAAGGTCGTATCCCTCTCGAAGCCGGCGCTCGAATCTTTCATCGGAAGTTTCTTTTTTTCTCAAAGACTTGTCTAACCCGTCCAAGCGAGTGTTGGTAAACTTCGTATCAGCGGTTAAGAACAAGAACGAGCGAGCTGCAGTTCGGTTATGGTCGAAACCAAACCGGCCAAACATGTATTCCGCGTGCGGGCTGTACATCCATACCCCGGCTCCAGAAGGCTGTCTCTGGCTGAGCCTCTGCTTCTTCCGTGTCTCGACGTATTGCCTTGCCTCAGCGATATCGACAAGGCCAGCAGAGTTAGAATTCGCCAGCGAATCACCCTCCTCCTCCTCCTCGGGACCTTCGCCAATTTCGTCGAAATAACGACTCTGGTAATAATCCCAGTCGTATTGGTTGATAACCAGGATATTCTCTTGGAAGGTACTGTCATCATTCATATTGCTTCCGCAATCCTCTTCATAGGGAGAGCCGGAGACCCGTAGGATTTTAGAAATTTCTTGCACAAGTCGACATCTACGTGTGCAACGAACCAACCGGAAACTTGGCCGTGATCATTGTCTATAAGTTGATAAACATTCCAGATTCCGTTCCGAGCGGCAATGTTGTATTGAAACTGGTGAGTTGCGACAGTCCCATTTGCTCGAGGTCGCACGTTGGAGAAGCCTTGAATAGCCGCAGTACTGCCAGCCCAGATATTGTGCAGGGCGCCGAAGCATAAACCTTGTGATCTAATCTCGAATGTGGAGTGAATATTAGCCATCACGAAACAACATAAGCAGCGGGTGCGGTTGGATTTCGAAGGAAGGGGCGCCAGGGGCTTTCTACGGTATATGTTACGGCCAATAGGAGAAAGAGAGGATGGTGCGATATTTGTAAACGATTGGCTACTTAAATATACGAAACGAGATGCTATCTTCGCTCATGTCTGTCTGGTACAAGTCAATATCTTCTGGTGATAAATCCAGCTGGGGACTGTTGTGAGCCCACGAGCATGGGTCCGAGCGAATGCTTTGGTTGCCATATTGCAAAGCGTGTTGCTCGAAACAGAACAAGGCTAACATCCGGGCTGCTTTCCTACCAAGCTTCCGCTTTGACAAAGCCTTAACTCTTCCCCCCAAAAACCAAATACTTGAGATACCTTTATTCACTAGAGCACGATATCCTATCGCTATAGTCTAAAGTGGAAAGAAGGGAGAAAGAAAAGAAGAGAAAGAAATACCCCCTCAAAAAACACATTTGTGAATTTCGTTTGAAGCAACTTTCCAACCGAAATTGAGCAAAGATGTTCACACCTCGCCAGCTATCCCAAACAGACATCAGATTCCGCCAGTTGCTGGAGGGCAGCCCTATGCCAAAGGTAGTGAATATATATAGATACACATACGTTTGGTTTTGCTCGAGTTCAAGAATTAAACTGATTGAGAGTCCAACATCCAGAGCATCCGCCGGGTCTACGAATCGTTAGCGGCGCAAGGACACCATGGGGAGGGTGTGACGCGACAACTCCAAGCTAAAGACGCGAGCGAGACAGAGCGCGCGCCAACACTGCGCGATAGCCATCCATCAAGGAAAGAAAGTGAAGTCACAAAGGAACAAGCTGTCGGGTCGTCAACACCGCAGAACAGGATTGGGGAGGCATCAAGGCAGAAAGGGTCACCGCTATCGGCTAAGGCTGGCAGAGTTGAGAGGTCATATAAACGCGGAATCGGAAAGGTTGGAAATGCTTTTTTTTTGGGTCATGCAATGTATCAAGCTGACGCGAGCCGTGACTACTTAGACAACGCAAACACTTCGTCGCAGAAGCTATCCTGCTTCCGAGACAGAAATTCAAGATCGCTTGCGTGATGAGGTAGCGAACCCACAGAGACGCAAATCAGCTCGTGCGTCAGGTCCGAGAGATTACTGGGTTCTGGGTTCGAAAACTAGGCCACCGATATACAATGAATCGGACCTCTCATGGGGTTATAAGCGTCGAAGGCTTAACACTAACAGATAGATATTCAAAATGAAAAGAAATAGATTGAATTCTTTCCACGATTATTTTTATACGGCTACTGAGTATTCATTAGCGAAGGTGAAACCGGATAGCAGCACATCTAGGAGAAATGCGTGTATATACAGTGTACACTAGGGTTTTGAAGCACCTGAAAGCTGGAAAGTACCACAAAGTAATTGGTTGAGTCTTTTGTATGGATGGAGAAAAAGAAACGACACATGGGCTCGAATTTCGAGGGGAAAAAATGTTCGGATAACGAGTATCTATTTGTATAAACGACAAGGCCTGGAAAAACCAGAGATCTTGTTTTGGCTTGAGTGCCAGTTCCAACTTTAGGCGAGGGAAAAAAACGCATGATCATACCCATCATGAACCATTGATTGCTCAGATAAAATAGAAAGAGCAACCGGAAGGGGAACAGACACGATATCCGGAAGGGAAAAGTTACAATACATTGAATATGAAAAAGGAATCCCAGAACCCCGCGCCATTACATTAGACTAAACAATGGAAAAGAAAAAACCCAGGAGAAATTCGTGTCAAAAGTACAAAGCTTCAAACAAGCATCTAAAGTTCCTGGGAAGCACCCTTGCCAGCCTTTCCGGTCTTCTTGGGGAGAAGGTTCTGGTGAATCTTTGGGAGGACACCACCTGTTTGATAGAGTTAGCAACTGGTACTTGATATATATATATATCCGGGATAATGCTGTATTTACCTTGAGCGATGGTGACATGTCCGAGGAGTTTGTTCAATTCCTCGTCGTTTCTGATGGCAAGCTGCAGATGACGGGGGATAATACGTGTTTTCTTGTTGTCACGGGCAGCATTGCCAGCCAATTCCAAGATTTCGGCGGCGAGGTACTCAAGAACGGCGGCGAGGTAGACTGGGGCACCAGCACCGACACGCTGGGCGTAGTTTCCTTTCCTCAAAAGTCTGTGAACACGACCGACTGGGAAAGCGAGGCCTGCCTTGGAGGATCGGCTAGAATTGGTTTAAACGCGTTAGAATTTAAATACGAAACGTAAGATATAGATGTTCACTGAGTCAGTGAGTGTGTTTGTTTTCCTAGGGAGAAACATACCTCTGCGAGGTCTTTGCGCTACCAGAAGCGGCCTTTCCACCAGATTTTCCACCGGATGCCATTGTGAAGATTTTTTATTTGAAAAACAAAAAAGGATTAGATATTTGTGAGTGGGAAGTTGAGTTCGGTGCGAGAAATTAACTCGTGGGTAGTCAAGAAGGAGATGCGAGGCGTCGTTGGTTTTGAAGAAAAATTGGGAGGGGGAAGGGAGCAACTCTAAAAAGTGGTGGAAACGGTGTCGGGGGAAAGCTGGGAATTTAAATAGCTGTGCGCGGTGGTCGCGAGAGACCACACAAATCAATCAAATCAGCTAGCTGCCCACCGCGCGAGCGAGCGAGCAGGCTTGGCGCAAATAATGTTGACAACAACTTTTTTTTGGGGTTGATTTTATTTAATTTTCGGTGGTCTTCCTGGCGCAACACACGCAACGCAGGAACAAACACACACACACGCGTGCAGCAGCCCCTTCCCAGCCAATCGCGAGCTTGGTTGGCGCATTAGCTGTCGCGTAGCTGTCTCGCCGGTGAGCTGCGCGGTGCTGCTGCTGCTGCTGAGCTGCTGAGCTGCCGGTAAACGATGAGTGCGCGCATGCCTCTGTGTATGTGTGTATGTGTGTAGTGTGGCTACGGGTATGCATGTCTACAAGCTAAGGGGCATCAAGCCAAGTATCTTTCTCTCTCCCTCTTTCTTACTTTCTTTCTTTCTCTGCGGGTGGGCGGGCGGAAAGGAGTTCCCCTGCGCGGAATGGCTCCATGTCGCGCAACGTATTCATCTCAACCGATCATGGCATCGTCGACTTGACCAGATCGCCAGCTCCGGGAAAGGGCGAGGGCCCGCTAGACCGGATACGTAACAACAAAGGCGTGTGCGTGCGTCGCGCGACAAAAACAAATTTACCAGCAAGCACCCCGACCACCGCTGGCTAATGCGTTTACTTGCCTAGCGGAAACCAACTAACTAGTGGTGGTGGTGGTGGTGCGGTGGTGCGAAGGGTGGCAGGTGTTGTGTTATTTTATTGTTTTATTTTACTTGCCCGTTTTTATTTTTTCTCGTTTATTTTCTCTGGGTTGGTGATCTTGTTGAAGGTGCTGGCACCCTACAAATACTCGCGGCGTCCCCTCGACCCTTCCCCGTTTCTCTTCCTTTTCCTTCCTTCCCCCCATTTCATTCCACAGATCTCATCACTCCAACCTCTCAACCACTCGAATCAATTCAAACCTTTGAACGCATCCCAGAAAAACCTAATTTTTCACCTCCCAAAAAACTCAATCAAAATGCCACCAAAAGCTGCTGCTGAAAAGAAGCCATCCACCGCTGGCAAGGCCCCAGCCGGAAAGGCTCCAGTTGAGGAGAAGAAGGCCGGAAAGAAGACCGCCGCCGCCTCTGGAGATAAGAAGAAGCGTACAAAGGCTAGAAAGGAGACCTACTCCTCTTACATCTACAAGGGTATGTTTATTTCCCCCCCGCTTTGAATAAATTCAACGCGTTTTCCCATCTTGGGTCTCAACATCAACCGCGTACTGACTTTTGTAAATATAGTCCTCAAGCAGGTCCACCCAGACACTGGTATCTCCAACCGTGCTATGTCTATCTTGAACTCGTTTGTCAATGGTAAATTTGGTTCCCACTGCGTTTCTATATTAAATTTAAAACTCTCTAATACATTTCTAGATATCTTCGAGCGTGTTGCCACTGAGGCTTCCAAGCTGGCTGCTTATAACAAGAAGAGCACAATCTCTTCGCGTGAGATCCAGACTTCTGTCCGTCTCATCCTCCCTGGTGAATTGGCCAAGCACGCCGTCTCTGAAGGTACCAAGGCCGTCACCAAGTACTCTTCCTCTTCTGCCAAATAAACAATTGAAGTCGATTTGGTTTTATTTTCCCGTCTTTTTTGTAATCTGGGAGATGGCGTTTGAATTTCCTAATTTTTATTTTGAATAAACTCCGAATATCCGTGGGTCCGACTCTTTATATACACCGACCTTCATGTTTTCCTCACCTGACATGTCTCTATCCCTTCCTAAACATGTCGAATCATTCACAAGATTCATGAGCCGTTACGATTCTTCGAGGCATTTTTAATTGAAGTTTCGTGCGTTTTTCGCCTATTGTTGGGGGGGAGATCGCGCGCTAAAATCATGTCTTGTTTTTCTCCCTTTTATGACTGCGTACATTTTTTCCTCTTTCCGCGATGATGGGTTCATGGGTTTCTGCGCATCTCTTATTCGGGTTCAGCTTTTTATCGGGGTCCTGGCTTTGTATAATACTTTTAGGTTTACGAATCCAACCTTTCTCCCAATATTTTGCTCATCACCACTCTAGTTTGTGATCTGTTATCAGAATTCGAAACGTGAGCTCTGAGATCTAAGATTTAGCTAGCTAAATGAATCTACTTGTACACACTAACACGATGCATAGCATGGCGATTCTCAGTATCACAACTATGTAGACTGATCGTCTGACAAACCTATAGTACCCTTTCATCATGTGATCTATGATACTTGGTCTCCCATTCGGCTTCGGCTTCGACCTCATCCCAATAACATCGGTAAATTTATATTCTTCTAGATCCTCCCTTTGCCGCCGTCGATATGCCCAAGCCAACACCCAAACAACGATCCTAAAGTCCCACCCATTGAAAAACGGATATTGAAAGCTATCAACGAAATCAAATGGGGGTAAAAAATCAAGCAGGTCTGCTAATACGGCATATGTAATTCCCCAAAGCATCAAGTCCTCGTGCATTTGCTCCTGCCTATCGATATCATCGCTGCGGCTGAAGGATACTTCTTCCGGTTTTAGATGAATCGCTGATGCAAACATAGACCCGAACATGACCTTAAAGAACGGCTTGAGTAGCTGTGACGTGCCCGCCGCCATTCGGTCCGAGACATCAATGGCGTGGTACGTCTTGTGCTTCCCGTCAATGAGGGAACTGATAGGTATCCAGAATGCCGCTGCTACCTCTGAGGCTTGCAGCTTCAGCGGCGGCATCATTTCTTCGGTCCACAAGAAAACTACGTATATATTAGATATGTTAGCGATTTTAGGCTCAGTTCAAACTATTTTTAAAACACCATATTTACCAAATGGACATAAAACCATCAACCTACTGCAGTGATTAGCAAGCTTTAAGTAGTTGTGCTCCGGGCTAGCGCTAAACCAGCTATACTCACGGCTTCTGGCCCCAGTTTGTGATAATAACCCTCTGTGGCAAAGCACCGCATAAAAGCGCCTCCCCAGACGTCAAGTTTAATCCCACCTAGCACGATCGATTTCATGTTACCTTCCCATTCTACACCATCGTACCAGGAAGACTAAATCAACATCACCATAGTTACCTCTTCAATGCATTCGCGGATGGCAGCGGCTTCGTCACCATCATCCTCCTTATCCCTCTTCCCACCTGGTAGAGCAACATGCCCCGTCCACCTATCCCCAGATCTTGACGATCTCTTTATGAAAAGTATCTCAGGCACAGCATCTTGGACCCAGTTTGGCTGGAAAGCGTCCTCAATATCGCCTGCATCACAACACTTATATGGGTCCTTCCTTGAAGATCTGCGACGGTGCTGGCCATGCTCTTCCGTTGCAGTTTTCAACAATACGGGGGTCCTTAGTCGTATTACTACAGCTACGGATGCTCTCTTGCTCGGGTTGGGGATGTTGTACACTGGACGAGTCGTCAAGTCTTGTAGGAAACGCTGTGCACACTTAGTATGTATGTCATATACAAAAGTAAAACACGAAACCTATTAAAACCATCCCCCCAATTGCACCAAGGAATGATAGCCAAGACCTGCCAGACATTTACATACCTTGAGATACAAACGGGAGTCACCCATTATCAATGCCCACCAACTAGCACTGTCGGTGTAATAACCAAAAATAGCGATACTTCAGCTCTTGCGCAGAATGTGTTGTTTGATCACCTTTGTACAGAGTACAGAGTGTTGCTTTTACTTGGGGAAATTTGTAATTCGAGGCTTGCCTGCGCGATAGTTAATATATATGCTAAAGCTGCAAAATTGAATAAAAAAGCAGTAGCTCAGAAACCAAGGGCTCACACAAGCATCCTCCAGTATCTTGACAAAAAAAGTATCCGGTATTGATTTGCAGACACTCAATACTACAATCCAAAGACCATAGGCTCGTATATTACGGACCGAGTTTCACAAGCACGGTGGTCATCCAAGGGCGAGATAGTGATGCAAAACAGAAGCCAATTGCAACAAATATTTCTTGATATATAAAATATCATCCAGCATACATCCATTGCAAACCTGACCAGGACTGTCTGTCTGAAGTGCGTGTCGGCCCTTGTTTCGGTCAAGACTTGGACTCTCGCAAGCCGTTCTCACTTCTATTGTGTTTTGGTTTGGGATCGAGACTGTTCTTACTGGTACCGCGTCGTCCATACCTCGGCTACTGACCAAAACAACAACAACAAAACGGAAAACTACTGTCACAATCACAACAACCAGTCTTGTACCTAGACAAAGCACAACAACAACAATTACAACAACACAACAAATAATATCGGGTTCATGGGATCGAAAGCGCACATTATTCACTACTATGAAGGTATACATTTATAGACACCGGGTTTTAAAACCCAAATCCAAACTCAACACCGGTGAAAACAGCACGGAGACTACCGAGAGATGATGCCAAGAAGATAAAAGGGAGAAAACCAGGTGCCGCCTCTGTAGCTTTGCTAAATGCTGGGACGACCACGATAAACCACCATATGAATCCTCTCATTTCAAGGGTGGACACATGTGTTCCCCAAGGTTGAAAGTAGAAAAGTTAAAGTTACCCGAATTTGTAAATAAAACCCAATCACCTCGTGACGGCAGCGTGCAGGACCTGCGTCCGGAAGAAACCTCCTTTCGTTTTCTCAATAACTTGCTGGTAAACCGATTGCGGCGGGTGGTTCATGATGACGGTGCCCTGAAAGCGTAGGAATGTCAGCCAAAACTACGATACGGAATGGGCTTAATAGGGTCTCATACGTTTTTATAATCAATCTTGGCATCGACTCGGGTGTCGCGGATCAGGTTAACAATCCACTTCTCTCCTTCGTCCTGGGACAAGTTTAGTCGCTGTGAAAGATCCCTATTGGCAACATGTTAGCCTATGGACGCCGTAAAATATTGTGTATCCCGCCGGGGGGGGTCCTGGTGGGCCTACTTGATATCGATTCGCTGGTGTATCCGACAATAGGCTTCACTGATCAAATGTCTGGCGGATTCAATAAAGCCATCTGCTGATCCTAAAAGGAAGAAATCGCTTCTCAGAACAGCATCGGCCTCCCCCAACTTCTTCTGCGCTTCCTCAAAATCAAAGTCAAGATGCAGGGCGGCGATGAATTCCGTTATTGGATCGCTGTATTCATACAACTCTTGCTTCACAACGCGGACCAACTCTTTGAACTGTTTTTGCTGGACAGCAGCAGCCCTGGAGCCACTAGCGTTGCGGTTCTTGCTAGTGATGACAGCAGCGGCAAGATACCTTAGAATCCAAGGACAGGATGTCTGAATGGTGTTGATAAAGTTAGGGGAGAAGAACATTTCTAAGATAGTGTCACGGGCAGCCTCGTGGTTGAAAAGGGGAAAGAGGGCCCAGTGAATAAGCCAGGTTCGCTGCTGCAACTGGGAGGTCGGGCTGACAAAAGCTTTTGTGTCGATATTTTCTTTGATCTTTTGGATCTCCTCCATTGCGCCCTCCCAGTTGACAGTAAGTATTTCGCAGGCCAACTTCCCCCAGGTTGCTTGGTTGACTTTGTCGCCATCGGTAGACTAAGCAAATGAAATTTAATGAGTACGGCTGGAATGGATAGAAACCAGGATCGTGGACTTTGTCTTACCAGGATCCTGAAGGAATATAATATATCCGAGGCCTGCGCGTAGCTACCACGACTATACGCGCCCTGGCCGTATCTCAGCAAGGCATCTATCATGTCGTCGGTGACCTTTACGAAAATGAAAGGAACAATTAGCATTTTTTGGATTCAAGAATAAGCCCGGATGAGTCCATGGTATTCTTACACCGTGTGTGTCCTTGAGGAACTGCAGGTTCTGGACCTTGTCTGATCTAAAGTTGCTGATAACATCTGGATTCTCCAACAAACCAGTGATTGTTACAGTCTCATCCTGAAGTTTGTTCCACTCTTGCATAACTTTCTCTCTCTTGAGGAGAAATTCTCTGGGCACCTCCGCAGTCTCCCCATGTATTTGCTTCCATAGATCCATCAAGTAATCAGTCATGTTTGTCGGTTCGAGAAGGTCGTAGGTGTTCTGTAAAAGTTCCTCGGCAGGGTATAACTGCTGGTCTCGCATGAATGCGAGAAGATGGAAGATGAGATGGCGATCGAGGTATGGCATTATCTTGGGCGTAAGGTCGAATTTTCGAGCTGTTTCGATGCTGATACCCTCCGCCGTGACGTCTGCCGCAGCAGCAGCGACCTGAGCTCCCTCTGACGACATCTTTGGTAAAATGTTGGAAGTCGATAGAAGAAGAAGAAGGGCAGGGACCGAGGGGAGGAGACTCGGGAAGACGGTGATTCCGTGAACAAGTTGATGTGCTCGCCTGCTTCCTTGTGGGGTTATAGGCTGGGGGATTGCATTCAGCCACTAGCAAAAAGGTCAAGCTTGAAAAAATTGTTGTGTGCGTTCGAAAATTTAAGCGCTACAGACACACCAAAACGAACATGCGAAGCGCGACAAACGCGACAAACGCAATGCCATCAATCTGCACAGGTGATGCCCTCTTCGCGCTGTTATGACATGTATGCATAGTTGTAAGACAGCTTCAGAGAAAATTCTGTTATTGCCGTGTGTCTTGGGTAGCCAATATGGGTCCCTACTGATGGAAATATAATTAAAGGTTGTATACGAACGAGATGTTACAAGAGAAGCTGTGAAAACGGCACAGGTGATATCATGAGGAGTTCTGAAAATTCTCAAATCGAATCGCCAACTGCGGTGTACCAGCTTCAAAAGGTAGTTGAAATATTGAAATGTTGTTACAAAGTATATTCGCCAGCCGAAACTTGACACAAATTTAAATGTTGCCTTATTGCACCCCCCGTCTAAATTGAAAACAAGTAAAGAAAAGGAGAGACATATATATCTGTCTCTATACATATAGGGAGGGAGAGATCGTCAAAAGTCTTTCATCATAGAAATGTCCAAAAGGCGCTAGGAAAGTTAAGAAGAATGCGTCGAAAAAAGAAAAATATAGTCTTAGCCAAAAAATACAGAGTCTCCTGACGCCAAAGCCCACTGGTCTGAAAGGGACGACGTATCAAAACATTCGATAGGACGGCATTTAACGGGGGCGCGGAATTAAAATGGGATATATATATAAAAAGAGACCTCTTTCTAGCATCCTGTTAATCACCCGCTGAAGTCGATTGTTTTCAAATGTTACCTTATCCTCTAGCTGCTAGGTTTTTGCTCTGGAATAGCATAGATTCCCTCGCTCATATTATCTAGGATGTCCCGGCCTTGGTTTTTAAGTGTTGGGATACCGGGTTCGTCTCCGACAACGAAATATCTGGGCTCCCATTCTTTATTTTCAGCCGTTCGCTCGGCAGCCTCTTTTCTTTTCTGGTCTTCAATTTCGACCTTAAGATCGGTGGCTAGGTCATATTCAGCTGCGACGATGGCATCTGTGACCTTCTGCCACATCTTTCGGCTTTCATTATCAAGCTGATCCTTTTCCTCAGGAACGAACTTTTCAGCGACGGACAATGGGTTCACGTCGACGATGAGATTTTTTTCCTGTGTTCGTTGGTGTCAGCCTTCTATGAACGCAGACTTTCTAACCGTGTTGATTTCTATACCTTTGCGCCTGCAAGTGTGTAGTACAGCTCGGAAATCCACGAGCCGTCGATCCTGGCTTTGATATCCTTGTCCGGCACATCTCGTATGCGGATGATCGTATCATTTTCGGGGTCGTAAGTGAAGATGACACCTTCAACCTTGTATTTCGATCTGCCAACCCATGGTTCATCAAGATAATGGAGAATGACTTTCAACTTGCGTTTAGGGCATGTGATATAGCAAACGTCCTGCACCGTTATGCTCAGAGCGCCTTTCCCGGTGTTAGTTTCTCGAACTCTATCGAGGATTTGGCTTTGGGGTCGTACCGCTGAGCAACCCGCCGAGATGTGCCGCTGGATGGGTAAGATTCCACACCTCATCTGTGTTACTATTGCTATCGTGGATATTGATAAATATCCCAAGATTGTGACCCCCAGGGGCGACTTTGACTATAGGTTTAAAGCATCAGCAAATGCCCTGGAGCTTCAGGATTTCAGAATAACGTACTGGAAGTACCAGTGAATTTGGCACTTATCTGTTCCTATATTTAGCATCCAGATTGGCATAGAAATACTTCCTGGGCGTTATCATACCTGGTCGTATCCCTTGGCTGAGATTCCTTTCTCTTTGCACTCGACATAAAATGCGGAGATTGGTGGATGGTGTGACGTCTGTTCCGTAAGGAAGCAAACCCGAGTAGGCTTTTGATCCGCCGCGTGTCCAGATTGTTCCGGTTTGACATCCCAGTGGCACTATCGAAAGCTTTAGCATCCATGAAGCTGGATATATGGAGTGATGTTAATACCCTGAAGAATTCGCCGAGCGTAGAGTTATAAGGCTACAAGAGAACAAGGCTAGATTTAGCTTTGATGGTGATACTGAATTATAGTTTAGAGCAATTTTCGTTACCTTGCAGGGTTTGCCTTTAATAAATTTCTGGAAGCCAGGATGTATCTTAGTATTGATGGAGGGGAGCACTATGGAGTGGTAAAAACATACCAAATCTTTGGTGAACCAAAACTTTAAAACTGAGATACACCTTTCTATGTCGTCATTTGAATCTCCCATCCTAATTCGAGTGTAAGTATTTTCGGATTCGTAGCATGGCTTTGTTGACACGCTGCAGTCTTACTGTACAAATGCATCCGGGCTATTCTAAAGTCAGTAAAGCAGTGCCTTGGAACAAGCTCCACGGTTCGAGGTATCCAACGTACTAATCAAGGTAGTTCCAGTACTCTAGATTCGGGATTGGCTCCATCAGTTGGGCTGGTAGTGAGAACCGCACACTTGCCAGGTCAGTAACTCCCAGAAATCTGTACACACGAGATTTAGTCATTTCAAATTTAAGAGGACCCGGAAGGTCGCATGGTTCGGGGCGAACTACCTCCTGAGTATACTGAGAAGGAGCCCGATTTTGCCTTTTGTTTTGGAATCCTGTGGCAAGCTGCCTGGTGTCGTTGGGCGCGATGCCGGGTTGGAGCGCGAAGGGGACGCAGTGGCAGACATATTGTCCTGCTATTTGGACTTATTTCGTTTCTGTTTGAAATCTCGTTTGGAAAGGGGGGTTGGAGGACGCAGGGCCGGTAGTTTCGTTTGAAAGAGCTACCGGAGGTGGTCGGTGGGCTATTGAATATGAGAGCAGACTTTAGAGGTCGTTAGATCCGGAGAGGACGGTGTGGAGGGGGGTATTCTTGCTCGGAGGTCTTGTTAGTTTGCAGCTAGGAAGGTGGTTGGTTGGGAGAAGAGAATCTGGGGGTGATGATGTATCCGGAGTATATACCTTGACGAGATCGAGCTTGGACTCGGGGCTCTGTGAGGGCTATGGACAGAGTGGTTCAGCTGGCGAGGACTGGTTTGGCGGGCTCCTTGCGTGGTTGGCCGAGGTTTTTTTTATTTTTTTTTACTCCCTTCTTTCTTTTTCCCAGTTTGCTTTCCTCTGCTTTCCTGCTCGCGAGCTAAGCTGAGATGACGTTCCTTGGCAGTGATGCCGCTTGTCGGATAGCTCGAATTCACCAGCCAGAGCACTACAGGGGCTAGTTTATCCGATCTGATACGAAGAGATGGTGGAATGAGAACAAGTCCCCTAACAGAGAAATAACAACAAGGCAAGGAGGGGTCGGATTTCGGGAGCTATGTTCTACTATATATGTGATGGGGAATGTTGGGCGGATGAGGGACAAGGAGATGGTTGCCTTTTATGAACACTTGCGGCCAAACCACACAGTCTGAGATTCTCCCAACGACCTCGAGCTCCGTTTCCCAGCGGTTTCTTCCCTTTCCGCCAGTCCTTTTTCGCTATATTCTGGTGCTGGCTTTTATGGGGGAAGGTACCCGGCCTGGCGGCGGTAAATGGATCTGTCTACCCAGGTGATATAACGCACCCATCGGCCATAGCTACCTGGAACCTCTCTGCTCACTGGATCCATAAAAGGCAGATACAAAGAGGCACCAGCTGATGCTGGCACTGGTGCTTGCGGTTTCAGGTACCAACGGGGATGACGACTGGTACTTGCAAGCCTGTGTGGACCACAGGCGAGAAGATGAGACCCGAGCCACATGGGCACAATTGTAGCCTCCCATTTGTTGGAAATAGAGACCGTATCGCATCGCATCCTTCGGCGAGCCATATCGATATCCGATTCTCTCCTCTCCTCTCCTCTCCTCACCAGATTCTGTCCCCTTCTTCCTTGAACGCGACGCCGGACCGTGCTGCACCCGGCATATTCTTGGTTTTGTCTCTATAGAAGCGCCCATGGTGGGGCCAGCTATCGTGCACCCAACCGGGCCGCGGCGCGACAAGAGCACCTGGTAGTCAACGACATGAACTCAACCACATCTATACCGCTACATCTAGCTAGAACAGGTAAAAGTTCTTGAGGTGGGCGTTGAGTTGCCCCTCGTTGGACGGCGGGGTTCTACTCTGTCGCTTACTGCTCAGGATATAAAATATGCCACCGCATCGGCCTTCAGCCACTTCCCATGCTCGTATGTAAATTTGGGAGCCCAGAATAGTAGCCAAAAAGAGATATAGAAAACACTAGTGAGTTTTCGATTCGATAGATTATATATTTTCGAATTTTATACACTCCAGAGGCTCCACACCAAATCCTTTATATACATACTTTGAGCAAAACGGTTTAAATGCGGAAATAGAACCAAAAAAAGGACGAAAGGTTGTTTTAAAAATAATACGAGAAGGCTGGAAACAGTGACGAGGTCAAAGGCAAAGCAACAACGCGACAATTTGAGCTTTGTAAGCTTCGTTGTCTTTCGTTTTTCAGAGCAAGGACTGATGAAAAACTATAAGTTCCAAACAGGCCATTCTCCTATTTATTCGATATAGTATCTTTGTTTATTTGCTCTGGACCATTCCAGGCCCCTTGTAGTCCGGAGCGGAAAAACCTGTGATGGGTTCAGACTTCTGCTCCTTCAGGTATTCGTTGGACATTTCCTGCCATTCCTTGTTCAAGGTCTTCGGTGGGGGTCCTGCAGTGAGCGCGTGTCCACCAAAGAAGACGACCGCTGTCACGGCTAGGACACCAACGACGCCTTTGAAGACGGCCCAGTTCTCACCTGGTGGGTCTCCTCTACGAGGACCGTGAGGGCCAAACGCTATCCAGTATGCTGCGTAGAGACGATTGATAATAGAGTGTTAGCTACCTTTTATTTTACTTTTTTAAAATTTTCTGCAGTGCCATCATATATACTGGATGGCGCGAGAAAGAAATGGAAAGAGTATACACGTTGGAGGATATAATACGTACAAGCCTTCTTCTCCTGCACTGTAAGATCGGCCCAGGAGCCCTTCATTCGATCTCTCAAAGCCATCCATAACTCGGCCTGCTCCTGTGGTGGCATGTTTTCCCAACGTTTCTCGATATCCGCGAGCATTGGGGCAGAGACGGCGTGGGCAGGAGCCGTTGAAGAATTGCGTTTAGTCAAGCATTGAGGAGTCGTGATGGCGGATCGAGGAATGATGGTGGCCGCTCTCGAGGGAGTGAGTCGGAGGAGGCTCGAGGCGGTGGGCTTGGCTCGGAGGAAGGACATTGTGACGGGCGTGGCAGAGATTTATCTACGAGCCGGGGGATGCGAGTGATAGGTAGGCTTCAGGCGGAGGTCTAATCTAGGGCTCAATTGGCATCTAGGACAGGATGGGGAGTGGAATGTGAGCGTGAAGAGGGGGGTCGGAGGAGGGGAAGGAAGAAGAGTGTAGTTGGAGGGTTTTTCGGGTGTCGTTGTCGTTGTAGTTGTCGTTGCTGCTCCAATTTTTTTCCTCCAAAACCCTTCGTCAATCGCAGCGGGCAACTGGCATGTTCGGCTAACGTGCACCACCAAAACATCACACCACTTTTCTGCAGCGGCCGTCCCCATCATCACAACAATGATAAAATATTATCCCATCGGGCGCTCTTATCGGGGCCGTATTACTGATCATCACAGAGCGGCTTTCCAGCTGTGGGCAGAGTATATATATGAGACCATGCATATTCGCAAGCTGCCAAAAGACACCAACAGCGAACCCAGGTCGAACCACGATGTGATTTTATGTTTGGAGGAGATAGTACAGAACCAGACTGGCGTTTAACCAGGCCGCATACTCCTCGGACTGCTGCTGGTCAACTGGGTAGTCATTCGTGCCCGGTCGGATCCGGTGCAGCGGATGTCTAGCACTGTAGCACCGTGGTGGTGGTAAGCGAAACAAGCCATCGAGAGTTATTTTTCGACATAATTAAGTATTTATGCTCTTGATGATAGGCCTTGTGTTATATCACGGAGTGAATGATGGCGAAAGTGGTGCGCATTTGTAAGAACAAGGCAAAAGTGGCTATGCGTATCTCATCCTCATTTTGGAGCTCACGAGCTTGCCCGCTCACCCGCTCACCCGCGCTCTGGGTGACCCAGATTGAACACGAGCTCTAAAGATCTGAAAGAAACGGCCTGTCTGGACCCTAACTCCTGGCGGTGCGAAGAATCAAATTCTCGGCGAAAGTGAAAGGATAATCGCTCAGGAATCCTAAACGCCGGCATTTGCAATATTTGTAAAATCCTTTTTTTTGGGGATTCGCTTTCTCTTTCCAAATAATTTGTTTTTCTTGATCATGATGCCCACCTCGTTTTGTCCCTCACGATAACGCGAAGAGCTTGAGTTCGAGGATATATCGGAGGCTAGAATCGACTTCGGAAGCTAGTACTTCGGGATCTCGTTTGGAAGCCAGCCGAGGCGGCCAGGGCTGCGGAAGCTTGCCGCAGCGTGTTTATGAAATAATACGGAAGGCCCGATGCGATGGTCGGGGAGGGATCGGGTTGTCAAGTAACAACACCCAAGGTTAAAGAACAGTATGTAAATGTACCTGGACTGCAAAAACAGCGCATCTTTAAGCTTGTTCCTCCGCGAGAGAGGGAGGGAAGGAGTGGTGATGAGGCATCGAGGTGACGGTGGAATGCAATATTAATAATATCGAAAAGGAACAACCGGTTTCGTATTTTTAAACAAATTTAGCCCAAGCGGGGACTGAGACTCCAGCGCTAGTCCGGAATGTGAGCTTCCACGCGGATGCCGGGTTTTCACCCAAGCTCGTCGTCGAGGTGTGTCTGGGCGACGGAGCATTAATCACATATATCAAGACATCAGTGTATAAGAATGCAACGGTGGGATAGCAGCACACACACAAAGACCTTAGTGTCCATGTGAATGTCCATGTACATAATGCAATGGTGAAATCCGAATGTGCTTTGCAGGCGGGGGGCGATCAGCGCAGGATGGAGTGACTGGAAAGCAGACGCGCGAGGTTGGCCAGGTTGGGGGTCCAAAGAGAGGTTAGACGGATCCAGAGCCTGGAGAACGAGGCGGAGGGGAGGAGGAGGAGGAGGAGGAGTGCCTGGGAACGGCGAGCAACGAAAGACCCTGGTCACCGCGTCCACCATCCATCCATCCCGCCCGGCTGCTGTTGCTGCTAACCCTGATAGCTCGAAATTCTAAAATTTCTGTTGAGACCGATTTCAATTAATAGATTTTGTTTTTCTTTTTGGCCGATGCCGTTTATCAGCAGCAGGTGGCGGCTCGCCATAAGGTTTTTTTCTTTTGGGTGAATTTTTCAGCACCGAAATATAAAACCCTTCCCGATCCGCCCCTCCCTGACGTCTTCCCCTCCCCTCCTCTCTTCCTCCCCTCATCATACCAATCCTGCTCCCTCCAGACCCATAGCAATCGTTTCAATTCCAATTGAAAAGACATTGCTTGAACAAACTCAATCGTTTTTTCTCTTATTCTATCACAAGTACGTATATACCAAATCTATCGTACCCAATCTATACCAAAAACACCCCGCGTTCTCTAAAGTGGGGTGATGGTGGGGTACTACTCTCATGAACATGCCAGCTAATAAACCCTCCCAGATACCGTCAACATGGTTGTCAAAGTTGGAATCAACGGATTCGGCCGTATTGGCCGCATCGTAAGTACTTGCTGGAACCATCCAATCGGTCCTACAGATGCTAATTCCCATGTGCCGAGTAGGTCTTCAGGAACGCGTACGTATCCCCACCGTGGCATCACTCCGCTCTGGTAATCATCGTAGCTATATTTCAACTTACACATCGTCGGTTCTTAGCCTCGAGCACCCGGAGATCGAGGTCGTTGCTGTCAACGATCCATTCATCGCGCTCGATTACGCTGTAAGTTCTCCCATTCGACACTGATTACCACCTCATCTGCGGATGCTAACCACGGCCACCCCGATATGTTAGGTCTACATGCTCAAGTATGACTCTACCCACGGGAACTTCAAGGGAGAAGTCTCCGTCGATGGAAAGGACCTCATTGTCAATGGCAAGAAAATCAGATTCTACGCTGAGAGGGATCCAAATGCCATCCCATGGAAGGAGACCGAAGCTTATTACATCGTCGAATCCACTGGTGTGTTTACCACCATCGAAAAAGCTAAGGCTCACTTGACCGGTGGTGCCAAGAAAGTCATCATCTCCGCTCCATCCGCCGATGCCCCAATGTTCGTCTGCGGTGTCAACCTAGAAACTTACACAAGTGATATCCAAATCCTCTCAAATGCCTCCTGCACAACCAACTGCTTGGCTCCTCTCGCTAAGGTTATTCACGATAAGGTAAGCCTCCGTATTCACGGCTAGAGGAAACTCCCCGGGTGTGATGGAAACTCTTCTGACAACCTTGATCCTATTAGTACGGAATTGTTGAAGGTTTGATGACCACCGTCCACTCCTATACTGCCACCCAGAAGACCGTCGACGGGCCATCCGCGAAGGACTGGCGTGGTGGACGTACCGCCGCCACCAACATTATACCATCATCCACTGGTGCCGCCAAGGCCGTCGGAAAGGTCATCCCATCGTTGAATGGCAAGTTGACCGGCATGTCTTTCCGTGTCCCAACCTCGAACGTCTCCGTTGTGGATCTCACCTGCAGACTTGAGAAGGGTGCCAAGTATGAGGAAATTGTCAAAACTATCAAGGAAGCCGCCGATGGCCCACTTAAGGGAGTTTTGGCCTACACCAACGACGAAGTCGTCTCTACCGATTTAAATGGTAATGACAACTCCAGTATCTTCGATATCAAGGCTGGTATCTCCTTGAACGATAACTTTGTTAAGTTGGTTTCCTGGTATGACAACGAGTGGGGATATTCTCGTCGCTGCCTTGACCTCATCAGCCACATTTCCAAAGTTGATTCCCAGCTGATTTGATTATGATTACACCCTTTTTTTTAAATACCTTCCACGGCTATCGTTGATCAATGCGTTAGAAAGAGATAACACTCTTTGGGTTTGATGTTGCGTTCTGTCGGTTGCTTTCTCGCAAGGAAGTAATTATCCTCGCGTCGGCAGGTTAGTTCGTAATTGCTGCTCTTGGGAAGGGAGAACATTTTGTAACTAGTCGAAGTCAGGCTTTAATCCACCCTAACATTGAGTCCGTGCTAGTAAATAGATTACAAAGGTGATAAAACTTGTGAATTGGTTGGGTACTCGCTTATCTACAGCCTTGGTCCGAAAAACTTAAAAAAAGTATAACAAAAACTGAGCTAGATGTAACCCCAAAATGGCACGGATCTCAATTTGTCGGAGACTCTCGGTATTCGTACATACCACCCTTTCTCGCTTTATTGCGCATGTCATAACCCCTTTCTCGATACCTTTTATCTGATTCCTCTCTTTGCTCTTCTAGCTGTTGCGTGGTAGGGAAGTCGCTTTCCCAAAAGAATTTGACTTCCGCTGCCTTTTCATGTTGTGCTTTATGTCTCCCATATCGTAACGCTTGCTCTGTCTTCCTGACGGTATCCTTCCATTCTCTATACTGGTCATAATTACGCAACATGTCTTCCTCGTCCTCATCGTCGTCCCCCGTTTGTGAGGAGCCCGAAATTCCAAACTTAGGACCTTTGAACACCTCAGGCGGTTGCCACATCTCGTGCAGCTTTCCGCTTGCTAAGTCCTTACAGCAAGGCTTGACACAGGTTGGAAGACACATTTTCTTGTCTTTGCTTCTGACAACCTCGGCAAACGCGTAGTCGTATCCGTCATTTTTGCTTGGGTTTATACGGTATCTACTGGGTGACAGGGGGTTGTGAGATACTGGTTTCGTGGTTGCAGGGGCAGAGGATCCTTCTTTTCGCCTTTTCTTCGGTTGTGAGGTTTCTCGAAATTCCTCAGTAATTCTTTTGTTCCCAAGAGTAGACCCGGTTGCGGATTTGGTATTTTGTTCGAGACATGGGAAGAGGCTGCTAGTGGGCTTCGCTGTAGGCCACCTCTCAACTTCCACGGGTTCCGTATCCGGAGACTCGCAGCTTTTCCTCGTAAATATTGCTGGTATCGGGGGCGGGAGGTGTTCGTTTTTGGCCAGAGTGGATGATAGCCCGCCCAGCGGTTTCCAATCGGGTAGCTTTGAAGCTGCGAGCAGATGATTAGGATCCGGGATCTCCTTTAGAGGATTACGAGGTTTAAATGATGGAGAAGGCTCGGGTATACGGGCAGGGACTGCAGATTTTTTGAACACATCATTGTCAACTTTTTCGGCGCTTGTGAGCTGGATTGAGAGACTGCCTGAGCTTCCGTCGGTATTCATGGTTATAGTACCCTGACTGGAAACCTTGATTGGTTGTGCATCTGTTTGTTCTAGAAACGGGCCTTCTTGGGCAGTTGGATTTATCTTATTGTATGTTGTAAATAACGGAGGGCGGGTTTCGTGGTGCCATTGACTCGAGCCGCTTTGCATTGATTTTGTGGTGGCTTGGGGTAATACGTTCTGCGGCTTTGAAATATTTCCTCGGATTTCGTTTTCTTCATCAATTGTCAATCGACTCTTGAAATGCTCAGCTTCTTGTGCTCGGCTAGCTCCGATCACGTTATCTAGATCGAAGCTGCTTTGATCATTCCCGATAAGCCGGCTATAACCATATTTTGAATACCAATCCATTTGAGAACTAGGTTCTACTTTAATTCCAGCGGTATGTTCCGCCGTCCTGCTGGCTCTGCTGAATTCCTCGATAGGCGAAACAGGCTCAGGATGGAGGATAGCTAGGGTTTCGTGTCCAGGTTTTCTCATAATAGCCCTTGATGTTGGTGAGAATTTGAGAAGACTTTCGGGCTCTTCATCACTGGTGAGATCTGGATTATCGGGTAGCGGCGGATTGTGATGTGTTTCTTTCGCTGTTGTGAGCGGGTCGGACATCGAGGAGGTTGGAGCAGGGGTAGCTGTCAGTTGGGGATTTTGCGGCTTATTGATGGGAACGGATTGGTGAAGCATCTGAGACAACATCGATAAAGCGGTCTTTGTTTCGGTCCATTGGTCGTGCGATGGGTATCGCTCAAAATCCGATGCATCAACTGTGCCCTGCTCAAGAACACTGGTTTTCCATTGTTCAAATTCACTCTTCTGTGCCTCAGAAATTCTTCTGCCTTGAGTCTCAACCTTTTGTAGTACTTTGGAGAAAAACTCCATTTTTTTGGTCATTTCTCTATACTTCTTTTGGTAGGTCACGACCTTCTCCCTCTCCGTATCCAGCTCTACGCCAAGTTCCTTGTATTTCCGTAACTGACGTTGGCACCTGTCTTGTTCCTTTTTCAGGTGAATTTCCTTTTCTTTTCTCTTGAGTCTGACATTCTCATATTTGGCTCGGGTCGCTTGTAGCTCCTGAATAGCTCTATCGTAGTTGCATTTGCTCACATACTCTGAACCATCGATGACGTGAGTCTGAGGCGGTGAACCGGAAACCGCAGGCAAAGGTTCATTTTCGAGGTCAACGCCTCGGATGCCACGGAAGTCAAGATTCCCGCGTTCTTCTCTTGATTCGTCGAGTTTTATTTGTAGTAGTTCTTCCTTTTTACGGGCCTGTGCTTCGAATTCTTCGTTCCGGGCTTCGAATTCCTCTGTTGCCAGGCGTCGATGTTAGACCTAGGACTTGTTTGTTTTGGTTGGTGGTGGCGCGCCACTGTACGTACTTATGATGGTTCTGGCCTGTTGGGTAAAGATATGGAAGGATTGCGAGAGCGATGCAATGACCGGGTACTGGTCGTCCAGCGGGGACGCCATCTTGTCTTCTTGTGTGTCGACTTCTGGAACAGCGTGAACGGGGTGAGGTTGTCGGAGGAGAATGTTGTGGTGGTGGTCGCGCGGTACTGGGCGACGCGTAAAGTGTTGTTGGACGTTCCCCATCCCGGCCCGATTGCCGCTTTCGGCAACAGTCGATAACTCATTGCATGTATCATACCATCTTCAAACTTCCCCCACAGCGTCCTCTGCTCACCCTAACCAACTACCAAAGTCATGGCAAAGCGGCGGCGCATATCCGACTTATCACAGGATTGCGACGATACTACCACAACCGCAAAAGAGCGGGTTTTAAAGAAGCGGTTCTTCGGCAAGTCGCATTTGCTTGACCTTCCTCAGGAGCTCGTTCTACGAATATTACACTTCCTCCCGGTACAATCAGTCCTCACGGTTTCCCGGACCTCACGAAAGCTACATACTCTTGCCTCTGACCCGCAACTGTGGAAATCCAAGTTTTGGGCGAGGTTCATCTATCCTAGAATCCAGAGAAGAGCAAAACTCGGCCTCCCGGAACTATTCAGTCACCATGACAGCTGGACGAAGGAATCTAGCCTTGAAAGCGACTGGAAGAAATGGCTTGATGACCATACTTTGATTCAAGAAGAAAGGGCTCTAGCCACTCCCTCCGGCCTGTCGCGAGACTCGGGCACTCGACTCCGGATGGCGATCAAGCCGACTATCAAGACACCCACTCTAGACTGGAAAGCAAAGTTCAGACTCCGGACGAATTGGCAGCGGGGCACACCTCGGATAAGCAACCTTCGTCTTTTGGAATCACTTGTGCAAATCAATACAGAGAGACCCCAGGCCGGACTAAAACCAAAAGGGCCCCCCATAGTCGGCTGCTTTTATGAGGTAAGTTTGAGATCTCAACTTTGTACCGAAATATATGTTTAGCCTACTAACCTATCTGCAGGGTTACTTTTTTGTCGCCGATCTCGTTCATGGAATACGAGTGTTCAATTGTGGAAGCTCCACCACCAATAACCAAACCCTGCTAGTTGAACGAACCAGCTCTCTGGGCAACCCCACCTGTATAAAAGTCGAGGAGAGTCTAGTCAACGACCCCTCGAGAAGACTCTACAAAACTAGGGGAATCGATTTTGTGGTCGGCTACCATAACGGAAGCGCCGTGATCTTACACTTCGATCAAAACTCCTGTCAGCTATCCGAGAAGTATACAAAACGGAGTTTCGACGATAATGGAGCAACGGAACTCGTCGCGTTTTTTTTCCCTTACCTGGCTATCATAACAAATCGAAACCAGCTCAAAATTATATCATTCCACACTTCGATTAAGTCAATACGGAATTCCGATGGTGCCACCCGGCTAGAGTTCCCCCCGCCTGACCGCCCTTATTTACCTTCAAAGGTTGTTGCAAGTCTATCCGTGGACCGGTCCTGGTTCCCAACATGCCTATCATTCCGTAGGGATCCTAGTTCAGACGAGATTGTTGCTTCGGCGGTCTTCTCTATCAGGAGCATAATCGTCGGATCTTCGATTACACTCCAAGAATTTCGTCTGGCACCAGGATTTCCAGGGCTACTCGAAACCTGCGTAGTCAGTCCACCACTTCACGACGCACTAGACCAGGCATTTTTTGGCAGGTCCGCCCACATGGCTTTCACTACCCCAACTTGTGTTTCATACCGTTATCCTTTCATCTTGACATCTCACGCTGACAATACACTGGTGTTGTATAACTTATATACAGACGAAGATGGAAAGCTAGAGATACATGCTGGTCATCAGTTATGGGGCCATAATACATCCGTTATGGCCGTGGAGGTTGGCCTTAGAAAGGCTGTGAGCGTTGATCGCCGCGGTGAGGTCCGGGTGTGGGATTTACAAGGTAGATATGAAAAAATGCATGGAAGAGATAAAAGTGTTCGGGTTGGAGGCTCAGGCGACCCGCTCTTTTTGAATTTAGACGGAAAGCAAGGCGTTCAGACGGAAAGGTGTCTTGTAGGGTTTGGTGAAGAAGGGATAGTTGTCCTTGACAAAGTTAAGGATTTGGACGTCTCTACTACTGCCTTTAAGTTGGCTATTTACGACTTTACTTAACAAAGCCCTTATTAAAAAAATTGATTAATTATGGATTTCGGATACGGCGTTTTGGCTAAGAGGGGACGATGCACTACAACAAATGCTATGTAAATAAGGAGCGAAGGATAGAGTGATAATAAATTCTACGGAATAGAGCCATAACCTAGAAACAAGTGTTTTTAATGATGCAATTTTGCAAATCGTGAATCGCTAGGTGTGTGTACCAATAAAGTGTGAAATGGAAAAGGAAAGGAAAGGAAATGAAATGAAAAATCGATTGAAGAAGAATCCTCGTTTAAGAAGTCAATGGTCCTGGATACCCTTTTCCCACGACCCCCCAAAAAAAGTACAAAATGAACAAAACTGTCTGGGGAATAGAGAGGCCCAAAAATTCGAGAGGCGCACCTAGTTTTCCGAGCTGACCGAGAAGCTAAAAGAAATGATAAGGTGATATGTGATGAAAGATCGTCCAAGTTCCCGATATGTACTGTCAATGATCTTTACTGATCATTGATCTGAGCTAACGCCTGTCTACATCGCTCTCTGAGGTCGAGGCTCATGTTGACATTAGGCGGGCCACTTCGAACAATCTCGCCCTCCGGGTTTCGAGAGTTGGTGATCTCACCTACTCCAACGACAGTGTTCTCCCCAAGTCCCCTAAGTCCGGTGCCAGTTCTCCGAATCCCTTCCTCAGAATCCCGAACACCACCGTTGTTCAACCACTCCAATCTATCGACGTATCTATAGGCTCTAAGCTTCTGCACCCTTCGTGTAAAATCCGCATTGCTTCCATTGTTCTCCTTCCAGGTTAGGTTGATGGCCAGCCAGCTCAATCCGATTCTGATCTGATCAACCTGCACTTCAAATAGTTTTATAAGCTCGTGGAACAGAGATGATTGTTCAATAAGCGTAGCTCTATGCTCTGCACATGCACCAATGTGAACCAGAACGTAGATAATTGCCAAAACTATCCTCTCCCCGGGTTTCGATTTTAGCTTTTCTGTTAGTACATCGTAGAAGGGTGTTTTGTATCGCTGTGGAGTCGTCGGTGACGAATTGACAGACGTGTTTTCTCCATGGTTCGTATTCCCATTGGAGGAAATAACATGGTTTTTCGTATCTCGGAGTATCTGCCTAAACGTTGAAGTGGCATTAGGTCCAGCCATGATGTTCCTGAAAAAATCAAGAGCCTGTTCCTGAAATTCCTGGAGCGCCTTCTTGCGCTGATCCTCAGGCTTTGGTGCCGCATAATTAGCCGCAAGACGACCCATCACTCCCTCCGAGAATCCTATATTGTGAGATTCAAGAAGTATTTTCCCATCACTAGAATGACCTATATTGCTAGTCTCAGTATGGGATCCGACTGTTTTATCTTCAATAGCGATTTGTTCCAAGAGCCAGGTGGTGCCAAATGCTGAAAGACAGCTAGAAATGACACTCTCATCTTGTTTTAGAACGAGATGCTTTAATGCCCAGATGGCATTAAGCCGTAGCGCTTCCTTGTTACTATCGAACTCTCCGGTCGGATGGCCATTTTTATTGTAGGAGCAGACGTTCCCATCTCCAAACCTCACGAGATCACCCAGTGCCTTAACGATCCCCTTTTCTTCCAGCTTTTTCCGCAGAGGGCTAAACTCCATAACAAGGTTACACAGAGCAGCCGTGGCAGCAATTTGGACTTGAATCGACGGGTGTGATAAGAGGTTGAAAAGAGGTTCAGACACATGCCAGTCAATGAGCGACGTGCTCAGAACGTTCACAGACCTCGATAGTGACCTCACGACATTGGTTGCTGCAACTAGTACAGGAACAGGGTTCCCTGTTTGAGCCGTTTCGGGAACAGTGAATGAGACATTCGTTTCGTTTTCCGATATTGTCGGTAGCTGTGAACGTAAATGGGGGTGATCTTGGGTTCCACCCATCACCATGTCAATATCAACTTCGTCAATGCTTTCGGGAATATATTCCGGCGTGAGACTTCCAACCACAAAGCCTAAAGCTCCACTTTCGATGATTTTCTTTCGATGCTCATCCTCAAACAACGCGATAGCAGCTAAAGCTCGCAAGGTACCCTCTCTCACTTTAAGTTGATGGGCCCGCACCTTCTCATTCCAGAGCATCTCGTGGCTCTCAACAATGGAGCTGTCGTTTTCACTGGACGCTGGAATTGCATCGAAAGCTCGCTTCAGCATCCCGGTTAATCTTTTAACCGCACCTGCCTCCACAGCCGCCGCTTGCAAGCGTTGATTATCTGTGAGAAGGATTGCTAGCACAGCGGGTGCTTGCTCTTGGACAACCCATTCTATTTCTTGGGCCTGGAAACTAAGATCATAAGCTTTTGTTATAGCCACGGTGCTTGTATCAGTTTCATCCAAGTATCTAACCAGCATTGGCACAATCAGTAGCCCTATGCGTTTTACCTTTCGTTTCGACACACAACCCGCTTGCACAAAGTCTGTTAAAAGACCAATCGCTGTGAGTCTCGTGAGCGAGTCCTTTTCACGTCGGATGTAATTTATCAGCCACTGGATGAATGGCGATTCTGGATCATTGTCCTTTTCGCCGACAAACCGAAGGTGGGATATCTGAGGAATTTTAGGCCGTTCATGATCTAAAGAGTGCTCCGGAGGGGGATAAGCAGCCGCGGAATGTAAACCGCTTCCAGGTGTAGATCGAATCTGCGAGTGTCGCTCTCCGCTCGGTGACAACGGAGGGAAGTCCTGACCGGCATAGTTATAACCTCCAGACGAACTGGTTCCGCCAGGGCCGTCATCTAATGATTTTGAATCTCTCCACAACGGCGGTGGTCTGTGGATCTCTGGCAACGCCTCCTCGCCTAGGATGTCCGTGATGCAGCTAGCGAACAGACATTCATCCGAACGAAACTTACTTCCTCGCACTGTAAAGGCGATGGCATCTAGTAAAGCCGCCGCATAGGAAGCAGGGGGGGTTGGAATGTACTCTGAAGCGGGGAATCTCTCGGGTCCTCTTCCAATATCTCTTCGTTGGTATCGCAACGATACCGTACTAGAGCTTTTAGAGAGAGAGTTTCTTTCAACGAACAACTGTTCGGTCTTTAAAAGCCCTGCACCTTTCCCCACACGCGAGATTTCCACGGCCTTGATCAGCTTGGCCAAGTTTTTAACCAAAGCAGATAGGATGCCGGACTCAACGATGGAGTCTTGCCACCTCCCATCACCCGGTGAACATGTCTTAGGTATTAAGATGGTGGCCTGGTACGAAGCAAAGTCCCGGTTGGAGGACGGGTTGCTGAGCACACGTGATATAGAGCGTAAAGTTGACGGGTGGTTTTGAACAATCGATACGATTTCGGCGTCCTGGGCGGCAACCGGGAGGGAGAGAATGCTGTTGAGGGTACGCAGTGCTGATTCGAGCAGTGGTACGTATAACGGTTGCGATTCAAGAAAATCCAGTAGTATCGGGACCAGTCTTTCAATCTGGGTCGTATTAAGGAATACCGAGCCGCCTATGACTGAAGGTTAGCCTCTTCTTGGAGATGAGGTCTCAAGATAGCACCTACCTCTAGCAAGGCTCCCAAGAATAATCACAACATCTGTCTCGATTTGGAGCGACTGTTTGTTCCTAGTTTGCCGATAGCCCGGTTCCTCCTCGAGAATTAGAAGCAGGAAGTCTACAAGCCCGGCTCGCACATATTCTAGCTTTTGCTCGTCGTGGCCGAGTACGATGTGTTTGAGGGCGTGCAGGGCATCCTTCCTAGTCTCCGGCGCACGAATCGCTTCGATGACCTGCGATCCGGTAGGTTGGGCTCCGAGGGTCATTCTGAGACCACCAAGACGGGATTGTTGGAAACTAGGGCCGGCGAGATCGGAGGGTGGGATATATCGCGGACGGGGAGGATTTTGGGAACAGTGTCAGTCCGTCTGGGGTTCGTCCTCGTCGGCGTCGTTGTCGTCGTCGTCGTCGTCGTCGGGTTGGAGAAGGGGCAAAAACCTGTCGTTGTTGCTGGCGCAGCGCGATTTGCGGATTGACGGCTGTCGTTCAACACAACGAGCCTGTTGGTGAAGGATGCACACACTGGCCCAGCCTTCGACCGGATGCAGGTATCGATATATGCCGTGTATATATTATTATATTCGGATCCAACCTCGCTCGTCCCACGACGTATGCCCGTGTACACGCGGGCCGGGTTTGTGCCGCAGTAAATATACAATGCCGAGTCGACTCTGAACGGGAGGTGTGGTGCAACTTGCTGGCGAGCTTGTCGTCTGTTACTTTTTGTTTGCCTACCTCATCCCAGGTTTTCCGCAGAGCCGCATATCAATTAACAAGGGCAGCCGGGCTATGCTTTGTTGGCAGAGAGTTAAGGTTGGGAGAGAGGCTGCCGATACACATCTCGGGAACATCCTCGTCTGGCCTAAGTTGCCGCGCTATCGTCAATACAGCATAGCTTAGAATCATCGCTCAGCTCTCAACCAGAGTTCATCACCAAGAGAGGGTTGCGCGCGGCCCGGAACATGAGCTCCTTGAACAGTCTGGCGTTCTCAGGCAGACATATGAACCAGGCAGTCAATATGCAGATACGACAAGCGAGACGATTGCTAAAAGGCTGCCACCTAGCTCATTCTGTGCTTCGAACAGACGACTCGGTGGAGAGATATGCACGGCGAACACACAATCATTATCCCAGTGGCATGGTTGCTAGACTCTGTCTTCTTGGTGGCATGCGACATTCTGGTTTTGACCTCCTCAAACGCCATGCCTCGGATAAGTATCCAGACCCACCAGGCTGGAGACGACCTCTCGTCCTTCCGCCTGTCCACATCCAACACGCGAGATTGGCTATCATCTCTCGATTCCACGGGTGCCCACAATCGTCCCCCAAGCGCGACACTCCCGTTACATATCACCGAGACCCGAGTTAGGCAGAACAATATGCTCTGTCCGGGAATATCATAGGAAGCTACCTACGGAGATGTTACAGGATATTATATATCCATGTGATCCTAGCAACCTTTAGTCTATATATCCATCCAGTCATCGTTGATCAATTGAGCACGAGTTAGATCTGAACCAAGAAGCCTGATATGAAAACCCAAGCCATTCAAAAGTCGTCCGGTTGATCTCTCGACGGATTCCGAATTCCACGCACTCGCCATTTCGCCCAGAGGGAGATCCAAAGGACGGATGAAGCAAACTATCCGTGCCCAAACGCTTCCGGGTGCCTGATAATAGGCCATCTAGATAATTTGGGGGAAAAGGTTCTTGTGTTCAGCCCTGTGCTCCCACCATTTAGTGTTCGCCTTCCAGTTCGATGTCTCATCCAGGGTTCGATTCCGTTTTCCGGAGCTGTTGGTCGGCAACGTTTTCCATCCAGGCGCGCCGATTGGCTGGGCATTCGCTCGAGCCTGGTCGGGGTTCGAGTAAATAAATGAACCAAAAAAAAAAAAAAAAAGGAAGGAAGAAAGCAAGTAGGAGAGAAAAAGAACAAGAACGGGGAAATAGGAAAAGTGAATACACACGGAATTCCGTGCGGGAAGACAAATAGATGCGCGATACTCAAAGTCCTCTTTGAGATTTCTGAACTGGTGTCTCCTTCACCGATCCTCCGCTCTCACCTCTCGCATTCAACAAGCGACTGGTGCATATATGGCTCGCAGGGATGTCGCCCTCCGAGAACTTTGGCTCCTCCACAGTGGCTACGACTCCGCCTGAGGGCTAGGAAATTTCTGCAGACTAGCGCGCAACTCTGTGAAAAAATTTGTTCTTCGAGGGTGCCTGATATTCGATCTTGTCTGAGATGTTCGTTCAGGTCTAGCACACAAAAGACCGAGTAAAGTCCACAACCACCAGAATGAGTACAGCACGGTCTCTTCTGTCCCTCTACGTGTGACTGCATGTAAACTGTCTATGATGTGTATGAGCTACGTAGCCCCCAGAAAGCACGGTTAACCTGGTCATGAACCAGTTGGTATTTGTTCGGCTTAAGATGCCCAAGAATCCGTGTGAACTGTCCCTCTGTCGCCAGTCCACCTCGATAGTTTCTTCCTCTTTCATGTTAGTACTTTAGTAAACATTCAATTTCTCAGTCTCTCTCTCTCTCTCTCTTTCTTCTTCTTCTTCTTCGTTTTCTTCTTTGTCGTCATCCTCTTTCTTATATTTCTTTTCCTTTGAACCTCCAACTGATGCACCTCAACTCTTGGCCTCGCTATTGACTCTGCCTGATCGATTACTGGTTGAAGCATCATCCTCTCAACTTCTTCTCCACACGCCAAAAGTAACCTGTGCCCTCGCGGTCTCGCAAATACTCCTGCCAAGTAGCTCCCGAGTGCACATTTGCGGTCCACAGCCGGTTGCCTTTTTTTACGAAGGACTAGCCCCCCGGTAAAAGCTTTAAATTTCCTAGCAACAAAAAAAGGCCATCCACCAGACAATCCGGAGCTCTACGTCCTCTCTGGCGATACGCAAAATACTCCTATGTGAGTATAAGCATATAAATAACTCGTTTGCCCCTCCCCGCCAGTCGACTATCCACTTCGGATCTCCGTCTCCCCCCAATCCGCTGTAGAAAAGCTTCAAGGCCAAGTCCGAAGTCCTGATCCTAGGATATCCTCTCCGCCCACGCGAAGAAACACACCACCGTCATATCGAAAAGATCAACCACACTCCAACGCACCTCCCACCACCGCTCCCCACCGCAACAACCACCACAACCACCGCAGCCATATAACCGTACCCGCCCCAGACAACGCAGTGGCACCCTGGCCCTGGTAGTACTACAAGGCCCTGGAGCCCTATTTCCGTTCGAGATATACTCCCAAGGAGGGACATATACAAAATTTGCAGGTTAGCATTCATAACCACCGAAGTATATGTGATCCACCACACCTGGGCGACGCTTCCTGGGTGGAGAAACCGTGAGCGAACGGTTGCGTATACGGTAGCTCACCCCGGAATGACATTGGATTGGCATCAACACCGGCAAATTATCGTAGCAGGAATCTGTATGCTGTTTAGAGATCGAGGTTTTTTTTGACGCTCACGGACAAGCTATTTTCACATAATTGGCACATTCGCATACCATAACCACCCAGCTACCTAACCTGACTTTTCCTTTCCCCTCATCTCTTTCCTCCTTTCCATTTACTTGCTTCTTCTAAAAGGTTTATAGAAAAGGTTACAAACGCATCGGGTTTCATTGTTATTTTATTCGAAATTATTTTCCCCCCATTCTTTCTTTCTTTCTTTCATGGGGTTTCTAAGTTTCGGATTAAAGCCAGAGGCTTGATTGTCTCGGTTCATCAGATTCACGCCCCTGGGTAGTGGTTTTTATTCCTCCTTTATAAAATTATTTTGCGCCGCTACTAGGCTTTATTTCTAGCATAATACCCGCAAGACCGGTGCGTTAGTAGCAGGCAGCTATTTCAAGCATGTCAACTATTGTTTCTCCATCTTTGAGTCCATTCTCATCCTCTTCGTCTCCCCCGCCTTCCCCACAACAGGTGCGGATACCGCAAGCCCAGCAAATGTCGCCACGGCCACAACCTTCTGGTCCAGGTCGCGGGCGGTCCCTATCAGGGCATTCATCCCCAGCTGCTGCGTCTATGGGGCCACCGCCAGCGCCTTCACCAAGTGTTTCTGCCCCTAACCCCGGAGCATCAGCTGTTACGAGTCCTAGGTTAAAACGGCCATTGAGTGCAGAGACTTTGAATTCGAATCCTACCAACTCTGCGACGTCACCTCAAAATACATCAACTACAGATTATCGGTCTTCCCCGAGGGCAACAAAGAGACAAGGTCAGGCATCCTCCGCATCTTCGCCCCGAGTACACCAATCACCGTTGCTTCGAAGGGCAGCAGACTCATCTGTCCGGACCCCTCAACACCAAGTCCGAAACCCCCAGTCCGTCAATACAAATCTGAACGAAACTTCATTAGACCCTCTTAGTCTTGGATCACCGTCGAAACGAGCGAAATCGACTCAACCAACCAAGAAACTCGTTCCCCGAGACTATCAGCTATGTTCTATGAACGACTTAGTTGTGTTAATCAGTGATATGTTGAACCAACTGGTTTCTTTGAATGATGGAATTCCACTTACGCAGGGCGGGTTGACACGCTTCCACAGTCGGTACGTTCTATTTCAGTTACCCGTTCTTGTGAACAAATGGTCTCTCGTTAGTGCGTCTAAAAGAAATCGATACGAACCAGGGCTGACTAAAGTCTATTTAGTGCCCCTCCTACCATCACGATAACCGATTATCTCCACCGAATTGCGCTGCATACTACATTAGAACCATCAACGCTCCTGAGCACAGTGTATTATATTGATCTTCTTTCCAACCACTACCCGGCTTTTACAATTTCGTCTCTCACAGTACATCGTTTCCTTATCACGGCTGCGACAGTCTCATCTAAGGGCCTATGCGATAGCTTTTGCACCAACACTTTCTATGCAAGAGTTGGGGGTATCAGCCTACGAGAATTGAACGTCCTTGAGTTAGAGTTTTTAAACCGAGTAGGATGGCGGATTGTGCCACAAGCTGAAGTTTTGAGAGAATACTACGTCAGCCTTGTTCGTAGGATGGGAGACGGCTGGGGATTCGAGGATGGCCCGGAATCCGAAAGTTCGACAGATGATCTGTTAGACGATAGCAGTGGAGCCGGATCGAGTATTTCGGTGTCAGATTCAATAAACTCACCTAATATTCAATCCAAAGCATCTTTTCTTTCTGGAATTGCACCCATTGCGGGCCAGCATGAGAAAGATGCAGTCGGTGAACCGAATAGCTCGGGATCGAGGGAATCTGGATGAAAAGGAAATTATAATCTTACACTAAGACTCCTCCGTCTTGCCGTAGACGCCACCAGAGGCCTGCGGGAAGAGCCTGAAGCGGATTCCCAAATTGTCCCTCATGCGGTTAATTTCGATCTTCGCTCTGTTTGCAGTCCTCATTGTTTCTCTTTTGGTGCGATGGCGTTTGTTTTTCTGTATTTTGAGCGCGGGATACCATATCATGATTTATTTCTCTTAAAATATTAATGAACAGAGACGCCCTCTTTTGCGGTTAATGTAATGATAATCCCACTTTCGCGAGCACGACCATCTCCTAACATGAGGATGACCCGCCTTTAAAACGCAAATCTAAAAGATATTATATCATTACACCTGCTTCTACGCACCCGCTCTCCGGTCCACCCTCCAGCCCACTACGTAAGCCAACGCCCTCCGCAAACGACAATAACAAGGGTCTGCTTACGAGACTGGTAGCTCAGGGTGGTAAGCATTAGATGGAAACCGTTTGCGTTGTCAGGTGTTGTAAAGTCGGCGTGCACTGCAATGGGGGTTCCCAGCAAGTTACACTGCATGAATCGGGTTATCACCGATGGGGTATGGGTTGCCGGTCGTTGAAGGAGAAGACTACCAAAGACTATTGCTGATATTGAGTGTAACCATCTGCCGACACGATCCAAGAACGAGTCTTTCGGCTCAAGCTTCTGCCGCCCTGTGCAGATTCGATTCGAGCACGCACGGCGCCGTGCCAAGGACCGAGGGCTGCGGTGGTGTTGTTGCAGCCTGCCCGACAAACGTGACCCTGCCGAGTGACTGGGACCTGCTTCCTCCCCCGTTATCCGTCCCTCTTCCTCGATGTCGAGGAGTCGAACAGCCCACCTCCGTCCTAAGCTTTGAAAAAGAGACTCGCTGCCATGGTTCGGAGTAACGTTTTAGCCTGCAGCCAGCCATCGTATATCCCTTCGCACCAGACTATGACCCTCTGCAAATGATGAAGGTCCTTTCACGGCGACCGCTACTCTGTTGTTTTTCCAAAGCCTACCTTCCCTGCGGCGCTGCCCCGCCACTACTTCCCCCTCGGCATGACTGGCGACAAGCGCCCTGCCGATGAACATCGCCAGAGGAAGAAACCTGATGAGCGGGTGCAGAACGCACCCGAAAAAACTTACGATGCCCACCGGGGACCGCATCATCACTCGAACCCGAACCTTCGAACCTTCGCTCATGATTTACCCAGCGACCCAACCGACTTTGAGGGCCAGGCAGTCCTTTGGGATGACGAGAGCCATGATGACCCGAAAAGGAAGAGCAAAGGCAAAAACGCTGTTCAAGGCGCCTCCGCAGCTGGTGTGCGTGCGGTAACCATGCAGCTCATCGCGTTCTACTTTCGATATCCCGTAAAGGCGTTCATGAGACTCCGCGTGGACTACCTTGCAGTGGCCAGGGCCATAAACCCAAACGTACAAGCGAACGAGCCCTGGAGCCTACGTCAGTCGAGTTTTGGGATTCTTTCGCACGCTGTTAAGGTTTATGGTTGGAAGTTCATTCCGAACCAAGTTCTTCCGCCTCTGTTGGCAAATACTAGTCTGGGAGTGTTGGTGTACACTTCATATCTCCATTTACTCGCCCAGAACCACGAGCCGGCAAGTCATGCAACAAAGCGAGCCTATCCGCCGCCGCCGTATTGGGCCACATTCACTGCAGGCGCCGGCGCGGGTGCTTTGCAGAGTCTATTTGCAGCACCACTGGACGCTATTAGTTTTAGGTTCGATGTAAATGTGAGTTCACCGCTGAGGTCGCAGGGCTCGAATAGCACAGCGCAAGCCCGTTTGGTGCTAATAATCTGCGAATTAGGATCTTACTAAACACGAAAGCCTTTCTTTCTGGAATTATGGAAGACGCAAGCTCGCAGATATCGGGCTCCAAGGTGTTTTTGCTGGTTATACACTTAGCCTGACAAAAGAAGCTCTTGGATACGGTTTCTTCTTCTCGAGTTTCGAATATCTAAAACAGCAGGCGTACTACTCTTGGCTTAGCCATTATTATGGACACCGACACCGGTACCTTCACCCGTTCGGGACGAAACCTACAGATCCGATAACAATCATTAAACCTCACTGGGCCCTAGAGCCTGTGTTCATCGTTCTCGCTGGCGCTGGCGCCTCGTTCACTTCGCAAGCAGTGTTTTTCCCGCTGAACCAAATTCAGAACGTACACCTACGTCAACTAGAATATATAGACCGCAGCGCTGCTGCCGCCGCGTCAGGTCCAAACAAGCATTCGTACGGGTGGTTGAAGAGGTACTCGCACGCGTATCAGCGGACGTATCTAGATTGCAAAGCTGTTGCTCAAGCGAATGGTGGGTGGCGGAGATGGCTCTACTCCGGTTATTTTTTGACCACCATCAAAAGTATGTAGCCGTATCATAGCCGTATGGAGGCGAAAATACACCCACTGACTTTCTTTCGTAGGTACGCCGAGTACGGCGGCAGCATTGGTTGTATTCGAACTGGTTAGACGAAAGTTTGGGGAGGACATCGGGCTGGCCTCGATCCAACACGATGGCTTTGAGATCATACTGAGTTAGACACCAATACCCATAGATACACATATGCATATATAAATTATTACTTGTAACTTGTTGACAATCTCGGCGCGACTGGCTCTTTTTTTATTTTTTTGAATTTTTTTATTTTTCATTTTATTTTAAATTTTACTTTTTTGATAGAAGCGTGTAAGGGGAGTTGTCATGACGGAATGCCGTGTCTACATTTCTTATATATGACCTCGCGTGTGTAGATATAACAACGCCCACGATTTTTATCTTCTTCTTCTTCTTCATTTCAATTTGTTTCGTTTCGACGGTGATGCTTGGCTTCGGGCCAGGGGTCAGCCGGGATCCGGGAGCGATTGGCTGGCTGGTCGTCCGCCGTCCGATGTGCGCGCAACACCTATTTTGGTTGGTGGTTTGATTTTGAAATACGAGGAAACTTTTGGGCCACCAAATTTTCCGGTGCAATTTCCGCACAGCCAGGCATCTTTTGCGCCGAGGAATGCAAATAAATGACCCCTTAACTAAACAAAAAAAAAAAAAAAAAGCGACCCAAACCAGCTGATCTCCTCCCCTGGCGAATAGTACAACTGGCTAATTCTCCTCGCTCCCTCTTTTTCCCATCCCCGTATCCACTTCAGTCCTTATTGTTGTTTCTCTTTATCTTTCTTTCTTTCTGGGCAAGAGTGGTTTTCCAATTCATCTCGACTCGACATCTCGAAACCTTTTTTGTTGTTGTTTTTTTTTTCTTCTCCCTCGTCCAGCGCAGCTACGGCTTCCATAGCTCCGGATATCGGCCTCCGGCTTAAAACGAAAGAATGACTTCAAGAATTACTCGCTCCCAGACGGGAAATACACCACGGTACAGTTCATATACCTTTCTCTGGATTGCGCGAGGGTTTGTGCGTGTTTATAGAGAATTATCCTTCAATGCTCCATATTGACTGTGATTTATATCTATATCTGGGCAACAAGCCCGACAAGCATGTCGATAACAGATAGCTAACAAGATGATACGCATCCATCGCGACTGTTTCTGAAAATACACAGAAAGCCCGAGAACCCGAGCTTTGTTGCCACTCCCGGTCGAAGGCGATCCGTCTCGCCGGTCAAAAGAATCAAGAAGATTTACGACAGCGACGACTCCTACGATAAACCGCAGCTGTCACCCCCATACCCGGAAGGCGATTTCCACCCACATCACAATGAGGCTATTGATATTGGAATGTCCGATATCCCTCCTGGTATCAATGACCGAATCACACCTGTATATCCCACCAAGCGTAAAAATGGTTTTTATCGATTCGGATTTCATTAATACTCATACCCTTTTTTTAATATCTATACATAGGTTCCAAGCACACCTTTCGACATGAAGGCAGCTGGAAGTGTCGAGGCCATCAAAACTCACAGCGATGACAACACCGAGCATATTGACTTTGGTGGTGCTCCCGGTGTTACCGCCATGATGATCGGGTTTCCTATTCTGATGCTGTACATGCTTGTTGGACAACTTTACTACAACGGAAAGTTCCCAATGCCCCAACATGGTCAATCGTTTCTCGAGTTCGCTCAGCATATGTTCGAACTTGTTAAAGATGGCGCATTCCCAAGTGTCAAAGCGTTCACAATCTACTGGGTCTTCTTGATCGTGCAAGGGGTTCTATATGTCGCATTGCCCGGTGTCTACGCCCAGGGTAATGCTGTTCCCTCTCTTGGAGGCCAGCGCCTGACCTACTTCTGTAACGCCTATGTTACTTTTTGGGTCACTATCGCAGGCTTCGCCTTCCTTCATTACTTTGATATTTTCCCAATGCAGACCTTCATCGAGGAAATCGGGCCCATCACCTCAGTATCAATCATTTCTGGGTTCGCTGTCTCCCTTGTTGCTTATATCTCTGCCATCGCTAGAGGTACTCAACATCGCATGACCGGTTCGTTCTTGTATGACTTTTTCATGGGAGCCGAACTGAACCCCAGAATCGGAATAATCGATATGAAAATGTTCTTCGAGGTTAGACTTCCATGGTTCTTCTTGTTCTTGACAACTGCTAGTACAGCTGTCAAGCAACATCAGGATTACGGATATGTTAGCCCACAGGTCTGGTTCATACTTCTCGCGCACTTCCTTTACACAAATGCCTGCGCAAAGGGCGAAGAATGTATTGTCACGACATGGTATGAATATCTCCTTCTAAATCTCAAGCACCACAAATTAACTTACACTACCTTAGGGATATGTTTTACGAAAAGTGGGGTTTCATGCTGATCTTCTGGAACATGGCCGGTGTCCCATTCACCTATCACCACTGCACTCTCTGGCTCGCAAAACACGACCCAGCTGAGTATAGCTGGTCTACTGGCTACCAAACCACCCTCTTCGTCACACTTATCTGCGCTTATTATGTCTGGGATACCTGCAATAGTCAGAAAAATAACTTCCGCAGACAACAAGCTGGAACATTTGTTGATCTAAAGCGATTCCCTGCTCTCCCGTGGAGATATATCCAGAGCCCCACCTATATTAAGTGCAAGAACGGGGGTACTCTCCTTACCAGCGGATGGTGTAAGTTAATAATAGTTACTACCATTCTTCAGATTTGTTACTAATATCATCTATTCAGACCGATGGGCTCGCAAGATTCACTACACTGTTGACATCATTATGGCTCTGACATGGGGTTTTAATACCGGTTTCTCGTCTCCATTCCCATACTTCTTCCCATTCTTCTTTGTGTAAGTCACGCTCGGCATTCCTAATTGAGAGACCAGCAACTTACCATGGCTTTAGCTGCGTCAACATCCACAGAGCTACTCGCGACATCCAAAGATGCAAGGCCAAGTACGGAGAGGTACGTGTCATATAATGCTCCAGGTTTTCATTTTCATAGTATGCTAACAACCTTGGCACAATAGGACTGGGTTGAATACAGCAGACAATGTCCCTATCTTTTCATTCCTTATGTCTGGTAATGCCTTGATTCGACTAGACTGGACCTGATGTTCTGAATACGAGTTGAAACTTTCCATCATATTATCGTAGTCAACATTGACAATCAGCCGTAGAACCACGGCAAAAAACAAACTAGTATCCCAGGCTTGACTTCTTTTCACTGTACGATACTTGACACAATAGCCCTTTTTTATTAATGTTTATTCTTCAGAGAGCGAGCGAATTAGATATCAGTAGATGGGAGGAAAGTCTGAAGCGGAGTGTGCGGAGGAATGCCATTCTTAATGCTAATACTACGATCGCGTTGAAAACAAATTTATATAATCATTTTGGAATGTAAAGCACTTGAATAACACACTCCCATCTAGTATGTCTAACTTAAGCAATTGTGTGGTATTTTAGATGTAGTTTTGTGTTGAAATGACGTCCCACTTGCCAACACTGGACACATTCTTTCTCGATACCTCGGCGTTCTGACCAGTTGACCAAGGAGTATGATCCCAATTCTGTGGGCTTAACTAAGTAGTTAGGTTGTGTCCGTTATTGTCCAAATACAAATAAACGAACTAAGGTGTGTTCACACGAGCACAGATTCAACAATGACCCAGCAAATAACTGAGGCTCTGGCGACTGCTCTGAACTTAGATGCCTCAGGGACAACTGTTTCCCCCCATGGAGGTTCCGGGTTTGCATCGACACTGAAGGTTCAATCCGGAAACCAATCGTTCTTTGTGAAAACGGGGAGTGGTTATCGTTCGAAAGCCATGTTTGAAGGTCAGTTGTGCCTTGGTAGACAACCGTCTACGAATCCTCCATTTACGATATATCCTCCAATGGCAATTTGCACAAGAACAAAGCTGCCGCCATACAAAATCTTTCCTGCCATAATTTAGACTGATATAGATGTTGTTATCATTCATAAATAAGATAGGTGAATATCAGTCTCTCAACGCCATACATTCATTAGTGCCAGTGCTGTGCCCTCGCGCTTTCGCCCACGGTGAACTCGGAGATGAAGGTTACTTTCTCGCAACTGAGTTTATCGAGCTCAGCAGGAGTTCTTCGGGTCGTCAGGGAGGAATCAGCGAAGAGGATAGTCTTGCTGCTAAACTTGCAAAACTACATTCGGAGGCCGCCCCATCAGACGGAAAATATGGGTTTCCCGTTTCTACTTGCTGGTACGTACAGGACTCTGCTACCCTCCACACATTCAAATATAGCCTTCAATGAGGTATTTATAATGCGCATCTATACTCGGAATACATTCGACTAACATAATTGCTGGATATCGAGTGGGAGCACTATTCAAGATAATACCTACGAAGACAACTGGCCCGACTTCTTCGTCAAACGGCGACTCAATGCCATTTTCCAAGCTTGTAATCTATCGCATGGACCTCAAAGCGACCTCGTAGCGTCCATTAATCGCACGGCTACTATTGCTAGATACCTCCTCTCACGTCTATCTCCATCAGCATCCAAGCCTGTCGTCATCCACGGAGATCTCTGGTCCGGCAACCAATCCCGAGGATCCATCCCCCCACGAATAACTCATGCTACCCCCCTGATATTCGATCCTTCTGGGTGTTATGCACCAGCAGAATACGATCACGGCATTATGGTTATGTTTGGAGGGTTTGATAGGAGTTTTTGGAAGGAGTACGAAAGCGTTGTGCCGAGGGGCGAACCCGTAGATGAATATGAGGATAGAGTTAAGTTATACACGCTTTACCATACCTTGAACCACTACGCTTTATTCGGAGGGGGTTATAAAGAAAGTGCGATAGGGATTATGAGAGAACTGGAGAGGGATTATGGTGATAAAGCTGATTCCACATGAATAATTTGGGATGACGCATTAGGTAGTCACACTTGATATTTGCATAATCTTTAAGACAATGCCTTCGAAGATGAATACTTGAGAAAATACCATCAGAGTGATTATAACAACTCAAAAATATTACTTTATACTTCAAGTTAATAGCGTAGAAGATCGTAGACATGTTTTATTAGCACAATAATCTGTTACAATGAACGAATTCTACATCCCAAGGCCAAGTTTCACGATATTATGACAACTACTTTATAGAAAGCTATAGCTATCATCTGATTTAGAAATCCCGGGAGTATTTCCAATATGCAGATTTTTAATACGAAAAATTCATATATCTCAATGAAGTCGGTTTCTCTATACACACTACTTCCTTTGGCCATATTTGATTGCGTAAAATCGAAGGTCATATATTATGATAAATATCTCAACTGAATGCTAAGAAAAATCAACCACCACTAGTCACATAGCCGATGTAAACCACAAATATCTGAATACAAGTTCAATTTCAATTCCAAGAGTCATTATAACACTTAATCAAAAAAAAAAAAAATTTTAAAAAAAGGTATCAATCCCTTTGTGGCGACCGGCGTTGATAAACGGCCGCCGCCGCTAGTCGGTGCTAGACCTAGAGAGAGCAGTGATATAAATATTTATGTTCCCTCCACTCTTGATCGCCCACGACTTCCCCTCATAATGCAGTCCGTTCATGCTACATATACTGTATCTGTCTTAAGACCTTTATAAGGTTCGTTTTATTGGTGCACCTCCCCAAGCGAATTTAACCTTGTGTGCAAACAAAATCAAATTTGTTACGGAAACCTTTTCACGGCAAAAATTCGGACATAGATGCAGCTGTCGTCCCGTTCACCATCGACGTTAAGACCCTTCCAACAGAAGGCTCCCCACTACCGTACATTTCCATAACAGTTCCCTTTTACTCTTGTGGCATTGGGTGGCATCACTAAATTGTGTGTCTTTTTATACGGACGAAAAATGATATACGGAAAAGGTTTCATAGGGTTGTCGCAATTGCAGATCGGCGACACCTACGTTGCAGCAAGTACAGTTTTCGATCGCCGCCGATACCACGTTCATAGGTGTTCGTATGTACATTTAAATATCGGGATGTAGAGTTGAAGCGGATTGCCTCGTGGTGATTTACTACATGCCCAACATAGTAAGGCAAATATTCAAAGTAGCTGCACTTGACAAATATCACGCAAACCTTAGACCTCGAAGAAATAGAAAAGTATCAATTTGCAAGGGATTTCAGGTTGTTGGTACCGTCCAGAGGTGTAATTCAAGATTTTTGACCATTATTCCAGCATGGGTATGTCCAGCCTGCTTCGCCTGTATCATGCAAATGGACTCGTACATATCACTGTCGCGTGGTTGGAGCCTCCGTGTGGCCGCTGGGCAACGTAGCAGCGCTTGGTACTTGTACCATAAATTATTTTTTAAAATTCAGATATCACTGACCGCCTAGATATTTCTGATATCGATCTCATTGCAATAGAGATTACCCAGCCATAGCGGCAAGAGCTTGAGTGTACATATGGTATGCGAGGCACGCGGTACCTTATTTTCTCAATCTCACGACCAGAGCTACCCCCACAACATGAATTAGGGCATTTGAGCGTGCATACAGAATTAAAAACTAAAAACACAGTGAGTTGTAGCCTCGAGAAGTTGATGGTGGTGTCAGACACCAGACATTCCCCGAATATTTGTCCGCTGGGTACCATGGGTCGACTTACCGGGGAATATAACAACTGCCGAGTTCAAAATAAGATGCACCACAATGACAACTGCTAGCCATTCGAGGTCCAGACTGGCCTCATGCTGGCTCGAGCTGCAAACAACGGAGTTCCTCTCAGCTTAGGTATCTTAATTATGCGTCAAGACTAGGATTGTGAGAAAGTGTTGGATAATATTGGAAAACACCACTAGCATATGCGTTAGCCAGCTGAGACTCCTGATTCGATGGTTTCTTTTACACATTCAGCTAACCTAACCTACCTAATCTACTCGACATGGAGTAAATTCCTGCCTGGGGCGTTTCGAAATGATAGACCTGGATTTCAAGTATGATTGTTTGATAGGACTTTGTACTTCCTTTTTTAGCAAATAGCAAATAATTCCTTCGAAGATTCGTGCTTGTGGAACGACAACGGCGTTGGCCAGAGAGTCGAACTTTCTATCCCATTACAAAAAATGTATTTTTTATCAAATTTAGAAGTAAACGCTAGGGTTTATAGTCCCGCGAATAAGGTCCCCTCTCCCTAGCTTTGGTGTCATAAGAGGACCAGACTCAAAGATTATCAACCTGTCCTTGCGCATAGAGTTGGGATTTGTTTTTTCCAATAATGCTGCTATGCATGTCTCTCACAGAATCGGATACAAAAGTAGGTTCATATAGGATGGACCACTAAATAGCGAATAGTACATACGAGTACCTTCACCGTGGTTATCCATATAGTACTGCTCTAAATCGCATCTACTGAGTATCAACTGAACAATAAAATTATTTTTTGATAGGAAGCAATGGTTTTGTCGCTGAAAATACTTTCCACAACTTCAGTCGCGAACATCTGGACTCGAAACTAGGATATTCATCTAACATACTTAACGAAACCTGTGTGTTAGTGTACGCGTATACGGAATAAAAACCCTACCGCTGTAATTCTTTTCTTTCAAATCCCTAGAAGCTTTACCGCACCTTTGCCTGTAATATCTCTAACCACCGCAGAGCATGCACATCAAAGCTCTGTATAACAAGCCCAGTTGAGCCCTTTAGGAAACTGGCTAATAGAATAAGAAGATAAGAAATTCTTGTGATACTTTCCGGTGTGATGAGGCAGTTGAATCGCCGTCGAGGGCGATCTACCTGTCTTGAGGTAGTAGCTCCGGCGCAAAACATATATGGAACTAAATTTCAGCTGATCAGGAATCCACCCGCCCAGATTCTCAATGTTGTGATATATAGGGACGGACGCCTGGGAGATTGCTATTTTACGACCCACTGCTATGTATCAGAATAACCAAGAGCTCAAAGTACAAAGGAGCAACATTCGATAAGAAAAAGACCTTTTTCACTGTCTCCTTGATAACGCTGGGGGTAATAGCTCGTCATCTCCGAAATGGGCATGTTATATCTCTCCGATGGGAAGGCGCGTCGGCGACAACAACGGAGACATCATTGTAAGTAGAGTAGCATTCCACGGAAATGTGCGGTTCAAGGAATAATTTTCTGGTCTTACAGAGCTACTATCTGGCTCACCATCTTTGGTGTCATCACCAGTATATTGGTCTGTTTGTTCACTAAGATTGTGCTAGCTAGTGGTTAGTTAGCTACTTTGGATGTAAGGGGTCCTAGGAGCCTGCTGAAACGAGAACGTGCCATCGAAATGTTACCTCAGATGCTACCTCCGTTGTGATAAGAGGGTTATCATGAGCCGATAGCTTTAGCTAAAATTGAAGGCTCCCCAACTCCGTCTTCAACTATTGTTGGGTTATACAGGGGAAGTTTCAGAGCTCCACGCTATCTCCTTCTTTCCTTTAAAGACGTTTCTAATGGGTTTCTTTTTTTTGTTTTCTCCCCCAATCAATTCCCTTGCTCGAAGGTTCTGAAGAAATTGCCCCTTGTACGACCACAGTAGGAGACATAGGTGTTATTCCGGTGACACAGGTCGAACCTGAAGGTCGACCTAGGCTCGGAATAACCCACGAGGAACATGTCTCTTAATACAAGTGTCTTCAAAAATCCCCACCAAAATCCCAGAGTCTCCCCGAGTCAAGCCTGACTCCCCTCTCCCCGGTGCCTGTTGGTTTTTTTAGTTGACCCGCGCTCGGAAGCTATGTAGCTATGGTGCTATAGCGCTGGGAGCTATTTTGGTCATCGCATGTGAATTCAGAAGCTCGCTAGTTAGCTAGTGCAAATTGACAGACCTCGTCAACTCCAAACTGCATAGGTGCAGACAGGCTTGTGTGCTTGAGCTTCTATTTAAGATATCTGACTGTCGACCCATATAGATTAACGAGTCGCAGTAGACCGAGGAGCGAATCTTTGCTGACGCCTTTCCCATGTCCTCGCAAAAGCGAAAAAACCAACGGTTGTGCTCTATATTCCTTGTCTAGGCTATATTTACTCCCTTAGTTGGGAACGTGCCAATCTGCGGTCGAAGGAAACTCCCTGCACAAAGGAACCCAGTGAATGTAGCCGTATGATTGACAGACATATTCTTTAAACACATGCAACTGATGATTATTTATTATCGCGTATTAAATATGCCTAGACGAGTTTCTGAAAACCGTTTCGAAGGCAAGTTCTCGAGGCGAAAGATCATCATTGACTGACCGAAAATGGCAGAGCGTATCGATACGGATATTTCTGCGAAAGACCCCAATGGGTTTCCCGGGGGTTTGGTTGACAAAAAGGAAGCTCAATATGTAAATCTTGCATTGAAAAGGGAATAGGCGGATTCTTTAGAAGCACTAACACCGGTCGAGAACTGGAAATTGAGATCCTGAGGTTGTCCGCTTGCGAACAAGGCGGATCCTCAAGGGCTATTTTTGGAGAGCGAACCTTTTTTGTCATTTAAAATTCGCAAGCAAGGTTCTCTGAGCTTCTGTAACTAGTATCGCCTTGGCTTCGAGCCATGCTGTCGTTTTTATTTCCATTTGGTTGTTATTATCGCATGCAGTTGGCGAGGAGGCCTTCCTAATGGGGCGGGTGCAGGTGCGTTGTTCTGGCATCTGATATGAAGAGTTTTCTCCTGCGCCTCGATCCGAGGGTTGGGTCTGGTTTGGTTGGCTGGTTGGGGACCGGCTCGCTGGTCACATCGTCGCTAGCCAATTTTCCATCTGCCTGAACAATAGAACCAAGAAAGCAAATTGGGAGTAGAACAATAGGGATCCCGAACCGAAGATTGGGAAAAGTCGCTGTGGGTACCGTACCGCCCGAGAAGAAACGGAAGCTGCACTCGGGTTTGCTCCTTTAGCGCCGCCAAATACTGTTTCGCCCCCACCAGAATCTGGTTCCTGGGAACCATTTCTTGCAAACAATTTCGAGCGTTTGCTTCTCATCAATCTCGGTCGCAAAATGGTATTCGCTAAATTGGAATGCTTGTGAGTTGTTGAAACAGAAAGAGTCCAAAAATTTGCAGCGCCTCGCTTGATGTAAATTAACCTTTGGGACCCACTGGATTGCATTGAATTGATGGGTGGAGGTCCGGCAACGACGGTGATAGGCGCGAAGTTGGATGTTCGCTGAGAACCGACGACGCAGTAGCGGCGCCACGAATGGCCACCTGATCATTGTGCTGATGAGGCTGCGAAGCGTTTATAGCCTCTCGATAACCTTATCCCAATTAGAACTTTCTTGTCTGACTTAGATTGATCCCGGGTGTCTAAATTGATACATGGCATGGAAGGACTACCAACGAGAGTTGAGCATGCAACGTCTCCAAAGCACAGGGTCCGTTTGAGCGGTTGGTTGGCTCGGCATATTCGGACGAGGAAGGCAAATAAGATGATTGGTTCTACTATGACTGAGCCACTGGTTTGGAAAGACAACGTGAGAATCGGAGTCAAGAATATTCAAATATACCTCTAACAGGATGAGTAGGAGACTGGCCCCGATTCGGGAGGGCTGCTGGTAGTTATCATCACGAGGGTTGCAAAACAGTGATATTCCCAGAACAGAAGACTTCAGGACCCAGGAGACATGCATGTCATCGCGATGCAAAACCCTAGAAGTGTAATATTTTAAGCCGATAAATAAAACGGTTTTCGAGGAGAGAGTTTGCTTTGAAGCATGTCAAGCACTGGAAGACGACAGCTTGAGGGCGATAACTTGCCGTGTGGCCAAGGATGAAGAACATCCCGCTCCCAGTCAATAGCCCCACTAGCACCCACGAACTAGACCATAATGAGCACAGCGCCAGGAATTTCCCTCACGCTAATAGGACCAAGGCTTTGGCGGCCCGGTATTCGTCATTTTGGCTGGGCCCCGGGGCACCATCCTGGGTGAGATCGGTTTCTGGTTGTGGCAGGCATTTGCTCATGTAATTTGGTTCTCAAAGAAGATCTAAACCTGCGTTCCCCGTATTCCTCTGCGAGTTTTTGATGAAGAGAAAGATGATGATTATGTAAATGGCACCTCTATTCTGGTATTTTCTATTTTCCTATTTATACTCTTACAGTGTCATCACCATTTTGTTATTCGACGAACAGGACAGTGAGTGACTCGGGAGGATATTTGCATGGTGGCTGAACGCCACGATTGTCAGGGCAGGGAACCAGGACTATAGCAGAGACGGCCAGGTGTGTTTTGGGGCGATCCAGACCGCAACAATAGACCGAATGATCAGAAAAACTCTGGGTTGTCGCTCTTTTTGAAGTGTCACATTACAGATGCAGGAATGGGCCTGGTTTGAAGGGAAACATAGCAAATAAGAAGGTTGCGTGGACCGACGCGTCTCTAAATAAAGGAATGGGTCCTTTTTGTGCATCGAATAAAAATATCTGATACCGGGACCGTTGGAGGGAAAAACAATAGGGATTACCGTTCCGCATTTTGCGGACCAAGACGAGAACGGATATTTGGGATTTGGCAGTGGCGAGGCGTCCGCTTTGTTAACAAACGGTAATATTGTACGTTACCATTCGGACCTCACTCGGCATGACATTCCCATGGAAAACGCACCGAGGGAACGGAAAGCGAAGATCCCTTTTGAAACGCACGTTTTTTGAGTTTAGTTAATGTGTAGAAGACTACTATAAAAGCCCTGAAGATCGTTCCCGAATCTTCTTATAACAACTGCGGTGAGGGTTCTTTTCTTGGATAGAGGGGCCGAACGAATGGGAAAGTATTACGGGATCCCGCCTTCCAGGCAGGTCCATTTGTTTGCACGTCGCTGCGGCCCATATTCACAACTCCACGTCGTCTCGCACATCTGAAACCTCGCTGCCTGCTCTCGCTAGCATACTCGCTCGACGGGAACTCTACGATGACAGGTTGGGGATCTTCCTTTGGTAGATGAGAGGGCATAAATGTACAGTGTTTCGTGGGGAGAAGGAACGGACGATCCATTCTCACAGGTGACACGCAGTGCCCATATTTCTGCTTCCTTTCGAACTGTTGATCGTGGCTTCCCGTCCCATGTCCAGCTCGCGCGTTCTTCGGGCGCGCTGTGTGTGCGGCAGGAACAGGATGTGTGCCAAAATTATATCGTTGAACGGACAAAACGTTCCTCACCACTTTAAAAATCAAACAAGAAACTGATTGATCGATTGGTTCATAATTCGGTGCTCTGATTGTCCCGGTGTCGCTAGATTTGCACAAGGAATGCAGCGGAAGGTACCGTGGAAAAGGGGCCTCATAAAAACGCTCGTATTCGATGCGTGTGTCGGGTATCGTGACAAAGGGCAATCAGCCAGATCCCGTTTCGGCGAAGCGCTGTGCCAATCGGCTGAAATGAGTGCAGCTGCCAGGACGCGACTCTCTCTCTTTTTAATTATTATTCCAGCTGCATTCTGCTGTGTCCCAAAACCACGATGGTCCTGGCTTGTTGTATCTGTGCTGAACGGTGCATGAAACGGCGGGGGCCGCGGTCCACTGAGGGCCCATGAAACGCAGGCTGAGAAGGAAAGGGAAAGGAGAGGCAGGTGGGAAAGTGTTGCGCGGAACCGGATCCCCTCACTTGTTTGGGAACACATTCGAGCCCCGAGAGTCTGGTCAAGCCGGGTTCATGGGGCCGGACTGGCTAGGACATCGGCCTAATTCACGCTGTCTCTCCCAATTTCGCTGGAACAGGTTTGAAATAATTCGTAATGATTGCCTGATTGCCACTACATGGAATGTACCCAGCGACCAGCAGCAGATTTGTTCTGCATCAGCCGGGCAAATGCCAAGCCGTACCGGGTCCCAGGGCTCCCGATCCTTCGCAACACACTTTCACAACCACCAGCATCACCATTCGCTGAGAATGTGTGCGTATGTGATTGCCGTTGAGGCCACTGGTCGAGGGTTAGTCCGGACGGCGTCGCTAACGCAGGACGGAAAAAAGGTTTCTTCTGATTTTTGTCCTCGCCGGCCCGGCCGATGTGATGCATCGAGCTTCATGTGTATGCAGCAGGCCTTGTTGACTTTTCACACCGCACGTTTTTCGATGTAAACCCTGTTGGTCAATCAACCTCCAACCGAAGATTCAGTGGAGAATGAGGGGCGCCATCGTGGGTTTCCTCATGCTTAAATGCGCCAGCTATCCAAACGAAACCAGACTTTTCTTGTCCCTCCCTCTTTTTTTCCCTTTTGCTTTAAATGACATTTGGCAATTTTGCTTTGAAAGGATCAAATTTCAAGAAGAAAAGAAAACAGGAGGTAATCAGGTGGAGACATCCCGTTGCGTTCCCGCCCAGAGTCAGCCAATTAAGGAACCTGTGTGTTCCATATGGGTGGGGAAAGGGCGAAATAGACCGCCCTCGATTGTCAAAAGGTATGCAATGCCAAATGCAATCTATCAGCCACTGTCTGAGATATCAAACCATGATAGGTTGTGGGAATCGGATGGGAAAACACTCCACGTTGGGCGAACTGCAGACCAGCCAATTTTGGGGTCATACACTGCAATACAAATAGCACAAGTGCACATGGTGAGGAAAAGATACCGAGAGGGGATCCCGCTCTCGCTTCTGGTGTTTTTGATGGTCTCCCAAGTCGGCGGCATAGATTGATTCACATTCATGTGCTGAGAGGATCATGGTTATTTCCGCTTCATCCACTCTTTTCTTTTTGAAGCCTGGTGACACTCGCATGGTTCGTCTGTTTTTGCCTTCCATCTTCCTGCCCGCATCAGCTTAGTGACCTTCTGCCACCACTTGTGCCAGAATGACACAAGCCGTTTCCCGAGAGGGTGCGAAAGGGCGATCATAAACCGGGAACGGAGGCACGCTTGTTTAGGACAGGGTAAACTTGGAGCTGTGCACAAAAAGTACGATTAGGCATATTCCGTCACGAAGCCGCCTTTTCAGAAAGCATACTTATGTAAAGCTGCTGGGACTGGGTCTGAAATAGCTTGTTATTGTAAAGAAAGACACGGGAAGAAGGGGGAAATATTTGATTCAAGGCAGGAGTAGCATCAGCACCAGTGTTCAGACTCCAAGCCCGAGGAAGGGACGTGGGTTGCGTATTTGTGAGGAGTAGGGTAATGTTCGGAACCATCTACCGGTAGTACTCCCTTTCTTTCTTCTTTGAAAGAAGAGATTTGGATCGGGACAGAGATTTGGACACATTAATAGGGATCAGAAGAGAATGAGAGCCGGACAGGGAAAATTTCTGTGATGCAGGTGTGTGCGTGTTTGTGAACATGGTTCAAGCGTTCAGCGGGGAGGAGGGGGCAAAGAGGATTGGCCGGGCTTCCGGCGCGCTTGCTCGCTGAAGAAACCCAAGAGTGAGTGTTGTGGAGGGCAGTCCCTTGAAGCGGTACTCTTTCCCTCCCCCTAAATAATATTATTCTCTTGTACATGTACCCTCACAGGTTTTTTGTGGGTGCTGGACCGTGGGTTCGCTGGTGCTTGGCTCGACCACGCCTTATCCTCCCAATCAGAGGTCAGGAGGCCCGGAAAAAGAAACTGGAGGTTTGGGTGGAAAAAGCAGGAGAAAGGCTGTGAGTGGTAAAGGCTGTGGGCGGCCAGAGGGCCAGTCAGAACCCCGCCAGAGAGCCCTCCCTTGTCTCCGACCAGTTGCTTTTTCAAGGAGGACTGACACCCAGATGAGAGATTGGGAGCGAGACAGAAAGCTGGTGCCGGGACCGCCTAGCGTGGGTGTTCACCAACAGAGGATAGTGTGTAATCGAGACTACATAAGAGACTCGAACTAAAGGGACAAGGGCTAAAGCGGACAGGGGCAGGGACAAGGATGGGACATTAGCTCGAGTGGAAGAAGAAGTCGAGGGAGAAGAAAAAGGTGTGGGAACGAGAAATCAGGCCGATTTCCAGTCGCTCGAACTCAGCAGGAATTTGAGACCAAACCAAGGCTAAGGCTTGGGCTGGGTTCCGCTCTTCTGGCTTGGGAAAGAATTTCTTATTCTTCTTCTTTGCAAGTGCAAGTACCATTTTGGGGGCCTTCCTTTTTACCCAGATACCGCCCGGCTCACCAAAAGGTTCCTTTCCACTCCTCTCCCTTCTCTCTTTCTACTCCCACTTTCCTTCTTGCTCTGGAACTAATCCGACAAACGACAAACCTTTCGACTCTCGACCATTCCGACCGCGAATCGACAAATCCTCCCAGGGTCGAGACGACGATAGGTTTTTTGTATCTTTTGTTTCCTTTTGGGGGTGGAGTGAGAGCCTTACGCTGTTCGTAGTTTAGCAGGGCTCGGGGACTTTTCCTATCCTATCTATATCGACAACGTCGAAAGACAGACACACGCAAAATATAAGGTTAAACAGTATCTGGATTCATTTATTTCTATTCGAGGGAGTGAGAAGGAACACAGCTCCTTTGCTACATTATCATTATCGTTTGTGGTTCATTTACATTGTTACTTCTCTCGCTTTTTCTTATTTCGACTTGCTGGTTTTCGGCCTTCCTTCGTATACTTCACGACTCGACAGACGTAGACGGCCGACCGAGTGGATATATATTCTGTACTGCCAGTGTTTCGACGAAGAGTGGAACTTTTCGAGTACGGCAATTTGAAATACCGATAACCATTTTGATTAATATCAACGCAAGAGGGGCTTTCTGGACTCTCAGACATCGCAGAAATGGCGACAACCGACAAATCCATGGTGCCGGAAACGGTTGCCTTTGCTGAAAGACGTCTCCGTGACGGATCAATGCTCAAATACAAATTGACTGTTCTCCAACAGCCAGAACGTGCCAGAGCCTGTGGCCAGGGTGCGAAATGTAAGCATGAATATCTAGAATCCTATATCCATATGAAAATATAGGGAGCGCTTGTATATATGTCGTATGCTGACAGTCGAGAATTAGCCCACGCCGATAGACGACCCGTGGATCCTCCACCAGTCGTAGAACTCAAGTTGTTCCAGGGTGATGATAACACTGATGTGTAAGTTGTCTCATTATGTCCACTTAATCTTGAATTCTTCATGAGATCCTGTTTGGCTAACCTTTGTCTCTAGTACTTTCTCATTCAATTCAAATTTTTTTCTCTTTGCTACGCTGGAGAGCGCCCGCCCTATTGCCAATGGCAGGGTTCAACCACCCCCTGCGCTTCAGCCAGTCCTGACCGGTGTTCCAGTTTCTGGTATGGCATATCTTGATAGACCGGCGCCTGCTGGGTATTTCATCTTCCCAGACTTGTCCGTCCGCCACGAAGGCAAATATCGCCTCCACTTTGCTCTCTACGAAGAATGCAAGGAGGAAGATGATCGCATCGCCATGAACGGCCAGGATCTGACCCACTTCAGGGTTGAGGTAAAATCAAAGCCATTCACCGTCTTCTCTGCTAAGAAGTTTCCTGGTCTGGCGGAGAGCACATCCCTCTCTCGTATAGTTGCGGAACAGGGCTGTCGTGTTCGTATCCGTCGTGACGTCCGCATGAGACGACGATCTGACAAGCCGAGTGGTGGTGATGATATGTATGAGGATGGTGGTCACTACGTCCGAAACCAACGACGGGAAACCCCAGAAGTGTCCCGTGCATATCCACCACCACCACCACCTTCTGAATCTATGCCTCCTCTGGAAGTCCCACATAGATCGTCGGCTGCTACCCCGATAGCACAGGCTGACAAGCGAACGAGGAGCGATTCTGATGTTTCGACCGCCTCCCGACCGGACTACGGTAGGATGAATCCTGGCTATCCAGAGAGACCGAACTTCAACCAGTCGTCCGTGCCTCCACCTCCACCGCCCGCCCCTGCCTTACCAGCTAGCGGAAACTATCTCAATTTTGGTGGACAATCCGTTCCACAGGCTCCGATGGTTGCTCCCAATCCACCACCGCAGCCTTGGAACCAAGGATACCAAGGCCACGATGCCAGCTACCAACCTCCACAGACTTCTGAGCACCGCCGTGATTCTGCTGAGTATAACAACTATTATAATCAATCGCAATACCCCCAGCAGCGATCTCAGACGCCCGTGAGCGACCGCAGCTATCCGTCGAGTTATTCTCAGACAACACCCCAATACTCGCATCCTAGCAACTACCAGCAGCAGAACCACACGTCGGCTGCTCCCCCACAGAAGAGCCATCGTCCAACTCGCGAGGATCTGCCACCTCTCAAGCTCACGGCTCTGGAACCACGACTTCCGAGCCTCAACTCGCCGTCCAGCTCGACGCCAAACTCGGGATACATGGCACCGAGGTCTTCAACTTCGCAGGGTGCTCTTCCATCCCCAACCACTTATGGCCCATCCTCTCAATCTCAGACTTCGACTTATCATTACCCACCATCTTCTGACAACTCGCACACATCTACTCCTCCATCGCAGTCTACATGGGGCTATTCGATGATCAAGCCTTCGGAACCGGCGCCGCGCCACGCTGGTCAGAAGAGAACTTGGGATCGCGTCTTTAGCAGTGAACAACACTCCCGCGAACGTCTTACCAACGGCTCAAGACCTACGCAGAACAGCTATGGTCTTGACGTTGACGACGACGACGACGACGAGATCGACTTCACCAAGATGAGAATGAGCTACCGAAGAGCTGATGGAGTTCAGATCACACGTGCTCTCCCTGACGATATTGAGTGAACACAAAGACTGTCCACAACAACAAAAGCGTGTCTTCATTGCCAGATTTCCCCCATATCTTTCCTCCTCTTTCTTTCTCTTTTGTCAACTAATTTCTATTCTGTCTCATCCGAGCTCCCCTTTTACAAAACCCTCCATTCTTCATGACATGAATATAAACCAGAAACAAAAACACATGACATAAAATGGAGACAGTTTAAATGGGAGACGGAGTAATGGTTTTACGGGCATCACTGTGCTTTGTTTCCTCGGGATAACAGAAAGGCGTTTCTGGCGCATTGATTGCTCCCCCCTTTTTTTTAACTTGCTTACGGTTCATTGACTTATCTTGGTCGTTGTCTTGTCTTTTTATATTTTACCTTTCTTGTTTTTTTACATCAATACTATCCTCGTTCATCTCGAGAAGTATACTAAAATTCTGGTGTGGCAATTGTCGATTCCCTCTCTGGTTGGTTTGTCGTCGTCCGGATACATGCGAGAGCGCAGCCTGATACCCACCCGCTCGCTCTCTTAGCTCTTCGTTGAGCGGAAGCCCGTCTGTCCCTGACAGCGGACAGGGACCTTAAAAAATTCTTTCATTGTGTCTTTTTCAGATTCGGATACATCTTTTAGTACTCGTCAGCCTTTGCGTTCTCTTTTCCTTTTCCCGCTTATTTCTTCATCGTTTTCGACCACTTTGTGATTGGTAACCTGGCGAGCGATGGGCGTCGAGTTCTTCCGCGGCAGCAGTATATACACTCTTTTATTTCCTTTCAATACTCATGATTACATCGAATACCCAGCAGCCGGTGTGGGGGAAGAGTAGCATTCTCCTCTGGCTGCATCGCGGACCATCATTATATCATTTCCTTGGTTGCTGTACTGCTTTCTTGTATTTCCAGGTCTATCATTCGTACTTTTCTCACGCCATTCCGCTTATACCCCCTCCCACCACATTCCTTCATGTTGGTCTGTCTCCTAGCCTTTTCTTGTAGCTCGCTGTGCTTTCTGTCCTTCTTAGCTTTTAGAAGTCCCTGATATTTACTTTTAACTCCTTCAATCAAACTGTATCAACTTGATCTCCACATTCCCCTCGCGCCCGGCGGTCCGGTCGCGTGTCTCACCGGTGTTATAGGTTTTCGCTTTTCACGTTCGACATTTTCGCTCCGGGTTGTAATAGTCTCGCCCGGCTGTGATGATAATATCGTAATATCTATATATATTTATAAAGTCTTCGATCCCTTGTAGCCATAATAAGTGTCTCGAGTCCTCCGCCGTGAACCCGAACCCGAACCCGCACCGCGAACCAAAACAAAGCAAAACACACGCACCCGCCCAACAAACAACACCACCACACCACCACCACCATCACCGCACCCGCTCCGCTCTCCCCCCCGGAATCTTCATTCCTCACCCTCAGTCCCATCTCTTGTCCTCTCCTGGCATATGTCACTGCTCATTGACGCACACGAAATACCCGTGACCGCTCTCCTTGCCTGTCCCGACCAATCACAAAACTCGAGGCGCCCTGTGGGAGAAGAAAGCGACCTAAACGGACAGCGCGACTTGCTGCGCCATTGAGCTCTTCGCTCAAAAAACATCGAGGCACCGATCCTCATTCTCGATCAATTCTGGACCTGTCCGCGGCTCTACCCCTCCTTTGCCTCCCCGCTGGGCATGCGCCGGTATTCTTCAGACTCCATGCCTGCTTCCGAGGGTCTATCCACTCCCCAACGTGTACGTTTTCTCGCCCCTCTCCCCCGTCGCACTCCGGATACCCTTTCCCAAGAACCCGCGGACTGGCACAGAGTAATGCTTCCGCAAACCACTGCACGGTGTTCCAAGTCGGCGAAGTGTTTCGATCGTGCTCTGTCGAGATATACGGCTCCGTTTTGCCAACCTTGCTACTAGTCTACGCGACTTTTGCCTTTCTGCGCTGTCATCGTGTCTGCTTTCTCTCAGGGCTTGTAATTCTTTTTGTTTATTTTATTTTAAAGCTAACATCTTGATGAGTAGCTACTTCGTACGTCCCAATTGAACAAGATAGCCCTCCTGCCGGACGGTAGGCCTATCCCACCCCCTCCTTCTTTCATGCCTCCACCCCCGCCATCGCTGGGGCGGAAGCGTCAGAGGGCAGGGACGATCGCCACGAAACACCACATCATTAGCGCTGAGAACGACGAAGATGCGAATTACATTGTTTACCCGAGCAGCGACGAGGAAAACACTGGCGACGTGACGAACGAACTCAGAGATGATCGACATGACGATGAAGACGATGATGATGGCGTGGAAACACCGAGAAACAGAAGACACGGCTCTAGTAGCGATTTCGAGATGGAAGAGTCTGAAGTCGAATATTCAGAGGACCAAGAACCACAGCGAAAACGAGCGAAGGCTGGTGACGGCGACGGCGACGGCGATGGCGATGACTATGACGACCAGGACCTTGGGGACGATATTGGTGAGAATGGTGCTTCGTCGAAAGGAAAGGGCAAGCGCCGGGTTTCTCAGAAGTGGCGAGAGGATGTTTACAGACCATCACCTGGAATCGACTCGGACGACTCGGATCTTAATTTGAACGAGATCACTCCTGAGAAGAAGAGAGGAAAGAAGAAGGTCGCAATCAAACCTGGAAGCAGCATAAATTCTAGGAAGCCTATTGGTGGAAGCAGCGGTTTTTTAAGAAATAAGAGCAAGAGCACGCCGAATCTAAGATCCGAGAATCAGGAGGCGAACAAGATCCGTAAGAGCCGGTTCTACGAAGGAAGCATGAACGACCGGTTTACCAGGAAAGGTGGAGTTCCTCCGTTCAGAAACCACAGGCCCTCAGAGGATGATGATGGTGGGTTTGAAGGCTATAATAGCTTTGGAGTCCTCCCGTCGTCGACATCTGGCGCCATGCCACCGCCTCCGCGCCCCCTCGTCAGAGGAAGCAATCTCCCACAATCCACGCCGCCCCCACCGAAAAGCAAATTCACATTTTTCGCACCGATCAGCAATTGGTTTTCTAAGAGATGGCAGAAAGCTACTCAGGAATACGAGGAGCGCGAGCGACGGAAAGAACAAGAAGTCGAAGTCACAAAACATGTCAGGACCATCATGGATAGAAAGACGAAAGCCGAGAAACTATATACAGATAATAAACTCAAGGGTATCAACCAGCCCGCTTATGTGAGCCAAGTGAATCAAACGGTGGAGCAAGAGCCGTTGGTTACGGAGGAGCAGGTGATACATTACATGGATCCTGCTAGCGAAATCGGAGTTGCATTCACTACAGACGAGGTATACGCTGCCCCGAAAATGAATGAATCAACCATGAGCGTTGCGACCATCAGGCCGCCCGCTGTACTCCAAGGGCCTACTCCCAGGACCTCTACAGAAACCACCGGTTCGGTTGAAAGCAGCGGCCCTACCTCGGCACCAGGCAGCGGGTTTTACAGTTATCGGGACAACGACCCTAGGGACTGCACACCGCTTACGACGGATACTACTGATCCTGACGTCGGAGGGCTTAGAAGTAGGAGCAGGTCTCCAATTTTGACACCGAGCAAACCTCTCACGAAAGCGGAGCTGAAGAAGAAGGAGCGTATCGAGAAGAAATTAGAAGATCTCAGACGGAAGTTAGCCGAGACCGAGGTGGACTTGTCGGTAGTATTAGGCACTGCACCGGTGTCTACGTCTACTCCGGCAGTTCCTGCTTCATCAAATGGAACCGGTAAGAAGGTAACCGTTGCTGAAGACACTATTGTCATCCATGTCGATGGCAATAACGAAGAAGCGGAGACTGAAGACGAAGCTGCAAAAATTGTCGAAAGTGTTATGGGTGAGCCGGAGCCTACTGCGGTTGCAGCTAGGAACCGGTCGCTGTCACCGATCAAGAAGATCTTCCCGTTTACGTCAAAGAAGACAAAGGAGAAGGACACTGCAAACACTACCCTTCGTAATGTCAACGAGAGCGCAAAGATCAAGAAGCAGTCTCCTGCTAGTGTTAGAGGGAGAGGTGGCGGGAGAGGCAGCAGAGGGGGGAAGGCTGCGCCTCGGTCGAAGAGAACCGCCTCCGAGGACCCTAATTAAGGCCATATTTGTTGTGCTGTCCTGGGCCGTTCGTTCATTTGTTCGAAGAATGGTGGGAACCGGGGAAGTGTATTTTATATCTGAGGCCTTCCCTTATAGCGTTATCACGTTTGCATCATCTTGTTACACACCTCTTTTTGGGGGTGTTTATTTATAATTTATCTTTCTTTTTCGCGGAATTTGAACGCACCCCTCCTCCCCAAGTTTTTTTGTTTCATTTGAAAACATTTGTCTTCCGTCTTCTTTCGTGTCTCTTAGCGTTGGGCGCCGTTTACAGATGTATCTTTCCCTTCCCCGTTGAACACTTGGTATTCCTTCATTGTTATATATTGTCTGTAGCTGCTAGTCTCTCCGTTTATTTGGATGGGGGATAGGAGAGGGGCGACACGATGTTACGAATATTTTATTTTTATTTTCCCACCCCGACCCGAATCCCCACTGTTGGATCCAAACCAGAGGCTCATGCGGATTTGATCAAGTGAACGTACACGTACGATGAATGCTGCGGTGGAAATGCATGTAGATTTGATATGTTGGTGGCGGTGGGTGTACCCTGTGGCTGGGGCAAAGTGTGGCTGTCCGCCGCCGCCGACGCGAGCCTGTCAGTGGTCTGCCTGTCCGTCGGCGTTGGGCTGCTGCGATGCCAACACGCGCGAACATCTGCTTCTACTCTTCTTCTTCTTCTTCTTCTTCTTCTTCTTGTCATCGCAATCTCGCCCCGACCGAAATCCTGCTGCAAGTTCCGGCGCGGGATTCTGTCGAGCTGATTACTAAGACGGGGGCATCCGACGGGGTGGGCCCATCGCAGCTGGTGTCTCTGTGCAGCACTCACTCAACGCGTCCAAGCTCTTTCGCTCCCCGTACATCACATCACCTCCAAATCCTTTTTTTCCCCCATCCTCTCCCATACCCTTCCACTCCTCCTCCATCGCACTTGAACCCGCGACCCCCTCTGTCTTCGCCGTCCTAGTTTCCTTCGCAGTCACCCGTACCTTCTCCAACACAGAGATACGAGCAGGCACCCAATCCCGCCAAAAAATGTCGGACGATATCGTCATCGACAAGCAAAATTTCTCGACTCGTATCGCGGCATTGCTCTCCGCATGGCGATCGCAGCGCAATGATGCCTTCGGAGGATCCAGCTCCATTCTGTTGGCTCTCGGAAAGTCCGACCAGTCCGGGGCCTACACCAAGAGCTTATCCATGTTTGTAAGTTTCCCCAAAGACACCACTACGAACAGTGGCTTGTGCGTATACATATAAAAAGTACCTGTATCGTTTTGGAAACAATAACTGACAGAAATCGGATGATGCGTGTAGTACTGGCTGCTGGGATACGAGTTTCCAACCACCTTGATGCTCTTGACCTTCGAGAAGATGTATGTTGTCACAACAGGGAAAAAGGGTATGTACATCGCCAACTATTCAGTCTGCAAATATAGCATTGTTGCATCCACTAACTCCTTTATCTTACGAAATACAGCTAAACTCCTCCACCCTTTGTCTACATCGAAATATCCCGTGGAAGTTCTCATCCGTGGGAAGGACGAAGCCGAGAATAAAAAGCAGCTACAGGCTCTGGTCGAACACATCAAAGCCGCCGGCGTATGTTTCCCTACACACCCATTTTTCGAAAAGGCAACTTCACTCACACAAAGACATTCTTGTCGCATTAGAAAAAAGTTGGCATTTTGCAAAAGGACTACAACAACGCCCAAGGTCCCTTGATCACAGAATGGAATGGGCTTTACAAACCCTCCATCGCTGAAGGCGGTAATGTTGTTGAAGAAGTGGATATCGCTATTGGTATTAGTTCGGCGCTTCAGACTTACGATGAAGCAGGCTCCGTAAGCTAAACATGAGCCCCCCATCCGGGTTTGATCAACTACTAATGCCTTTTTTCTTTCTGGTTTTTCTTGGCAACAGAAATGTATTCGACAGGCAGCCAAGGCTTCGGTCGCGGTGATTCACAAGTACTTCCTCGAGGAAATGAGCGAAATAATCGATGAAGAAAAGAAAATCACGCACGAAGCTCTCGGGAAAAAAGTTGAAGACCAAATTGACAATGAGGAATTCTTCAAAAAGAAGGATCACAAGCTTGGAGCTGATTTCGCGCCCGATCAGCTCGACTGGGCTTATGGTCCGTCAATCCAGAGCGGTGGCAGGTATGATCTCAAAGTTCCCGGCGAACCAGAGAACGACAAGAGCAACCTCCATAGTGGTGTCATCATCGCATCTATGGGCTTCCGCTATAAAAATTACTGCAGCGTTGTCGGAAGAACTTACATGATTGATCCTAATAAGACCCAAGAGAAGTACTATTATTTCCTAATCGAGCTTCACAACTTAATCATCAGCAACCTGCGAGACGGAAATACCTGCAAAGATGTCTACTCGAAGGCTTTGAATCTTGTCAAATCCAAGCATCCCGAAATCGAAAAGAATTTCGTCCGAAATGTGGGCTACGGTATCGAGATGGAGAGTCGTGATAGCACGCTCATCCTGAACGCGAAGAACGCCAGAGTTTTACGCGAAGGGATGACTTTGGTGGTCCACGTTGGCTTCCAGGATCTGGATAACCCAAAGGCAGATGACAAGCGAGGCAAAACTTATGCTCTCGCTCTAACAGATACAGTAGAGGTTGGAGGCAAAGATACCGAGGCTTTTATCTTGACCAGGGGGGCACCGGTTGCCAAAGATGAGGTCGCTTTCTATTTCAAAGACGATAACCCCCCGGAGCAGAAGGTAAAGCAGGTAAAACCTCAGCCAAAGCCTGCAGCTACCTCAAAAAATACGGCCATCATGAAGACGAAACTACGTGGCAAACGTGAGGAGGCTGATGACGGAAAAGAACAGCGCAGGAAAGAGAACCAAAAGCAGCTAGCTGCGAGGAAGCAAGCAGAGGGGCTTGAAAGGTTCCCAGCGGGAGGGGCAACTAGCAATGGTGTAGAAAAGAAGCAGATTAAAAAGTTTGAGTCCTACAAGCGGGAGAACCAACTCCCGGTTGGCGTTACGGACCTTAAGATTGTCGTTGACGTCAAGGCGCAAACTATCATTCTACCCATCTTTGGTAGACCCGTCCCATTCCACATCTCCACGATCAAGAATGTCAGCAAGAACGAGGAGGATCCTTTCACCCATCTGCGTATCAATCTTGTTAGCCCCGGTCAAGGTGTTGGCAAGAAGGATGAGCTTCCTCTCGAAGAGCCTAGCGCGCACTTCGTCCGAAGCCTCTCTTATCGGAGCACAGACCGCAATAGGATGGCTGAAATTAGCCAGGCCATTCAAGATATGAAGAAGCAGGCGCTCAAGCGCGATCAAGAGAAGAAGGAAATGGAGGATGTTGTGACCCAAGACAATTTGATCGAGATTAAGAGTAGGTTGTCCATTATTCTACCCAGAGAAACTCGTATCTAACTTTTCTTTCTTTTTTTCACCTTGTTTACAGATCGACGACCACAACGTCTTCCGGATGTCTACGTTCGCCCAGCCTTGGACGGCAAGCGTGTTGCTGGAGATATTGAAATCCACCAAAACGGTCTGCGATATGTTTCGCCACTTCGTTCCGGTCCTGATCAGAGAATAGATATTTTGTTTTCAAATGTCAAGCACCTGTTCTTCCAGCCTTGCGAGCACGAGTTGATCGTCATAATACACGTCCACTTGAAGACCCCTATTATGGTTGGAAAGAAGAAGACGAAGGATGTTCAGTTCTACCGAGAAGCCATGGATATTCAATTCGACGAAACTGGCAATCGCAAGAGAAAGTACAGATATGGAGACGAGGAAGAATTCGAGGCTGAGCAAGAGGAACGACGCCGCCGAGCCCAACTCGACAAGGAATTTAGAGCTTTTGCGGAAAAGATCTCCGAAGCAACCAAGGAGGAAGGCCTCGACGTAGATATTCCATTCCGCGAGCTCGGATTCTATGGTGTCCCTTTCCGCGCGAACGTTCTCTGCCAGCCCACAACTGAATGTCTCGTTCAGCTCACAGATCCTCCATTCTTGGTTATCACCCTTGATGAGATTGAAGTTGCGCATCTAGAGCGAGTTCAGTTCGGGCTGAAGAATTTCGATATCGCGTTTGTGTTTAAGGACTTTTCGCGACCTGTCGTCCACATCAACTCGATCCCCGTTGAATCGCTGGAAAGCGTAAAGGACTGGCTTGACAGTGTGAACATTGCGTTTACCGAGGGACCTCTCAATCTTAATTGGATGCAGATCATGAAGACGGTTACTAGCGACACACACCAGTTCTTCGCTGATGGTGGCTGGAAGTTCCTGAGCACTGAGACAGATGATGAAGATGAAGAGGAGGAAGAAGAGGAGAGCGAGTACGAGGAGTCGGAGAGCGATTTTAGTGATGGGGAGGATAGCGAGGATAGCTACGGAAGCGGAGACGAGGATGCTAGTGAGGATGAAGGTAGCGATGCCAGTGACTTTTCCGAAGGAGGTGAGTGATTGAGACCGGTTTTCCTTTCCCCACTAGACTGTTGAATATATTTCTAACAAGGTTACATTTGATTTAGAATCATGGGACGAGCTGGAGGAGAAGGCAAAGAAGAAGGATAATGAGCGACCCATGAGTGACGAGGAGACCAAGCCTAAAAAATCATCTAAGAGCAAGCGACGTTAAGAAAGGGGACAAATATTTTTTTTGAGAATTTGCAACTTGTTCCCTCTTCTATCTTCTTGGTTCCATTTTTACTCTCCGACTATCTTTCCCCCCCTTTTTTTTTGCCTTTTGATTCTACATTATAATTTTTTCTGTTGCCCACGAAGCAATGCGAAGAGGGACGTCAAATCGAACTTAGCAAGAAAATTATGCCACTGATATTGGAAAACTCATTTTTTTCTGTTAGATTTGTTTCCTAACTCCTTAGCGCCGGCTTCTCATTTCACTAAGAGCAAATTGCTCCACCTATCTTATCTTTCGTGTTTTTTTGTGTCGTCGAAGGGGAAAAAAAAGGTAGCAAATGAAGTGCCAGTGAATTATTTCATTCAGACTTAGGAATATGTCGATGTTTCAACTAGTCTCTAAGATACGGGATGTCCGTAGGGCTGAGTGAAATGGAACTGTAGATGTCTTGTTTGCGGCTATAGAAGGCAGACCTTCAATTTTATTTCTGCCACCAATGCCATAATATCCTGCAAATACTGTGCAGTGCACCACCCGTTAGCTATGATTGGTCTACAGCTATTCCTGGTTAAAGAATCGAAGAAATCAAGAAGCTGTATGATCTACTTGTAGCAGGGTAAGGCGAACAGAGCAGCGCCGAATCCTTCCCAATAAAAGCTGTGGACGTATGTAAGCATCACGATACTTCAGCCGCAATATAATGGTTTCAATGCAAGAAGACTGGGGGTGTTGATGTCAGCCAAGAATTCAAGGCGATTTTACGATGAGATGGATGAAATTTAAGAAGTTCGAGTCTATGTGATAATATCGTTCGTATGCGGCTTTGGTTACGGCGGGGTGGATAAGGGGAATTTGCCTCACACGCAAATGAATGATACAGCGATTCCAAGCGCTGCTTGCAATGGAGATGGTATAGCCCTGGAAGGGCGGATTTGGGGCAACGTCGACAGAGGAAGGAACTCTGCATGCATGTATGTAAATAATGCAAGTTTCTTTCGTCTATCTAAATATCTCAAAGTGAGAGAAGGCCTCAAACAGGGCGATTAACTAGGCCCAAACGGGAAATTTGACCCTCGGGCCAAAAACGCTGGCCGGAGCCCAACTTCAAGATTCTAGAAGGGGAAAAAGAAATCGTCGAGACAATTGGTGTCCTGCATGAATAAGAAAAAGAAATTTTGTATCGATGTTCGGATAATCGTCTAAGCCATGCGAGTGCGGGTCCGCCGTCGTGATCCCGCCCCACAGGCAGCTCGTCGGACTGACTACAAATTCAGCAACCTGGGAAAAGAAAACCCTCAGGAGCAAGCGAATCTTGAAACGAGCATCATGTTATCATTTCATGAGATACATCGTCAATATATAACGTTTTTAAGAAGCGGTTAACTAGGTAGAAAATTTTGAAGGCTCTGGTTTGCATTGCAAGATATATTGGTGCAGATCCGGTTGTCTTGCTGCGCATTTTGCATCTTACTCGTTCGTAGAGAAACTCGGAAATTGAAGATTTCACAGCCCGACACTCGCCTAACGTTATAAAGCCTCCCTCAGAGGATGGAAGGCAAGTGAAAGATAACAGCAGAACAACGGCAGTAATTGGTGGGGATTACATAAATCAGGCCAGTCACGTTTCATGGTTAGATGTACATGTAGCGGAAACCTCGTTTGGTGGAGAGTGGTGTGCTTAGACCGGTGGTTAACAAGCTCCGAAGGTGGCTGAGTAACACACTCGCGTCGGTTGCCCTGCAAAAGAAGCCCCACTAGGCAAGAATTAAGCCTGCGACTAAGCGACGACAAACACTTAAGAATTCTATGTGCAAATGGACCTGATATTATGAAGGAAGAGTGCGAGGGAAATTGCAGCTTACTCCTGGGAGGTAACAGCCCGGCACATTGCCGAGTTGGCAACTACTCACTCATTTGATGAATGATGGAGGCTTGAGGACTCTTTCCCAGTGCGAGCGAAGTTGAAAGAGTGCGAGAAAGGAGAAAGCTCTAAACAATGCGGTCATTACATGTAGCTCGTGTAATGGCTAGATCCGAAAGCGACCTTCCCATCGAGAATGCAGTGGTGTACGACCCACCAGGCCGGAACTGACGCCGAAACTTCGTAGGACGGAAGAGGGAAGACCCATGCAGGATGCATCAGAGGAACCCTGTGGATCGAATGAATATGATGCGCGAGGAACAAGGGCTACTATACTCTCCTGTGACAAGCGCATTTGAGGCTCATATCGCTTTGATACCGTCTCCGGCCGATGCACTGCCCACCGCCAGCAGGATAATTCTCCCGCCATTTTATTTTCCTGTCGACAAGTGGTCGCATGAGGTTGATATGGAGAGCAAAGGCCTCGAGCCAAAAGTTATACACAACACATCTCGCGGGCCGGAGTGTGGCAATGTCGATTAGGTTTCCCATGTTGTACGCAGGCAGATGACGCTATGTTGCTTTGGGAGAGGGCAGAAGGCTTTCTCGGAGGCTGCATGGCACTCTCCAATCTTGACCGCTACGATTCGAAACAGGTGATCAAAGCTTGAGGGGCCGGACAAGATATTTCGCCGCTAGCTTGGGAACTGGATGGGTCCCTGGAATATCTCCCATTTGCTCGCTTGGTTCTGCTTGTTGGTTAGTACGTTAGCTACTTGGCCTGGGTACGAGGAGCTATCTCCAGTCCGCATTTGACGCCATGCCCCCTTGCCCGCGAGGACCACAGAAATGCCTTGTCCGAACGAATGCGGAATAGCATCTGCACATCCTGCGAGAGAAATCGACACTTAACGTAATTTACTTATGGACTTGGGACGACAACTAGCGGGAATAAGAAATTCGCAATGTGTAACGGCCAACGAGAACAGACCTGGCTTCCCAAGCCAAATCCACCCCGTGCAAGGCTATAAGATCCACGCAGGCGCTGCATCTTTTTGCAAAGCCTCAATTCTCCTCGTCGAGAAATCCAGTCGAGCTTCGTAGTTTCCACCACCTCAATCACGTCTCTCCTCGTTGCCCTCTTTTTGTTTTTTTCTTCCTCTATCTATTCCTATGTTTTCTTTTCCTAAGAATATAACTCATCCACCCTGAAGCTCTTCACCCGCTACACCTTTTTAATACTATCGTCATTGGGATTCGTTAGATTAAAAAATTAAGAAGGAGGCTATAAATCATCCTACCTGGCTTTTTAGACATTCGCATCTTTCTTGCTTTGTCTTCGTACCCCCCTTCCTCCACAACATTTTGCAAAGCCTCATTCTTCAGTACCTTTAGCGCATCCACGAATTCTAGGCATCTACCCTCGTCTTAGCCTTACCTCCCGGGTGCCGCGAACTGCGACTACGTAGGGCTGTTTCGTTCGCATTGAAACACCTTTCTTCTCTGATATCCCTCATATCTCAATATCGCCATTCTCCTCCTCGACCTTCTCGTTTGTGGCTTGTAGCCCGGGGCTATACACCAACCCGTGATATCCGGCGCACTGTGCAATCTCCCACTCGTGTCGATTAGTTAATCATCATCCTGCTATACCGCATCATATTGTCTATCTCCCTCAGACGCACACTTAGCCCTAACCCAGAGCGCTAGCTTCCTACTCTCGCGGACCTATCACGCCGTCAGTTCTCCACATCTAACCCCTCCTCCCCTAGGCCCTGCGTGGAACGGTCATTCCGAACTACCAAGACGACGAGGGCGTGTACTGCGGCTCGTTCCATCACACACTCCGCTAACACGCTTCGAGAAGATCTTAGCGACATCTGAAGGCAAACTCATGAAGCTTCATTTCACTTGACTTCATCCAATCGCTAAGCCGCCTTCTAGGCACTCCAAACCTGGTAAGTGAAAGCCTCATGCTTCATGAGACAATAAACCGTCCCATTGTTTGATTGTCCTTTGTATCACAACTATGATTCTCCACCATGAAACCTCTGGGCTACAAGCGAGATGCGAGGGTGTATATATAATATTGATGAATCGCTCGACTTGCCAAATCTTTCATCATCATCACCACCACCATCTTGACTCGTAAGATATAATACTTCAAAGAATTTCTTCGACAGAGCTTCTATATATTTGTACATCTCCTATCCACACACCCATATATACCCCCTCACACAGACTACACTCAGATAGATATATCTCTCAAAGACATCCTCAAGAAAACCCTCCTTTTCATGATCACTGGCTCTGTTTGCACCCTTCCCGGACCGCAATAGTATCTCTAGTCACTCGATCTAACGATTGCCGGATCTGTTAAATGCATACTGTAGAACTCGACTTGGGATACCTGGTAGAGTACATTCAGCTCGACGACGAACAGTACCACAACCTCCAGCAGTTATACTACAGGGCGTTTCAGCTCCACGCTGCACAGCTACGAGCGCAGCAACAGCAGCAACAACAGCAACAGCAGAGACAGCAGAGACAGCAGCAGCAGCAGCAACCTAGGTCTCACGCTTCTCCGGCGACAGCTAGTACTATCAGCACACCCACTACTACAGTTTCGTCGAGCTCTCTGCACTCTTCCTCGTCGGCAGCGACGACTGTTACTATTGACGGATCTGTCATCGAGGTAGACGGTGAGACCGGTCAAGTAAGAGTTAGAAGCTCAAGCGCAACTGGCCCTTCTAGACGAGGATCACAGCAGCGACGAAGCTCACGACAGAATTACTACGGTCCCAACTAGATTCGTCCATAGAGTAATAAGCAAAAATGGTTAAACTCGGTTCCGGATTCTGTAAGAAATATATTTCCCAAAATAGCAGGGCCTAGAGCTATCAGCTAACCGTTACACAATAGGCGAGTACGCACCTGGTATGTGGTCGTACTGGCTTTACTGTCCTGATGGTACCCTCCCAATCGTGTTCGCAGCACTTTTTGGTACCTCTGGTGTCATTCACGCCTACCAAGCATGGTAAGTTTAGCGCGCCGTCATTTGAAGTTTCAGTGCACCAGGTTAACCAGAGCAACAGGCACTACAGAAATAAGTACATGCCCATCTACGTAATAGGTTGCTTCCTTCTCACAGCGGGCCTCGCGCTTCGCGCCCACACTTCCAGATCTCAGGACCTCCAGAGCTTGGGGCTTCTCATCCCATCTCAAGTCTTGGTGTATTCTGGCCCTCCCATATTTTCCGCGGCTCTCTACTTTGTCTTTGCTCGCATCTGCTACTATGTGCCTCAGGCTGCCCCGATAACCCCATATCGTATCGTCAGAACCTTCATCTCCCTAGACGGTATCTGCGAACTGCTGGTTGGTGCCGGTACCGGTATGTTCGTGAACACTACGGCCCCGGACCGCCAAAAGATCGGCCAGGGTCTTCTCCGCGCCGCCTTGATCCTCCAACTACTCCTCTTTCTCGCATTCGCCTACTTTTCCGTCAAACTACAAAAGAACGCCTCCAAGCTCGGCATCCATGGTCAATGGAAGATGTCATTGTATACCCTCTACGTCTGCGGATTTTTCATTATGGTGCGGTGTATCTACCGTCTTGTCGAGTTCTTCGAGGGTTTCCAAGGCCACCTGATCCAGCACGAAATCTATTTCTACGTTCTTGAGTGTGTTCCCATGCTTCTTAGCACTGGATATATGAACGCTATGCACGTGAGCAGATGGTTGCCACGCAAATCCACCATTTACTTGTTAGACGACGGTGTCACCGAGGCTGAGGGCGAAGGATTCCATGATAACCGGCCATTGTGGAAGAAATTTGCGGATCCATATGATCTGGAGGGTATCTTTTCTGGCATCAAGAGCCTTGTTCTTCGGCTGGCAGGGAAAAAGGGCAGCAAGTCCGAACGCAAGCTTGCCGACGATGAAGTTCAGCTCGGTGTTCGCAGGAGCCCTACATCCAACCTAGAGGAGGGAAGAAAGTGAATCACATGATAAATCCAAAGATATTGATATATCAGGAAGCCAGGGTCCCGAGGGGTGGGGTTTCCAGAGTATGTCAAAGCTGAGGTGAGGCATTTGAATGAGAAATGGGTCAAGGAAACCCAAGGTGTTCGCGAAGACAGGCTGTACTCAGTTCCACCAAAACAAATTTTCATATTTTTTCTCTGTACTGTTCTTTTTATTTTCTTCTTATATATTGATGATATCTTGGATCTTGTTTGATTCTTGGATCTCTTGTTGAAACCATTGTTTTTACCATTAACTCGTCTTTGGTTTCTCCAATACCTTATTTGGCCGAGGCCTTTCGGAGTTTTTATTTTATTCTTAATAATTACTTATATACATGTACGCTCGTTTTTCGGGTGCGGTTTGGAGATGTACGGTGGAAACCCACCCAAATATAAACCGGATTGGTGTTTTTAAAGTCTCATCTTATGTTTTTGTCCATGTTTTCCAAAAAGCTCAGGCTTAGTGATTTGTTTTTTATTTATTGGGATCCTTTGCCAGTTCGTGATTATAATTTTATACTATCTGCAATAACCAATGGAATATACCTTGAAATTTACTCTGAAATACAAATTAGCCATCTGATAGTCAACAGTTTTGACAAAACACGGTGGTCGAGGATGTGATTATTAGCTTTGCGTTGTATGTTGTATTTCTCATCTCAATAAAACCGTTGATAGCAAGGACTTAAAAAAATTGAGCTAGTATTCTAATGTTGGAGCCACACAAATGTTCTTACAAAGGGTGTATAAACTAGGGGCAATACCTGATCCCTAAGGAGTATACAAAAGTGCTGGTATCAACAACTTAAGGTACAAATCTTCCCCAGTAAGGCACTCCTTCAATGTAAGTCGATTTCATGCAAGCTCCATGACTAGCACGGTGTTCAAACTCACATGCCAAAATACTGCCTTCAAATCTTGATGAGATATTGGGGATCGCGGGAAGTGGGGAATCCAGGCCTCCGAATACGACCGCCAGATGCAGGCAGCGCCGCAGCTTTGTAACCTACCAGAAAGCTTTCAAGAGAGAGTCAAAGCTAGCTCCAATGCACTGGAGCTCATCAATTTGTTCTGATTCCCCAACCAACCAGGTCCAACAAGAGAATCGCGAAGGATAGAATGGTCCGATCAGCGATTTAGCGGGGAAAATGCAGACACGGGATATTCAAATTTTCAGGGAGAAAATTTGTTGATTTTTCTTCTAACATTACGGCAAGTGTTGGAGCTCTGTTCAACGAGAACAGACACCCACACATAATTAATAAAAAAAAGAAACTGGAGTCAACAGGAACCAGGATGATGGAAGAATCTCAGATACATCATGTCTGAGTTATCGACGTTAGGGTTTAAGGCCTGTTTATTTCATTTCCATTTCTGCCGCTGCAATGTGTCAACCAAAAGTGTCAGACCTTTTTGATCCACATCTTGAGTGCCGTCTGCGAATAACAAAATACAATCGAGATCCAACCTACTTGTTGGGGAGTCTCTAAAGGGCAGCACCGAATGGTTGTCGGTTTATGATTCTGATTAATCATATTTTTTCTTTCTCCTGGCGTCGAGAAAGAAAAAATTTTGAAGCACAAAAGAATCAAATACAATAGCGATGACGACCAATCCTGGTAAATTTGGGATCAAGTAATTGGATTTAGAAAGCTTAGCTGGTTTCACAACCGAAAGTTTGGCGTCTTTCTCATGTCCACATACGAAGCTTTAGCGGTATATGTACCGATATCGGAAAGCTGGCACGCTGCAGATTGCCTAATTAAGAAAAAATTGTTTCTTTTTGTTTTCAGGATTAAAACAAAAGTGGACTCATGATGGGTAAATATGAATTGAATGTAAGTGGCTTCTAGATGATAGCCCGATGAAAGCAGAGTAAAGGTCAAAATTCCGTGCCCTGTGGGGTGTTGCAATTTCTGACGGACCTCAACGGGCAACCGGTTAGAAAAGGTAGATACATCATAGAACTTCAGATAAGATTGACCTGCCCATTGCCATTCTCGATCGTGACAGGATCGAACTAATCGAAGATTGATATCTAAAATCTGATATCGAAGAGCAGTATATTCTTCATTCGCCTCTGCTTGCAAATCATCTTATGGGGTCACGGGGGCACTCGCATTGCAGGCCGCCGCAATAAATTCATGGGGATGCGCGCTGGGCCAAGCTGCTTGGAAGATTTTACACATGCTGTACGAGGGCAAAACTTTCCTCACGAGTTTGGCTGCATGAATTCCTTGTTCGTTCGATCAACCTCAAAGCAGGCAGGTTCTGTCGTTGACTAGGCGCGGTACGCTGCTCGGTCGACACCGTTATTAGGCGTTCCTAGACCTGTGTACGTGGTGGTGAGTCGTGGGGCGGTGAAAGCCAGGCAAGAACGTGGGGTGCAGACATTCGCTACCCTTTTCTTCAACCATTTTGCCCAATTATTATGCCCGACGATGCCCGCTCGTGGCTTTTCTGCACTTGCTGCATGTACGCAAGTGTAAATTTTTGATTCGAGCGCAAGAGCCGAGTTAATGGGAACCAAAACCATTGCTTCCTTGTCCAAAAAAAAAAAAAAAAAAAAGAAAGAAAGAAAGAAAGGATATTGCGCAGCTTTCCATCTTGATGGTTGCCCGTTACAAACATGTTTTTTTTTTGGCGTATGCATGAATGAATTGTGGGTTCGTTGATCACGCGGGTGCGGGGTAGAAATAAACCAAGGGGACCAAACAAAGCAGCTTTTGGGTAAAGAATGAGGGGCATTTCAGATATTTCGATGTTCTTTGTTCTATCAGGTGAGGAAAGACTAAATATTGATATAGAGCATATTATATCATGAGACAATGGAAATTAAAAGCGCAGACTGAATGATTTCCTGGGTACGAAAGGGAATTACGAGGCGACGGCCATATTAGCTTTCTCTGACGTGAATTCGGTATGGCGAATATTGAGGATAACAGTTTGCCTGCCAGAAGAGGTTTATCTGCCAATCTCGCACAAGTTTTGACGAAATAGGCGATGATGCTAGAATCCACGGCAGTGCGCGTAGTGGGGGCCGGGCTTATACAAGCTTTTATCGACTGCAGCGTAGGATTCTCCACTGCTCCTGCCGTTAGCTTGTATTGTCAGCTATGCGAAATGGGACCATCTCCAGAGGAGGAGTGGTTAAAAGCTTCGTGGAAACCAGAGGGGTTTGGAGGAGCCCATGCGTTGAGGAGATTGGTCGGGATTGGCTGGAAACCAAAAGGAAGGACACCACCAAAATGCTAGTAATGCCAGTTAGCGCAAAAACCGCGTCGCATAAAAAGCTGGCAATAGCGAGGCTAGGACGCCGAGTCCAGAGACCTCGCTTCGGAGCAACAAAGCTGGGCGACGGATGGCAGCATTTGGGTGTTACCAATTCGAATTACAGAGAGTCAGCAACACTAACGGCGACTCCCTTAATGATATTGTTTAACACCGACTCTGCTGGTATGACACGGACAATCGGATGTATTGGTTGTTGTATTCATATAAGGCACCCCGCTCCCGAATTCTTTACAGGAAATGATCTAAGCTGGGCCCGTTCGATCTATGTGGAATTGGGCCTGGTTCTGTTGAGGTATAGCATGTTCTGGATAGTTAGGCCTGTACAGACAGGAAACTTCAATCTTCTGCCTAAAGAGCCCACGGCTTGGCGGGTAGGATCCCTTGGCCAAGGTGTGATCTCAAGATCTCTTCGGGGTATAGTTGAGATTTGACTGCGAGAGAAGATAAGGGACGGCCGTGAAAATTCAAATGGGAATGTCGAGTCAGTTCGGAGAATTTGATTTACATGTTCCCAGTGAGAGCCAAGACGGGGTACTCATTCTTGATATCGAACGAGGTGCACCGATCGAGCTACAGCTAAGCTTCTTGGAAGGGCGTCCTTGGTGTCCAATGCAAGCAGCATAGAGGAACAGATCTGAGGTGGAGTTTGCCGCCTGGTTACATCCTCTTTCGATAGGCTTGGCGATACGATAGTACTACTATCATATCCTCATTCAATCAACTGGGTTCCCCGTACGTGCGGTGGTGAAGCAAGTCGGCGGTCGCAACGCATCTGCCAGGCTGGGCCGGCCTGCAGCTGCTCGCCAGGAACAAGGACCGAATGGCCTGCAGGCCCAGGTGGCCCAAGTCTGGGACCGGAAGCTGACTGGCTTCGAAAGCTCGGACTCGTTTTAGCGGCCGACCTCGCTGCTTGCTGGAGGCGACACCAGCGGGGTACCATACTCTTGAAGAAGCAAATCGACGGCATCCAACCAAACGGCGGCATGGATTTAACATTTGCTCGAAGTGTGCAAGGCAAGTTCGCAATGCGCAGGCCAGTTACGGTTTAACCAAAGCCCCACCATCCTTCGGCCAAGATGGAAGCGAATGCGACGGAGAAAGGTTGAGGCAGAGTCGAAAGTCGAGCCCCCACTCGCAACAACTCACCTGCAAGCACCTGCAGTATGAAAACTGGCTGGATAGGTCAGGTTCCGGTGCGATCAAATCTCCAGGGCGGATGATTCTGTCACCAAATGTTGCACTCCCTCGCACCCAGGAGTTGTAGCTGCATTTACGAGCATCTTCCTTCCACTCAGCCTGCTCTTCCTTTTTCTTCTGGTCTTTGCTAACTATTTGTGCTTGCTCCGTGGCACTAAACACATGTGAGGTCCGGACGGGTTCAGCGACGGATCAGTTCGCGACAACTGTGACATTTGCATTCCACCGGAATTTCCAAACGGCGGGTTTGTGTTAGATATATCGTTTAGTCAGCACACCACTACCGCCGTAATGGCTAGTTCGCCGCGATGAAATTATTTCCTCTAGGAAAAACTTAAACACAAGTAAAAAGTAAATCACCAGGCGGCATGGAAGAGAAGGGGAGTGTAATAAACGTAGGTCGCATATTTTCCTCATGGGGAAATGCTGTATGCGGATTACGCAGACAGGGACTCATCCTTTGTGGTTTCTTTTCTTAGTCCCTTTCCTCAAAGAGCACACAGAAAACAGAGAGGAGAGGGTGGGAGGGGCTGGAATTTGGGGATATATGGCCCCTCCTCCCTCGATTAATATCAATAACACTCCGATTCTCCTTCGAAAGGTTCTGGCAGTAATCTTTCCTTCATTTCCTTTCCCTCATGTCTGCTACCATTCAACAAATAACAACCCGAATATCCAAATAGATACGCACCTCGGGTAGTCAGAGCGTTGTGACGCTGTTGTGCGCCTGTTAATCCAATCAGACGATAACAGACCCTTTATTATTATTGCGACGACACGCAAAAAAAAAGTACATCTGATACTGGGCTGAGAGAAAGCTTCAAGGATTGTATCAGTTGGATCGCCCAAAGACGCCAGTATAAGGGTATACGAGCACCACCGTTTCACCGCTTCACCGCCCAGCCAGCGCCCAGGAAACCTTGGTGCTACTGTACTCTATATTAGCATTGTTCGTGCTTACAACAACCAAGAGGTATCTCTCGTCAGCACGAGAGAAAATAAGAAGAAATAATAATACGGATCCCAGTCGTCCAACGTATTTCCGGGCAGCGCTCCTTATAATAAATAGTATAATAAAAAAGCAGGCTACGGTCCGGCGATTGTGGGGTGCTTCGCTTCTGATATTCTTGTTCTCAAGGAGATTCTTGACTATTTGACCCAGAAAAAGCCCACCGCGTTTCCACTCTCGGTTGAGACAAATAATAAAGTGACCATAGGGACCAGACAGATATCTCAAACCCATCTTCAGTTCATTGTGGCTCTTGCTTTGCAGCCTTTTGTTGCTTTATCGGGTCTAGTTAGGCGGAAGGTCTCAAGAAGAGTCAGGTCTAGCCGCCGCGCCCCGGCCTCCACGACAGATTTTTTTTTAATTTTTTAATTTTTTTGGCACGATTTCCAACGCCCAAATTTGGGAGAACGTGTTCCCCGGTTGCGGTCCTGTGGCACACCGTTTTAACACTCTGCTGGCATTCCTTATCTTCGTGGTCGAATGCTTGTCGAGTGAGAGTGGGCTCTTTTGCTCTATTATCATCTGTCTTGATTCGATACCAGGCCGCAACGACTTGAGTAAATGCTTTTTGTGCTGGAGTCTTTCCTTATTTTTAGCTCGGACTTCGGGGTTCAAGTTGGCCCAGGGATTTTAAATTTACCTGGGGTGTATTTTTTATTTGACCTCCACGCACGACGACGTCAATCTATATTGCAGGATTATTGATTGCACCTCTGATATTTAAGCTAGGAGGTGCCGGCCAACCCTCACTTTGCAACCATACGGAGCAGAGACATATTAATCAAACCGACAAGCGTACGCATACATACCTACGTACATACACACCTACGTGGTGCTCGTACCGCCAGGGCCTCATTTTTTATCAGCATCGTCATCATCGTTTCGACAGATCATAGTACAGGTTTAGAGATCATCTGACGAGGCTCTTGATAGAGCCAGAGAGATACGCACATACCAACACACACGTCTTTGATACCCACCTGGCTAGCCCGGTGTTTGGAAGCAAACAAGAAAGAGGGACAGAGTGCCTATTCAGCCAGATCCATCACACCGGCCGTTAGCATATTATCCCATTGGCTGGGCCAGCATCTGCGAGCCCCTCCGCCTGCATTCGCTAGTTCGCTAGTTTCCTTCCAGAACCGTTTGTTACTCACCACCGCACGCCCCGACTGCTGCCATCTCAAACATATAATAATCAGAGTTTGGACGCAGCGCAAAATTAATTTTCTGTTTCACCCTCCCCGCCGCCATCGACAGAACATCGCCTGTTGACATTATTCTTTATATATTTGTGTCTATATTTATATATATAGACAAAATAATACCACTGTAACTGCTGGACTGGACTGTTATCGCAGTGATTGCGGCACCATTGTTGTTGTTGTGGTCGTCGCCGAGAGCCAGAGGCTAAATAACAACCACGTCTGCGATATCAACCTCAACCTCAACCTCCTTTCTCTTCTTCCGCTCTCCATCGCCATCATCTCCAACTGCAAGAACGCCTTCGACGTATCTTCGACGCGTATCAGCAGCCTCATCCAGTCGCCCGAGATTGGAAGAGATTCCTTCTCCAACGGATACCACCTGCCATTCTCCTCAGTTACACATCATCCAGCCTGCGATGAGCCACACAACCTCCTGTGGCAACCAGAACGAGCACGCTTCCCTCCCTCTCTCCTCTTCCTCCCCCTCCCCCCCTCTCTCTTCCGCCTCCTCTTTTCCTCACTCGAATGGACTCTCCTTGAAAACCATCGCGACTGCTGCTACAAACGGTAATCACACCCAGTCCGACTCCCGTTCCGTTGTATCCAGTTCCGTTTCCTCAAACCCAGCCAAACCGGTTACCACACCTGAAATCCAAGCTCGACCATCAACGGTACCAGTCATTGCATCCAATGGCGGCGTCGCGAATATCCCTTCTATCACGGTAGCCAAGCTTCCAAATGGTAACCATGCCGTTCTCGCTGGCAAGAATTCGCTCTCCAAAGCAACAGGGAAGCACTCCCAGATTGCCAAAACCGCTACAATAGCTTCTACTAAGGCCGTTGCCGCGAGCTCGGGCAACAAGGACATGCTCCTCCCAGCCAGTATCCAGAATGCTCATGGGGCCAACGGCAGCACCGGTCAGACTATGGGTGGATCTCTTAGTCCGATGAGGTCCTCGGACACACCTCCCATGACCAGCACACCTAGTTCACCACGCCTTCATGCTACAACCCTCAACATCCCTGGTCTGACGAAGAGCAAGGTTTCCGAAGATGGAAGGATCCCGGCTCGCGATATTGGCTCCAAGCTCATCATCGTCATGGTTGGATTGCCAGCTAGGGGGAAGAGCTACATAACACGGAAGCTCGCTCGCTATCTAGGATGGCTCCAATACGATGTTAAGGTATTCAATGTTGGAAACCGTCGCCGGATTGCCGCCAACCAGCCCCAACCACCCACCCCTCCTGAAAACGGATCATCTGATGTCGTCCATCAAGCTGTCGAGGCCCTTAGAGATGTTAAGCTGGACCAAGACGGTACGGTTAAGCAACCGTTCCGAGGAACAGGTCTTTTGGCCTCTCTCGATATCAAGGGCTCTCTACCCAAATTCAGTCTCGACACCGGAAACGTCGCCTTTCAAACTACAAATCTGGATGGCACTAAGGACGGAAAGGATAAAGACGAAGGGATCTCTCAATCGGCTGAGTTCTTCGACCCATCCAATGTTAAGGCCAAGAAATTACGCGAAAGAGTCGCCATGGAGACGTTGGACGAGGCTTTGGACTATGTCCTCAACGGTGAAGGTAGCATTGCCATCTTGGATGCGACAAACAGCACGATTGAAAGACGGAGTGCCATCGTCGATCATATCCGCGAGGTTGCTGGAACCGATCTTGGCATCTTATTCATCGAGTCTATTTGTGAAGATGAACAGGTTCTCGAGGCCAACATGCGTTTGAAGCTATCCGGACCCGATTATAAGGGGTTGGATCCGGAGAAATCCTACAACGACTTCAAGAAACGTGTCAAGATGTACGAAGGCGCCTATGTCCCCATCGGTGCATACGAGGAGAAGAAGGGCTGGGCGTACCTGAAGCTCATTGATGTCGGGCGCAAGTTCATTGCCCACGGCATCCGTGGCTTCCTCGCCAATCACTCTGCTTATTACCTCATGAACTTTAATTTGGCATCCCGGCAAATCTGGATTACTCGTCACGGTGAGTCTATGGATAATGTTCAAGGAAGAATCGGAGGCAATTCCCATTTGAGCGAGAAAGGCGACAAGTACGCCCGCGCGTTAACGACGTTCATTCAAGGTAACTAGTGTGTTATTTTCTAACCCGAAACTTGAATCGTGCTAAACCCTCATTTTTAGAGCAGAGAAAGTTGTTCCACGCACATGAAATAGAAAAGCATTACGCCGCACAGCTTCCGCCTCGTCCTGGTAATATCACACCGCCCAACCCGGACGCTACAATGCATTTTGCTGAAGATGACGAATACTTCCCTGTTGAAAAGCCATTCTGCGTTTGGACAAGCATGCTCAATCGTAGCGTTGAGACAGCTCGCTACTTTAATGACGACGAGTATGACATCAAGCAATGGAGAATGCTTGACGAGTTGAATGCAGGTCTCGCCGAAGGCAAGACTTACGATGAGATTCGCCGCGACCTCCCCGGGGAATACGAGAACCGTATTGCGGACAAACTTCGCTACCGCTATCCTGGCGCTGGCGGAGAGTCATACTTGGATGTCATTCACCGTCTCAAGGAGATTATCATCGAGGTCGAACGTACCACCGACCACGTGCTCATAGTGGCGCACAGGGTCGTCGCACGCGTCCTCCTCGGGTACTATACCGGCCAACCTCGTGATAAGGTTGCGAATTTGGACGTTCCCCTTGGAATGGTATTTAGTCTCGAACCACGTAAGTTGGGACCGTATAAATACCTAAAGCACGTTCTTGTACTGACTATCTCTGGAATCTAGGACCTTATGGTGTCGAACTTAAGGCTTTCAAGTATGACCTAGCTACTGACCAATTTTACAATATTCCTGGCTTTGAGCTCAGCACTACTACGCCAGAGAAAAGCGAGCGAGAAGTGATGCTCTAAATCGGGTCTTCTGTTCCTCTTGGTTTCATTTATAGTTTTGATAAATTCACCTAATCTATCTGATTAGGTGAAGGGATTACTATATTTCTTCATGAAACTCTTCATTCCTTTTCTGATACGAACAACCGTTTGATTCTCTCTTTTATTTGAATCCGGTTAGAAACTCTATTGTCAACAAGATCCACTTTCATAATGATCCGCCTCGGTTCAACGAATCTTCTTTTCTTGTCTATATTTCGTCAAGTATGCGATCTTTTTGTGATTGACAGTTCTTCTTCTTTACTTTATTTTTTAGTCCAAACTATCCGCCACCATACTGCTTTCCTCCAAAGCGTACTCTGCAGATGGTCACCTGTCGTTCTCCTATTCACGGTGTTTTATATTTTCTTTCCGCTGTAACTTTCTCTGGGTGTTTTCGCAAGGCGCTCTGATTCCGGAATATTTTTATTTTCTCTATGGGAGGATATTTGATATAGCACTTTTCCCTTCTCTCTTTACGGTGGCTTTCTATGGTATTCTTCCCACTTTTCATGCTGACGTTTTATCAACTTATTATTCTTTTGGAATTGCCAGGTAGACAGGAAATCGATATTGGGGAGTGCTGATGCAATATTAACGCAATGTCGTCTTTGCAACTCCTTGTCGAACCGCATTCGTCGAATTGTTTATTACGACAGGTTTTAAATTTTCTTTCCTTCTCACAATATATTGATTGTTTCATTTGAATTTATGATGGCGTTATCGTTTTTCTCTGTCCTTCCATGCTTGTTTTCTTTCTATTTACCCTCGTGAAAATCCAAATTCTTCATGAATATACTCTGGAAACTATTTCATCTCCGGGGCTCCACGTCTGTGCGTTCTTCTTTTCAAAGCACGCGGGTGAAGACTAGATCTTTTTTTTCTTATGTATGGGTCTCTTTTACTTACCTTTCTTTTGCCGCTGTCTATAGTAGTTAAGGATGGAGCAAGACCCTGTGTATATATTTTTCTATCACCTATGATCCAGGTTGATACGTTCGAGATAAGGGAATATTTTAGATCATGGATTTTTACTATGGTACAAGACGTTTGGATGAATGAATATGACGCAGAATTGCCTTGTTACAATACTTATGGAGCCCGTTGCCTCTTTACCGTAGTTGTCTGTTGATTCGCTCGTTAAAAAGGAGCAGGAATAAACAAGAAAGAATTTACAATGCCCGTATCAACGGTAACACATCGACGACAACCCCAACAAATGCAACGAGTGATGCCAACATGATGCAGAGATAAAACCTGACACTCTCTAGTGTATACCTGTATATCCTGCTACTTCGGGGTAACAGCCCTTCGTACTTAATTTCGACTTTTTCTCGGAACAGCTTGAGGCGGTGCGCGGACGCGGTACAGATTATGCTCCAGCTCACGGCGAACGCGGAGAAGATAAGACATAGCAACGACAGCGGCCATTTGGGGTTATTGCGGGTGAAGAGGAATGTTGTGCAGATAGCAAAGGCGGCGGTGAAGCTGGTGAGGAAGGTGGCGTATGCGTAGAGGGTTTTGCGGTGGAGGTGATGTTTTACTAAGTATTTCGTTTGGGGCGGGGAAAGGGAGGCTTCGATATCGCGCGTAGGGGTTGATGGGGTGATTGTTATATCTGGGGCGGCCAAGCTTGTGCTTATATAGGTGTGGTAGAGGGGAGGCCGGGGAGGGCTGGAGAGGTGGTGGTGAGAGGTTGAGGTCCGAGAGAGAGGTGCCTGGGTCATTTTGGTGTCCATGTTGCGGCCGAGATTGTGAAGTTGGCTAGATGTACGCACGTTGCTGTTATCTCGATGTCGAGGCATGGTAGATGTCACGGCATAGGTCCATATTGTCAACATGTGGGAAAAGGCCAGAATTCCAGGCTCTCCAAAAGATGAAGAGATCCCAAGATCGATAATGTGATCCCGGCAGATTGCAAGACTCGGATAGATCGTCAATCCCCCCGGGGCTATCGTATTTCTTTGTGGCTCTGTCGTCAAAGTATTTAAGCCAACTTCTCCCTTCGAGCCTCTTTAAAGTCTTTTAAGACCCCTCCTGTTATCTTTACCGGCACATCCATCCATCCATACGTTCATAGTTCTCGCAAGGCTTTAAAGTATACGAAACCTCCCATGCACCCGATATATTTCGGGTTGAGTCTCGCTCTGTTGATTCATTCCCTCATTGGGGGGGTCGTTTGCCAACAAACATGCGAACAAATATCAATTTCACGCAAGATCTCTCTTTCGCCTTTCACCCATATTGCTGGACAAAATAAACCATAGTCTTCTTTAGCATAACCGAACAAGTGCGATCTGTCGGATTGAGGGGCTCATGGGAATGGGGAAGCGGCGCCGGACCAGCTTGGCAATGGGTGCTGGATATGCGTATGTAACGCACCCGCGGCTATCACGCCGTTCAGTCTAATTACAAAGTAACATTAGTTGTCTTCTCCCAAACCCAACGGGTAGAGAAATCGCCAGATCAGGCGCAAGTATGCAAATCCAGCGCAGCCGATGAAAACGCTATTTTACCCGCCAACCCGCTTGTGACGGGACGAAGAGACGCGAAATTCCCGTATTCGGCGGGCCGGAGACGTATCTAGTGTTTTTCCGATGCGACCTTTTGGCAAGTCTCCATCCTTATCGGTCCTCGGAGGGTAACATGATCCCGAGGCCCGAGCAAGATATAGGTATCAATGTGGCTATCGTCAGTTCTCTCTCACCGTATTTGATGATGCTTTTCTTCCTGTGATGGTAGATCTACTTGTTCTCTTCGAAATCGAAGGAAGACATATTTCGAAGATAAATACATGGCTAACCCTGTATACTCCCCTAGTTCTCACTCTCATCGGAGCCGCCTTCTTCCTGCTAGCTCGCTTGCTTATTTTTGTAGTTTTTATATTTTCGCTCTTCTTTTCAGTTTCATTGCATTATTCTCTAGGAGATCACCAGTCTGATCCTGTCGTTTTGTCAACCCGAAAGGCCAAGCTTCCTGGAGGAGACCTCTTCTTTATATATCTAAGCATTCTCTACTGGGTGTATATGAAGTTGGCACGAGCACTTTCCTCGCACTTCCATTTGAGACCATAAAGATGGATGCTCCCAGCCCAATCACCCCGGCCGCCCCGGCCACCCCGACAGATTGTTACTCTGATGAGCTTGGCCTCTTGTTTAACTCCACGGCGTTCGATGATTTCAATCCTGCAGAGCTCTCACCAGTCATACTACCAGGAGCATTTGACTATACCTTTGAGGGAGAGGGAGAAGCTGTGCTTGACAATGCGGTTCCTGCTGTCACGGAAATCGAAGAATTGGTAGATAAAGGGAAGGCAAGGGCTTTGGAGGATGTTGAAGAGCAATCTGGCCCGGTAGTCAGGGAGATTAGATGGTCTAGAAGCCCGCCCCCCCTGAGAAAACTGCGTTTTGAAACCTCAAAGGCAGAAGGAACTATTCATACAGAAAAAACAGAACAAAATGAGACACGAGTTGGTGTTACCACTGAAGAATCGAAACCAGCAGATGACCAAACCAAGCAAAAGGCTGCGCAGGAGCGAGCTCGAATGATGCACGAACTCACTATCTTAGAAGGAATCTATCGAACAATCAATCTTCATGCTAGATCAGCCACCGCCTCAGGACTCTACCTCTCCGACCCCTACTTTGGCGAAATGGACACGGACCCGGCTAATTGGTGGTATCTGAATTTCCGTAACAAACATTTAAATAATTTCTTTGGGTTACCAAGTCCTTGGTTGGGGTATCCTCACAGTATAAAAACGCTGGAAACAGATCCGTATCCGGTTATCCAGAGGCCGCCCCCAACATTCAGAGTGCGCCCACCGCTTCTAAATCATCAGAACCTAAGCTTAAGCGGTACCAAGGCCTCCGAGGAAAATCCCTTAGACGAATTCCTTTTCTCGATCCCGCCTGAGATATTCAATATGGCCCAGCTTAGGAAGAATCGACCAGGTACTATGAGACCGTAAGTTACCCCTAGTTTCTTCACATGCCTCATATGCTTCACTAGCGTATATCTTAACCGCTCTCTAGTTGGGACTACCCAATCGTCATGCGCGATCTCGCCTACGCTTTCCTCCCGACGCTTGTTAAAACTCAGATCATAAAGAAAATGAACGAAGTTCAAATAGCCAGCATGCGGGCCCATGGTATCACGCCCCTCGCAGACAGAATCGAGTCCCTCGAATATGATGCTCGCGACTTTGAGCGCAACCAACAATGGGATCACGCTCTCAACGTACGCATGTGCGTGGAGGACTACCGTTTCGGCAGGATCGGGATGCCGATACAAGGTACTTGTTATATGTATCATGAGGGTGAGCTGGTCGCTATGGTACATGGCCAAGGGATTGACAATTTTTTAATATCTTTTCTACCTCAAACACAAGGTCCTCTCTGGAGAGAAGATGTAAGTGAAATATTAGAATACGAATGCTGGACACTACTAGTATGAATGCTAGTACTTGCTTGTACATTCGAATCGCTGGCTAACTAGTTGTTCGGACACAGGGAAATCAAACTCCCCGAAATCGAGATGGGTACCGTAATGTTGTGCGCGCTATACTCATGGCGCAGCAGCAGCAACAGGCCGCGTACTATCCTCCGTCTTCCTCTTACTACTGTGGCTAGTGCTGAGGGACTATTTAAGTCACACATTATGCCTCTTTTCCTTCCTCCGTTTGTTTCTTTGTGGGATAAAAACAATCAAAAATCACGACAATAAATGGCTAATGAACGGTATACTAATTAATGAAGGTGGATTTTGGGAATGCATCGTTCATTAGCCTGGCGAGCATCGCGTGCGTTTATATGTGGCTACTTTTTAGAGTTATCGGCAAACGGAAGGAGGGTGAAAAAAGTTATTGTCTTTGCAGATCATGGGGGAATGAAAGAATAAAACGTAGTTAAAATGAGTATTCTTTTTATTCTAGGAATATTTTGGAAAACCAGAACCGCACAACACACCGACTGTTAGAAAATTAACAAGGAACCCATCTTGCCGAATTTGGGCATGGTTACCAAGTTGGGATAGTAGCTATGCAGTGTAACTCCACTAGCCAACAGGGTTCAGCAGGCTCAACGGCTAGTGTTGACACCCCTTATTTTTCAAACATTGGAAGATTAAGAACTTGAAAAGGTTTAGTCATGGTAACTGTTCTAAAAGTGGGGCTTGAAATTACACATGGCTGTTCTAATGTGAACCTAATATCCCAGTCCTGGCTGTAAGAACAAAAGCCTCTTGGGTAGGCGGTGCACTACGACAGAAGGAAGGGATTGTGTGGATGATGTATTTCGAATTGAGTTTAGAAATTTGCAGGAAAGGTCAACATATTGAAGATGAATGAAAGTGCATAAATCAAAGAATTTATTTGGGATATCTCTTTCTAGTTTCAGGGAAGGATGACGAGGAACTGTGACAGATCATGCAGAAATGATTGGAAGGAAACCCAAAGAAAGAAGAGGAAAGGAAAGAAAACAGTAGAAGAACGCCATAAGTTGGAAAATGAAATAAAAGAATAACAAAAAACTAATAATTAACTCCACTTCGCTATGCATTTTGTTACATCGTGGCTAGTTAAAAGGTTCTGAAGAAAATATGGAATAGGGCGTAGAGATATAAGGGGAAAACGCCAGACGCAATGCTAATAGTCAAATCGCAATTGTTGTTATAACGCCCCGCATTTCTTTCCTCCCTTTAACTCGGGCTTCTTGAGACAGACGAATACATGCATGTAGGGCTGCGACATTAAACGAGTGCTGAAACAAACAGGGATAAAAACAGGACAGCAGAATAATATCACTTTGTCACCTCCATTCGTACATATCTGTGTTCTTGAGAGATCTTAAGAGAAAAGAAAAAAGAAAGAAGAGTGCAATAGTACCCCATAATAAAGGAGTTGAAGGAGAAAAGGTACGATGATTCATGTAAATCATGCATGTAGACCGTCGTTCGTTTCTCCCTCCCACTCCAATTTGGCATCCCACTCAGCTTCGTACTCTGGGGGGCTATAGCGGAAGCACAAGAACTTCCAGTTGAGTTTCTCGCGCCAAAATAAGCCATAGCCGTCTCCAGGACCGTGGTCATACTTAGGGAATCCAACATTCGTCTTATCCTTGAGTAGACGGAACGGACGTGTTGGTCTGACCAACTCATCCGGCTCGAGATCCTCCTCAGCATCCTGTTTCCCCACAACCGGAAATTCGTCCTCGTTCTTATCGTTGGTAGCATCGACCTTGGGGGATTGAGGGCGACTGTTTGCGCCGGAGGTTCCAGTATTTTGTTCTCCATTAATCTCACGGGAAGGATCGGAAGGGTCCGTTGTGGAACTACCATGCGTAGCCGAGTTCTTAAGGGTTTCGATCTTGGTGGACGCGTCCTTTGCTTCGTCGGCATTGACCATTTTGAACCCCTCCGCTTGTGTAGCATCTGCCTTAGCATCCTCAAGAGCCTTCTTCTTCTTAGCACGCGACCTCTTCTTCTTCTTCTTTTTCTTCTCGCCTTCAGGCTCCGCTCCATTGTTTTCGGCCGTATCTGGCGCTTCAACAGCCATAATGTCGAAGGCCGCGCCGACATCAACGTCACTGTCGTCCTCCTCGCACCCGGTCCCTGCAGTTTCCTCACCCCCACTAGTGGCGAAGTCGTTGTCAGGAGAAGAACCAGACAGACGTGGCGGCGACTCGTAACTGATATTAACAGGAACAAAATCTCCCGTACCAGGCTTGAAAGGTGCAGGAGTTCTACTCCTACCACGTTCTGCCCCCGCGGTCGATGTATTGTCAACTACCAAATGCATCCCTTGCTGCTCCTCTTTTTTCTCGACCGCGTCGGCGTTACCGGTGGTATGAAGGCGTTCCTCGTTAACTCCGGTGATATCGATCATTCCTAGGCCTCCAAATCCTCCAGGACTTCCGTCTCGGGAGGAATCAAGTCTAGCCATACTCGGGTCTCCTTCCTTCTCCCCTTTAACGAGAGTGTTCTCTTCTCCAATAGTATTATCATTCGGTTTAGTTCCCATTTTAACGGCAATAGCTCCTGTATTAGCTGCGCTCTTAGCGTAGACCGAACGAGTCTGAGCAAACTTCCCACCGTCTTCGGGATCATAGACAGATGATTCCAAATCTTGATGGAGGGGAACAATTTCAGCAACATTATCGGTTTGAGAGAAATATTTGAGGTTCTCCTTGGTAAGGCTCTTGGAGGACCCCTCTCGTTTCTGATTTTGATCGTCTTTGAACTCTAGAGCGCCAATGTTAATGTTCGAGGGAGCACTAAGATAATCCTCCCCGTCCTTAATAGAGTCGTATATTTTGGATGTTTGAGTGGCTTTGTCGAGTACGTTCAGCTTTCTTTGAACTTCTTGGTTTGCAGCAATTCTAGCCTGAATAGCCGCTTCTTCTTCTTGGATGTCTCGTTCACGCAGCAAAGCAGCTCTAATAGCTTTGAAGAACGATGTATCCTTCTCCCGTTGTTTCTTGCTAATAGCCTTGTCTCTGCAGGCATCGATAACAGCTTCGTCTGTCTTCAAAGAAGGATCAACTGGTGCAAGATCTTCCTTCAACTTGTTTGCAGTCTCTTTCATAAATTCCTCTCTCGTTTGGATGGCCCCATTCTTCCCCTTGCCTTTACCCTTTGGAAGTTTAACCTTAATCTGGACTTCACCGTCTTGATCGGCAGCCTCACCAGCCGGGATATTATCATTAAGGTCTCGCCGTTGGTTTGAATCAGGTTCTGGAATACCGTGTCGGGCTCTATAGGCAGCTACATCTTCATCCGTAACACCTTCAAAGGGAAGCCCATGGCCTTCAGCAGGAGCGAGGTCTGCATGCAAGCCTCCACTGATCATAGGTTCGCTATAAACGAGGCAGCCGATACGACTGTGAACCATAGCCATAGAACACATAACGCAGGGCTCGTGGGTCATAAATACAACCAAATCATTCATCAGATAGCCATCAGGATCACCTGGGACTCTTCCGTAAAAGTCGTCCTCCATCGGCGAGTTCGGCGCATTCAAGGCAAATGCATTGACCTTCGGCTTATGGCGGGCAGTGACTTCGACTCTCTTTCTCCCAACAAGGGAAATAGCACGATAACAGGCGTGCGCGAGTGGGTTATTAGCTTGAATACGAGCGTCATGAGCAACGGCCATAACTTTTCCTTGTACTGGCCCGTCGCGTTCCTTCAACTCGACGACGACGCATCCAATTCTAAGCCCATCCCCCTTCTTTTCGCCTTCTTCAGCAACCTTGCGAGCAAGTCGCATGTAATACTCGCCCATAGTCATTTCAGTTCCGTCAAAATCAATATAATCCATTTCGTCAATCGGATAGGGCTCATGCAACTTGTCTTCCCATTTATTCGTTAAGAAAGGGTGAGGGCCATAGGGGTTCGTACGACGATAAATAGTTGGCCAGTACTTCTCGGTCCAGTGGTTAGACTGTTTCATATTGCAGGGAGCCCATTGGGGAACAGTATGCCTGATAATCTGAGGAATGTCTTGGGAGTCGAAAGGAACTTCGCAATCTAGATCGACACCTGCGAATAGAGGATGCGCGGATAGCACTTCGTAAAGCTCCCGGATTGTCATAGAGACAACCGGGCACAGCAAAACATACAAAGGCTTCTCGCCTTTCCGATATGAGGCGTTCCTGCGGCGTCGTTGTGCTCGCGACGCTCCACGGGATCTTGAAACTTTCTCGACACTACCGTCCGGGTTGATCTTAACAGATGGAGACTGGTTCTCTGTAGAATAATCAATAAAGAGACTCTCCGGCAGACCGGTTAGTGAAGGCGGTAGGTTCTCTGGTTTAACTAGGCGGCGGAGGTGTTGGCAGTCAGGGACACCCTCTTTCAATACATCAGTGGCTTTCTTTATGGTGCTGTTAATTTAGTGGTCAGCTTGTGCAATTTGTATTATTGCATATTAGAGGTAAACCTACTTTACAACCTCATTCGCTGCCCTACTATGGACGACAACAGTGTAAACCTCCACTAGTGGAAAAGTTAGGGAAGTCCAGATATTGCCAGGATTTTGGAAAAACTTACTTTGTTCGACCGCCGCGGTAAGTTCGCGACGAGTTGGTAATAGCTTGAAACGACTATCTTTCCGGCGAAACTCTTCAAGCATGGGACGTACAGCTTCCTTATTGCCCTCGTCATCCAGTTTGCTCTCGTCGCGTTTTTCTTTTTGAAGAATAGTCGGATCTCCGCCCGGTAGGCCAGGCTTAGGAATGATAGTAATAGTGGCTCGAGAGGTTGTGAGAGTCGCAGTAACGAGGTCTGCTCCGAACTTTGGAGCTGCCGGTGGTGATGTAGATCTTTCTTCGGAACCACTAGTTCCTTCATTATCTGCATCTTCTCCGTTCGGCTCTGGTTCGCCCTCGTTCTCACGTTTCTTCTTCTTCGAGCTGTTCTTCTTCTTCTTCTTTATGGCGGCGTTCTCCTCCTGAGATGTAAGGGGGATTGCTTTTGTGGTGCCGCTATCAAAAGATGGAAGAGTGTCTTTGGTCGGTGATGCAGAAGAGCCGCTTATCGGGGGTACGGGAGTTTCCTGTGTGGAAGCAGAAGGACTAAACTGTTGCTCTTCACTAGCTGGGACAACAGCTGTTGGTCTATTTTCTGATGGGGCGGAAGGGGTCTGCTCTAGCATTTTTGTAGCTGGATCATCTGATGAAGATATAGGGACTGTAACTGGCTGGTTCGAAGAAGAGCGGCTCTTGTTATTCGGCTGGGAGCTACTTTGCCCGTTCCACGTGGGACGTGGAGATGGATTTTGCGGGCTGCTGGAAGCGTTGTTTGGGAAGCCTCTACCAACACTAGGAGTCCTAGGCCTGCTATGCCCACTTCCCCCGCTTCGATTTCGATTACCCTGTCTTCCGTGAGGGTTGTTCAGGGAACCGTGGGGCGGACCTTGAGAGCCTGGGCGGCTTCCTCCAGTGTTGTTATAACCTCTAGGGTAGGGGCTACCGCTACCAGTAGATTGGGAGCGGTTTTCGGTTCGTCTATCGTAGTCACGACCGTTTCCCCAATTCCCAAGGTTGGCCCCACGGCCACCTCTACCCCCGGAAGATGAGCGGTTTCGATAGCTCTCATTGTAAGGTCCACTGGAATTCGACCGGCTATTGGGGCCTTGGAATCCGCCTCGACGAGGTTGCCCACGAGATTGGCTTCTGGAGGCTACTGGAGGCTGTGTCGGTGCATTACTGGATGCTATTTGAGAGCTGCTTTCTGGCTTCTGACAAGATTCAGCCGGTAGCGGCTTGTGAGAGACGTCTTGGCCAGTCGACATTACCGTTTCTTTGGCGGGAGCCTGCTGTTTCTTTGAACAGAGGAAGGAGGATCGACTTCAGCTGAGAAGCAACTGGGTGCTATTGGATTATTTGTCGTAATGGAGGCTTCAGGGAGATTATACGGATACAAGATATATCCAGCCTTCTAAAAGCTTTTGATTGTATGCTGCTCTCGGGGGTTGCAGAAATAAGGCCCCCAAGAGCAAACAGCGGACGCTGTTCCTAGGAAGATATGGGGTCGCTGATTATCTCTACTACGAGGATCCTGGTGTAAACAAAAGACCCAGGCAGAAAAGAATGATATAATAGTAGGCAAAGAAAACGAAATGCCTAGAAGGTGATTGATGCAACCGTCAGTTGGATGAACTGCACTAGAAGATACCTGGGGGGTTGATGCAAACACACGGGAATATACCAGGAGATGTTGGCGAGCTAATTGTGGTTGCTACGGTTTGTAGCAAGTGAGCGACTGATGAGAGCGATCTGGGTGACTCAATCAATGATGATATAGAGAACGGGCAGAAGGAAGCAAGAAGTGCCTTGGTTTAGCAGTCGTTAGAGAGTTTGGTCGTGAGCAACCTTAAGATCGTAGCTATTTCAACTGATATAGGAAGTGAAAGAGCAGTAGAAATGAAGGGCGGTGATGTTGTGGGATGTTGAAAGATTGAGAAGCCGAGGAGGTTGATGTGGTCTGCAACGTTTGTCGGGGTGGATGAACCACCAATTCTCTCGCCTTTTTTTTTTTTTTTTTTTTTTTTGGGGGGTGGAGGGATCAGCACGGAGGGGACGACCGCCGCAACACAAAAAGCAAGATCGGCAGCCTCATACAAATTTCCGGTTCGCGTCGCTTTCAACGGCGTCCGTCCGGTGCATTCGCGCGGTTGGCCTCCTTGTGGGCTTTCATCGTCTCTTGCAAAGCTTCCCGTTTCGAGCATTCATTCATTCGTTCGTTCATTCATTCATCTATCTATTACACGAGACTATGGTATATGTGCAAGCTCGAAGACCCACCGTATCGCTGCCGCTCCTTCGAGTTGGCTGCAGGGTCCAGCTTTAAGCGACACAGTTGATAACCTTAGATAACAAGATCCCACAAGCAACACCTTTCCGCGTTCGTCTACAACCAAGCCCGTTGTACGATCTCCTGATCGATACGACCCACGAGATGGCTCCACTCATCCTTCGGCCAGGTCATCGACCCTGCGTGCTGGGCGATTCTGTGTCGTTTAGCGGCAACATTGACGCTAAATCCGCTGGATCCTTGACCCATAAACCACCCACTCCTGAGCATGACCAGATAATCAATTAGTATTTCGTGATCTCGGCTGAGACTTTTCTCAATATATTCGATATCTTCGATATCTGAAAGCAAGTCCCATCGGGTTAGAACGGTGATACCGACTTTCTGAGCTTCAGAGCGAAGCTCATCGATAGCCGAGTAATTCGCCGAAGAGGTATAGAGGTACTCGTATCGTTCTTCCAACCCTCTGAGCATATCAAGATACACTTTAGAACTTTCTTCGTAATTCGAACCCGATCCATCTAGACAGACCCCAGCGAAGGTGCCTTTATCCGGCGTACTCCCGGATAAGTCCATCTTTAACTTGTATTTTGACTTCATCTGGTACAATATTTTTGAAGCAAATACCAGGATATCCTGGCGGGGCCGCACCAGGCTACCAAACGTAGCTAGGAGATTCATATTGTCGTTCTCATTTTTCGACCCGGACGCTCCAACCTTCAGCTGCACAATGCCGGGATTTTCTACTGACGGTGTCGCGTTCAGGTATTTCAGTATATCCTGCTGGAAAGTCTCCAGAGGAATGGTACTTTTCTGACTCCCAGAAGGAATGTTCACCGGGTCGGCTATCGGCGTTATTATAGCTTTTGACAGATTTTCGATATTCGAAATATCGTCGACAACAAGGGTATTAGGGCATATTTCGCCAAGGGCTTTCTTAAAGTGTTCTTCATCGAATAAATAGGACACTGACACATTCCTGTACGTATGATAAGGTTAGTACATCATTGTCTTAGCGATCTCGTTCTAACATATGAAACACCTACCCTGATGCTCCTTCAATTGCCACCTGTGGTAAAACAAGTCCCATTCTAGCGTTAACAGCGTATCTCGTACACTCCAACACCATATTCCTTACTATTGTAGGATCGGTATTGCTATCATCAATAACGCAAGTAATATAGGTGTTTTGTATCCTTCCCCTCTTGTCTCTGTAACACTCTTTGCTAGCAACTTCGTAATCTATGCCTCCCGTAATATCGAAGTTTATGAGTGGCTTATCTTCTGGTAGTCCCACACCATATAAAGCTGTCGATGGCGAGAATAAACTCGACCTGAAATCCCGTAATCTCTGACAGAGTGTTCCAAGTCCGATACCCAGAATGAAGGCTGCACTCATTGCAATTATAACACAGATAGTAATCCCCAGGGTGCAGAGGAGCCACTTTGATCGTACGACGACTTTATAGGCATAGTTCTTGTTCTTCGCGAACCACTGTTTTTCGTTGATTTCGCTACTCGTTGGTGAATGCTCCACGTCTAGGTCCAAATCCTCAAATTCGTCCCCTGTCGGGATGACAGAATACTCTGGAGGATTCATGTCGTCGGTGACTGACTTGTCGTCAACTACAAAATAATCTTATCAAACTAAAATCCAAGGACAGAAGAGGATATTTCGAATAGTAGGATGTAATCAGACTACATGAAGAAACAAGGTCTTCATAACGAACGAGAGGAGAGAGCCGAATCTCCTACTTGAACACCCTAAATTCCAACATTGTTTAGTCTACAGCTATTCTAAGGCTCCCTCTCGCTCCCCAAGCTCGATAGCTCGCTATGATGCCAAAATTAACAACCTAATGGAATTTCCATCGCTCAGTAAGCAATTTCGTATGGCCCTTGCGGCCGCGAGAATAAATTTGCCTAAGCCAAGCATTTTTTGCTAGAATTGAGGAATTTAAGAAGGCATTCCTGAGATGGCTACTTCCGTTATTGTCCTTCTAATTTGAAGAGCGGCTCTAATTGCGGGACCTTGCATGTTCTTCGGGGCACTCCAGCACGCCTGCAAGGAACCCCTTGATGTTTTCTCCTTCCTAGTAGCCTAGGTCATGTGAGCTCTCCCTTTCTCTTTTCTTGCTCCGATTCGGCGGCCTGCAGGTAACAAATCACCCTATTCTCCTTCCTTCATCGATCTCCATGTAGGGGTCGTACAAAAAGCCCATGTGGAAAATATCCTCCGAACGGATCTCCTACCATGGCCTCGGTTTTCCTCAGAGGATTTCATGAGATCCCGTTGAGCCACTTGTGTTGTGCTACCGTGCATCATTCCCTGTGCCTCCAATGTTGACCCTGGCGCAGCATCTGCCTGCACCCGAAAAATCCAACTTTATCGAGAACGTAGAATCACGCGTTTATGATTGGTGGAGATAGCATGTATGACATGCTGCGACACGAGTCACGTTCTTCCCTCAGGCTTGAATTCTCGCAGTAAACGGGAAGCCGATTATTCTAGCAAAGGTGTCGAGAATAATAGCCGCCGTGGGTCACCTGCTGTCATCCAACATTTGTTCTAGACAGTGTTTCAATCTTTATCAAGCTAGTTCGAATCCTTTATATCCACTTTGATAGAACATGATTTCTTTCCTTTCGCCCAATACCCTCACCCTGGTATTTGGGACGATTCCTGCCTCGGAGTAAGTGGTTCAGCCTTATGCCTCTCAGACCTAGCGCCATTATCCAGGAGGAATTCGTCTCCTCGTATAATACACGGCGACCACCGATCGATCTACAGTATATTACCTCGGGAGGCAAAAAAAAAAAAAAGGGAGCAAAAAGTCAGCTAAGACAAATATCTGTGCACAAGACACTAAAAACGAGGTCTATACGGTCTATACGGCGGGCCCGTCAGCTACATGCTACTGTATTGGAACACCCTAAGCGCTGAAAAAAATACGATGGCAGTGAAGAAAGACTTCCAATTCGCGAACTTGTAAAATACTGCAAATCGCTCAGCTTCTGACGACAGCTGCCTAGCGCCTTCAACGATGGGAATCAAAAACCGAGATCTCTAGGAATATACCATGTTGAATACTGAACATCAGATTGATATCATACATCCCAATTTCTATGATGATCACTTTAACCTCGGCAGCTGTCCCGCCGTCTGATTACACATTTGCGGGGAAGCCTGCAGAACATGAAGGATAAGCGGCTGCTAAGCCCTTCTATCAGAGCATGAGGGGTTAAATTCAAGGAGGGGTGGTTTAAAAAAAAAAAGCATATGGGCTATTACGATATCGAAAAAAAGGGCTTTCTGTTTATTATCTCAATGGAAATTGCGTAATGATTGGATAACGGGGACAGCAAATGCAATCTCGCTAGCCAGAGGAAGATCGTATCAATAATAGCAAATGCTAATAGTGACGATAATAAGAAAACCACCGCATGCATAAGTGTGTGCGTCTAATTCACGCAAATATTTTTTTAAGTGCAACTTAGCGATATCGATAAAGGGTTGATATTAATGTCCCCGTTTCGCCTTTGAGTTTCGAGCGTTCCTTGGAACTACGACGGATATTATCAGAAGTAATCATATGTATTTCCTCATCTCGCATTCATGCGCTATCATCGAAAAGACGTACTGCAAGCGGTTCCGATACGGTATGATTAGCAGGGCCATGTGAGCCGTTGCACATAGACGCGACCGGCCGAATCGATTTCAAAGCCGTTAAATCCAGACGTCCCTATTTAGCCCTTAAATACTTATGCAGGGAGAGTTGGCTAAGCTTCCGGACCATGACGAAAACGACCCCAAAAGCCGGGAAGGCGAGCGAAAATACCAAAATTAAAAATTAAAACCAAGGAAAACAAAAAAAAAATAAGTTCGTAGACGTTGCAATGTTCCGTCGTCATGCAGAGGCTCGATATGCCCAGTAATCAAATCAGGACGGGAGGGGCCATCCAGACCAGCGCTGCACCACCTAAACCCAACGTCGACGTCGTTGCATTCATGTAAAATTGCAAAACCATGGAAGATTTTGCCCAACGCAGAAACCGTTTCTGCTGTTGAGCTTACAGAGGTGAAACCTACTGTGCATGACGCCAGCCGCTGCCGCAGCTTTCCATCAAAAGAAGCATATCAGCAGGACGCAGCTCTATGCCCAAGGAATTGCGATCGGTGAGATCACTGGTCGATAGTACAGTCGCTAAAAGTGCGTCCGTATAATGCACTGTATGTCTTTCGCTTGCTTTGAAATAGGGTGTGAATGGAACGATTCCGTCCCTCTTAAGATGATGGTTGATGGCCGATGACCTCGCATTTTTGCAATATCCGGCAATGTTGCCGAAAACTCGTTCCGAAATAGCTTTGGGGGGCCGCGGGATGCACTGTCCTCTTTCTTCCAAGCCCAATTTCTGGAATATTGGGAGCAAGTGGCTCTGGTCTTGAAAAAAGAGATTCAAAGATCTTGAGGCGGCTTGGAAGCAATTTCACTTGTCTCGTTTAGAGTTCGAATCTGGGTTCCAGACTATCCAAAATCGCCTGTCGGCAGAGGAAACATGTCCCCACGCGGCTCAAGCCTGAAAATTGCAATCTATCTGCAACGACGTGGGGAAACCGAAGGGCAGGCTCGTTTGGATCGTGTTCAAAGCAAGGAAACAAACCGGTAGCGAATATTTTGTCAGATGGCATGGGATGGCAGGGCTTGCCTTGTCGGATCGAATCCGAATTTTACAGAAGATGGAATCCGCTCCAATATTTTTTTCGTGTCGCCACAACCGCCTCGTATGCTCATCCTTTCGTCAGATTTCAAAAAAGCGAAGGGTCGGATGCCGGTTGGGTTAGGATCAAAAATTGTATCCATGGCTTTCCATGGCACATGCACGAGCGCACGGCACTTCGCACCATAATCAGAAGAGGGAGTTCCTGATATCCAACTTTTCGCCCTTCTCTTTGGGGTCGCTCTTCTCAGTTCCCTGCGCCCAATCGGCGCTCCCATAGGCCGATCAATGTCAAGAGTGTAGTTTCCAAATCCGGGGGGCGACTAAATTATCGATCAAGCTAAACAAATTTCACTCTAGTGTCAAACGACAAGCCGAATAAGACAGGTTGCTTCGCCTCGAGTGGGACGGATGTCGACCATCAGTACGGATTAACCCACATGTCCGATCACACAGGCTCCGTGCATATACAGCATGGCACGGCACTAAGGGAAGCCCGCCCAGTTCGGGTCCTTCGGTTTGCGAAGGAAGAGCAGCTCCTCCAACAAATCGCGTTCTTTAAAATATTTTTACAAGGCGTCGAAAATCCTGGGAACCCGTCCCTACTTCAAAGGGAGAAAACATAATTGGAATGTGTGGTTGGTGGTGGTGTGGGGAAGTGTGAAAAAGAAACATCCATGGCGCGGAGCTCGATAACTTTAAAACGTCAACGAAGGACGAGGGTGCAGGTACGCCTGAGATACGGTTGGAACTCCACTAACCACGACGAGCACCGAGGTACTCCAGGGGTTCCCCCCTCCTTTTGGCTATTGCCGACCCTGGTTTTCCCTACTGCTCTTTGCTGCGAACTCTTCGAGGCACAGATGGCAAACCCCTTTCTAGCCTTTTCAGCTTGACATGGACCGGTAGACTTGAGGAACCGACGCTGTGCTCCACATACTTGCGGGCTTTTCTTGCGTCCTATAAGGATGGCTTTTATACGTCGATCAGACTTTAGCCTACTGCAGCTCGATGCAAACATAGAAACTGGGAGACATGTCAAACGAACTTCTCAAGCAATGAATGCAATGTGGTCGATGCATGTATAAAAAAGCCATCGTTTCGAGGTTGATGCTTTAAAAAACGTATGCGCGGGAGAATATTTGGACCGGAAATACATTAATACCTGCACAACGGCGCTAGGGAATCAGGACCGGAGCCGGTATTTAGGAGGGATTTTAAGAGTTATCAAGCTGCCTCAAGCTGCTTCTGCTTCTGCATACGCTTGCTGTCTCCGCACAAGAAGAATGCTTAGGAATTTCGACAGGGGCGCGCTTTTCTGCACAATGTTGCTCCAGCTTGACATGATGCATCTTCCTGAGAGCTATTTCGGTACATTATTCTATCAGCAAGGAATCAATTGGCAGTTTAGAAACCGGAAAAGCGGTGACGAAAGTGGGTTCCCGGGGCGGTTATTTGGTGTTGCGCAGCCAAAGAAAGGTTTGGGCGAGCACTGGATGTTCTATGAATATCCGCCACTGCATTAGGCCCAATAACGTAGTGTCGATAGTTTAAGCACGAAAAAGAAGCTGAGAATTTATTGTGAGCATGAAATGCTTTTGGCAAGTAAATGCCTCCTGCCGAATGGCGAATTTGAAACATTTCCAGGGTTGTTATCAAAGCGAGCAGAGTATCTCAAGACAGCCATCAGAAATAGAATGCCCTTTTTGATTTGGCGATTGAGCTCCTCTCTCTTTAAACGATAGCAGAAAAATCATGCGCCGGAAACTTTGGCGTTATTGAGCAGTGTTGTCTTAACGAGTCAATACTCATCGTATCGGCTCTCGGGCAACATGCAACATGCAGCGATTTTTTTTTTTCTTTTAAAACACAGAGCTGACGAAGACATTGTGAAGACGGCGACACCTGATAATGGGATCATCTTTTGCCATTGTATCTCTCCCTGTCGTATCTCGATAACTTCATTCTATGAGATATTTTAACGGCCACTCCATTTGGACTCGCGAGTAAACTTTAGAAAAGGGAGTCTAAACGATTAGCCAAAGGGAACGTAATCGAAACCTTGTTCCCGAGAATTGAATCGATAGTGCAAAGCCACTAAAGCAAAAAGACCGCGATACAAACCGATGTTTCCAAACCGGAAACAATTCTGGGCCTAATCTTTTGGAGCTAACTGGTAGCGTCAATAAGAAAACTTGTCAAGTGATAGAGCTAGCCCAGACTTTCTTTCAGGCAAAAAGAAGAAAGCACAGTGTGGCTGGCTTTAGCTCCCTTTCTCGACATCGGAGTGCTCTGCGCTGTCCGCTCTGCCTGCATCCTGCCTGGCTAGCTTCTGCCCCAGTTTCTTGGTTGCGGGCGCGCTGCACTTGTTAAAAAGATTTCGACTCTTGGGAGTTTGTTCTTCATTCCCTGTCGGGTAGGCTGGCAGGACGCACGGCCGGGCAAAAAAAAAAAAAAAAGAAGAGGAGGAGGAAGGGGAAGAGGCAAGATAGCGTAAGTATAGATTCGGGTCCCCGAGCAGAGGGCATCGTATATTATCAATCCGTTCCCTGCAATTTAGATCTTCCTTCTAATATTTTATTTCGTTTCCGCTCGCTCGTTCCCTTTCCCTTTGCCAGAACGTTTTTGGTGAACTCGACCGTGCATATCTCTGCTGCACGAGAGCGGAGCCATTGTTCGTCGCCTCCCTTCCTTCCTGCTCCCTTGTGCAGCTCCGGGTCTGCCCTATCGAATCGCTTAGAGGGGGGAACGACAAGTCTTCTTGACATAGGAAGATTTCACCTTGGTATTATTGCAAGGACTCTTCTCGATATAGGGCCGTGTTCTTTTATTTCTTTTTTCTCTCTTCGTCTTCTTCTTCTTCTTGTCTTGTGTTCTTGCTTTAGGAAGTCGAGACCATCATATAATCGTACTTGTCCCCTTCCGAGTCCCCCTTCCCTTCCCCTCGGTCTGCTCGTTCCTTTTTCTTTTGTGCGTGTGCTGCGGCTTTTGGACAGAGACGGCGACGTCAACGTTGAAGTTATTCAATTTCTTTATTCATCGGGTTTGAAATAATCCACTCCGTCCTTCTTTCTTCTTGTTCGCTTCGTGCAGCCAATGCAGTTGGGTGACCTCCAACAACACGACAACACATATTCCGCCCTCGTCGTCATTTCTGCATTCCTCTTCCTCCCCTCTCTCTCATGCCCGGCCGTGAGCAAGAAGTAATTGTGCTTTTGCGATAGTTGACGGGACCGAGAGTGCGAAGGGTGTCCGAGAAGAAGAGGAGAGAAACGACCGGCTAGAAGCCCGGGTCAGAAGAGTAAGAAAGATACAAGAGAGAAGTTCACCAATCGAGTAGAAATACCGACCATCCCCATCATCCTCCTCTCCATTATACGTTACTCCTCGTGCTCACCCTCCCCACGCGCCAATTGGACGTATATACCCACCCATTCTTCCGAGAATGAGAGCGGACCGACACCTTGCGAAGGTATCTTCGTCCGACACCGTCAGACCCACCACACCACATAGAACCAGCAGCCCGTTCTCCCTGCCCATCCAAGGTGCCTCGAGCCTGTCGTTGCATAACGACCCCGAGAAGAGACCGTATTCTGCATGTTCGTTTGCCTCCACGGCTACGTCTGTTGTGGAGCTCACGAGCTATGAAGCCCACGTTGAGAGCCCTCTTCACACCAGAGAGCAGCGCAGTCAGTACCTGCCTGAAGTGTTGGAACGGGAACGAAGAGCTCGCCAGAGGGAGGACGATGAACACACCAGGCGAGACCAGGAGCTACATAGGATGAGAGAATATCAAAAAGAACTTGACGGAACAAACAGATTGAGCACGGTAAGCCAGTCCTTAGAAAAACGAGAAGACAGCGACCTGGAACCGCAAAGCGACCCGGACGGCCCGCCCCGGCCACGACAAGATTCAGTCGCTTCGACTCTGGCGTCAGAATTTGAAACTCCTCCAAGGTATCAACAGCACCGTATCCGAAGCGTCGCCTCGGCCGACCAATTGCCGACAACTAGGTTCACCCGGAATTCAATCGTCAGCTCTTCTCTGAAAAGAGTTTCACGGGCTATGACATTTGCGGGCAGAATAGACACTGGGCAACTTGACCACTACACAAGGCGGCGCCGAGACGACCGATTTTCTCAGCAAATCGACTTGTCAGCCTTGAAGACTTTGGACGTTTCAACGAAGAGCTTCTTGAATCTTACTTCGAAATCTTCGGCAATGAGTGGTGACGACGACGACGAAAATTCATCTCCACCTCGCCAGAAGTCGGAGGAGGACTCGATATTCTCCAGACTTCCCGACGAAGCCCAGCGGGAGATGGGCGAAATCACTTACCCTGATGGTGGTTTCCATGCATGGGTCCAAGTTTTCGCCGCTTTCCTTCTTCTTTGTACCGGATGGGGAATTGTCGTTTCGTACGGTGCATTTGAGACATACTATAGTAGCCTTAACCCGCCACTTGCAAACTCCGCCCTGACATCTCTGATTGGCTCAATTCAAGCTTTCCTCCTCCTCTTTGTCGGCTTCTTCACTGGACGGTTATATGATGGCGGGCACTTCCGAGTTATCATGTCCGTTGGGAGCATTCTCATGTGGGGAGGCCTCTTCGCAACTGGATTCTGCGAGATGACATACTGGAAGATTCTCCTCTGCCAAGGTGTCGTCACTGGAACCGGTATGGGGTTCCTATTTACCCCATCTGTAGCCGTAGTATCGACGTACTTTTACAAAAAACGGGCTCTCGCAAACGGTTTTGTTGCATCTGGTAGCTCGGTGGGCGGTATCGTTTTCCCTATTCTCACAAGAAAACTTATCCCAGCGGTCGGATTCCGGAACACCATGATTGTCAACTCGTTCATCGTCCTCACTCTCCTCATCATCAGCAATCTCATCCTATCGCCACGAAAGGATATCCCACCAAGGAAAAAAGGACCAATGATTGACGTCAAATCGTTCAAGGATCCAACCTATATGTTGTTCGTTTTTGGAATGCTCGCGGCCTTTTCTGGCCTCTACATGCCATTCTTCTACGTTGAAGTCTGGGCTAAGAAGATGGGCCTGGAGAGAAACGGACTCGAGACTTTCTATCTCGTTAGCATTCTCAATGGAGCTAGTACCTTTGGAAGGGTGGTTCCCAACTTTATTGCTGATAGGTGAGATCAATTACGAATATTTCTGTTTGAGATAATGTAAGACTAACACAGTCATCTCTAGGATTGGCTCCATCAACATGCAAATTCCCGCCATGGTGATATCAGGGATTCTCATTCTATGTTGGTTACCAATGCACACTTTCGAATCTCTCATAGCTTTTATCATTCTCTACGGTTTCTTCTCTGGAGTTTTTATCTCTCTACCACCAGCTTCAGTAGCCTCCATCACGCCAGACGTAACCTACTTCGGAGTGCGGATGGGCATGATGTTCAGCATCGCGTCCGTCGGTAGTCTTACCGGAACCCCCATTTCTGGAGCCATGATTCATGCTCAAGGTGGAAGCCTTGACGGGGCAAGGATATGGAGTGGGTGCATCATGCTTTTCAGTGCAGCGCTCATAATTGCCGCTAGGATTAACGCAAGTGGGTGGAGATGGCGGTACAAAATCTAAACACTAATCCATTAATTTCGCAACGGGCGGCATTTTATCTATTACGTTTATCCTTTACAAACACACAAACTATCGACACCAATCAATTTTCCTCCTTATTTTTGCTCGGAGCTCTTACGCATTATTTCTATACTGGTGCATCACGAATTGGCGTTATATGACGTTTTTTATTTTTATTTTTAAGTTTTTCATTTGATCCTTTTTTATCAGGTATACTGCTAGTCTCTCTTTTTACCATTTTACTATGGAATGAACTACGAACAGATTATATATGAAGAGGTGGATGATTATGGGCTCAGCAAGAGCAACTATACTATTATTTGATAACCATAATGTTTGGTATCAGGGGAAAGAGAAAGTTGGAGGAGAAATTTTCTTAAGCTCGAAGCTTAGTTGTAGATACAAAGATGTATATAAATCGCGTCGCGCAAGCGCCATAAAGCGCAGGAGAAATACATTAAATATCTAACTGATGAAGAGTGTTGCTCTTTAAAAACGTAGTATTTCTGATAATATTGATAGTCTCATAACAACATTGAAAGTCAAGAGTGGCCGGAAAAATTCAAATATCACCATATTTCGACTTTGAAAATCTCGCTAAGTATTACTGGCACAAAAGATGTCACCTCTTCTAAATAATGCTCTTATTCCAATTGACACCATCCCAAACATTTATATCGATCATCACTCAAATCTTCATGGTGGTCAAATAATAATTCCGAGTGACAAGGGTCTCCGAAAGGTCTGTGCGGAAGGGAAGCGAATGGCGTCGATACGTCGACGGAGCGAACAGATCCGTGCTCTGGATTGCCTTGCCTTGCACCAGCATTCCACGACCTTTCTTGCCAGCGATAACCTTAAGTCCCAGGCGACATGTTGCAAGTCCGAACCCAAGGGCAGAAGAAATAAGAAAAACTCTAGAGTTAATTCTAATTGGGAGGGTGATGTTAACAGACGGCAGAATGCATACGGGATTTCGATTTTGTGGGGTCAGAGTTTAATAAGTCTAATTGGCAGCCCGTGCTTTGCTTTTCGCTCTCTCCACTCGTTTCCAATTGAACGGGCGGTGACGGCTGCAGATGAAGGTTACAAATGAGATACTTCGTACGACGGCGAAAGGACCCAATTGTTGCCATTCTGTTTTATGAAATGCTGCTTTGACATTTTCCATAACAAAAGTCTCATGTATCTGAACGCCCACATTGCATTGCGAAATCCGTTACCATCCTCCCTGGTCGAAAAGGCAAGCAAGATAAGAGCTTGGATTTCATGCATCCTAGCGAAAGAGCCAAGGAGGACACACACCGTGGTGTGTTAAAAGCCGCTCACGACATTCCAAGCCGATTCCAGACCAGATTGAGGCGGAGGAAACCTTGCAAGGAACACGCCCTTTCTCGAGACACCGCAATCCCGAGCCGTGAACCGCTCCCTCATGGTTTCCGATTCGCACGAAAAAGTAGACAGAGAAAGACCTTGGGAAGGGTAAGATCCCGGTCACGATCGGTTCTTGGTATTTCATTTTGGTTTTGCTTCCATTCCTAGGATTCCCAATTGAGCCAAGGAAATTGAACTCTCCCCGTCGAAACGAACGGTTCATGCTAGCTCGAGCAGTATTCGGGCTATCGAACCTCTCTTGTCACACGAGTTCTGCAGCCTGAGGGTGGAGTCTCGAAGCAGTCCTTCGTGGCAAAAGATCTGTAGCACCAATGGGAATAGCATAACCTTCATGCCTCTAAGCTTGCCGGTGCATTAGTCGCAATATCACGTCCAAGAAGGGCTTAGAGACCCACGGAGAAGTACCTGGGAGAAACGTAACCCGCACAATGAACCGACCAAGACTGTCAACACACATTTTTTGATAACGAAGAAAAGTCGGGATCGAGACCCAGGTTCTTGGTCTTAGGAGATATTAGACCCACCTTGATTGGAGGGATAAATTGGTGTGATCTCCAGGGGTTCCTTCAAGCACCAGCCGGTTAATCTGCACCGGAAGCTGAAGCGAAAGCCTTGCCGAAGTTGAGTTGGCTCCGACGCCGGCTCGAGACGAGTTATTCTGTATCTTTTCTTTGATTCCGGAGCGAAACTCTGAACGCGTCGTATTGTGCTGGTTGGGATTATTTCTCCGGAGAATCTACGGCTTCAAGACCGATAAAAGGGAGTATTGGCACTTCCAAGAGTACCTCTCTGTGGGCCTTAGCCTTTTAAAAGGGGAGTCGGAACCCGAATTCAGCTGAGAATGTAAGCGGCCAGCCGGCCAGGAGTACAACGTAGCACCTGAGGAGTTTAGATAATCTGGACGTCATCGATCCCGCGCGTTCCGTTAAATATTGCATACGAATTAAATTGTTTATCTCGGACACGAAACTTGGATACGCCTGCAGCTGTGATTCCTGCACCTCTTTGGCAGCATTCACACGACCAAGAAAAGATACCAGCACGCCGCGCTCGGAGTCAAGTTACAAATAAAGGAAGTTGCATTGGTTGGAGCTAGTGGAGGATACAACAGCGCCAACACAGGCGTACCTGCAACAATGTCGTCGAGCTTGAAAAAGTGGGACGCGAAGGAAGGTTTGTAAGGCTGCACCGATCTTGAAAGGATTAGAAATCTATGCACCACCCAAGGATGAAGGCTGTAGACTGACTGGCAATGGGCGTGAAATGCCTTTCTTATGGAGATTTAGTCGCCAAACATAACACCCCGGAAAGCTGCTGGGTGATATTGTACGGCAAGGTCTACGATGTAACCGATTTCCTCACTTCGCATCCTGGCGGCTCCAAGATCATTCTTCAACTTGCAGGAAAAGACGCCACCGAAGAATACGATCCGATCCATCCACGGGGGACACTCGAGTCAGCCTTGCCTGTATCTGCCAATCTGGGGCTAGTCGATGAATCCACCGTCGTTAAACCCGATCCTGTTGTGACTGCAAAGTCCGTCTCGGAGGATATCCCTATTGCCAATCTCTTGAATCTCTCAGATTTCGAAGTGGCGGCGAAGAAGAAGCTTTCAGAGAAAGCATGGGCGTACTATTATTCGGCCGGCGATGACTTGAAATCCAAGGAGCTGAATAACACCGCGTACTCCCAAATCCTGTTCAGACCGAGAGTTTTCGTCGATGTCACAAAATGCGACCTATCTACGACTCTGCTCGGAATCAAAACCGCCTCACCATTGTACGTCGCCCCTGCGGCAATGGCAAGGCTGGGGCATCCGGACGGCGAACGTGGGATTGCAATCGCATGTGGAAACAAGGGGATCGTCCAGGTAGTTTCGAACAATGCGTCGATGTCGGTTGAAGATATCGTGGATTCTCCAGTCGAACCAGATCAAGCCTGGGGGTTCCAGCTATACATCCAAGATAAACGCGAAAAGTCAATCGATATCCTACGCAGGATCGAAGCTACCGGACGATACAAATTCGTCGTTTTAACGCTCGATGCGCCAGTGCCAGGCAAGCGTGAGGATGACGAACGAGCCAAGAACTCTGGAAACCAGGCGCTGACGTCTGGTGTCGGTACCGGAACGGCGGCGGCAGGTGGCGGTGGACTGGGTAAGGCGTTGTTTGCGGGTACTGCTGCTGATCTCACGTGGAAGGCGACTCTTCCGTGGCTAAGAAAGGCAACCAAACTACCAATCATCCTAAAGGGCCTTCAAACATGGGAGGACGCCAAATTGGCCAGCGAGGAGGAGTATGTTGCAGGTATCGTGCTTTCTAATCATGGTGGAAGAGGATTAGATACGGCACCACCAGCAGTACACACCCTGTTGGAGATCAGGAGGTATTGCCCGGAGGTATTTGGGAGGATTGAAGTCTGGGTTGATGGCGGGATAAAGAGGGGCACTGACATTATCAAGGGTGAGTGACAGCATCTAAAGGCTGCAGGGTTCTGATTACTGACTGGCATAAACTTGAAGCGCTATGCCTCGGGGCAAAAGCGGTTGGCATTGGGCGAGGCGCATTGTACGGACTAAGCGCTGGTGGTACTCAGGGCGTCGAGCGAGTTATTGATAGTATGTAACTCACTCTACAAACCTTTTCTTCTTAACTATGCTAACTGCCATGATAAAGTTCTCCACGAAGAAATGGCAACCTGCATCCGTTTGCTAGGAGCGGGTTCCATAAATGACCTCGGCATGAAATATGTATGTCATGCATCAACAGCCTCTGCTAGGAATATGCTGATAATGTTCGATAATTCTAGGTAAACACCAGTGCTCTTGATCCTCTGCTGTGGCGACCAGAAGCAGATATTTTGCAATACAGGATGAAAGCAAAATTGTAGGTTCAGTATTTGACCGGCGTTGGTAGGTATACCGATTCTGTATGATAGGCTTCATTATCTCAGAAATTGTAGCGATTTTCCATGGACAGCGGGCGTAAATGAAAGACATTTATGGGTTTCTAAACCCATTTCTATTCCGGATCATCATTATATTTCGTGATAAGCCTAGCATGAGTGTAAACTCAATCGTTCCTGGTATTGATTTAGATTATTCTGTACAATGAAGAGAATGAAATGCACATATGAATTAAAAGCAGACAAACCGATAATCCTGCGATCTGAAAGTACGTGCTAAAATAACAAAGTTCCGCATCCTATGCTACAAAAATAACTGATATATATCTATCCTTGATGACGATGATCTAGGCCCGAGTTCCCTCCTAGTTACCCTTTCCCTTTTAAAAGTCTAAAATAAATGGCACTAGTGCTCCTGATTAAAACTCCGAATACCCCTTCAGTCATTTACGCCCACGAGAGCCCCAAGATGGAAGCAGGATATTCACCGACTCTGTTACCAACCCTCTCGTTACCCTTTTCGAATTCACCTTCCAGAGCATCAAGTCCAAGCATGTTGTGAGCGGTTCGGAGTCCTTGCTTCCTCAATCGCTCGACGGTGTCCCAGTCCCAGCTTGTGATCTTCTCAATCATCTCCAGCTCTTCTTCCTCAGCAGCTAGACTGTCTTCCCGGGAACCATTCGTCAGAATGACAGGAAGACTGCTGCCCACATCGCTCCCGGCGTTCGAGTCTGCGTCCATGTGCTGGAGATGAGGATGCAAGACTTCGGTCTTCACGATAAGATCCGCGCTCTCCATTAGTCCAGCTGGGCGGGATATCTCCGGTCTCTCTGGTGGAGTGACCGATTGCGGCCTCTTTGGCAGCAATCCGGACTCCTCGAGAACTTCCATAGGTGGAATCGTCTTCCTCTCGACTTTGAAAACATACTTGCTCAACGACGAAGCATAGATTTTGCGTCTTCCATTCTGCTTCGGATCACCCTTAGCCGATACAAAGTGGCTAACAACCCAAAACCACTTGTCATCCCAGCTGAGGACTCTGCTCCAGACCTCATATTTTTCGAATGGCTTAATCTCTCGTCTAAATAAGCTAGCAACGCCTCCTAGCGCTACGTATAGCGGTTTATCACCCCTCTGTCGGCGTAATCGGAGGGATTTCTTGATTAGATGGGCGACAAGGTGGGTACGCGCGATATCAAGGTCGGAGAAATAAGTCGAGTTGGATTTATGGTAGTTGAAGTCGCACTCGTACAGCGGAGAGCGAGAGGCGATTTTTACCGGTGCGAAGAGCTGCGTCGGGTTCGGAAGGATACGGCGACGAGAGAGAAGGTGGATGTACAGAGCATACCAGAAGCGTGACTGCAGGTGTTATTCATATCAAAAAGTTAGACTTCAAGGTGCGCTGACGCAAAGCTTATTAAGCTGACGCAGAAGAGTCGAACTGCGCGTATAAGCTGCACAGGAGATTGTTACTTACGTGCCAGAAGAAAGGTACGACTTTGAGATTCGCGAGGACGACGAGAACCGCCAGGAGCTTTCCGACCTTTCCCACCGTCATGCTTTTTGGATGGGCGTAGGCGGCGCCCGCCATCAAAAGAGATCGCAACGTGCTGATAAGCGGCATGGCGACGGTGGTTTTCTATTCCCTTCTTACGACCCGCTTGGCCTTATGTACTTCCGGTACCTTTTTAAAGACAAAGGAAAGGAGATGGGCGTTCCGGAGCGCGCGCGGAACGGAGTGGAACGAAGGCCGTAAGCTCGACGTCAGAGCAACACAGAAAACAACACACCGGAGGAAACTACTGCAAGGGCCCGTTTGCAAAAAGGGGTGGACCTGTTTATCCGAGTGAAGCTACGGCGAGATAGGTAGGCGGAGAGGACCGAGAGACGAGGAGGAAGACCGGAGACGATGAAGAAGGCAGGCAGCCAGGAGACGGTCGAAGCGAACCTCTTGGGATCGGGAAATGTATCTTGAAAAGAATCGAAGCCGCTCGATCACATACAATAATATAATAACTAGCCTTGTTGATGTGGACTTCCAATTGGTGTTTAAATTGCAAAGCACATGCCACCAAAAGGCTTCTCGCACAAAAGGCCCACCAAGTCAGCAATCAACAGAACAACTTGGGACGAAGTGGATTCGCAATCTTAGCGTGGGGGCAGCCGTTTAATTGGCAAAATGGGAGATGCCGAGGGACAAGACCAGCTGGTTCGAGCACCTCGATCGAATTCGAAAACAAACGCTCTGATGATAACAACCACGACAACGCAACTCTGTCATCTGGCTACGTGGAGCGTTAGGGTGCTCGAGGAATGCAGAGGATTCTTATATATCTCACCTCTTGCGAAAAACACCAGCACAGATATCGACACTCTGCACAAGTAATATCTGGGGTACAGGGCTATTTTGCGGGGTTGCAGGGCCGTCTTTTGCTGGTTACGAGACTGCGTCTTTTGTTGGTCTTCCGGGAACTGTGTTGCTCAACGCGACTCGTGGCGAAAATGCAACAGGGGCGCCCGCAGGAGGTTACTTAATGATTATATCCAACCGGTGAAAGGATTGTATTATATATACACCGCGTGGGAGCCTAGTTCTTATGCTGCTCTCATCCCTGGGGCGCTGTCTCAGCCGTGGCTAGGCTTTTTATTTTCTATCTTTTTATACCCGCCTGGTCAGCGCGAGCTCATGCTGCTGAACCTGATTCTCGACTCCTGGTTGTAAGATCGGTATGCAACGACATCCTCGATACGGAAAAATTTTTAAAAAATTCTCGTCGTTCTCCGGTTACGCCGGTACACTTCCCTGATAGGCAAAGTGTGGAGACTGAGAAATGTGAGCTCAAACCTGCCTGGTGTCGTAGAGGAGTGCGATGAATCTCGACTTCGGTATCCATGGGCCAGATCCATGAAAGAGTTCGCTAACCGGCGACCTGAAATGAAGATGGTGTCCTTCCATGTGGCAGTATTGGTTTGTGAAAAAGCAACATGTCAATAAGCTCACGGCCGAAGTTTGGCGTGAAGGGGGTGGGGCGAAGGGGGTCAAAGGACCAAAGGAGGAGTTTATATGCTGAGCGAGGAAACGAGTAGCGTTGGAATGCCCATGGGGATTTTTTGACGGGTGTCGAGCAAGCTTGGTATCATGCTCCTTGCTTTTGATTCCCCGAGGCATAAATGTACGTGGTTTGCCTGTTTTGTTCCCAGCTAACTACGCGTGGGAATACAACAGTGTGTCGAGATGATATTGTTGGCTAATGTGCATTTTAGGACATAATTGCGAATTCCATTCGTTCATGATATGGTAACCATCGCTGAACTATCTCTAAATCTTATAGCCCAATTTTGTTTCCCAGATGCATGACATAATCGTGGCGCACCGGGGAGGGGGGGGTGGAACTAGCTCCCGGTAACACTGCAGCCTGCGAAGACCCAAGTCGGAGAGGACCGATCGGGTAAATGCTCACAATACTGCGGCATCAGGAATGTTGCAGGTTTTTCCCCTTTCTTGCCACGAGTGAATCAGCTCGAAAGATTTGCATTCCGTGCGTGATCGCTTGTCTAGACAGGCAGGAGCGCGATAAAGGATCGGGTCATCGTGGTTTCCGAACTCGATCAAGATCTCGATATGCTGCCGAGCTACCAAGGCTTGGTTTTTGTGGGGAGAAGACTGGGAGATGCCTCCATCTGTGATATCTTCCTGTGTTGCCTCTTGGTAATATACATTTTAATAAATATCATTATTGTCTTTTTTTTAAACAAGAGGCAGCGAATTCGAGTGAGTAGCCAAGCGGCTCCTGAAGTTCATACTTGTCACTCGCCATCGAAAACTTGAGGTAGTTGGCGTTTGATTCGGGCGCTTTCCTAGCTGAGGTAGTCGCCCGGAAAATATCCTTTGCTTGTTCCCAACAAAAATGTATGAAGGCCTCAACGCAATATCGAGACTTGCGAGTGGTAGCTGACGCTAGCTCATCGAGGAAAGATCGGGACGGCCCTGCATACGACGGCAAGGGATGTGATTGGACGCTCAGTAGCTCGAAATCTGGGATCCCTTTCACATGCCAGAGCTGGAGAAAAATCTGGGCTTTCTATTTCGTTGTTGTTGCAAGAACCGTCTGGCTGAGGGCTTTTCCTGCGAGGGTTTTCATCTGATATAGAGGGTGGGATGTGTCGAGAGCATGAAGCCTTTGAACCCTAACGCAGCTGCTCCATTCGATCACGAGAAATGCGGAGAACAGAGTGGCATGCCTGTTCAGCTGGGCATGGGCTCCTGATGCTGGATAGTTTGCTCCCTCGCCAGAACACAAAGAATTCTAATCGGGCTCATGCAGAGATATGCAAGAAATGCTGTCCCAAGTTGGCTATGCGGGCCAATGGAAGATCGAGTTCGAACAGCTGTCTTTCAAGCTCGTTTCCAGGCCATCGAGAAACAGTCTCCGGCCTCGATTGTAAGATGGTGTGGTATGCATTTTCGACCCCCATGCAAGATTTTCGGTGGAGAGTTCGCAGAGCGCAAGTCTGGCCATGGTGATATTCGCCCGAAGAACAATAGGAGGAGTGCCCAGCGTGCATTTTGCCATTCGCTTGACTTGCTGGGGCACCCTCCCTGCCGCTTTAAGCTTGTGACAGACTCGTCGTTTCCGACCAAGCTCGAAGGCACGAAAGAAGGAGGGAGAAGAAAAATTCAACACCATGCACCCGGAACTTTTGCCGTCGAGGGTCGGGGCATAAGTCTCGAGTCTCGTGAAAGCATCGAGGCTGTCTTGGAATAGGGATAGCTGTCGTTTGAGGTGGCCCACTGAGGAGCTGCCAATTGATAAGGCGTTTCGGTTGAGGGAGGTTGATATAAAACCCTCCACATTCCTGCGAGAAAAATCTGGAGAATCGATTTTCCCATTCTCCCAAGCTTGCAGCTTGCCAGACACTCGATAGTCAGGCCACAGTCAACGGTAAAAAACCCAGACGCTTCAGGTAAGCACTTTCTCACTCATTTGCAGTCTTTTTCAATTTATTTTTACAGTTTGGGTGGATGGGGACAGCCTTTTCGCTCTAAGGTTTTCGTTCGCTCGCTCGCTCGTTCGCTCAGCTTGGCTGAATTTTGTTGAGGAGGGCGAGTCCCACATGTCGTTGCTGGCTTGCGTCCCTTTTCGCCAGTTCTTCCAGTCCTCCTCCCTCTCCTGACTGTTATCGCACACCCTTCTTACAAAGTCTCTCGATTTTGTGGTATGCGCATTTTGATACCGTTTGCTCCTTCAGCGGCATCACTTTCTGCGCTCAATTGGCTGACGTTGCTCTCGCATTCCCACAGAACCATCTAAGCTGTTCACCGTTGAGACAACGCTCCGGTGGACCTTGTTGTAGCTTGACTGCCACAACGCAACCCGACGACGAGCTGCGAGAGCGCTTCAAAGGGCCCCTCTCTGATATCAAAAGAAGAATAGAAAGAAGAAAGCCGAAGAAGACGAAGAATTCAACATGGCCGCTGTTCGTCCTGCAGCTGTGAGTCGAGTCAGCGCCTCGGACAAGGCTGCTTACTCGACCTCCACCTCGGTCTCTCCCTCCGAGTCCCCTTCCTTCAATCCGTCCCCTCATTCGTCGAACACATCTCTCAGCGACCTCGATGTTAAGACCAAGAAGACTCCCAAGCTCCTCAACACCTACGGAGACGAGTTCAAGCTCCCGGACTACACTATCAAGGACATCCACGATGCCATTCCCAAACACTGCTTCAAGCGTTCTGCTTTGAGGTCGCTAGGATATGTTGCTCGTGATGCCTTCCTCTTGACCGTGACTTTCATTGCCTTCAACAACCACATTGTTCCAGCCATGCCAAACGTTTATGCTAGAACTGCCGCTTGGACCGTCTATACCGTCCTTCAGGGTCTCTTCGGAACCGGTTTGTGGGTTCTGGCTCACGAGTGCGGCCACGGAGCCTTCTCTGACTCCAAGCTGCTCAACAATACCGTTGGCTGGATCGTCCACTCTTCTCTCTTGGTCCCATACTTCTCGTGGCAAATCTCCCACCACAAGCACCACAAGGCAACCGGACACATGCAACGTGACATGGTTTTCGTTCCGCGCACCCGTGCTGAATACGCCCTCAAGTTTGGTGCCAAGGTCGGTGAGCTTCTGGAAGAAACTCCAATCTACACTGCCGGCCACATGATCGGCCAACAATTGATCGGATGGCCCCTTTACCTCGTCACCAATGTCACCGGCCACAACTTCCATGAGAAGCAGTCCGAGGGTCGCGGTAAGGGCAAGAAGAACGGCTGGTTCAGCGGTGTCAACCACTTCAACCCGGAGAGCCCCCTCTACGAGTACAAGCACAGGAAACTGATCTTGTTGAGCGACTTGGGTCTGATCATCATGGGAACTATCTTGTACGCTGCTTGCCAGAAGTGGGGCGCCTCGAATGTTATGGTTTGGTACGGTATCCCATATCTCTGGGTCAACCACTGGCTGGGTAAGTTATCATGCACGAGTATTCTCGAGGATTGCACGAATCAGAGCTAACAATGTCGCAGTTGCTATCACCTACCTCCAACACACCGACCCTACCCTGCCACATTATGAGCCATCCGCTTGGGATTTCACCCGCGGTGCCGCTGCTACCATTGACCGTGACTTCGGTTTCATCGGTCGTCATCTCCTCCACGGAATCATTGAAACTCACGTCGCTCACCACTATGTCTCCTCCATCCCATTCTACAATGCAGATGAAGCCACCGATGCCATCAAGAAGGTTATGGGTGAACACTACCGCTCCAACACTGAGGGCGGTATGTGGGGCTTCCTTGGCTCTCTGTGGCACTCCGCCAGATGGTGCCACTTTGTTGAAGAGCCTGTTGGCGCTGAGGGAAGCGGTGTCTTATTCTTCAGGAACAGGAACGGCCTTGGTGTTGCACCTAGGAAGGAGCAGGACTTGAAGAAGGGGGTCATCATCGGAGCCGATGAGTAAGAAGGGAAGTCGTATTTTCGGGTTTTGCCCTGCTGTTGCTCCCTAGACTGGGTCGCTCGTTTCATCTTTTTTTTTGGTGCTTGGAAATTAATAGAATCGCCAACATATGACCATTACTTGACAAATATAGACGCTAGATTCGTCTGTTACGACGGCGAAACAACAAAAACGCCGCATGTACACGATTGCGCTGAAAGAGCCAGCTAACCGGGACTCTTTTGTTACTGTTGCAACTGATAGAGGCGATTGAACTACCTGGCGGAATAGATTCATGTTTCCTTTGTGTGAAGCGAAGCGCCGTTGCGTTACCACCATTGCTACTACTTCTACTATTATTCTGTGTACATAATGGACTGAGTGAATGAAACAATAAAGGAAAGAAGAAAACGTATACATCGTACCAGTGCCGTTGCAATCGCACGGGGGGGCTGTGTCCGTAAATTTATATCGCGGGGGGTGGTCTGAGCGGATGTGTTGCGGGGAGGTCGGCCGGGGTGCCAGTCTCCTCTCCTCCTCTCCGTTTCCAACCTCATCTCTTCCCGCCCGCCTCGACTTTCCCGCTCACCACCACCCCATTGCTCTTACCAACCGTGATTCTCACGACTTCCGCGGCCTCCGCAGCCCCGGGGCATCACTTGCATCCTGTGCACCTACCCAGAACTGCATCCCGTAGCGTTTGGAAAGGTGAAGCTTCCTGTTTGTTTGCTCAGCCCTGCGATGAGCAGCAGTCGCTAATTCGACAAACTGCAGCTCCCACAGCGTACGCACCTCGCCCGCTACTTCCAGACGGCATACCCCAAATCGGACTCGTCTTTTACTATCCTACCATCTCGCTCCCCTCTAGTGCGCGCGCTTGCACTCGTTATCTCCTCTTCCTCTATACCCTTTCGACCGCCATCTCTCTCCACTGAGATCTAAAAAGTGGACATCGACCGTAGCCATCCCGCGTCCTCCATCCCTCGCAAGGCTCCTTCGCGGTTATAACCTCGCGGTCCTCAGGATGCTCAAACGAAAGCGCCCAGCGTCTGAGACCACCAAATTCTACGCCGTCCGCACCGGCTTCACCCCAGGCATCTACAAGACTTACCCGGATTGTCTCGCCCAAGTTACCGGCTTCAAAAAGGCTGAATTCAAAAGCTTCACAACCCAACAGGAGGCGGAACTTTACCTCTCCGGAAAAGACCCGAGTACAGACCCAAACAGCCCGTCGTATGTCCCCAAATTTTACGGCGTCCGGAGTGGCGGCACACCGGGTGTTTACACCAGCTGGGAGGAATGTCAGAAACACGTCGTCGGCGTCAAGAACCCAAAGTTCAGGCAGTTTTCGACGAGGGAAGAGGCTGAAGCATTTGTTAGAGGTGTTGGGGAGCACAGCGGCCTCGCAGAGAGCGTGAGCGCTGCCAATGCTGCTGCTGCCGCCGCTGCCGCCGCCGGAGTAGATTCGAGAGAGGATGAGGATAGTAGGAACACGCGCCGCAAGACATCCGGCGCTGGAACCGTCGGGAGTAGAAGGAGCAGCACCGCTATCGAGAGTATTCTCGGTAGTGACGACCTTAACTCGGATCTCCGAGATGCAGGATTGCATGAAGATGGCAAAGAGCAGTCCGAGATTCTGGATGACAACATTTTGGAGGAAGTAGAGATTGAGACGTCGGGCAACGTGGTCAAGAGGTCGTCGCCAAAGTTGATGAGAAACGTGTTGGTTCCCAAGAAGACGGCGGTTTTGAAGATTTATACAGATGGTAGCTCGCTCATGAACGGGAGTGCGAGCGCGAGAGCTGGTGTGGGCATCTGGTTCGGACCGGGGGATAAGCGGTACTTATGGAAACTCTTCGGGTTTTAAAGAAGATGCAAAGCTAACTAGACTTGTGTAGAAACCTCTCCGAACCTCTCAACGACCCCAAGGCTACCAACAACCGTGCCGAACTCTCCGCTATACTCCGTGCCATCGAGATTGCCCCAAAACACCGCGAGGTTCTGATCTTCACGGATAGCAAGTATGCGATTCAGTGCGTTACCGATTGGTTTCAGAAATGGCGCTCGAACGGCTGGCAGACTTCTGCCGGAAAGCCCGTTGAAAACCAAGACATTATTGAAGAGATCTTGCTGCGAATTGAGGAGAGGATTACACAAGGCGGAGCGAAAACTAAGTTTGAGTGGGTCAATGGACACAAGGGAGTCGTCGGGAATGAAATGGCGGACAAGTTGGCGAGAGATGGTGCTGTCCGAGATGGACAGGCCGCCTGAAATTTTGGTTTGTGATATGTGGAGGGGGTTTTTTTATCTCAAAATAGCAATTTGCCTTCTGCTCGGAAGGAAGACTAATCTAGTCACCTTTGGTCATTGGAATTGGCGAAGCATTGATTGACAGCAGGATTATGTTACTGTTTTGTCTTGGACATGATTTCTTTCTTTTTGTTTAATTGGCGCCTGTACCTCGTTCCCTGGCTACTGCCATCTGCTGACTAAATGGAGCCTATGTTTCTTTTCAAACAAAAAAGCATCAAATTTGTTGTGTAATAGGACCTCACCATTGTTATCTCCATCTATTCTGGTTGTCTGGTCTTCTGAGTGCTCTTTTCTTCTTTTCTGGAAGCGCATTATTCATTTCATTCTAGCGGTGATTTGTAACGTATTTTGTTTTTGGTTCACTACTGATTCCCCCAATTTTTGTTATTTGTATCTCCGGCGATGATTGTTTGTATCTCCAACCCCTGTTTATCTAGCAAATATATATCTATAAAAGTACATTTGGCAAAATCGCCCAAATAAATAATTTAAAATGTCCTACCCCATATATTGGGGTCGATGAACGCGAGAAAGTCAGGATGCCAAACTGCTATATCCGTAAGCCAACGATGTTTGTCATTAAATTTACTAAGATCCTCCTCGTCTCTAAAATAGGCACGGGTGCTACTATAGCTCAAATGACCTCTCCAGTTGGCGTAATGATTACCACGGAACGCTATTACTCGTGGAAGGCCCTTAGGGGGGAACTTTCCCTTTAAATCGTTGTTGGCTGGGTCACTGTGAGACTTTAAGAACCATTGCACGAATGAGGGATGGAAGTCGGCTGGGGGGAAATCTGGGTCGTTAAATTGAGCAGGTCCAGGCTCACTCCACCTTCCATAGTCGTTGAGAACATAAAAAGCTTTCAGTTGTGGGAACTAGGAGAGGATAAAAGACGTTAGAGTTTTGAAAAAGCGTTTATGGATGGGGGAAACTCACGTAGGGACACCAAGCATCCCAGGTGGTTGGAACCGCGCAGGGTATGGCAAGGTATTCTAAAACTGGGAACTGGGATAGAATCTCTAGATCGACGATTTGTTCCGTTGCACCCTTGACGACGGGAATGTCTAGAATCCTTAACTTGATAATATCGGGGTCATCGTTAACGATATCAGCGTTGTCCGCTGTAGTTTTGAAATCCAGCCACAGACTCTTCAACGTTTCACGGTGATTCTCGAACGTGATTATAGAGGGCAAAACTACTCCATTGCCGGAGTATTCGATACGCAGGAGTTGAAGGCGACATTGTAGATTCCCTAGAATGGTATGAAAATCCACATCCTCAAAGAATACTTCAAGAGACAGTTTTGTCAAGGAGTGCATGGCTGGGAATACAGTAGTCATAAAATCCAGACTATACACGCATCGGGTCATCTTTAATACTTTGATATTTTCGAAAGCCAATATATCCTTGAATGATTCGGTGGCATCGTCGAGGTTCGAAGTATATTTGAGAGTGAGATCTTCCACCTGGGAGAGACGGACGGATGGCAGATTTTGAGGAGCGGACCGGATGTAGTACTGGGACAGCACGTCTGCAAGCCCATTTGACCTTCGTGTGGGATTGGGCATGCCTTCCGAGTGCTTACATATCAGACTTAGCTTTTTGAGGGTGCGATGGTTGAGAGCGCACATTTTCCAGCCGGGCAAAAAGTTTCGAAAATGTCTTTTGATCCAATGAATGGTAAGATTCTCCAGCTCGTCGCATAGGTCTAGTGATGGCCGTGGGAACCAAAATCGTTCTCGATGTTCCACGTCCCCTTCTTTGAAGAGCTTGTACTTCAGGTGGCGAACCTTAGGCTTATATCCGCCTGGCAACTCACTGAGGAAGTGATAGCTATCGCACCTGGGCGTCTTGAGTATAAATATTTTGCATGTTTATGTACAGCGCGTACTAGCACATATTTGACGTACCTGTCGAACGTTATGGTATCTATGTTGTTGAATCTTTGAAACAAGCATCTCAATAGAGCACCCATGGATCCGATTGCAGCCGATTCTCGTGTGAGATTGTCGCGCTCACGATTTCTCCTCTCCAGTGCTGGGGAGTCTACTGTATAGGTGATGAGATCCATGGTTTCTTTGATTGAGATGCTTCGTACGAATTTGAGAGAGCTATGGTCTAGCTGGAAGAGGGCTTCGATATTTTTGTTGCCGAAGCCCGTTGTCGGTCCGAACGTGAGCACAAGGTGCCGGTAGAGTAGTGGAGTTGCAATAGCATTGAACCTCTTGGATACCAGGCAGGAAGCCGGCAGGCCGCTTTCGTATAGGACGGATGTCTGTATATATATTTATCGAGTTAGAGGTTACCCGGCGGCGTCCCACTATTGATTACTTTGTATAATTCCATACCGGCAAGTGATTGAGGATTTCGATCAGTAGCTCATCTGGAAGACAATCGAACGCGTTCGCTTTCGCGGCAACAACACCCAAGGGAAGCTCGACATCCATGCTGGAAGTTGTAGATGATTCTCTGTTAGACACTTTCAGGTGCGGGATCCAACGTGCTTGAAGCTTGGATCCTTGAGTTTGTATGTGCGTTCTAGCCAGCGCCCCGCTTCGAAGCTTCTGTGATTAGGCGCGCTGTGCCGCAACCCAGCATAACGACAACAAATTACAACAATGTCTGGTGTCGTTGGTCTCCGTTAGCGCATGCTGATGCATCTACAAACCTCTAAGAACAATAGAGCTGGATCTGCTGATGATTATAGAATCAGTGATATCCCATAAGGGGTACAGGAGAAGAATGCCAATTACGTCAATTCCTATGCACATAAAACTCTAGAGTTCAAGATAGACACTATAGGTCTCGCTTCATGATTTATGTAATATGAATCACCGGAAATATTGCATTTATATTCTTGCTCCAAAGATTGACAGTTCGATACCTCGTATATCCTAGGAGTCTATGTCGTCTGGGGAGAGATTTTGAATCACGATATATGGCACAATTGTTCGTGAGGGATAGCCGTGTACTGATCACATATGAAATCGAAGATATATACCATATATATCACCGCTGTTAGAGTGTGAATTGACGGCAAATAGACCACATATACACACCTAAATATATATCACTTACCCCCCCCTTTTCTGTGGAAAGAGCGACGGATACATGGTCCGATCCCTCAGTTGCTGCGCAATCACAGCTGTATTGTGCAGATGTTTCTTGGGGCAGCAACGGGCGAGCGTGCGGTTGTCGACGCCGACGACAAACCCGTCGACGATTTTCCCTCCGGCCGAGCAACGGTGGCGGCGACTATTTATCGACGACTTGCCGTGCTCCCTCTTTCTCTTTCTCTTCCTTCCTTCCTTCGCCGCTTCCGAGTCTTCTTCCCTGAAAATACCGCGTATCTTCAAACAAGTCTTCTCCGTTGCGACCCAATTCATTCTCGTCTTCCAAAGCACACTTTTATCCTTCCCAATCCAAGCTCTCACAATGTCCTTCTCCTTCAATTTTTCGTTCCCGCTCGGTTCTGCCCCAGCTCCAGCTCCGGCTCGAGCTCCAGCACCCGTCCCAGCTCCAGCCCCAGCTTCGGCTCCGGCTCCAGTTGCGGTCCCAGCTGAGCCTGCCCCAGCTTTCGTTGCCCCGCCATGCCAACCTGCTCCTTGTCCTTTCCCTGCCCCTGCCCCTGCCCCTGAGCCAGTCTTCGTCGACTCTGTCTTCGTTGACTCGTTCTGTGTCCCCTTTCTCCCTCCCCCTGCCGCTGCTATTCCTCAGCAGCCCTTCTATCCCGCTTCGGCAACGTTGCAGGAGATGAAGGCTGTTCGAGTCGACAAGAAGAAGGCGCGCATACCTTCCACCCCAAAGGCCGTCGATACCGCACGGGCAATTGTCAGGCGTAGTCCTGACTCTCTGCTTTGGGCGAGTTGTTTTCGAGCGCCGGGGCCGAAGCGCTGCCCGACCTTGGCCCTGCAGCCGGTGTCCTTCTGGGTCAAGGAAATCACCCCTCCGCCACTCCGCCTTTGGCAATGCTCACCTGGACGGCCCCGGGGCAGCCATCCAGAGCTCTCCAGACCGAAGGACCCCCTCAGACAACCCTTCTTCGGTCGTCTCAAGGAGCCAGTCAAGAAGTCGGCCACGCAAGTCCGTCAAGACCAGAGGAAGAAGGAGAGGAGAGCTCAGATCCTGGTCGAGAAAACCCACGGCTTGTTAACCGACCTGGGCAGCTTCTGGGAGGAGAAACAGCAACGCGACCGAGAAGAAGCAATTTCACAGGTTGTGGAGTGTGCAAAGACTGTTGCAGCAACAGCAGTGGGGTTTGTCAGGGCTACCTGGCCATTCTTGGGGTACCTTGCCATGGAGGCGCTGCAACGTTAGGGCGTTCTACTCTATGGAATGATATCAGAATGAGCTATCGATGTACTCTACGACGAAAAGATCACGATCGGAGAAAGAGGAGGAATTCGAAGAAAGAAAAAGTCGTCGAACATCGATAAGGTAGCTCTTCAAGGTACGTCAAAATAAAAATTCCTTTTCAGAAAATAAAAAACACCAAAAAAAATTAAAAACAAAAAACCCTAAAAAAATGCTTTGCTTTTTATCATTTCTTTTATTCCTTTTTGTCTTTCTTGGTTGTTGTTTTACGTTTTTATCCACTTTATTTCCTTTTCTTCTTCACTTTTGGGGAAGCCAGCGGTTTTCCGGAGACCGCTGGTAGTTTGCTAACATCTTTAGATCCCTGCTACACGGGCTCTTGGTCTTTGAGCTGGTCTCGGATCTTACTTGAAAAGGTAGATATTTTGCTTGCGTTTCCAGTTTTGATTATTATTACTCTGGTTTCGCGTTCTGCAATTTCATATATTAAAATACTCTAAAAAACACTCAGTTGGCACTATCAATTGCCTTCAAAAGGGTTTTGTGAGCGACATGTTTTCATTTCTATTTTGATTAATTTGACTTTTGCTTGCTCTTTTACGCCTTTCGTCACTTCGTATTGTGTTCTTGCACCTGATATTTCTTCATTCGTTATGGGTTTCAATGTATCTTATAGTCCCCTATTGAGAAAGGCTTTTTGTTTTCTATAACCTAGCATTCTCGAATCGGATAACCTTTGTAAATAAAAAAAATGATTGCAAACCTTGTTCCTTCCAGGTCCGATATACCTAGCAGAGCATGTTGTATTTTATGTGTTGATTGCCTCTTTTGGTGGATTCTTCGACCGAAATGGGAACCGCGCGGATAAGGGCGAGATCTGCTGGTGCGATTCTACTAGGGACTACTGACTCGCGTCACCAGAAGCCGAGAGAAGCACCTTTTCCTCTCGCTACTCGTATCTTATAAGTCCATTGTTTCTTCTACGTGTCTCAGAGCAAACATGGTGTGCCGGATCCCACCGCATAGCTTCTTCCTCCACTACGGCTCGGCTGGAAACCCGAGTCCCGTACGTGTTCGTTTCTATCGTTGTTTGTGGGCGGGTTGTGGTATGGTGTATGGGCATCATTGGCGCTTGCTGGAGCATGCCCATACGGTAGGACACAGGATTTAAATGAGTTTCGTATCCGAACTTACTGTTCAGCGAGGAGAGGTATAGGGATCGCGGATTAATAGTTTACGTGAGCTGATTGTGAAAGCTTCAAAATGGACTCCGGATCTCTCACGGACTATTAGCTTCTGATTTAATTAAGTGAGGGTTACCTAGAAACTTTGAGATCTCAAGATCGGGTGCGGCGATTATTTGTGGGTAATATATGGTGCTTTGAGTGTCATAAATAAGAACTCGGTTTCCCACTTTGTTCCTCAACATGAGTATACACATTTACGTTGTTTCAGTTGAGAGAATTAAGTTTGGTCTTGAACTAACTTGTAATTCTATGGATTTAGATTTCCGCAGAGAAAAAGCCTGACTTATATTAACTATTTATTCGGTGTTTTTCAATGGATTAGGCTTCAGGGCTTTTTTAGCAGCCCTATTCTTAGTAATAGTACCGGGGCTGCCGGTCTAAATCTACCCAGCACGTTTCTGCCCAATGACCACGTTTTCCACCTATTGCGTGAGCAGATAGGAATTAATACATCACTCTGGTACTTTTTGGGGATCAGAAAGGGGATGGACGTACATCTAAAGCAGGAATCGCCTGGTCGACGGGTGCAATCCCTTGCCGTATGACCCGAATCACCGCCTACGCTCCGGGTTTCTGTTAGCGAATTCTGGCTTTACTATGCAATCTCGGAATGATATTTCGCTCACAGCTGTCGCAGGTGTTCCTGCAGTCATCTGCATAATGTCCATAGTCCCCACAGGCAAAACACTTCACATTCCCGAAAGGTCGGTACATCGCCCTGCTAAGCCTGTCTGGCTCATTCGGAGTATTCCTACCTGAGCGGCTGTACGGACTAAAACCTGAAGAACTGGCTGTAGCGACGGGTTTGGGTTTGGGCTTGGGCTCAGGTTTGAGTTCAGGCTTGAGGGTTTCCGGTAGTGTTATTTCGGCGAGCAGATCCTTCGCGTAGGCCGCTGCTGTTAATGCAGCGTATCTCTGCCAGTCATCATTCTTATGCGAGTCGGCATAGTCGGAGATACCTCGGATGACGAGACACGGGAAATCGTTCATCAAGCCTGCCGCCTCCATCTCAATACATACGACATTGCCTAGTGACGCACTGATAGCGTCTCTTAGTACTGGGTTTTTGACAACCTCGTTGCCCGACGCTATGGTACCGTAGTGAACCGCTGCCTCATTGGTTCGTCGTCGCCGGTTGACTCTATTCTGTTGATCGCACTCAGTACATTCGGACCCAATTTCGCCGACATGGTTGTATTCGGATTTGAACAAAATATCCTCTATATCCGGGCGCGCATATTTCGGGCCGGGAAAGTTGGCAACGTATTCCATTAATTTTGATCCCCCCCTATCGTACCTGGACCGAATGTGCGTAAGCCCCGAGAGTAAAATCAGCGACGGGTTGTTAAGGGCGCCTGTCCTTTCGAAGCCATTTGGATTGGTCTTTCCAAAGTCCCATTGGACCACTCCGGGGTGGATCCCTTCCGGCCGACTGACGGCTACATCACCGAGTCGAATATCTGCTTTCCGACTGGGCACGCCGCCTCCAATACCCACGAGCAACCAGAATTCGATAAACCGAAACGTCTGCCTCATGCGGCTGGTGACCACCGCGGCGGCACCTATACCAGTTTTCCCGCTGGGCAAGGTGGCGATAACGACGTTGTGCTTGCCGATCCGTCCTAGTGTATATATATTCTGGTCGTGGGTTGTCCGGCGAAGTTTCTCGTGCTCTTCGTCGAGCATCTCCTGGGCAGGAGCGAGCTCTATGTCGAGGGCGCATACCCATCCTACGGTGTAGTCGTCAGGAGACATTGTATTGTGGCCTTGCCGGTCAAAGTAGTATGATTTACAGGGGAAAGAGAGAACGGAATATAAATATATTTATCTATTTATGATATTCGCAGCTAATTAGATGCAGATATGTAACAGAGGCTCAAAGAGTTCTCCCTTTCAAGAGGGACATGGGGGAAGATGTATTTAAATATGATTTTTGGCCCGGTTAAATTGTATCAATCGACTCCATGCCTTGGACTGCACAGCACATCGATTTGTGCTTGGGATTCATAAACAATAGGGGGGAAAGGAAGAAACAATAGGTACGAGACCTATTTGTCTAGCGAGGGGGAGAATACATGCAGGATTGAAATGGTGGGTGGAGTAGGCTGATGCTGTGCCATACACTTGCATTTGTATATGTGCATGGATACCACATTGTTCGGCGGGACAGCTATACTGCGACCTCGAGTAGACAAGGCGTGAGATTGGCGGGGAGGGACCGTTGAGATTAATTGGGATATCACATTTTCTGCCCAGGTAATCTGGATAGAGGCACATTTGATAGCGAAGGGTGGTATTTTGGTATTGGGAATAGCGCCGAATTAAAGTCACGAATGGGCATCCAGCCAACCAGCCAACCTCTTGGCGGTATTGCTCTTTGATGCAGGTGAGAACTGTATTCAGCCGTCACCAGTATTCGGAAAGAAGAGGAGAGGCAGTATCTCGGGCGAGCTTCGATGTCCCGATTCTCCGTTGAAGTCGCGGATTTGGAGACGGGCGACGCCAAGAGAGCGGCGGCGGGGCACCTGCTTCGGGACAAGCTGGTTTTGCCCCGCAGGCCAGACGAACAACGCCGGCGGATTATTATTATTCATTCTGACGCGGTTGACTCACCGACTTCTCGCCAGCCGGATCTCTGCCTCCCACTCGCGGGATCGAGTACTTAAACCTTCCTTCTGCGAACCTGCCACGGCGTTAGGCGTGTACGAGTGCTGTATTTTCTTGTCGTGTGCGTTTTTGCATTTCTATCAACCCGCGTTCGGACACGTATACTACGTCATCGATCACGCGAAAAGCACACTTCGACATCATGTTCAAGAAGAAGCCAACGGTACCTCCTACTTCTCTATATCGCAGTCGTCAATCGAAGCTAACGTAGGGCCTCGGAACAGGTCAAACCAGCTGCCCCACTCCGGTCCTCCGATCGCCGCAAGCTCGCAGCAGGTATTATCACCGACTTCAACCTCGCACCTTTGAAGTCGCAAGAACCCACCGCACCTCCTCAAGCCACTACCGATACACCCGCAGAAGATGCTGAACCACCGGCATCGACGGGGCCCAGCACAAACAATGCCCCGGACCCTGCCGTAACAGCCCTCCGTAACACCCTCCTGCCGGAATCTACCGTTTCCGCAAAGTTCACTACAACACTTGGCCCGGACCTACACCCCGTCAACGGCATCATCTACTCCGGCACATATCCAGAGTCGTCTATTCTTGTCGACGGTAAAACCAGGCCGCTATGGGTCAAAAGTGACGAGGGCTGGTTCCCGAGCGTGTACACCTGCTGGGAGAGCCGGGAGTACGGCCTGCTTCCAGTCGTGTTTACGCACGCGGGGGTTATGGAGAAAGTCTATGGTGGAGCGGATCTGATGATGCCAGGTGTCATCGGGGCGAGGAGGAAAGCTTCGAATGAAGGGGTGAAGAAGGGCGAGGTGGTGGGTGTCGCGGATTATAAGAATGAGAATGTCGTGTTGGCTGTGGGCATTGCTGAGACGCATATCGGTGTCGACGGCGGCAGAGGGGAGAAGGGAAAGGGCGTGAGGATTCTGCACTGGGCTGGTGATGAGCTGTGGGGGCTGGGCGGTAGCGGAGTCAACCCACCGGAGAGTCTAGATGTTGCTTGGACCACTTCTGACACTGAGGGCGAGCAGGACGGAGGCGTCTCGTTAGAAGGGTTGAAAATCGGGGATGCTGGTGAAGAGGCCGGCGACAAGTTGGATAAGGGTAAGGCTCCGGAGAAGCTACCCGAGGACGGCGAGGACAGCGATGAGCCACAGTTTCCAGAGCTGACCACAGCTGGTATGTTTATCCCCCTTTTATCTTCTGATTATTCAATGCTAATACAAACAGAAATCGACTCTGCTTTCAGAAACGCTCTCATCTATTCCCTTCACTCGGTTCTCGCATCCACAGACCGGTCGACTAACGCCCACCACGCCCTCAACTTCCCTATTCCGTCCTCCTCAGTTCTGCTGAACCTGATAATCCCGAAACTACCCTCCCCGAACCCGAACTACACAATCCAAAAGACCAGTTGGAAGAAGATACAAAAGATGCTCAAGCAAATGGACAAGGATGATCTGATAAAGATCAAAGAACGAGGTGGCGACGTTCTCGTCTACGCCGTAAACTGGGACTGCAACAAAATCACATCATTCGTCCCATACCCGATAATCTCACCGAAACCTAAAAAGCAAAAGAAAACAGAAGACGCCGGCGCAGGTCTTTCAAATGGCACAACCGGCACCATCAAAGTCGTGGAGGTGTATAAACCGCCCGCCAAAGTAGCAATTATATACGAAGCCACGGGTACCTCCACAAAAGCATTTTACACGGCATCACAAGTCAGAGACACGCTGTACAAGTACTTCATCTCCCCGACGCCTTCGGATCCTTCGGAAACACTGGTGTCCGCGTCTAACGCGCGGGTGATCAGCCTAAACCCCATCCTCGCCAAGTTGTTACTGAACGACACTAAGGGGCCTGACGTGCAGATGTTAAAGTCCGGCACTGCAACGCGAGATTTCCTCGCCGAACGGTTCGTCCGTGAACACCAGCAGTATTATACTATAATTTCCCCTTCAGGGGAGGAATCGAAACCGAAGGCCGGGCAGCCGCCTAAGATCGTGGTCACGCTTGAAAGCAGACAGGGGAAGAAGGTGGTGACAAGGATTAAAGGCATGGAGGTCTTTGGAGTTGATGTGGGCAAGTTTATGGACGAGCTGAAGAGCGTGGCGGCTAGTTCTGTCACGAAGGGTCCGATTGAAGGCGGTGGAAAGGCGGCGGAGGGGATGGTGGAGGTCATGGTGCAGGGGGATAAGAACGCTGAGGTGGAGAAGTTATTGGTGAAGGCAGGAATAAGGCGGGCTGATGTGATGGTTGATAATAAGCTGAAGAAGAAGAAGTGAGGAAAATTTATTAGAATCTAGATAGGAATTATACATATATTTCAGTGAATGGATATATTCCTTGTGTATGCACGTATATATCACTTGGGAAAAGATCCTGCCGCCTAGACCAAACTTCTCTGACTCTGCATGGATAACTCATGTTGTGCCACACCGCTCAAACAGGAGCTGGACAATTGGCCGAAATAGGAAATGGCCAATTCCCCCAAGCCAAGTTTGCAGGGTGCAATTGGTACCAATCCAGAAATGCAACGCGGATGTTCAAGAAGGCTGCAAAACTTGAAGTACATCTGCAATATACATGATCACGGTATAGGGCAGAAAGAAGGATAAAAGGGCTCGTTACTCCACCCAAGGTGGCTTTCTTCCTTATCCTTAAGTCTCCATTCTTCGATCCTACTATCTATTGATTGTTAATACCACACCAAGAAAGATGAGCCACGCATCTAACGCTCCATCCGACATTCGCTTCAAGTTTGTCGAACCCACAGCTGGGATATCGAAGGATTCCCGGGCGTATACAACCGAGAATGACTGGGAAGAGCACAGAGAATACATACTCGCTCTTGATAGTAAGGATCTCAATAGATCTGGTATCACGAGAGAATTGAAGAAGACGCACGGTTTCGTTGTCACGTATGTTCACGGGTTTCTTTTGGCATTCGTCCATATGGTTCTAGTAACAGCTAATGAATGAATATAAATACTTAGTGAACGTCAATTGAAACATCGCTTGTTGAAGTGGAGAGGGGTACGGCCTGCTTCGGAATCGCAGGCGGCGAAATCTGCCGGCAATGTTCGCATGCACGTGCATATTACACAATGGGATAGTGCGACTCGGCGTAAAAGCCTAGCTCCTATTCGAAAACCCACGACGAAGCGCGCTCGTCGGGTTACGGCTTCTAAGGAGCCTGGTGCCCAAGATGATTCGGATATAAGAAGCTCGGCGACGAGAACTACGCTTATTCAGTTTATAGAGTCGCAAACCGCGGAATCTAACGATTTATGGCCGAAGATATACAAAACCACCCCGGTGAATAATAATAGTGTCATTGGTCATGAGGATGAGGAAGAGGAGGAGAATGATGAAGATGAAAACGAAGACGGTGAATACGAGGACTGCTATAGCGATTACGACGCACAGATAGAGCATTCAAACGCCAATATCGAAGACCTCTACGATCAGGTCCTTGACTCTTTCGAAAATCTGTCATGCAGCGATAAGCAACTTGAGTTTGACTCCAGTATAAACCTAGATCATACTTTTCTAGTGCTGGAGTTGCTACTTCGCAGAGGACTGTGGAGTCTCGAACATCAGGATTCAGTTGGACTGGGGATTTGGACCACCTGTGGCCGAAGAAACCAAGTTGCGTGCACGACTCGTATTGTTATAAGTGTTTACTAGATTTGCACACGGAGGCAGACCGTTTTTACCTGGCCTGGCAATTCAGAGAATATCTAGAAGAAGCCGTTATTATCCTCCTGTATCTCGAAAAGTTCTGGCCACCGCTTCATGAGCGTCAGGTTTATATCTGTCGCAGCTTGGGCTTTGTTTTTAAATACTTTATGAAGCAGACGCTCGAGGGACTTACCACCACTATGTTGGTCAAACTCATGGCTAAATTCAACCAGGACTTCACCCTTTCAGTTCAGGCTCTTGAAGATATTATAGAGATTTTTTCAGATTGTTCGGACCTTGAAATTAGGAAGGAAGGCAAAAAGCTTCTCGATGGATATATCGATTACCTGTATAGTAATGGTATTTCCCCGAACAGCCAGGATGAGACTACGCTTTTTTTGCTAACTATACGGTCGTATGGGTTCGGTGGGATAGAATCGCTACCGTCAAAAGAAGAAAAGGCTAGAGCCAAAAAACTGATCAGGAGAGTAATTAACAGAATAATCAATTGTATCGGTAGCCAGGAGTCAGGGTGGGACCTGTGGGTGCCGAATGCCCTCGATTTAATATTCGAGATCGCAGGGTTCGAAGACTCCATGCAGGCACTGGGAACTCCTTTGGCTCGGGCTTATGAGCTGCAATCTGCTGGATTCAAGATGAACGCATCAAATAATATCGTTCTAGTTCTGCATCGTCTGTTTAGACGTTCAGAAGACTACCGACGAGCCATTTTGTGGGCACAGAGAGGTGTTGAAATGTTAAAAACGCACGCGCCATCTTCGCTTTTGATCCATGATCTTATGACCGACGTGGCGGAGTGTATGCTGAGTTGTGGTGAAGTTATCTACGCGACGGTTGCTTTCCGACTGACGTACCAGTCGATGAAACGGTGGAAGGGTAGGTTTATTATCGAGAGGTCTAACTCGAGAATAAAAGAGGTTTGGAAGCGATACCAAAATTGCTTAAAGTCATGCGAGAGAGTTGTCCATACAAAAAACTCCGGGAAAAGGAGAATAGGTCAACTACTACGGGAGGCAATGATGGACGAGTATCTCTCTGATTCTGACGCCGATAGTCCGAAGGTCAGGCTCGAGCGCAATCTGTGGGGTACCACGCATAAACTGAGTCCAGGTGATCCAGCAATTTCGTTCTCGCCTGATCGGAACGTTCGCCAACGGCAAAGCAGTAGGGTTTGAGATGGCCGACGATATTGAGCTGGACGATGCACCGCCAGATACATCTACGGAGATACTGCACCCAGAACCAACGGTGCCGTTTATTCCTGAGCCTGTCAACATTGATGAAGAGGGCTTCCAAGAATTCATGTCTGATATTTGCAACTTTGCGGATCCAATAGGGTGGTTTACGACCCTTCGAGACACGCCATCTCCGAATCTCACACTGCATAGGATTTTATAGTCAATGTCTACTCCATACGGTATACACTCCTTATATAGTGTCACTAATAGTTAGAATTTGGTTTATTATTTCCATATATATTCTTCCGCTGTTGGTTTGCCTGTTTAAACATCCAATATGATCATTTGTTAATTTCTGAACTACCTTTTTTACAAATTTACCGTCCTTGTGTTGTTGCAGCGGCGTCCGGTGGCCGAAGGAATAGAATACCCCGGACTCATTCTCCAGCGTTTATCCGCCCGTATGAGGAGGAGTAGAGAATAAGGCGCTCGTATTTTGCATTGAAGGGCGAGCTCGCCGAGTGCCCGCGTGCTCATTCACTCCTCGTACGGGCGTAGTCAGCAGCGAGTGAGAAGGGCTTCTCCTCGGAGGAGCAGGCGTGCTCGATGTCATCCTGCAGGCGTCGCTTCCGGCTCACCCGAACGGCCGCTCGATGCGGCAGGCTTCCAGAAACACGACCCGAGTTTTTGATACGGGCCAGCGTCCGGCCTTAGTCAGTGAGAAGGGTCTAGTGCGAGAAGGGTCTCGAGGTGGCCTGAGGTCGGTGGTGGGACAGATGACGTTACATAATGTGTTTGCATGGGGCGGCCAGACACAGTCGGACATTCCCGGCTGAAAAAAACTTCATACTTTTGCTGCGAACAGGGTCTGGCGAGCTTCTTTTGGCGGACGATATCACTAGCAATAAGAAGAATACTAACTGCTGGCTGGCTGCTTACGGGTGCATCTGCTCGCGATTACTATTATTACCCTTCCCGTTAGCGCGGCCGGTTCGGTTTTTTTATAAATATACGGCCGACGTCTCTCCATTGGCAGTTCTTGATATCCTCCATACGTTTAGGTAGTTATCAATTAAATATATCTCACGACACCTCACAAAACATCGATTGGACCCCTCCATCGTATTATATCTATAATCCAACATGAAGATTTTAACAAAAGAAGAAGAAGACGGTAGGCCATTCCTTTCTATCCTCTTTTATTATTGTCAATCGTTCAATTGCTAATTGTATACCTCAGAGCACTACGCTGCCGTCGTCAAAGGAGGCCTCAAAGGCGGCGCCTACGGTCTCGGCATCGGTGGAGCCTCCGCCTACCTCCTCAACCACCGCTATCCCTTCTTTCGCAGCCTCACTCTCCCTCTCAAAGCCTTCTTCGTCACCTCCAGCGCCACTTTCGCCCTCATCATCGCCGCCGATAATGCCTCCCGCGGATACGAAGCAACCCGCCACCACACAAACATCACATTCCAAGACGAAACCGCCCGTATACTGGCCGAGAACCGCGCTCGCATGACCCCCAAGGAGCGGTTCATGGACTGGGGCCGCGAGAACAGATACAAGATCGTCGGTACCTCCTGGGTCGCCTCCATGGCCGGTTCTCTCGCCCTCGTATACCGCGACAAATACCTCACCCGCGCCCAGAAGCTCGTGCAGGCACGTGTCTACGCGCAGGGTCTGACCCTCATGGTGCTCCTCGCCTCCGCCGCCTTTGAGATCTCCGATGCTAGGAGCGGCAATAGGAGGGATATCGTCATGGTTCCCGACCCGAGCGACCCCACCGGAAAACGCCTGATCGCAAAGAAGATCCACCACGAACAGTACGAGGGACAGGATTTGTGGATGGATATGGTCAAGCGAGAGGAGGAGAGGCTCAAGACTAGGAAAGACGAGGCTGCCGCTCTTAAGGGACATAAAGAGGAGGCTAAATAAACATACCCTTGGACGTTATTATTACATACAGGATCGATATAAGACTAGAAGGCTGGCGAACCCTCCGCGTGCACAATTCCGCGATGTAGGTTCTTTGGAATTTTCTTGGTATATGGGGCATACACTTGGTATGGGACTTTCTGCAGGGGTCTCGACAACATAAACAAAAAAAAGCATTGATATCCTGGATATATTAGCTACTACTTCTTTGTGAATATTTTTATTTTTCTGCATTTTTTATTATCTCTTTAAAGGGTTTAGCTGGTGTTTTGTAATTAATGAAGACTAAATCTGTATAATACGCTACTCTATATATTTCTACCTGAGCTTCCATTTTGTGTCTCTTAAAATCTTGTCACTTGATGCTCTAATACAAGCGTATGGCGGCGTAGGCAAATGTAAGGCATTGCTTTGGCTAACAATACAGTTCAGTAGCAGAAAAGAGTTTCGCTGAACAGAAACACTCTAATCTGATATTATACACGCGATTGTCTAACTGATTCGCACCATACGGCCACAGATTTGACAGCTTGACGTCTTCGATAAGACATCTCCTCGTCCACGTCTTCTTCCTGATATACTTCATCGTCCCAGGCGCTGTCTCCTCCTTGCATGGTCCTCCCTGTGCGAATGCCACAGTCTCCCCAGAGGTTCCAAAAAAGTTCCTGCCAAAACAGAAGTGTTTGAGAGGGTAATGGCAAAATCGCGGGATCGGGAGTGGATATTCGAATTCTATCACCGTGCTCAAGATCTCGTTTTTCTTTTAATTGTAGCATATTGCGAGTAGTAGGGAAGCCCTGGGGGTCGAGTTGACATTGATCGTCAGGATCTTCGGGTGTACGAGAAACCGTCGCATTCAAAGTATCAAAATCGGCATATAGGGTGCATTTTGCCTCTAGAAAATACCCGGTATGTGCGCCGATCGAGCGTTTGACGGGGACTAAACAGAAAGCACCCACATCGTAGAAGGTGTGAAGTGCTGAGAGTAGCATCATCCCATTTTGGGGACCATGTATGTTTTTATCCTCTGTGACGACCTTCGAAATGAGAAGCCTTCGATTCTCCTCACCGAGGAAGAGAGTGAGGAATTGCCAGGTTAAACCATTGATCATATTAGCCAAATTCAAACATGAAAATGGAAATAAGTGGGCAACCTGGCAACTGACTGCTGAATCAAATGTGGTTACGATACATGCGTATCTCTCTCTTTCTCTGCAAAGCTGCACAAACTTCGCATCCCTGGAGACTTTCTCAGTTGGTAGCTTGTTGTCATCGTCCTTCATTTCGAAGAGCCTCAGTAATTCAAGAACTAGTGAGTTCGCATCGCAACGTTAGTATTTGATCTAAGCACTGGAGTTGCAACATTGTCCCTTTCGGCAACTATCAGGATTTGGTAATACCTTGAGCCTCAGTAACGGATAGGTCTTGTGGACTTGTCGGGGAATTGGTTCCTGTTCCGGTGGGCGATTGGCTTCCCGGGGTATCGTACATTGAGGAGCTTCGACTCAGGGCGTTTCGAAGGTTCTTCAGGGCCGCGACAGTAAGATCATGGAGAATCTTGAGTTGGGCGCTGTTTAGAATTCTAAAGTTTAAAAAGAATTTCTCGTTTGGAGTATGTGATATCAGAGATTTCAATATCCGCTTTTCGGAATGATTTAGTCTTGGAGTATATTGAATGTAATCGAATAGCTGCTGGAAAATCCTCGGGTGCCTCGTCCTTGATGGTGTAAAGGGAGAACTGAGGTCCTCCCATTTGATATCAGCACCTGCCATCCTGCTTCGTTGCCGGAAGCTAGGTGTAACTGGCTGATAGCATGGGCACCCATAAACGTCCTAACAGCATATAGATTCGGACGTAATAGTAAATGATAGAATGGAGAGGTAGACTTTCGTAAATCTTAAAACTTCGGTGAGCGAGTTAGCGTCGTAGCTCGACGTGTCATTTTGAACGAGTGTCATCTTACCTACCAACCGGCATTTAAACTTGAGGCTGGAGAGAAGTAGATTTACGTAAATAGAATGATAAGCAGAGAAGAGAAAGCTTAAATTGACACCTCGAGGCTTTACAACAATCTTGCGTTGCAAATTTTGTGGCGGGGATGAGACTAAGAATGTTAAGAATTATATCGCATTAATGGTCTTTAGCTCGCATTTTGCTTAGTATCACACGCCTAGTGGATTTTACGGATATGGGGAACCTTTTGCCTCAATTTTGCAAACGCTTTAACGCAATGATTGCTAAATGATGATATCTTTCTAATTGCCTAGTCTCCAGACCTTTAAAATAATACAGTAGTTTCGTCTTTGTAGTATTAACGTATTGATGACTTTGAGAATGTGGTTCTAAGAGCGTCTCAAATTTAAATGAGAAACGGTCAACATGATTAACAATATCGATGTCTATTTTGGTGTCATTTCTTCTGATGGACTGGAAAGGTGTAGCCAGATCCCAATATTCTGTATTTAACGTATTGATGTGCGCACGTGCGTATGGTTTGAAATTTCGAAAATATCGGCGCAAAACTAGCCCCTCATATAATGCGGACGGTTTCGTTAAAACTTACATCAAATCAAACTTTAATAACGAAGCGTTATGGCTCTTTATTCTTTATTTCGGCTTTTTGTAACTTCCTGTTACGTAAACTACCAGTACGCTCAGAAACCTGGTTTTGTCTGGTCGTATATTTAAATATATTTAATGCGGCATGTGTTTGTTACCACTTGCAAATACCATTGCTGTGACACTGGTTCGTGCTTTTAAGGCAGAGGTTTAATAAAATCTCGAATTATCAAAGAAGATTTCTAAGAGATTGTGAGTTTATTTGAGAGAAAAGACAAAATTGGGTATGTAGATTATCTTCTTGTAGGATCCTAAGAGATACGAATATTCTGGAGACTCTCAAATGAGAACAGAGCACCTGTATTCATTCACGGCACTAGCGCAACTCGTGAGGTAGAAAGCTGAAGATCCCAACCAGATAGTTCAGCTTGGAAAATATGAGGAGCTGTCCCCACTATCTCCTAGGCAGAATACTTCCCTGCCTTGTTGCCATAATATCGCTAGTGGAACATGCGACGGCATTTTACATCGAAGTAGAAAGCAGAGACTACCCAGACCAAGGCCCGTGGCAGCGTAAGTTATGGAACTCATCTAGAATTCCGCCCTGTTCCCCCCGAGTTCGCTAATAATTCTTATTTCAGTATGTAGAAACATAAACCGCCCTTCTACAAAATACGGACTCACCGTCTTCGCAATCGATCCTGCACGAACGAATTGTGAGAAGCAAGAAGGAGATCCAAACTGGCAATGGCTCCGTCATCGAGCCGAATCAGACCCTTACGATGTCTACAAACGAGATGATATAGTTCCAAACGATCCCAGAAAGTTCTATTTGGCAGGGAACAAGCATTGGCCACCCGAAGATCTGATTCCCATTGTTTTTACGAGCAGTATTCTGCACAGTGCTCTCGAATTAGAGACTCTCCAAACAACTGATGAGATACCTGCGAGGCAAGTTGCTAGGGCAGTTTCTAGTTTCTTTTGGTTTCTAACGATTATGATATGAATAGCTTCCGCATGATTAGAGCAGGAGAGGCGCAAGAGCTATCCCCTCAGAACCCACCCGAGGTCGGCGACATCATCCAGTTCGCAGGGCATGATGTTCTCACTTCGGCAACAGAGAAGATGCTGCAGAGTATACATTCCTTACTAGACGACGAATTCTCTCCTTGAATACGGCTGTTAACTTTTGGTTCTACTCATTTAATAGTCGATTTGGTTGGTACCACAGACGAGTATGACCCTAGACTCGCTATAATGCGTGGTGAAGTTGGAGCTCCCGACCCGAGTTTCCCATTCGTCATACTTAGGGTGACTAGTCAAAGCCGTTTGAACGACTTGATCATCGAGGCAGGTCTAGCTAGAGAACGACAGGCTATCGAAAACCTCAACCCCATGAAACACATCAAGGGCTTTCTCGGAAACATGAAGACGAGTGTTAAAAGTAAAGTACAGAAAGCAAAAGGTGTCGTAAAGGATAAAATAAAAGCTGGGTTTGAAGGTGGCATCAAGAAAATTATGGGAAATAACCCGCGTACGCATATTCATGGCCAACAAGAAGAGGCTAAAGAGGACTTTCCTGCGGGCTACTTTGGTGATGATTCTCCTGAGAGTAGTCCAGATTTCGTAGAGGAGGGTGGTCAATATTATGGTGGCTATAACTACAATTCTGATATTCCGCAGCAGGACTACATAGGCCAACAAGAACAAAGACAGCAGAATCAAGGGCGGAGACGAATTGAGGCATTTGAAATGGAGCAGATCAAGAAAGATGGCTAGTTTTATTGGATAACCTTTCATTTTTAACAATATTAAGTGACAAATTGATTGAAAATTCATTGATAGCACCAAAAAAGGAGGTCATATATGGCCCGAGCTGAGAATCTAGTGGTGGGCTATTCCTTTGGTTCGCCCAACCTATTGCCCACAACTCCTAGGAGAACTGCGTGGCCATCATTGTTTGGAATAACTGTAAGGGTCCCGCTCTGGTTGTCGTAAGTTGCCTTGTGTGAAGTCGTCTCCGTTTGAGAAGTTCGTTTACCTCCTAAGCCAATATCAATACCAAATATAGTGAAACCGCCTTCTTCTTCTTCAATTGACTTGAAATGGGAGTTGAATTCAGTAGCGAACTGGTCTTCGAAAGTAACCTCCATGCCGATAGTGTACGCCACCGCTACAGCACTGGGCCTTATCAAGTCCATCATACTCTTCGGGGCGTCTTCCCGAAGGTTGGGGAATATATGAGTGACATCGGGTACATCCCTATATTTTGTGAATATATGAGACTTGATGTGAACGATAGAGAACGAGAAGCACCTACCATCTCCCACCTTCTAAGGGGAAATTCTCCCATCCGTATATGGTCAGCGTACAGGTGAAATCTTTTGCAGTCATAGTGCTGAAAGTTTTCTCAAACTCATCTCTACGACTGTATGTTGCGAACGCGCCAATGAAAAACCCAACGAACCCTTCGCCGTTGACTTGCGTAAACCCGGCTTGCTCCCAGTCTGTGTTCCCGTAGGACTCAATATCAATCTTGATCGCCAGGGGTTCTAAAGACTTTTCCGTCATCTGGCGACACCAAGTTGCAATAGTGGACTTGTAACCACCACCAACAGAGTAGGTGGGTACGTAGGTAACAGTATAAGGAGGGAAGTCCACTTTCTCGCCCTGGGCAATAGCGAGAGACTGGGCTTCATCGAGCTCTACGTCTTCCATTGTCGCTGGCATGTTGAAACTAGTTTTTCTATTGTGAGCTATCCTTCTCCTAATGAAAAACCAGGACTCGGGATATAAATGGAGCTTACCCGGGTTGCGAACTGGTGGATAGCGCGTTCATGATGTTTTGGGTAGCCGTGTTTAAGGGTCCGGCTTGCTCACCATAGACCTCACGGCAGAGAGCTGATTGAGCACCAACGGCATCCTGCCAGGCTTGTTTTGCGGCCAGGAGTGAGGGATCGTTCTCGGTTGCCCATTCTTCAAGTGTGGGATACGTCCCTGGGTCTGCCTTGTGCATCTCGACTGCTTGTTGGAGTTCATGAATATAGCCCTCTTTGGCTTGCCGGGCCAGCTCAATCTTTTGGATGTAGTCATTCATGGTACCAGGGTCGGGGTTACCGCCCTTTTGATAGAGTTAGTATCTTCAACTGGAATTAATGGAAGCAGTCAGACCATGGATATCTGCGTACTGGATCGACATAATTTAGATATCTATTATCTTATATTAGCGATTATAGCCTAGACTAAACATAATATCTGCGAAAGGTGGCTATTGGTGACTTACTCTTGTAGATTGAGGATGTAGCTTCCTTTTCCTGTACCGGAATACAGAGGATCGGTGGGAGAGAGAACGCCATCACACCATCTGTAGACACCGTAGTTGGTAACCTCCTTAGGACTTGCCCCTGCTAGCACTCCTACGGTATTTTGGGGTGCTGGGAAGAAAAGAGTGTCCGGAGATGGTTCTGGAAGAATCACATTCTTCAAACTGAAAAGGTACGCTTTCCAGAAAGCTTCTTGGTTGGGCTGGAGGGGTTTATCGTCGTTTCCACTCATTTTGATAAGTACTTCAGTACCTCTAGGCCTCTGAGAAGGGGCAAAGGGAATGTTTCAGGTATAAAGTTATTCTGAATCAGGCAGAGTGACAGCGGATAGATTGCAGTTGACTATCGGTAGATTCAATCTCTGAGGTTTAAGCAATGAGAATGTCCTTTTATAACCCAATTCCTTTGTCGTATTTCTGGAGTGCCTATCACTTCAGAATGTTTATGAATCCCAACTTCTGGGATAACGAGTACACGTCTATCACATGCGTGCTTGCTGCTTCAAGCGCCCAACGTGGGGCAGTGTATCGCAAAATCAAGAGGGCTGTCGCTGCTAATATCGGTTTGTGACACCCATCTTGTACGTTATTTTAACCAAAGTCTGAGTGGGCGACCCAGGCTGGTATCGCTACCAATATACGGTACGTTTCTTGGGAATACCACAATCCCACCAATTGTGAATCGGAGTTGGAATATTTGGAAGATTATCCCGTGGTGGGTATGGGCTCCAGGCTTTGCATACCGACACGTTCGCCTCGAGTAACCTGGTACCGCATTCCTGGGCTCCATGAATTCCTATCGATATCAGATAATTCTCTGCTCTATATGTCAATCCCCAGTGTATTCAAAAGGCCATATATTTTATCCAAGCCATTAGTTAGCTATCATCTCTACGATCATCGCTGATTGATAATGATTGCCATTCTTGCGTAGGCTGACAACATGCAACAAACGAAATACGTAAATACCACTTGATTAAATTAGTATCAGAGTGACGACTACAGACGGTGTAACCCTTCCCCATCAATCCGACGTGGGATCCATACGAGTCGCAAGTGCTGCTGCGGATTCCGGCCCGGTGCGCATGCATTTCCGTGGAGCGTCACCATGGAACCCCCTAAAACCATACGGCTGTCCGTAGTACTCTTGAGTCTCTTTGTCCTCCTTCTCCCACCCACTCGAACTTCGCGGGTCGAATTCGGCCCTGTAGACCACTCCGATCCATTTTCACTGCTCCAGAGATATGCCATGAAATGGAAACCGGCAACGCCAACTTTCAATTCAATAGATATTACACAGTTCTTAAGACGACAGCTTCCGGACAGAACGATTCCAACTCTAAGGCAAGGAAGTTTACACCCTGAAAACCCCCGTGCCTCTATACCGATGAAGTCCTCAAAATCAAAAGCGGGGTGCCAATGCCCGTGTAACCTTGACAAAATTACTCTCGAAACACCAGCAAAACCCAGACCAGGAGATGCATTTAGCGGGAATTCGGCTCTGCTGTTCGCGTATGCGCAACGGCTCGCGGATATCATGGTCCCTGGGATTGAACTGGCAAAAGATAGAAAGGCTATTTATCTAACCCCGCCTTTTACTCCTGGTATCACCGTTGAGAAACCAAATCCAGAGAATTTGATGAACTACCAGGTGTGGCAATATGCGGACAGCCTGTTGCAAGCAGACTGTCCGATGTGGGACCACGATGGTGGCAGTTATTTCGATTTTTATAGCGAGTGAGTAAAACCTATATTTCGTACGATAGCGGGTATAATTTGCTCACGTCAGACTAGTTATCTGAGCTATGCATCTGTTGCCGGCCCTTCTGTGAGTTTTCTGTCATACGAATTTTGGGGACCCAGCTAATGATAGAGCACAGTCGAGCGACCCCAAAGCAAGGAATAACATGCTCCATCTCGCCGGCCAGCTGAAGGTTGCTGCCAACGCTGTAGAAAAGGCGAAAGAAGACGCAATTATGAAATACAAGCAACTAGTTGCAGATAGTGCTTCTGGAACCAAACTACCTCCGAATTCGGAGAATTTGACCGTCTGGCTTCAGCAATACACTCCCTATATTGTATCTCAAAATGATTTCAAAGATAAAACAGAGCTGTACAATCAAGCTAGGGCGGACTACTATGGAGAGGGAGTATTGGAAGTGAATGACCTATTAACTAATATAGCCTCAGCCAAAGAATACACAAAATTAGAACCAGGGTAAGTCGGCTTAGGAGTTTCTTATCTACAAGTTGACTAACGGTATCACCCCAAGTTTTAACATGCCGTGCACAAGCTCTTCGAAAAGCTTGGCCCAGCGTGTACAGGAAGCTGAAAGCGGTAAAGATTACGAAGGGAATACCTCATCAGATCTATTCTACAAGCCAAAATACAATATAAACGGGTACGAAGACGCGGTTGGGCTGTGGAGCGAGAACTATCACAAAAATAAGAAACCAGAGACATTGTTTGCTATTTCTCTTGACGACCTTGTCGATACGGCTGTCGACTGGGGCAGCCTTGGGTTTCCGAATATTGATTCTAAAAAGGATGAGGGAGTTTCGCCCAAAGATACAGTGCTTTCTGTATCAACAGCTGATAAGATGCTTACTCCAAAAGTTGATGATATTATTATCTCTGTCACTAATTTACAAGCTTTTGAAATATCCCGAGGAAACTGGTGGGTTTTTAGAATCCGAAAATCAAATAAAATTATATTAATCCTGACAAGATTCTTATTCAGGGAGAACCCGGACTTCAAATCATGCATCCCAAAGCTTCGCGCTGACGCCCCTCTTCGCCTGAGGTCCCAAGTGGTTCGACCCTGTGCACTATTATTTGGATATGGGTTGAAGATCCAGCTGAAGATAAACGGGGAGGATATCGAAGAGTTAACTTATAGTCTCGAGAACTCGGAAACTGATAAAGCGACAGTTAAATTACTGGGTGCTGATAGTAACAGCCTCAAAGCCGAAGGTGGTACCTTAGTAGGTACGGATAAGCCAGATATCGGATATCCCTATTTGCTAGCTGTGTTGGGAGACGTAATCTAGAATCCGACATTGATATCGTAGGGATCCTCATGTTTTAAATACGTGTAAGAGTAGGCTACTGCTCTAGCCTCCAGAACCTCCTAAAGGTAGTTTAATGGTTTCCGGCCCTTGTTATTCTTAGCCTTTTGGTCTGCGCCGTACTGCAGTAGTACTCTAATAAAAGCGCTGTTTAGACCATTCCTAGTTGCGTAGTGTAATGCGGTATTTCCATCGTTATCTTTCGCGTTCACATCTGCCCCAGCCTCTATAAGTATGTGAAAGGGTGGTATATAAGCCGGCTTACGCATGAACTTCGATTTGGCCGCCGCCATGAGCGGTGTAGCACCATTTGAATCCTTTTGATCCACCTTCGCACCCGCATTTAGTAGCAATTTAATTATTCTCCCTTCTTCGCTTCGATTTGAGGCGGCAGCACAGTGCAAGGGAATTGCTAACTTGTGGCCTGGTGCACCGCTGGCCGGATATCCGCATTCCAGAAAGAATTCAATCATTTCGAGGTTTGCTTCTTCGATTGCACAGCTTAAAGGTGTAGAGGAATTGCCAGAAATTGAGTACATGTTTGCGCCCTTTTGGAGGACGAGAAAGCGGACCATGTCCTGGTTGTTGCGGGTTATAGCATAATGGAGCGGTTGCACCCAGGACCCTCCGAATTTAGTTAATAATGGACCTTCTCTAATTTTTTGATCTTAAGCGGTTATTCATTGCTGTTAGTTTTTATCGCTACGAAGCTGATATCTGGGAGTGCGGACTGACTGCTAAATATGATATCGGCAAGTGTCATGTCACTTGCTTTTATGGCGTGTTTGACAGCTTGATCGATTTTATCTGCATTTCCCGTGATCCGACCATCTGGATGCATTTTGAACTTCCATGGTGCCAGCACTTTTTGTTGGGCCTCTAGATCGGCTACTTCCATGTACGGCGGATGTAAGCTATCCTCTATCTGATTAGAATTAATGTTTGCAGTATTTCGGGCGATATCTTCAACATTTTGCCGATTGGGGGTGGTCGTCCGTGGTTCTTTGGTTTGGGTAACCATCGATCGGTAAAATTCGATTTCCAATTCTTCGCCACTATCTTTCAAAATGCGAAGCATCAATTCAATCGACTTCTCCAAATTCTCTAGAGAGCTATGCCCGTCCTCCCGCCGAAGCTTAATCGCTTTCTTGCAATGCGTCTTTGCCATCTCGAGATCACCAAGTTTATGGTAGAGAATTGCCCGCCAGTGCTCGATTTGGGAAGCTGCGGAGGCTGATGCTTCCGAAATATCAGTGCCTTGAAGCGTCCGTAGCGCTTCATCCCATTTCTCAAGTTGAATCTGACTCGCGGCCAAATCTCTCATACAAGTAGACAGATCTTCGAGACTAGCAACTGCTATTCTGGTGTCGTTACTTGTTTGGTATATCTTTATAACGAGCTTGCAGAAATCCTCGACCTTCTGCCATTCCTTAGCGCATTGGAATTCGTAGCATTTTTCCTTGGCCCAGTTTAATTTCTCCATGTCGAGATCATCTTGCTCCTGGATAGTTGATGTTTCATTTGGAGCCTTCGGCGGCGGTGCTTCGTTAAAGTTGGTTTTTGGTATCTCGGGTTCCTGATTCTTTCGAGCATTCTGGGCGTTCTCTTGCACTGGCTTTCGAGAAAATTGCTGAGTGGGAAATGTTAACGTGGGAGTCTTAGTACAATTCCAGCGTAGATATGCACCTTTGAGTGGTTTTCTGGAGAGGTATATCTGCCTAGATACATGGTCTCTACCTTTCGCGTCACCGATTTGATATCGGCAGATCCATCATTATTCTCGGTTCGAACCCATGGCTCGTAAAGAGCCGTGGTCTCATGATATACCGGTTGTCGAATAGCATTGCCGTGCGCCCCATTTTCACTCCGGGGTATCTCCAGTTTCGCCTGCGTCTCAGGGGCTGTTTGCATACTTGTAGACGAGCTGAATTGAAAGGTTCCTTTGCTTACTAGGTCACCACCCAGGCGCGTAGGGAGTCGAAAGGGCCTTTAAGTTTCCTATAAAGGGGTCTCCTTTATCAGATCCTTCTCGTAAGGCTGGGAGTTTTGTGCAATGTTTGAGATTCTCATGAGTTTGAATACACCCTTATGAGCGCCAATGCCGCCAAGAAAATATATTGGTCCCCTTACATGCAAAAGTCATTTCCCGCTTTCTGATCTAGGTAGTATCAAAGGTTGGGTCTACTCAACCCTTGTGGTTATAACGTTACCTAGCCCCGAGAGAAGCGAACATCTAGAAGGCATCGTGGACCAGACCGACGAGAATCGAGAAGGGGAGGAGTAGAACCGATGGCCCTAGAATACCGTCCCCCTATATCAATTACATCGGCTCGCATATCTCATACAAACTCATGCACAAAGGTCATCACAAATTTGCTGGAAAGTTGTTTCCAGCCCTGGGGCCCTGCAAGTGTTGTTGGCTCTTGTGTAACCAGACATTACCTCAATCGAGAAAATAGAACAAGGATATATATAAGTGCAGGCTAGTATTGCATTTTATGAGAAGAGAAGGCATCAATGCTAAAGCAAAGTGTGGGGAGGCCTTAAATGGGTAGGAAGCCCGATTGGATGCAAGATTTTGAGCCGTCAATTGGCCCGTTTGGGTTCGCCGACGGCTAGCTACCGAGGTCCGGGATGGGGGCCTCAGAAGCCAATCGCCTGGCGCAGAATTGTAATCTGACCAGGCGACGAATATTAATCCGGTCCGCGCTAGCACGTCTCACTAAATGTCAACCGACAGCGTGCACCGAGGCACGGCAATGCCGACCTCTCGCGCTGGACGAAAGTATATCACCGCGGGAGTATTAGAAGGGGACGGGGTCCGACGACGTTTCTTCCCCGTCTCTCTTCCACCCCCTTTTGGTTTGTGCTAGGCGATCGATATCAATTTCCCTGAAATCCCAAAGACCCGACACGATGGCCCCTCCGTCCAAGACCTTCACTCGCGAAGAGGTGCGTGAGCACACGACCGACGACTCCCTCTGGTGTATTGTCGACAGTACCGTGTATGATCTCACCGAGTTTGTCGACGCCCACCCTGGTGGTGAATCCGTTCTGCGTCAGGTAGCCGGCCAGGATGCCACCACTGCATTCTACAACCTCCATCGTCACGAGGTTCTCACCAAATACGCCAAATTTGCTATTGGTACTATCGCGGGAGAGAAACCTCAGGTTATCACTCCACAACCTGGAGACCTCAGCCCCGTTCCCTACGCCGAACCATTATGGCTATCTCCCGTCTTCCGCAGCCCTTACTACAATGATTCCCACCGCCGTCTCCAACGTGCTGTACGCGAGTTTACCGAACGTCACCTTCACGACGAAGCATGGGCGAACGAGGCGTCCGGCAAATTCCTCAGCCAGGAGACCATTGACCGCATGAGCAAAGCTGGTCTCCTCCATACACGCATGGGCCCCGGCAAGCATCTCCACGGAGTTGAGATTCTGGGTGGCGTCGTCAAGGGTGAAGAATATGACTATTTCCACGACTTGGTCAGCTCACAGGAGCTAGTACGGCCGTTAGCTCGTGGTGCTCAAGACGGTAATTTGGGTGGTATGACTATCGGTCTCACCGCCGTGCTCAACTTCGCCAACGACCCCGTCTGGAAAAAGAAGATTGCCGATGAGGTGTTGAGCGGTAAGAAAAAGCTGTGCCTGGCTATTACGGAGGCATTCGCCGGATCCGATGTAGCTGGCCTGCGCACCACCGCCGTCAAAACACCTGACGGCAAACACTATATCGTGAACGGCACCAAGAAATGGATCACCAACGGCGCGTGGTGCGATTACTTTGTCACCGGTGTCAAGACCGAACACGGCCTCAGCGTCGTTCTCATCGAGCGCAGCGAGGGCGTTGAAACTAAGCTCATCAAGACATCATACTCTACAACCGCGGGCACAGCATACATCACATTCGACAATGTCAAAGTACCGGTTGGAAACCTGTTAGGTCAGGAGAACAAGGGTATTCAGGTCATTCTTAGCAATTTCAATCATGAGCGTTGGGTGATGACATGTAAGCCTTCTAATCACATTAGCCACAATGAAGAACACGACACCTAACAAGACTCTACAAACTATAGGCGCATCAATCAGCTCTAGCAGAAGGATTGTGGAGGAATGTATTAAATGGTCCAATCAGCGTCTAGTCTTCGGCAAACGCCTCATTGACCAGCCAGTTATCCGTCAAAAGTAAGCCGGTCATTCTCCGCTTGATCTAGAGTTCAACTTCAAACTAACTCCAACTCCTCGCAGACTTGCCAAAATGATCTCACTAGTAGAGGCAAACCAAGCCTGGCTCGAGAGTATCACCTACCAGATGTGCCACATGCCATACAAAGAACAAGCGCGCCACCTCGCCGGTCCCATCGCCCTCCTCAAACAGAGCGCTACCCGAGCTGCGCACGAAGTTGCTGACGAGTCTGTTCAGATTTGGGGCGGACGAGGTATCACGCAAAGTGGTATGGGCAAATACATTGAGATGTTTAATCGGACGTACAAGTTTGATGCTATTTTGGGAGGTGCCGAGGAGGTTTTGAGTGACCTGGGGGTGAGGCAGGCGATGAAGGATTTCCCCAAAGCCATGTTGTAGGATATTCGTTTTAGTTAGCAGGTCTATAGACATTTCGGCACGGGACCTAGAATGGCATATGTGTTTAATAACCGTAGCAGATACCAATCGCTATGAGCATGAACCTAAAAATTACAGTACTGGATTCGAGGCAGCATGCATAGTTTGAAGGGGTTGTAGATACATATTGAGATGGTAATGGGTCCGTCGAATATGAAGCGATTTTGATTTTGATTTTTGATTTTTATCTGGGCTGTTGCAGTTTCACATGAAGTAACTCTTAGTCCCATCGCCAAATACGGAACTATTGTCACAGATAACACACCTTGTTTCACAAATCGACAGTGTCTTAAATAGGCTAACTGAGATTTGATCCTGATATGAATCCCGATAAAATGTTGTCTTGCAAGATCAAGGGGTTTTGATTAGGCTTGAGGCGAAAGTCCATTGATACAATACCTTACTGAAACAAGTTGATTCCTAACTAGACTTGCCGAAGGAAACAGGTCGCCAAGAAATGCACGTCTTGAGAACATCTGTATTTTGAATATCTATGCCTTTTATTGTAATTGATAATAGTTTAAAAGCCCTTTGCTAAAACTTCTCTCCTTGGATATTCCTAATTGCAATCAACGTCTGGACAACACAAGGTATCCTAACATACCACTTTCTTCACCTCATTATTGTAGACCTCTGGCAGGCTACAGATAATCTTTCTTACTCGATTAATTGAATCTCTAATCTCATTCCTGAGAAGCTCTCTCAGCCCGTAAATCCATACAATCTATTAAATTTCATAAAACTTTACATCAAGATGAAATTCTCAGCGCTATTCCTCGGTCTTATCCTATTTTCCGCTTCTAAAGCCCACCCATTCAGAGGCCCGCGAGATTTGGAGATCGCAACCAGAGATCCAACAGCAGGTCTTACTGAGAGTCAGCTTTTAGAGAACCTCCATGCTATGCACAAACGGCAAGTTGCGGATTTAAAGGAAGCAGCAGTGAATCTGTTGAAACCACTCGGCGCCCCAGAAGTCATACTAACCCTGATGAAAAGCGCACCGGAAACACTTATTCAAAAGATCATAGCATTGCCTCCAGCGCAACTACAGCCCACAGTTGAAAGTTTAAAACAGGGCAAGATTCCAACCATACCGGGTATCACTCCTAAAGATTTAATCGTGGAGTTCTTGCCAGGCTTGGGTGTACCCGCGGCTACGATTGATGCGGTGAAAGCCCTGCCGGATGCGAGTATGCAGAAGATTGGGGGTATATCTGGGGATCAGTTACAGCAGGCTATCAACGAGTTGAAAGGTGGGAAGATACCAGAGGTTCTGGGACCGGGGACTAGTACCACACCAGCTGCTAAATCTGCGTTGTAACTAATATAACATGGAAATTTTATATAATTATAGTCTATCAAAATTTCGAATTTATGTTTCGCTTCATGATGTATCTTAAGCTTCAGTGGGTCCTAAGCTGTTAAAACAATCATCTCAAATCAAGTTTCATCTTTTGGATGTGTAGGACGCGATGTACTTTACCTGGACTCCGAGCTCTGAGACACACGATTCAAGTCGCTCGTTAGACAAGCGACCCGGAACTTAGACGACCTAAGACTTCGCCCCGAAGACAGGCGGGCATGTGTCACTAGCGAAACGCACAGCGCAAATCTCTAACGCAGAATGCATTGACCAGAATTGATTGCAGTCCATATTTAAGCAAAGAAAAATAAATTGTAATTTCAGACATTAGTCAAATATACACTAAAACCTTAATACAAGCATTATGCCAACCGGCCAGCGGGACATATCTCTCTAAACTATAGTGCCGACTAAATAACAACTGAATTCACGCAATTAGAATAACATCTATGGACGCCCACGACCAATATTTCTTCTTTTTAAATTCCGGATGTCTGAGTCACTTGGCGAACGACGTTTTGGTTGACCTTTAGAAGTACCTACGCCAGATACCTGCGGTTGGGCAACAACTGATGTTGTACTTACGACCGGGACGGCCAGTGTACCCTGATTAAATACTGTGGCCAATGTAGCCGGTACGACTGGAATGGCTGGCTTTTTGACATTCGGAAGGAGAGTCTGAACAGGGTTGAGATTCGCAAGTCCAGCGTCTCCTCTGTTATTTCCGACGCCGTTGTTGTTGCCATTGTTATTTCCATTTCCGTTGCCAATATTCAAATCCAATCCGACTTTCTCGAAAATGGGCTGTCTTTTAACAAGTTGGCCGACTGTGTTCCCCTTGGCTCTTTTAGAAATTACTGGTTGCAAGGTAGCCGGTACAGCTGGTGCGGCTACTGTGGTTGGCATGATCGGCACAACTGGTGTAGCGAATGTAGCTTGTGCAACCTGTGTAGCTAGGTTCAGGTCGGTTGACTCAACAGCTCTATTGTTACCTACACCGTTGCCATTACCGTTACCGTTACCGTTATCACTGCCGATCTTCACATGAACGGCTACGTTGTTCAAGAATCTTCTTCCTGCCATATGATGGTTGTGTTTATAGCCGTCCTTCTGAAGCGCATTCTCAGAATTGGCGACTGCATGTCTCGCGTGAACGCGAACGCTATAACAATTCGCTACGGAGCTGGTAAGAAGAGCTGCAACTAATACAGAGAAGTGCATAATGTGTTTTCGGCAAAATATATAAAGAATCCCCTTGAGTATTTAAATGAAGTCGAAAAAAAAGAAAATAGAAGCTGGATCGTATTTCAAAAACTGAGGAAATATAGCAGAGATCAACTCGGCGGTATTTATTGATAGAAGAGCAGTGAGAAAGTGTGAATGCGAGAAGAATAATGTTCAGATAAAGTATTACTCAAAGGCAGAAGATATAAGAATTCTGAATGCTCTCAGACCGGGAAAATATCACGAGGGGCGGACCTAGAATGGCCAAAAAAGAATCAAACCTCACGATATCACTCGTCCTCGAAACATGTCACATATAAAATTAGATGCACTTGAAGAATTGACGCGAAGTTTATGTTTCTTCTGGTCTGAGGGCCGTTACGAACTTGTCGTATATTGGCAACTTGATATCTTGATCGTGACTGTCGCAAGGCACTGTAGAAGGAAGGGCCTTAAGGGCGGGTAGGATTTCAAGCACTCGGGTATCAGGATATACCGGGAGTGAAACCTCTATCACCATCAAATAGTTCTCTCCATTAGCTAACGGAGAACTATATATGCACAATAGCTAACACTAATCACGCTCAGCTTGCTACTATTATTGTCTCAGACAAGATTCCGAAAGCCCGGCTCATGTATGTGTCTTTAAGCCTAGCTATAACGAGGGTCTCGACATCTCTGGCTCGCCAACACAAAAAGCATTCGTCCCATAACGTTTCACAAGAAACATCCCGGTTGCCGGTTGCTAAACCGCAATATGCCCCCGATATTTAACATTGAAGGTCTAAACCGGTCTTGGCAGTAACTAGCCTCCAGGCAATTACTTAAAAAATCCGAAGAATAGTTGTATTATTCGTGCGTGAGTTCTTAGGCCAATTACCTATTTTAATTTCCCCACACGTTCAACGCGCGAGATACACTTCACTCGTCTCCCAAGCATCTATGGTTTACAAGGTGGACTAAAACTCGCGTGTGACTGCAAAACTTGTACTCTGTACTTTAATAGACTATCATGTTACTTAGGCATGCTTCTAACTGCAACCTTGCGCAATTGCTCGAAATATAGTTAGATTCGTGCCTTTCTTTCCCAAACGGCCCATTGCCTGTGTTTGGAGTCATCCACAATTCACACATTAAAAAATTTCGATCGAAGGAGCTCGCAGATAGCATCGACGAAATTCCTCATTTTAATTGAGCATTATTAGGTAGAATCGATAGCACCCAATTTTATCATAAGTGTGCTTGTAAGTGGTAGTTAGGCGATATGAACACTGCATATCTGGCAACGTTTTATACTATTCAATAATCTTCTAAATTATCATTACCATTATTATCATGAAAATTTATGTTTTTAAATTAAAGTAATTTTTAAAAATTTATAAATTTATGCTCCACAAGCAACATTAATCTTCTTGTCCTTGACGGATTTCATTTCTACCTGTCGAAGAGTTAACGTTAGCACGCCTACTAGCTAATGCGGGAAAGATGATACACGTACCCCTAAAGAACATAACAAAGCAATGCAGCCAACAACAATCGGTAAGATAAAACATGTTGTGATGGCAATGTTGAATGCGCGGCTAATCTCGGGCAGGTTTTTAAGTAGCATGACGGAACGAAGAGCTGTCGCGGCAAGCTGTTGGTTGTTACCTGGTGCGAACTTCGGCAGCTCTCTGAACAATCTATTGGTGAAAATATTTTGCACAATAGAAATAGAAATAGCGCCACCCAAAGAGTTGAAAAAGTTAGCAAGAGCGCCTGTGGTAAAACTGTTAGCAAGATGATATTCAAAAATATGATAAAGAGTGATTCAAGAGACGTACTTCCGATAGGCATATCCTCAGAACTTAAGACAACTTGTACCGCAATGAACGGTACTTGAAGACCCAAACCAACCCCAAGTCCACAAAGTATTTGATATCCGATCAATTTTTCAGATGAGGAATTGACTTCGAGGGTCTGTAACAAACCGGCCCCCACGATGAAGAATATGGCACTCGCCCACATGAACGGAGTATAATATCCAATACGTGTGACAGTTACCCCAACAATAATAGAGCCGATGACAATGGAAACCAGATAGGGGATGCAGCGCACACCAGAGTCGACCGCCGAAGTCCCTCGTACGGCTTGGAAGTAGAACGGCAAGAAATAGATATGCGCATATAGCGCCATCGAAAGGAACATGAGAAATCCGCAGGAAGCAAGAACAGTTCTATTGCGGAATATCCTGGGTGGGATGGTGGCGAGGTCTTGTTCCCGAAATTGAATATAAACGAAAACCAACATCATTAAACCGAAACCGATAAGGCAGCCGTAAACCTTAGAATTGCTCCATTCGTAAGTAAAGCCGCCCCATTGCAAGGCTAGCAAGAGGCACGTAATCGAGCAGATGAGAAAGAAGGCACCCAAAGGATTGATACTTTGGATTCGCTCTTTCAATGTCAAGTTGGTAGTTCTGACGGGACTTTTGAAGCAGAAAAAAACTACTATGAACGCAATACCACCAATCGGAAGGTTTATCCAGAAGCACCATCTCCAGGTAAGAGATTTGGAATCGGTAAAAGCTCCGCCTATAATAAATGTTTAGAATAGTACGAGATCAGAGAATTGGGACTACTACATACCTAACAGCAACCCTAAAACACTGGAAACCCCAAACATGGAGCTTAGGGCTGTGATGTATATCGGCCGCTTTCTTAATGGGACGGTGTGTCCAATAATCGTGATACCACCACAGAACAACGCCGCCGCACCGATACCAGCGATAGCACGACCAACTATAAAAGCAGTAGAACTCGGTGCCGTCGCACAAATGAGTGATCCGATCTCGAAAATGAATAAAGCTATTAAAAACGTCCATTTCACGTTGAAGTGTGTGTATATTTTCCCAAAAATAGGCTGTAGAGATGTTTGTGTTAAAAGGTAGGATGAACCATACCATCCAACATCCTCAATGGAGTTGAACTGTGTCGTTATACTCGGGATAGCAGTGGCTATGATTGAATTATCTAAATCGAGAAAAAAATAATTAGCATAACCAGTATGTCGAGGTCACCGATATAGCGTTTCCTACCTAACGCAACCACGAAAATTGATAAACACAGGCCAATAGTCAATATAGCCAATGTCACATTCCCAGGGTATTTTGATTCATCCTCTAATTCCTCAGCTTCCTCATCTCTCTTTACAATTGTACTCGCGATGCTGTTTTTGCGTTGACTTTGCAAAATGCACTTTTCGTCTTGCCTCCAATCGGGACAGTCTTCGACAACAGTCTTGTCAGAGTCCGTACTAAGCCTAGGTTCTTCTACCTGGTCAATAGCTCGCCCGTGGGTAGGTAGGACTTCAGTAGTCCTGCCTGTTAGTATCGATGGTGCTGTAGCATTTTTATATGGTAGAAGTTTGGTGGATTGTTGAATAGAGCGGAGAATCAATAGACACCGCAATTGGAGGGAAGCAAGAGCCATCCTAAGACAAATAAAATAGTTAGAACCGCTATCAAAGGAATGACTTCATATGCTACTGCTTACCTAATAGATTAACTTTTGCCTTGTATTTACTATTTAAAATCCGAAGGAATTGACCTCCGAGACTGCCGAAGCTTCGCCGCACGTACGACAAAAATCGGCAAAAGTATTACAGTGTAAAATTATTGTGTAAAGCAAATAAATACTTTAAGTAGAAGATTCCTGTTAACTAGAAAACGTGGACTAGAGGGTCCTCGTCCTAGAGGGACCTTGTATGTATATAACGTATTCTGCAAGCACGTCAGTAAAGATAATATTGGCTTTACAGATCTACTTTAAGTAGATGATGGTCTCCCAACGGGATTTTTGTAGGATATTTATAGGAGCTCCTACAAATGGTCAGGCTTTTTGTAGAATTCTGAATTAGAGTTAGTAGGTAGAAGTGTCGTTCAGAACGTTGCCAGCACAGTTCGATTTAATTATGATTAGGAGTGAAGTCGAAAAATAATAAAGATAGGGCAATGCGGTCCGCTTATATATGATGGCACATCAATATCCGATGGTGCGGAAATGGGGTCATATAGCGTGTTCCAGAGTGACGTGAAACGTCGGTCGGCCCTGAAACTGGGTTGAGGTGTTCTTATTTGCGGCTAGTTTGACAATCAGGAACCTCTCAGTGTATAGCTATAGTATCACGAATTCGCAACGGTAGAATCACAAGTCATCAAAATCATGTAGTATATGAAGGTAACTCGATGATATCCAAAATAAGGCGAAGGAATGTTAGGAGCAGAGCCATTGCTATTGTTCGAAGAGTTACAGCTTAACACTTCGTTGTGTTGAGTCTGAAATCGTCTGAATGGCAAGACCTGCTACACTCCGGGTTCGATCGGGGAACTATTTGGTAGGGTAACGGGCCCATATTTGTGATCTCAACAATGATGTTTATACATATAGGGCCATATCTCAATCTCAATATTTTGATTCATGTCTACTTCTTATCATTAGTTTTGTTTTATCCCAAGAAAAGGCATATAATTATATAAGCCAGATTCGCGATAGACATCTGTCTCAACTATACAGCGGAGACGGAATTAGACGTGACCCGGGAGGTATCATTGAGTAGGAGTCTTGAAATCCTAGTCTTTTATTTCCTCTATCAGTCAGGTATATGAAAGGTTTCATGCTATTGAGCACTAACATGAAGCTGTCGTGTGAGCGGAATGCTAAACCGACTGATATCCAGGATTAGACACTCTGTAGGTCCATCAGACATACCTCGTTAATGTTGAAGCGAGTGTTTTAGGCGTGCCGCTTGATTGACCTCGATACGATGTTTGAATTTGTACCACTCTAATTTTCATAACAACCGTATGAAATTGAGATAAGCACGTTAGTCCCATACATATTTCGAAGCTTCATATAGAAGACGATAGATCGGAAACACCTTTACGGCAGAACTCCTCCTTCAGATATTTTGAGCGGAGGATAATGAAACTGACGAAAGGTAGAAATTTCTTGATACATAACACCAATAAACAGAAACGACATTGGTACAGTGTACTGGCGGCCTTTACCGCAAAAATATTAGTGAATAAAACTAAAGTAATAGCAAAGATCTTGACCCTTGTTTATAAAACTGCATTAAACATTATATGTAATTACTACCCATCGATATGACACAGAGTTAACTCCCAGAAACCTATTCGAACCAGCATGATACTTATCATTTGCTGCAAAGTGAGGAACGTATCAAATGACTCTTCTAAGTGTTTCCTTCAGTCCATAAACCACTCTTCCAGGAGTCACACCTTGTTGAAATCCGGGTCCTCAATTGCCTGCATCCTAACTTTAAAAAATCTTAAATATGCATTTTCTATTGGCCATCCCGAATTTGCACTACTATCACGATATGCGTCGGGTTCCTAGTTCTTATAAAATTTGTGAGGTACTTCTAGCAGTGGATAACAATGCTTTTCGCCGATAGGCCGATGTCCAATTTTATAGGACCTAATTTCACATCCGTTAACTAGGATGTAAGTGGTATATCTCCACCACGCATATAAGTCAAAGCATTAAATCGGTATGTGTAAGTTCTGCCGGCATAGGGTTCACCACGATATCATATTTGAGCAACCAAGTCGCAGATTGGATACTAGCCATAACCCAGCGTTTAGAATGCCTTTTTGCTTAACAGTTTGACCGGTGAGGAAAAAATAAGCTCCTAGCCGATAGCCCGCTGCTACAAACATGAAACTATTATTCATAAATAATAGCCCTATGACTATCGCGAAACAATGATTTATATCGATACGCGATATATTGAATATAGAACGAGACAAGGTTCATACTGAAGCCCGTGCCGAATTCGTTAATTTGGATTACACTGACTTTAGCGAGTGTCTTGTCGCACATTGACTACAGGCTTACTATCTGGCTTCCAAGACGGAGTGTACTGGCCTGCTGGTCGTTGGTAGATCTACTACAATATATGCATCAGCGCCGCACACCCCCTACCAACTTATGTGGATATATATAGGACCGTTTTTAAGCTTGCAATAGTTATGAGACATTCGCTCCGCTCTGAAACAGAAATCAGACCCGGTATCTCAAGCATGGTAGATTATGATCCTGCACGGTGGATGCAGTTTTGAACATCTTCAGCGACGATTTAGGATTCCCACACAACGCGACACAACGATTGTATATCCGGATATTGGTATAATTGTCAAATTCGAACCCTTTATATAAAGCCAGCTTTAATATTCATTAAAAAAGGAATTTCAATTTACTATAGCCCTCGTTCTTTATATACTTCCTTCCTTCCTTCTCAGAGTTTCTATTAACATCTTTTCTACCGCTGGCCGGTTTGATCGACTTCAAATTTAATATCTAATAAACAAATAATCCCGCCAAGAACCACCTTGTCTAAACATATTAATAAGGGCATCTCGCTACTCTACACTTATAACTAATACCTTGATATACTTCCCTCAACTATTTTCGTATCTCATTCTTCTATAGATACCAATCTCGCCAACAATGAAGCTTACTCCTTGCATACTTACAATTCTTCTCGCTACTGCTGCTACTTCTTCCGTAATACCTCTCAAGAATCAAGAAATTGATAGAGTATTGCTTCTCCCTAGGCAAGGACCTAGTAAGGTTGATAACGTACTGGGCACTTTAATGAATGTTTTCAACACCCTAGCCAGTATGTACGCAGGCGGCGATGATAAAGTGACCCCTATCAATAAGATGAGTTTACAGGTTATTAGTAGCATAATGGGAACTATAAGTAATTTGCTACAAGCTAAACAGTCGAATGATGCCCCTAGGAATACGCCTAGCGGTCCCACAAGTAACTCTCCTGGTGCGCCGGCTGGTAACCTCCCGGGAGCTGGTCCAGTTGGCCCTGGCGCTACAGTACCTGGCACTCCCTCCAACGGAATCCCACAGCCTGTTCCAGTACCAGGAACACCAGATGGGTCAGCTTAAATACATTGCATAATTGTATTTCAACTGCTAAATGCCACGGGCGTGCCTTTATATCTTTCTATACTCATGTATTGCCCTTTTCGGCGGGTCCCTATCATTAGTCGTAATATATTTAGATAATATCACTTCATTATCATGATATCAGCAATATACATTGAATGTTCTCTATATCAGTATCTCAATCTTATATAATATTATTCCGATTTTAATTTCAATTTCACTTCGAACAAATCTAGTAGTAAATCTATAATCTGAGGTGTCAGCAGGCCTGTGGAAACAGAAACTCGAAACGCTAGTTCCAAGACTGCATAGGATATCAAAAGCGTCGCTTTTTTGTGTTGTGATCGAGTTCAAGGTTTAACCATGTATCCTCTTGAATGGATTGGGTAATACTTGCCATGTAGGGCCATTGGCCGATAACTTTACTAGGGAACCGTGGCAGAGAATTGTTGGGAACTGTGCTCTCTGGGGTAGCTCTATGGTGTTTCTGAGGAATAGGGGAGCCATGTATATGTTGGCCTAGGGATCCTAATCAATAGAACGGTAATTTGGTGTTGACTCTATAGTCTATTTCGTCTGGATATGTTACAGGGTATGAAGGCATACAAGATTTTATAAAAAGAAGAATGCTATGATGATTCGCGAAACGCCGTTAACACCGTAAATCACTCCCTCGCTATTCAAAAAGCATTGATATCCCGCGCGATATATTACCGCTCACATATCCTCGTTGTGATTGTAGTGCGAAACCTCTATATGTGACTGTTGCAGCATAGGTGGATCTGTTCTCTCGAATATCTGTAGAAACCTAACCTTGGGGCTAGTCTCAAAGCACATGATTTCTGTCGAAATAAGTCGCCGGGGCGTCTTAACCATATACTCGTACCATACGTAGTTATCACTGGTAAACCTCTCTTCGGTCCAGATCTGGATTTCGTTGACCTCTCCATCGGCAAATAGATCTTCAATCCGGTAGATGTGCTCCTTTTTCCATGTCTCGTTCGGATTCTGTTGGTTGAATATGACTCTCCGGCTATATCGGCTGATACTGATTTCTAGCTCGGCAATGTTTCTCGTGTCTAACAGTGATATTGTAAGGTAATCCGGATGGTTAACCGTGTTCAGATGGCAGTAGCCTAGGTTGAATACTAGCATCTCTTCCCCATTGTTACCGAAGAAAGGATGGTTGAGGATATAGGTCTCATTGCGGTCCACATTTCTATGTTTCTCTGACACTCTCGAAGGGGTCGGCACTGGGTGGAATTCTGCCGGGGGAGCTGGGGGGTACAAGTCATCGAGCGACGAGACTTGCGACGAAGGTGTACTGCTGCGCTTTTTCGATGGAGCGAAGGAGAGAGAGCTGTCTCTCATCGGCCTAGATTTATTCGAGCGGGATGATTTCTGTGCATCGTCGTCCCAGATATCAAGGTTAAAATTTGGTCGCCGGCTGCCGTATCTTAGAAAATTATAACAAGCAATACTCACCCTCTCATACGCGGACTCGTCATTTCGCGACTTGAAGCAAACTAACGATCTGATGAAATTCATTTTGAGCTGTGAGAAGAAGAAAAACAAAACTTTGCTAGAAAAATGGAATGCTTCGTATATCGATGTTCCTGAACAGCTCCTTGAGTCCGCGTGAGAGAGAGAGTCGGTTGTTATATAACTATTGTCGCCTGACTGCCTTCCTGGATTTTCCGATCCAGCCACATAATAAAAAAATGGAAAAGCTCGGAAGTGTAGCAATCACAGGCACCTCCGATTTGTTGTCAATACCGCCGAAAAGTCTCGTTAAAAGAAAACTGCGATCCTACGTGAAACTTTCTGTCCGTTCCGTGTTCTGGCGGGAGCTGTTCTACTACAGATACCTATTTGGGTAGTCGCACTCATGGATGAGCCCCACATCCTGGGATTTCGCGTGCATGGCGAATAAAAATATGGGATCATGAAGTAGAGGAATGCAGAATCGAAAAGCAATTTGATACCTTTGCGAAACACGAGAACTGGTCTGTTCTAAGAGACCCGCAGCTCCTCAGACGCGTATGAATCTGTTAATAATCTAGAGCACACATCTGCTGATGTCCGGAATATTTGTGTTGTCGTGGGCAAAATAACACACGTTCACAAGGTGCCCGGTTGGTGTCTCGATTTTTGAATGCACATGCTGTGCGGCTGTCTATATTATCCGGCCCTCTAAGTACATATTGAAGGTGGGCTATCTGCCTTACGTCCACATTCAAATCTGCTCGTGCGATCAGGCGAATTTGTTTCAGCATGTATATTTGTGTATTGGTTGAATCGAATTCGAAAGTGAGTGAACACTATCCGTCGACTAATGGAAGCTAGTGTTGATATATCCCGCCTCCGAGTCATATAAGCTTGCGAGCATGGAGGGGTTCAAAGCTATCCTAGTTGATCTCTCTACCCCCGAGCAATTCTCGATACTGGCTGGAACTTGACTTCTTTATGTTGTTTTGTCTGCCGTGGTTTATATTTTACCATGAAGGTTCTCCAAAACTAGAGTACGAAGTACTTATGGAACTTTTCAGCTGCTTGCACACCTTTTTCGATTTTCAGACCTCTCAGGGTACTAAGAGCTTGGTTTCTCAGGGTCTTATCGGTCGCGGTCGGATTATTGCCCCGCTAAACCCATTATATGATATACTTTTGTCTACTAGGCTGAGCTACAATGCTTAGAGATCTAAATCACGGAACACTAAACCCCACGGCATCAAGGACCCTGACCATTAGAGCTAGTCCCCGCTGCCATTTAGTTTCAGAATTGAGGTTTTCTATATATGTGCTTAGAATCTAGATTTTTGCCTTCGAGCGTTTCTAACTTCTTTGGTATATCGAAATTTACACGGACGGGCACGGCGCCATGACCAGCTAGTTTGATTCTGGCTTCGGATAGCTAGATAGACGTCAGCGGAGTCGACGGGTGGATGCTACAAGGGAGCTTAGTTTTTGCTCTTCTGGGATTATCCGAGAGGGCCCACTGGGACTCAAGGTTCTTTTAATTTCATGGATGGGACCTGCTAATCCCCTAAATGCTATCCTAGTTTTAGCTCGTGAGAAATGACCAATATGGATTTCAAAAAGATTTTGCCCCAATATATATGATGCGCCAAACTGATATCTCTTCCATGCTTAAAATCAAAACGCCAGAAAAATGCTTCTTGTAATTGCTCAAAAATATTCAAAGCTTTTATCCTTCCCCAAACTCTCCCATATGCCTCTGGAATATGACTTAAAAAGATCGCTTAAATGAATTTCGATACCCAGACTCCGTATGCAACCGTTACCGCCACCACGCCGATGATCCCAAATCGTTGAGCGATAACTGGGTAAAGAAGCACGAGTATAACAAGCAAGATCAGGTCCCTATATCGGCTAGCGGGTGTCATATTTCTACTTTCTCGGACAGCACGCCGCCTGCTTGCTCGATATCTCTGGTTCCTAACGAATGATGTCCTACGATTTTCCGTAGTATGGTTTATGGTTCTGTCTAAGGTGTTTGTATTATCATCGACTCGTCGATTATCGCTGATACCTATGTACATATGAAGGAGGCAAGGTTAGCCTCCTTATTCCAATATATATATAAATAAATGAAAAGGGGAATGACAAAGAAAATTCGTGGTTCAACAAGGACATAACATAAAAACCCGGATGGCAGCGCTATATTGAGTACAGAGCAATGAAAAATAGACAACTAGCCATAGCCTCCAATTTGAGGAATATCAAGAGATTATCCTGCAAAACAAAAATGAAATCCGATATTAAGATAAGATATAAGTGGGAAAAAATGATAACGCTGATCGGATATTATAGAAACGAAAAACAAGGGAATATGTCATACTCAAGCAACAGCTGTCTCAGTAACCGTAGGCATAAAAGGAAGACCACCAGGGGTCGGCTTACACTGCTCTCGAGTGCAACCTCTGCAGTACATGTGCGCTCCGTCTCGGGTGTCGCTTCGCTCGTACGCAGGATCGGTGTCCCACCCTTCTCGGTATTTATCGTTTCCTTCTCTAGGCGGTTTATCGGCGTGGATAACGCCGTCGCAATGCCGTACTTCCATGGCTTTGCATGTGCTGAAATGCCGGTTTGCAACACGCTCGCTGTGGGGGATATCGTTGCCCAGGATCGCTTTACAATCCCAGCAGAAGTTTGTGTTACAGCCGCCCTTGTGCGAGACTTCGAGACAGGCTTCTCGCTTTTCGATCGGGTAACCGCATCCGCGGGCGGGGCAGCGTTTGGTAGTCTTGAGGATGAGAGCTTCGGATTGGGAAATGGCCAAATTAGCTTGGTATTGCTCGCAGGTCTGGCCACTGTGCCATTCTACACGGCATGTGTAGCAGTGATGTGTGTCACATTCGGAACAGATGATTCGGGGTTGTGAATCTAACGATACAAGTTTTTTTATTAGCAAAATGAATCATTGAGAAGTAGTGATGACAGCGAGGGGTACACACCTCTCTCCGGATGTAGTTGTCCGTGGCCACATGTGAAATTATGACCAGGACACCATCTGAATTCTTCGTCGCCCTCTAGTGCTTTGTTGAGCTGGAATTTCTCCCATCTGTAGAGTGTCTATTAGCAGTTGTCGATCGCAAAGGAGTTTAGGGTTAACTTACTTAGTGTAAGCCTCTGGGGAACTGTATTTCTTGACACCGTTTGAGTCGAGTAACGCTTGGCAGCTTAGCTCGGGGCATTTAAGATCTCCCCACATAGCGTTTCTGACGGCGGAGTCAATCATGTCTTGGAGACAATCCGTGCAGCATGATGATTCGGTGTGTTGACAGCCCGGTGCGATCTTGCCCTTTGGCTGTTTCCGTCGGTCGACTTCTTCAAGGCAGATATCGCAGGAAAAGGCGTCGGAGTGGTAGGTGCCTAAAAGGTTGAGGTAACTATGAGGCCAATATATATATTAGCGACCGACCAAATATACCACTGGAAGCGGCGGAAAGATAGAGACTTACTCGTCGAGGAGCCCGGTTCTTTCTTTGGCTAGCTTTTCCGAAACTATCGCTCTATCGACCTTGAATTCCTCCTTGCAGCCTTTCTCCGGGCATCCAACCTTCACAGTTGTGATGTCGAACACTAGGTCCTCGTCGCAATCTTTACAGACGCAGAACCCTCCCCTTGCCGAATGCCCACATTCAATGTAAGCTGCCGTGTTGAGAAATCCGCTATGGTAGCTGCCATCCGAGTCCGCCAGAGCCGAATTACATTTTATGCAGCGGACTCGTTGGACGGAATCCTTTGTCATGAAGGACAAATTGACTTCCCAGCACAATGTCCAGAGGGTATCGTATGTCGAATCATCTTGCATCGATTTTATGACAGCGGCTTTTTCGGGGTCTGGGTATTTCGATTTGGGCGCCTTTTCAGCGACTGTTGATTTACCCTTCACCCCGAAAAAGCTAAAGCTTGATTTTTTAGGGCCAGGGACCGGCTTTGCGTTTGCAAGGTTGGACGATTTTTTCGTGGTTCCTTTGCCTTTTACTTGAGACCCAAGCTTTCCAAAAGAGCGGCCCGATTCTTCGTCGACGAATGGAGTATCGATATCTATTAGGTCGAAATTCCAAGGATTGAGTGAATCTATATCACCACTTGACAATCGAGAATATGTTAGCTGAAGGAGCTTTTATAATTTTTGATTGGTATCTTAAGATCGAAGGGTCGTAAACGTACCCTTTGATGGGCCACTCGTCCGGGTCGAAGCTTGTTGCACTACTTCCTGAAGCATAGGATGTCGAACTTGTGGCTGAACTCGAGGTACTCCTTACTTGTCCTGCCCGTAGTGGCGGTCTGCCAGGAAAATACCCCAAAGTTGGCATTAGTTATGGGTTGCCCTTGTCTGGAAAATATGCAAATTACAATTGCTCAGAGGAGAACGAAGATATTATGATATCTCCTGACGAGATTCTCAGGGTATATATGGAGTGGATTGCGTGGATCGGGCAAAAGAAGGGGAGAGATGCATACCTTTGGGCGCCAGCTAGTTTCATATCTTCTGGTTTAGTACCATAGAAAAGAAACATAATATTCTACCACTCCGCTTATTCTTCCTCCGCTTATCGAATCCGGGTATCTGCAAGTTCGCTACGTAGCTTTTAATTGATTCGATTGATTACAGTCGGGTTCTCGTTTCCGGTTTTATACGAATTGTCGAAGCCTCGCCTGACACCAATTGCGGTGGTGTTGCGAATCCTTCAAACGACGGTGTTGTTCGCCGATGCACCCTCGCCCATCACATCCCCAAAGAATCGCTGTAGCTCCTTGATTGTATTCTCCTCTCGTCCTGTCGATTTTACCAGACGCTAGTCTCGCGCTATAGTTCGAATGTCGCGAGATCTCTTGAGGGGAAAGAATGTGTAGCCGAAGTAGCAAATGACGGTTCAAGCGTTGAAGCAGACCTCCCGCTCCGGTTGGAAGTCCATTTGCTCTTATCCGTTTTATCGACTCTTTTTGTCGTGACGACGCTTGGCTCGCAGCGAGTGCTATCGCACTAGACATGGGCGGCCCCTCTTGTTATTCTTGTTCCTTGTTTGTCCCGGCTGCGAGAGAACGGCCCACAACCGGGGCTGAGATTTGTCATTGCGGGATGTGTGGGTGCAGACTGAGCCCAGCAGTGCCGGCCTAATGGTCCACTCCAAGTTTGACCGGTCTCGACGGGGGCCTAGCGGCCAATCGCTGGCTGTCGGGTCCTGTGAGCCTCTCAGTCCGACTGCCTGGCCGTCGGTTTCTTTGGAAGCCTTGCTGAACCACTTCATCAAGTGTTCGTTGAGGCTTAAAATGGCGAGGGCATGCCCAGTCTGCCAGTCACCTCAACTGGGAGATAGGAGGCAGCAGGGGCGTCAATCATTAGGCCCGAAACAAATAGAAGTGTTTGGACACCCCATGTGCTCCACTACCAGCGTGTTCAGGGAGGGAATTCGCTATCGATGACAGTGGCGGTAACGAGGCTTCCTCTGAGCAATATTCTTTGCCGTCACGTTGAGGATTCACCGCAGGAGAATAAAATCGCGGTTGTCCAAACATGGTCCGTTTGAAATTAGGCACACGGCCTCGTTTACAACTTTCGCCACCGCTTGCTCTCTTCGAAATACCCCTCTGCACGAGTCTTCGAAAAAGTGTCTAGGGCGGGTCCAACCCCTGCCTCCCTCCATTTTCAAGGATTCGGGCGTGGTTCCTCTGTCGAGGCGGTGTCGCAATATTAATAACATTCAAGACTATACGGGACTTATATACACACCACGTCTTTCGATCAAAGTTTGACGACGCAGCATCCTACATATCGCAATTGATCCAAAAACTCTCCTTGTTTCTCAAGCGGTTCTTCGTATTCCTGGGTGAAATTGCCAAACCGACGGCCAGAGCGCAAACGCAAAGAAAAGGGTGGAAAACGTTTGGGCTTCGAAGGTTACATGTCATTGGCCTGATCTCGAAGATATCACATTCACCCGCCAGCGCAACGCTGAGGAGGAAGGCTGTAGCACAACAAATTACGGCTGTATGCATTCGCGTTCGACATTCCGTTTCCCCGCTATATAGGAGTTTTTCTCTATATCTCGCAATGGCAGCCCCTTAAAAAGGCGTATCCGGATTTTAACGATAAAATAGAGCTTTCCCCCCTCAGGTCTCTTCGCAAAGTGGCCTGCTCTTTGACAAAGGCCTAGTACAAGAGCGTATCCGACACCACTATGAACTTCCTTCGGCGGAAAGCCTCCAAGGTAGGGGGCGAGGGAAAATCCAACAAAAGCAACGCAAAGGCGGCCAGCACTCTCGCTGTGATTGAAGACAATGAGCCGCAGAAAGGGCAGGCGAATCAGTCGTCTGCACCAGAGGTCGTCGATGCATCATTCTCGCCGACACGGAACAGACGGTCAAGTATGGCTGAAACAATAGACAGCACGTCTACGGGGGACTCCAAGAAGAAGAAGGAGAGCTATCGCGCAAGGCTGGCAGCCGAAAGTCAAGCGTCGCCGCAGCTTCAGCCATGGATGATGATGAGCGGAACATCACATCATACGATGACGATGGCTTCCAAACCGAAGGCCAAATCCCGGCCCTCCAAGCCCAAGGTTGATGGATCTCTGGCCTCCGCGAGGACAAGCGTAGACAGCGTCCCTGCGAGTATCGCGAGCAGCGTGCCCGCCAGCACATTGAGCGTACAGACAGGAGAATCGGCCATGTCAGCGAGCAATATCCCATCCGCTCCTACAAGCCCTCCACCTAATGTTCCCCATTCCGCGGGTCCCTCGATAAGGAGCCATTCCCCTATCAACGGATCTCAAGTCCCCCTCAGTCCTTCTTACCCACCTCCCCGAGGAAGTTTGCTGGTTCCCCCAAGTCCCATAGTGCGCATTACGCCGCCGTCCTTACCTCCCAAACCGCCACCAGTTGGCCCTCTACCCCCTCCGCCGATGCCGGCTACTGCTCCTCCTCCCCCTCCTCCTGCGCCAGTTACACTTCCACCTATCGGCCCTCTGGCGAACCCATTCCGTACGAATCCACCAGTTCTATATACAGAAACCATGGAAAGTAGTTCATCTTCAGCAAGTCCAGCACCGGCGAGCCCAGTTGTAACGCGACCGCCACCTCCTCCACCTCCTCCGCCAACAGCTCCCAAGTTACAGCGTGTTCCTAGTAGATCACAAGGTCCTCCCCCTAGCGCTTTTAGCAAACATAAACGATCATTATCGGGCCGAGTGTCTCCAAGCCCGAATGGCCTCCCGAGTCTACCTGTTCCACCACCTCCTCCACCACCTGCCCCTGCCCCTTCAACATCTCCACAGCCTCCACAGTCAGGTGCGGACTCGATAGTCAGTCCCTTAAATACGCATATTCGGCAGGATAGCCTTAGCGCCTTCCCCGAACCACCCTCCTCGACGAGATCTCCATCGAGGAATCAAGCATATGAGGGGTGGATCCCCGATCCAACGGGATACTACGGTGGCCCTGCTTCCTTTGTGGTTGAAATGGATAGTATCGCCGCGTTCCCAGAACCTCCGTCTGGAAATCAAAACTTCCAACGCCAGGAACTGGAGAGTGCAACACCTTCCCAAGAGCAACAAATGCAGAATGAAGAGGATCTTAGAGAGATGAGCAAGGTTCTTATTCCGGAGGGTGTGCTCATGCATCCTAGCATGCCAACCCCTTCAGACACAAGTACCAGTCGCAAAGAATCCGTTTTCTCGTATGTACCGCCCCCAAATTCCAACCCTAGCCCTTCACTAATACTGCCTATAAGAAATCGAAGTGATTCACAACCGAAAATGACGGACGGCGTCTTCTTGAGTAATTCGGAGCACGCCTCGCTCTTATCTGAGCTAACTATGCTCCGAAGTCGTGCGGCAGAACTGGAAACACGTGGTGTAAACTTGGAAACCAGGCATGCAAGCTTAGAGACTCGTAGGATAGAACTGGAAACCCGCAGCGCAGAACTTGAAGCTCGAAATGCCGATCTGGAAAGACAGAATATCGCCGATGTGGAGCGTATCAACGAATGGGAAAATTACAAAACATCTGTGGAGAAATACACGGAACAGATGGGCAAAGACCGCCAAAGTTTGATCGACAAACTCCAAAATTCAGCACAAGCACACGCCGCCGTCATGGCGGACAAGGAACAACGGTTCGCTACGCTGAACAATCAACTGAGCCAGTTGAACAACACGGTTCGAGACTGGCAGAACTATTCGCAAAGAATAGAGGGGGAGAGAGCTGAGACGGTCGCTCGACTCACTAACGATATTGAGCGACTGCAGAAGGACCATGCAGAACTCATCCAAGCTCTCGAAATTTCACACCGAGACGACCTAGACAAATTGCAAGTCGACCACAATATCGAGCGGGACCGTCTCAATACAGAGCATGCTTCAGAGAGTGATCGTTTGCACACCACAATGAACGCAGCTCGAGCGGAATATGATTTCCAGAGAACGGAGCTCATGTCACAGATAGCGGCCCTCGACGCCCAGAACAAGGAGATAACACCGAGAATGGTGGAACTCGACGCCCAGAGGCGCAATCTCCAAGGCGAGCTGGTGGGGTGCAAAGCCGATCTGGAGGAGTGGAAAACGCAGGTCAACTCCCTGACCGCCGCGAAGAACAGTATGGTCAAAGAACTCCAGGCGACAAAAGCAAAAGTTATGAACGTAACGGGAGAAGCGAATAAAGCCAAAGCCAGCCTGGAAGAGATGCAGCTTAAACTTGTAGAACTAGCGGAGGTGAAGGAAAAGATCGAGAGAATGAAGGAGTCGGAGATCAGCCTCGAGAAGTTCTTGCAAACGGCAACCGACGAGAAGGATAAACTGAAGGAACTGTATAAACAGTCTCAGATAAAGATGGGGCGGCTCGGTACGTCACTGACGAATGCTGAACAGCAGGTCAGCGATAGGGATCAGAAGATCGAGAGGTTAGAGAAGTCAAACGAGGCGATGAAGAAGAGAGTCTATCTGTTGGGCCAGAGGATGGCGGAGAAGACCGAGTGGTGGCAGGGCCAGGTGTCGGCCCAACCACAGGCGACAGCAACATAAGGCTGGACGCTGCCTATTTTCCAAATTTATTTTGTTCTCAAGTCCTTTACAATCAGCCATACTCTATGTATTTATCTACCATTTGGTTCATAACGTTTAGCAGCGGCGTTTTGGGGGTGTCCTCTTGTATGGTGGAAGGTTTTCTCCACATGCACGTGCACACCAAAAAATACTACCAAGATTCAGAGTCTCAGAGACGACTATTATTGACCCAGCCCACGGTGATATAATGAAGTCCGTATACACATCCGTAAACATGATACGGGATACAGTCCACGCACCCGTTCGCTGGAGAAATGCACGATGTGTTGTATGGTGTTGCATCTGAGGTGGGCGGGGATTTGCTTTTTCGGTGCCACAGTGACGACAGGTTACCATTCGCTCAACACTTCTCAAAATGAGAGGCACATGAACGGAAGCTCCAAGCTCTCCTGACCTCCCTTTCTTTGTTCCGCTCATCCTCCCCGTCCTCCTCTCGCCACCCGCTAAATCTGCACCGAACGACTATGAACAGCTAGGGCCCGGGTGTAGAGACTTCCTCGGCCTGCTTTTCTCAAACTTCGTTCTCTCTTTTCCAACCCAAGCTCTCTCAAGCTCTCGGAGCTGTACCGAGGTAGCACAGCGTTCCTCATCCCGGTGGGCAACAGCAGCTAACTCTAGCCAGGCGCTGAATCTAGCATTGACCCTCCCTCAAACACCCTCATTCATCTCTCGAACGGATAGTGAACGCTCCTATCTATCAATATGACGACCAACGGAACGAACGGAACCGCCTCCAATGGCAACTTGGACGGCGAATTCGGGCATGGAATCCAGGTCATCGATGAGAACAAAGAATTCACGTGGGTTGCCATCTATCTATAAGGACTCCGATGCCCCTCCTTCGAACAGAATACTAAGACCTTCTACCGGATAGTCAAACGATGCCGGACTACCTTACTGCCACGCACGTCCTCCAGGCCGGTTTCTCCTACCATCTTATATCCGTCTTCGGCTCGCAGTCGACAGGGAAATCGACTCTATTAAACCACCTCTTCAACACTTCTTTCCCCGTCATGACTGAAGCTAGGAGGCAGCAGACCACCAAGGGCATATGGATGTCGTTAGCAACAGATCCAAACGCCTCCCCGGACCCCGAGAAACCCCACATGGCAAACAACATACTGGTGATGGATGTTGAAGGAACTGACGGCCGAGAGCGTGGTGAAGACCAAGACTTTGAGCGAAAATCTGCCCTTTTCGCCCTGGCCACTTCCGAAGTCCTCATAGTCAACATATGGGAACACCAAGTCGGTCTTTATCAGGGTGCTAATATGGGTCTACTGAAAACCGTCTTTGAGGTCAACCTGCAACTCTTCCAGAAAGACAAAGCCTCAGTTCATAGATCCCTTCTATTTTTCGTCATCCGTGATCACATCGGTCACACACCCCTCGAGAATCTTAAAAACACACTATTGGCGGATTTGAACAACATCTGGCATGGTCTTTCTAAGCCGCCGGGTCTAGAAACGTCGACAATCAGCGACTTCTTCGACTTCGCCTTTACCACCCTACCCCATAAACTTCTGCAACCCGATCAATTCAAGGCCGAAACGCAAAGGCTCAAGTTGAGATTTCGAGAAGAGACCCTGACGAACGCCAAATATAAGGGAGATGGTGTCTTGGATACAAACGAGAGTGGAGTATTCTTACCAGCATACCACCGCCGAATCCCAGCAGATGGTCTCCCTCATTACGCCGGCAATATTTGGCGAATGATCACTGAAAATAAGGACCTTGATCTTCCTACTCAGCAGGAACTTCTCGCCCAATACCGATGTGATGAGATCTCCACGGTTTGTGTAGAGTTGTTCGACGAAATTGTCATACCTTTCGAAACAGCACTGAACCAGAAAATCGTGCAAGAAAACCTCGGGCCAGCAATGAAAACAGCGCTCGATATGGCGATCTCGAAATTCACAGAGGAAGCCGGTCGCTACCATAAGGGAGTGTACAAACGCAAGCTCGAGGATCTTGAGAAGAAATTATTGGCGAGGCTAAAGGTGTTGTATGTTGCGCAACTAACAGCAGCGCATAAGAATGCCATTAGTATTTTCGCCGATACCATTCAGAAGGGTATTAAGCGCTCAGGTGCAGATTTTGCAACCTTGGTAACCGAAACCCGAGCAACTGTGCTTGCCGACTTTATCGCGGAAGCAAAGGCATGCAGTTTGGATAACGCCTTTACGTATACCGATGAATTGAAGGCGGTAGAGAAGGAGCTCGATGAAGGCGCTACCCGTCTACGTGGCGAAGAGATGACCCGCCTGCTCACCCGTATGGAGAAGAGCCTTAGAAACAAGTTTGCCTCCGAAGACGATGGAGTAGCGTACTTGTTCAAGACAATCTCGCCCACTCTTTACCCTCGTATCTGGACAATGTTCACCGAAAACGTCAAGACCCAGATATCAACGTTCACACAGAAATCGACAGCATTGAACGCCACTACCGAGGAGAATGAACAGGCTGTGTACAAGCTAAAGAAGCGTGCCTGGAGAGTGCTGAGGGGCATCTTGGATGAAGAAACCAAGGAGCAGAGCTTGATCACTCGATTACTAGGATACTTTGACAAAGATTTCAGATACGACGAGCAAGGTGTTCCAAGAGTGTGGAAAGCCGGCGAGGATATCGAAGGAACCTTCGCGAAGAGCAAAGAAGGTGTGTTGAAGTTGATTCCAGAACTATCAACTTTTAAGCTGGAGGATGGAAGCAACCCACCCCTGTTGAAATTCATCGGTGATACTCCTGCTGGCATCGAAGAGGCTGGGCCGGCCGGAGAAGATGAAGATGAGGAAGAGGACGTGACTTCTCCATCTTCGCCGAAGACATTTACCATTATCACCCCTGGAAGAATCACATCCCTCACCGAGAGCTTCAACCGACAAGCTGATCAAGCTTTCGTTGATGCCAAGCGAGGTACTATTTCTAGTGTTTCGCAGATTCCTGTGTGGTTCTACGGTTTGCTCGTAGTACTAGGCTGGAACGAGTTCTGGGCCGTCATCATGAATCCTCTCTACTTCATGATGTTGTTGCTCCTGGCTGTTGGAGCGTATGCAGCCCATACGCTCAATTTATGGGGCCCGATCTTGACTGTGGGTGGCGCGACAGGACGACAAGCGCTCGAAGTTGGAAAGGTCAGTTGCCTATCTTCAATCAAAACCAGAACTATACTGACTAGCATTTAGGAAAAACTGAGGGAGTTGTTGGATGTCCCACACCCAACCGCCGCTCAAGGAGCACACGCGTATTCTACTGGCAACGCGACTGCCTCCACACAGGGAGAGAGCATCCGCATGAGGAACCTCACCACCGAGGGCAAGAAGCGCGGAGACGATGAGGATGAGGATTAGATGGACGATCCACACGACCTCGAGCTTAACAAAAGCTGCGAACAGGTGTTTCTTAGCGAATTATTCCTTTCATTTTGTGGATGGCGGACTTTCACTCGAAAAAAGAACAGCAAATTTTCCCTCCTTTTCCTTCTTCTTCTCTATGTTTTTGGGTTTCATATGTGAATATTTAGAAGGCTAGTGGTAGATACCCCGGCCTGTCTTCTCATTTCTCCTCATATCTTACTAGTGGTGGTAACTATTTGGCCTAGCTTAAGGTAGCTCCGGTAACCGTACACGATTTAATATCATGATGACATAGCATGCTATAATTTACCTAGTTAGCAATATTGTTTTAATAGAATCCACCGTTTTCTACAACCACCTCCAACTATCATGATGCCGTTCCATACTTTTTTTGCTATAAGTCTAGATATTATTAGAAGTGGGGATATTCAGCTCGCTCAGCACACTGCCTATTGAGCTCCTCATAGAACCCTGAGTATAAATAGATCAGCCATCGCTAGACAAATCAATCTCTCCTCCATCTTAATTAAAATTCACACGGCCCACGAAGCGATACTCAGTTTACTCCTAGATCTATCCAAAAGGATGAAAAAACATCGCTTTTTTAATATCGAATATGTAAAACCTTAAGCTCCCCAACATATCATACTAGAGCACTCCTCCTGCAATGTTCAAAATCTTTAGCTCATAGCCTTCAGACCTATAACACGGCTCTAACATCGCAATATATGTGCATTTTGCTAAAGGCTACACACACAGCTTTGCGATGAAACGGAAAACTAGCCTCGTTGATATGAGTAACATCGCTACTATACTATATGACTCTGTATAACCTATATATATATATATAATCCTGATATCAGAGTGGCTGTAGAGAATATGGATTACCATTCCCGCTTCTATGAGTTTATTCACGTCGAAAACCAAACTAGAAGACCCGAAATATGACATTCTGCATATCTTATGGAAGAAAGGTAAAAGCATAGTCCCGCAAGAGGCCATACTGATCAGCTTCCATACCATCAACCGATTTATGCGCTGCCTGTTCATGAACTTTTGCCGGCTTGTTATAGTCGAATCCAGTTTCACTGAACCAAATGGCTATACTTTGGCCTACCGTATGATACCTTTGGCGGAATGTTCCAACTTCAACGGGTATCTCCCCTCTGATGACAGAGAGTCAATTCGCAATAATAAAATGCTAGTATTAAGGAAGGAAAGGAGATGCCAGCGGGTAAAAATACCACGAATCGGCCAGCTACATAAAATATAAATATCATGGACAGCGGTGTATAAAAGAGTTAGCAGGCTCCCATTATCCTTTCGAACAAAAGAAACTCATCACTACCTATGGAGTTTCTACAACGCCCACAGAATTCCGGAATCATCAGTAACGAGGGAGATGGCAACTACCATGAAAGGATGGCGGCGATTGCCTTATTTGACATACTCGCATATTTTCTCTGACAAGGTTGGACGCACACTTTTGCACAATCCCTCGAAGCGACACCGATGAAGACAGAGCTAGCTGATGCTGCCCTCTGGGAACTCATCCTAACAGAAACTTTTTACCTTCGAGACAACTTAGATCAAGGCTATACCTAAGATATAGTGATATGAATATCAAACTTAGTTATAAATAATGTACGTTAGATTAGTTAGTTATAGATATATTTCAAATTTTGAGTATGTGTATAATTAATATATAAAACTATCGCTCCATGTTCAATCATGATATATAGCAGATAAATTCATCGGCTTCGTTAAATCGTACACGTCGTTACATGAAATCTACTATCTGGGCACTAGGCATAATATAAGGCTTCACACCCTTTTCCCTCACCTTTGTCTTCTGCTCATAGGCAAAAGCCAAATTGATCAGTTTCTGTTCATCGAACCGTCTCCCCAAGAACGATAGCCCGAATGGCTGATTAGGCGCATTGCTCACCAACCCTCTGCTATTCGTGACTACTGGCGTATTGGGTGGGTAAAATCCCATCGGCACCGTTACAACGGGATATCCAGCTATCGCAGCTATTCCCGCCGCAAAGTCAGAAGGCATGATGAGCGCATCCAGACCGTCGTCTCCGCCTGCGCTTTCCAAAGCGCCGAGAATGCCCCCCGGTCCGCCGAGGTAGAGGTTAGCTTGGTATGCGTCCCATGCGTATTTGCAGGAGTTATCTTCGCATGGCTGGTTCATTGCTGCGATCCAGGTGTTCACGTTGCGGTCTGGGTAGGCCTCTCGCGGGTCGGACATGGTATAATCGATCAAATCTTGGAGAGAGTGGAGATTATTCGGGTTGACGACGAGTTGGTCAAAGTATTGTTTTACGTTGGTTTTGAAGTCTAGACCGAGGACGATGGAGGAGTTGCCGGAGCGGCGGTATTCGGCGTATGCTGGGAAATTTGCGTTTTCGTAGATTTCCGCGCCGAGTTTTTTGATGATTTCGACGGAGGCGTTGAAAGCCGTGAGGACCGGGCCGTTGGTGGAGGAGGCGGTGATGGCGATGCGTGGGATGCCGATTTTGGCACCCTGGAAGGATGAGCGTTGGAGATGTTTCCAATATTCTGGGACGGCGGGGAAGGGGATCGCGGAGGTGTAGTTGTCATAGGGGTCGACGCCTGCAATGGCAGTAAGAATGTAGGCTGCGTCTTTAACAGTGCGAGCCATGGGGCCGACGGTGTCCTGGTGCTCGCTGATCGGGATGACGAGGTAGCGCGAGGTGAGACCAACAGTCGGTTTGATGCCTACCAGGTTGTTCCTTTGGGAGGGGGAAACGATGGAGCCTGAGGTCTCGGAACCCAGAGAGGCCAGGGAGAGGCCAAGGGAGGAAGCTACACCGCTACCAGAGCTGCTGCCGCTCGGATCGAGGTTTGGGTAGTAGGCATTTGTGATCTGACCGTGTCTACCGGACCAACCTGAAGTGCCGTTGGAGGAGCGGTAATTGGCCCATTCGGAGAGGCCGGCTTTACCCAAGATGATCGCACCTGCGGTGCGTAATTTGGCCGCCATAGTGCTGTCTCGGGGAGGGACCGCACCGAGGAGGGCATATGAGCCTGCGGTATTGTTCATCTTGTCAAGGGTGGCAATGTTATCCTTGATGAGAATGGGGACGCCATGGAGAGGGCCCCGGATTTTGCCTTTCGTGCGCTCGGCATCGAGCGATGCGGCAATAGATAGAGCATCGGGATTCAACTCCAGGACGGCGTGGAGGGTAGAATTGACCTCATTGATACGAGCAATGTACGCTTGGGTCAATTGGTACGAGGTGAAGCAGCCATCGTAGAGATACGTCGTGATATCATCAATCGTGATATCAATTAAGTCCGGGATCTCTGATAGACTTATTTTGCCTATATTTTTTTGTTAGTGGTTTGCTTATTATATGAATCGGAGAGGGTATGACGTACAGACATGGCGGGAAGCCGCGGGCAAAGCATTGACAGACAATGCTTGCAGCGCAAGAACCGCAAAGCTAACCGGCTTTGAGAACAACATTGTGAATACGTCTAATAGCTTCCAATTGACCAGGATGAGGACGAACGAGATCAATACTGAGTGTCCGGCCGGGTTCTTTATATAGACGGCAGATCAGTCTGCTTGGGTCCCGGGCTTTTGGCATCCTTATCGTCTTATCTTGATTCCTGGTATTTTTCACTCGCTTCAAGGGTGCCTAGAAGCAAGCGTCCATGATGGGACATCGCTATCAGCCATACATTGCATATGCACGATGCTTCCCACGCGTGCGCGAGAATCCAACCCGGCAGTGAAAGTAAGGTTTTAACAATGGCCTGGCTGGGCGCGCGCGCCACCGCAACATAGCAGCGAGCGAGCGAGAGAGCGATCGATAGCGGTGTCTCTGGGCGCGGAAGTGTGTGGGATGCTAAACTGTGGGTCCCCGAGGTGAAGATAGTCTTTGCTTAGCATGGACATCTTATATCTTTGCTATATACTCCCCACATTGGGTGTATACCATATACTGCGGCTGCTATGCTTCGCTGGCATGGAGTCGGTAGTACAGTGTAACCATGCCAGGTGCTTACAGTCTGTCTGTCTGTCCAGGTGCCGGGAGTCTGAGAGACTGGGTCTGGAGATATGCCATGAATGTTTGGCGGGGTAATGCATCTGCAGAATTGGTGCAGGAAAGAAACCCCCAAAGTCTTGGAAGTGAAGCTTGAAGAGGTGGATGTTCGAGGCCGGCACTCTGAAAGACCCGGCAACCTTAAAGGGACACACACCCATTGGCTCCGTCGCGTGGGACCACGATAAGGCCGTTCGCTCTTAGCTGTTTTGGCGTCGGCGAAACGCGGTGCGCCCAGCCATCCAGAAACACGCGCGAGGTCATTGCACTGGCGATAGAAAGAAGAGAATGGCTGCTGAATAATTCGAATTCGTTCGTTCCTCGCACGATGCCGGTGCCCCTGTCGCAAAAACGTGGGTTCGTTAGCCTATTCCCCTGGTGGAGCCCGTCGAGAAACAGGAACAAGCCTGGACGGTTTCTTATCGAACGTGTGCAATGTACGATATCGATATTGCCTTACCAAAGAGGGCCGCAACGGGTTATTAATATATTCTGCGGTCCTGTTTGTACGCATATATGCGAGGCCAAATATAACGTCCGATAAGAGCCAAACTCGCAACTCGGCTTGGCTTTGGCGACACTAACTTAATCCGCGAACTCGAATTCGGTCGTATTGACAAGTACGAGAATCTCATAGAAGCTAGCTAGCCACTCAGTCAATTAATTGGCCGCCCAGCTAGCCCGCAAGATAAAGAGCCCAAGAAATGACCAAGTCAAACTGAGGTGATTGCGTGCGCATCCGGCAGAGTCTTTCCGAACAGGCTGCCAAAATACGACAATCCTCAGAGAGGACCTTGCATATTGTTGAGCGAAAACGAGAAGTGAGTAACCTCAGTCCGTTCTGCGAGATAACGTCACCAAAAAACACACGGGCCGGAAATTTGACACCATCAAAACAATAATCCCGTCGTGAGAAGAGCGCTGGAGCGACGATATCGGCTTTCATGAAAATTTTCGCAGGATACCCGATATCCCTTTTCTTCAATAGTTACACGACGCACTCCAATCCCAGAATCCAGCTATCCGCCAAGTAGATTAGACTCGGCCGCACCGCAGCTGTAAAGCTTTCCGTCGGAGTCCTAGCTTGAAATTTCTAAGCTATTAAGTAAGAACTTGCGTGCGAAAATAATTTCCACCAGTCTTTGACCAACAGTTTGCCAGAATCTTAGCTATAAGTGCATCTTTTTTTTTTCGACGTTTGCTTGTCGGCTGTTTATGAAGTTTTGGAAGCGCCTTTAATTCTGAGGTCAGTCAAAGTTTGGTTAGGATAAAATACAATATTACATTACATACAGCAGCTTTCAACACCGTAGCAAGCCATCCGCTATACCTACTTCCGAAGAATGTAGTCTGGAAGAAGGACGGCGCGCAGGAAGACGGGCTAGTAATACTCATTGGCGCATCAGATTAAAGATATAAATACTCAGCCTCGTAGAGAGATATGTAGAGACCCTTGTCTTTGATCAACTTATTTAGATAGTTCGAGTAATTAATCAAGCACCGCACATATTTATGTTGTCGATAACGATATCGTAAGAATGCGCTCACACACAGAATTTGATTAAATGGATGCGAACAAGTCTCATGCAATTCGATTATTCTCTGCAATCGAATCGATCCTACCTAACCACGCATCCTCTCGCCTTGCAGAAGAAAAGGAGAATACTAGGACAGTGCTGGACTCGGTGCGATACGCCTCATATCTCGCAGATTATGCAGCTAGATGAGAAACAAATTTCTGGAAGAACTCGTCTGTGCGACCAAGCCAGGCCAGGAACGACATTGTTTTCCCTGGTACATGATATGATGGATGCATACTTTTCCTTCTTTTTTTTTCACATTCGCATTTGCCATGGCGCGCCACCGTTGGAGATTAGAAGAAAAAAAGAACGATAATACTCCGGACCGAGGTGGGTTCCGAGTTTGAGGACTACAAAAAAATCCCGGCCAATCAGCAGCCATCTAAATGAAAAACTGACAGAGACACACATGCGAAATGCGAAAAACGGTTTCTTTCATATGCATATTCCGCAGGGACCAGTGGTTACGGCTTTCCGCCTCTCTTCCCGTCTTTTTCATTTCAACGTTTCTGTCGCAAGTAGAGTATACCAATTTATTGACGTGCGCGAACGGTATTTCCCAAGTAGCGTAGTACTTTTGTTTCGAAGAAGAAATGAAAGATGGGAAATAAGGCGCGGACGCAAAACGTATGTCAAGCGAGCGAACGAACGAACGGCCAGGCTAGCAGGAGGGACCCGGTCGATGAGGAATCCCTCGGCCGTCAAAGGGTAATCCATGTAATGTTTCAGGCGAAAAGTTTGGTACCTACCGTCGAAGAATTCCTTCCAATTTTCTGTTCGATTGCAGTGCGGCGGTCGCCATGCGGTAGGTGTTTGTCGGGGTGCTATACTTAGGCAGGCCGAGAAAGCGGCCATACCTGAACGCGCAAGTCGCACCACATGAGCTGTATTTCTGTTGATAATCGATAGCGTAGTGGTATAGAGGGAGCCATTAAGGAGGTACGATTGTCTAGCAGAAGGGTAGCTCTTAAAAAACGGTATCAATAGAGAGGGTAGTAGTGGCAGTGAGAGGAATGGAAAGATTATGGTGGTGGAAGTGGTTATCGTGCCGAGGGCTTGACTGCCTGGTCCCCCGGCCTGGCAATTGCCTTGCAGCTGTCTCGTCTGTCGTATACCTGCATATCACGATCGAGAAATGTAACTTTTTCTTCTTCCTCTCCTCACAGACATACGAATTGCATATGCACGTTATAATTACACCCTTCCGTTGCACGATAGTGGGTGGATGTATGTCAATGTATGTCAATGTACGTCTGTACGTGCGAGTATGTGCGTTCGGTACGGTATATACCGTACCGTCCGACACCAACATGGTCATGGACAGGACATGGCAACGGGACAAGGGCTCTGAGGATCAGGAACAGCAGCTGCAACGCTGCAACGGGCTAAACGAGGTGTTGGCGATGATCGAACAGGAAAGCGGCATTTTCTTCTTTGTCATGTTGCGAGGGGCGGGAGGAGGAGTGAATTGAAGAAGGGGAGGAGGGAGGATAGGCTTATCGGGGCTTTTGATAGTTCGCTGCCAATGGTGGTGATGTATATGAACCACCATCCCGTCCGTCTAGTCTCCAAAATCGGTGATATTGTTGTACTCCTCGAAAGCTGCAAGTGAGATGTGAAGTAGGTTATAATCGTAGTCCCTCGTCTTCCATTCTTTTGGTCTTCTTTTCTTTTCTCGAAATCTAGTCCCAGTCCTCGAGTGCTCCTGCAGCAGCCTGAAAATATCCTTCCAAAGTGCCCGGCGGTCCAATTGCGTGGTGACAGGAATTCCGGATCCAACATATTTTACAATTTACACTTCCAATTCCGCACTGCAGCTTCGCATCGACTGGCTGTCCTGTTGCTTCCTCTGGATAATAATATATCGGTTTTCCGGTGATAACGTGGGGGTTATCTACCAGATCTAGCCTTGACCTGCACATTTTTCGTCGAATCTCTCCTCTGGTATGTGCATGTGCAGAGCGTAGCCCTGGCCGAACTTGCCCTATCTTAGCAAATCCCGCCAGAGTCCGTCCGATCACAGCTCCCAAGAACGATCGAATATATATCTTCTGTCCACTATAATAACAACTAACTGAAGGAAGAAGACGAAGAAGAGCGGTGGAATTACATTCAGGCAAATTAGCAGGCGAGTGCTGACAGTTACCCGCGCCGGCTGCTGGAAAGTACGCCGACATCGCAACACCAACCCCGACGTCGACGTCTCTCTTCTCCGCCTCCTGGTCTCCAGCGAGGGACTTTGCCAGGAACCTCTACTTCTATTCCTCCTCATCCTCCTCCGCCTACGACGTACCGTCGACTAGCTGGCCGGAGGGATAGCTCGCTGTGCTTTTAATAGTCACATTGCCCTCGCTCTTTCGATAAATCACATCTGCTCCACGGCGGGCCTCTCAGTTCGTTCGGAGTCCGAGTCGGGTCACGTTCACCGCCCACCTTTTTCTTCTTTCGCGGTGGTGGTGCACACCAGCTGAGTTCGGTTTCGGAGTTTTATTTCGTTTTTATTTTATTTTTTTCGACGGAGCGCCTTCGCACACAGATACTCTGCTAGCACACCATATTATTGCAGCTAGCACACACAGCTAAAGTAAGTTGCTCTTCAGAGAGAGAGAGACAAACATCCCTCCCGTTCGGACAGCCAGTCAGCCAGTCAGGCGGTCTCAAAGTTATTTCTTCTCGTCGCTTCTCTTGCATCTCTCTGCGATTGAGGCCTTGTCGTAGGGCCAGACTGGCATCTTGAATCACACTCTCAGAGCCCTCCGTTCTGCCCCCGTGGGTCCCAGAAAACTAATAGCTCGCTGGGGTTGGTTAGCGCCCTTCCTGTCAAACGTGGATTTCAGATCGAATTGGACTGCATTCGATTGGGCTGTACGAACCACATACGACCGCCGTATACGAACCTCTGAAGGATTCAATATAACTGTCGTCATTCCACAGCACACCAAGCACACCCGACCCTCCGGTGTAGTCATACAGCGAGAGCGTTATTGTTTGCAAGGTCTACCGTGCTAGCCACAGCAGGGTCTCGCGGAGGGGGTATCCATCCTCGGTAAGTTTCTGCTGCTGATGAAATGGGCTTGGTCTGGGTTTTCTGGTGTCCGGGGTCCTCGTTTTTTGTTGAGAAGCTCGAACACACATCATTTCCTTGCTCCATTCGCTTCCTTCTCTGCGGCTTTAGCTGACGTTAACCTCTCTCTCCATTTTTATTCTCGCAGTTTCACGTTATTAGACACCTTCTCTTACGCTTTTGATACTGCCGGCCACTTTCTTGGGCTCTTTTGCGGCCGACTCAACGCCCCGCCCCCATCCGGCCATCGAGGCGCATACGCACACACGCCCTTACCACTTGAGCAAATAATAAGGGGGGCCAAACTCGACTACTCTCTGCGTATACGCACGTAGATATCTTTGGATATACATCTTTATATATATAATATATCTGCCCTACGACCGCGCTACCCCCGTCGCTCGAACAACGTTTCTGGTCGAAAACGGAAGGCACACGAAGAAGAGGGGATACATACATTTTTTATATTTACCGACCAACAAAAAAAAAGCTCGCGCGTCTGTGCATCGCGGGTTTTGTACAACCCTCGCACACACAACTCCCCCCTCGGAGAGGAAGGGCCGCCATGAAATCGGAACCTCCGCATCCCACCGACGGTCGAGACTTCAACTTTGCAGACTTCACCCAGGACGACATCTTGCAATCGCTAGGAGGAGGCGACCCGCACAATGCTGCCGCTGCGGGTTCGTTAAACGGCACCGACTCCTACCTACTCGGCCTCGATAACGACTACCTCCTCGCGCCCTTTGACACTGGGAACGACATCTTTGCCTTCAGAGGTGGCGCTGGCTCGCCATCACCCCCCGAGTCGCAGGAGCAATCGCCGAAATCCATCAACACCTCCCCAAACTCCTCTGAATCCTCTCCGCCCCAGGTTCCAGGCGTCAAGGACCTGGACGGTCTCACCATGATGGCCGATGTCGAAGATGACTTTCCCATGCTCGATGAAACCAGCGGATCCGTCACATTCCCGCTATCTTCCTCCAACGGATTCTTCGGCAGCAACTTTACTCCGCTCGTCCCCGCACCGACACACCTGCCATCATCCATGGTTGGCATGGACAAGATGGCCGTCGACGATCCCGGGAAATTCTTCGATTTCGAGAGCGCCGCCAGCTCGCCGTTGGCCGTGAAAATCGAGGGTCAGAACAGCCAGCGGCAATCCAGCGTCCCCAGGTTCTTCACCGACAACCCGTCCACATTAAACCCCCAGGTCAGCTTCAGCTCCGAAATCTCGACGCCCTCGTACTCTGGCAATCGCAAAAAGCGGCGGTCCGAGTCCGTCACTCTCTCACCGAATTCAACCGAAGCTCTCGCCGCCTTTACATTCGATAGCAACGGCCACCCTTCTCCCGCCAGCTCCGCCGCGAATGGAATCCACCATCACCAGCAACAGCAACAGCGGAACGGAAAGCGACACAATTCGACGAGTACATCCGGCGAAGAAGAGGTGGCCTCCGTCATGAAGACGACTGGATTCCACCCAACCAAGGCATTCAGCATCAACAACATGTGGAGTCCTGCATCTTTCTCCAGCGCCTCACCAATGGGCAACGTGCTCGGCTACACACCTTCAAACCACGCGAACGGCGATTTCTCGTACAAGCTGACTCTCAGAGGCGACCAGCCCGGTGGGAAAATAAACGAAAAATCAAGAGTAGAAACACAAATCCGGGTCAACTTGAACCTCGCACCGTTACCTGCTGGCGTTACAAAGCTACACCTTCCGACACACACCATCTCGAAACCGAAACTATTGTCGAAACCGCAGCACCAAAAGACCTCGGATACCCTTGAATTGTACACGAGTTTGATCTGCGCGTCCGCAGTAGAAGGGAACCCGGAATTGCTCCAAAAGGTACTGCAAAGGGCAATTGACGATCCGTTACAAGAGAGGATATTCGGCAAACTGGTAGCTGGTGAGGAAGGGAAGGAAGGACACACCGCAGAAGAAGACAAGCCCCTCAACGGTGGCGAAGTACGAATCTGCGCCGGGTGTATCACAAGAGAACGGAAACGAGCCGCACGGAAAAAGATCAAAAAGGTTGAAGAGGAAGAATCCTGGGCGCGTGATGAGAGCAAGCGGATCATCGTGTTCAATTGCTCCGAAATTCTCGAGTGGGGGCCACCAGAGGCTCAGAAGAGAGCGGAGATCGAGGCCAACGACGGAGATACCCTCTCTGTTATCGATGGGAATGCAGAGATATGGTTGCCAATGCGGATAGCTTGTTACTGCAGACATCAGAGCGAGAAGAGCGGGTTCCGCATAATCCTCACGATCAAGGATCACAACGACAACCTCGTGGCTCAGAATATCACCCCGCCCATTCTCATCACCGACGACCATAAGACCAATGCTCCTTCGCAACCTTCTACCCAACAGCCCGTCGCCGCCGCCCCCGCAATCGCGAAGAACGCGACTTCTCCTTCTGCGCAACCAATCGCCCCGGGCCCGATACCAGTAGCACCCGCCCTGCTAAACAGCGCCATACCTTACTCGGCATCCGATACAAACCTTCTCTCTATGAACCAGGTAGAGCAGCCTCCAAAAGCGAACAGAGCCAACCATTCTAGACAGAATTCACGGCAGTCCTCTGTTGGTGCTATGCAATCGCCACCCCCATACTCTGCCACAACGGCCGGTCCTTCTGCCAAAAAGCGAAAGGCAAATCCGACGTCGAAGACCAGGAGCGAGCTTACTATGACTAAGATCGATACCTCGGCGCCTTCGTCATCGTCTAACGCTCAATCGCAATTCGCGCAACCGCCGTACACCCCATCAACTGCTCAAAACTTCCCGATGGGAGGTATGTTTGATCAGGCCCAGCACCCATTCACACCATCCACCCCACTTGAGAATGGAGCTGCACCGAATTACTTTGGCTTCCACAACCGCAACCACAGTATCGATAGCCTTCACGGTCTACAAATATTCTCCGCCCCGGCATCCGCACAGGGTTCCCGCGTTCCGTCTCGTGTCGCTAGTCCCGTCCAACAGTTCAGCGTCCCTCAAACACGACCCGTCTTCACGCCCGCTCAATTCGCCCAGGTTCAATCCCAACTCCTCAATGTCGCCAACGGTCAGCTGTCGCAAGCTCTCATGCCCTTCGATATTACCCGTATAGTACCAACTGAAGGCCCCTGCCAAGGTGGTATTGAAGTCACCATTCTCGGCAGTGGCTTCCAGCGCTCTCATACAGTCTACTTTGGCGACAAGCAATCCCCACGCACAGAATACTGGAGCGATACCACTATCGTATGCCTCTTGCCTCCATCGAGTACACCTGGTAGCGTATCCGTCGTTATGAGATACGCGGCACAGCCCAGCATGAACCTACCTGGTCGTGCAGGTAGATTTATCTACACTGACGATACAGAACAGAAGATGCTAGCCCTGGCGCTGCAGGTTATCAATGCTAAATGGAGCGGGAAGATTGAGCCACCGAAGGATATTGCCATGAGGTTGTTGATGGATGAGAAGAGTCCCGGAGGTGGAAGCAGTTCCGGTGGCGGAAGCAGCAGTGGAGGACGTACCCATGCTGCTGGTAACATGCAGGCCTTGCAATTCCTACAATCATCAATGCCGGCGGTGGATATGGAAGTTCAGTTGCTCAAATTATTGGATATCCTTGATATGGACGATTCGCCGTATCCTGCCAAGCTAAACTTGAGGAATAGACAGGGACACACGATGTTGCACCTCGCCTGTTCCCTTGGTTATACTAGATTCACCGCCGCGTTACTTGCCCGTGGCGCGAATCCGGACGCCGCTGATAAGGGTGGATTCACACCGACGCATTTTGCAGTATTGAAGGGACACAAGGAGCTCGTGAGACGGTTGAGAGTCGGCAGAGCGGATACGAACGCCCGTAGTCTCAGCGGCGTTGCGCCAGAAGATCTAACGGATGCCGACGAGATACTGGCCGAACTCACCATTGGTAGGAGAAGCAGACGACCATCTGTCAGCAGCGTTTCCAGCGCGCCGGGACGAGTAATGACTGGCCGGAGAAGTCGGAGCGGAAGTATCGCTTCTGCAATGGCGAATTGGGAACCATTTGCCGCTCATGAGGATCCGGAGGAGACTACGGAGGACGACGACGATACCGCTGAGGAGGAAGAAGAGCTATGGATTCGGCCGCAGAGGACATTCAGTGGACGCAATTTGCGGGACCTCGCGGCTGGCAAGTTGACTATGATTCCAAGAACAACGGAGAAGCCAATGTCGAGGAACGCAAGTGTTGGCAACCTTGCGGCGTTATCTGAGGCCGCCACGGTTGTACCGTCAGATATGCAGGTTGACGAGGCAAATGCTGCTCCTGCCGCTGCTACTGCCGCTGCTTTAGTGGCGATTAGAGAGCAGCTGGCGAACCTGACATTGAACCTACCGAATTTCCATAATATCAACTGGAATCTACCCAACATTAACCTTCAGAACTTCCAGCACCAAATGCACTTGAACCTGCAGAATCTACAGGGCCAAACCGCGAGGTTTAACGCCATGTTGCAAGGTCAACGAGGTCCCGAGGAAAACACAGCTGCACCACCACCAGTACCACAACAACAACATACCGCTCCTACAGCGCCTATTGTTCCCAGAAGGGATGCCAGGAGTACGAATAACGAGGGCACCGCTAGTCCGAACGCGGATTATAAGTGGTGGGAGCTATTCTCGCCGCCGAACGCACCACCGGCATACGAGGAGCTCTACCCCGATGGTACCGCCCGCACCGACGACCCGGATAGTAAGCTGCGTGTATTGGGTGAAGTTGTCGCACGTGCTGTTGACGCTAAAGTTGCAGTTGCGAGTGCCACCGTCATGACACAGAATGTGACGCGGAGGACCAATGCAACTGTTACAGCAACCAGCTCATCCTCATCAAAGAGTTTGATTAAAACTCGTCCTCGGAGTCTGACAAAAGAGGAGGAGGAGGCGTTGAGGGCACACCATGAGAAGATGAAGAGGATTAAAGGTGATCGAAGATTGTTTTTCTTCTGGGTATGTTCTATTCCTTCCTGCGTGTTTTCTTTCAAATTATAGTTTAACGAGTTTTTACTAATTTTGATGTTGAATAGTTGCCTATCTGTGTCCTCATCCTCTTTACCTTGTTAACCAGCTGGGGTACCAAGACGTGGATTGTGGTCCGCACGACATACGAGGTGGTTAAAGAGCGAATGGCTGAAGCTGCCGAGGCGACCGCAGGAGCAGGACGGCGGATCGTCGAGGTTGGTTAGTTAGGTTAGGTTTCTTTTGGGGTGTTTTTCTTTTTCTTCTTTTTACTTTCTTTTGGTTTACGGGTGAGGGGAGCGGATTCGTATGGTTCGTCGGATACTTGTTTTATTTCGCTACACGGCTTCTTTCTTTTGTCTCTTCCACTTTTTCTTAATGCAGGCAATTATGGTAATGGCGAACACTAAAAATCTACTTGATATCTGATGGTTATTATTTGGTTGTTTTTTTTTTACATTTATATCCCCTAGCACTACTTTATTCCCCGCTTCTCTTCTTGCTCTACACTCCCTGATTTAGGGATTGGTCTTTTTCTAAATAGTAGTGAAGGTTTAATTGGTTGAAAGGTTCATATATTGTGTATTATCATATTCTCTCTCATACAACATTTATCATCAACAATCATCATTCATCTTATCGCAGACGCAAGCTTCGAATTTCTTGATGCTTTGGTTATATCGACAGTTTTCTTTAGCAGGCCTAGCAGTTTGGCATTACTAAAAAAAATATAGTACCTTCCCATGCTTGTTGGTAATACGTTTCTTCTGCCCTTCTGCTTTTCACGATAGGTTCGCAAAACCCAAAAGGGGTACTAAGTATTATCTGTATATTCCTCCTGTTTATAGTTTATTTTATACATCTTGTATTTTGAATTCCTGTTTCTATGTTTACCTTTTGATTCATTGGACCGAAAATATTTTAGGCAGCGGGAGAATAGAGGATGCAGAATGACACGAGCAAGCGGAAGTCGAACGAGAATGAGAATACGGGTGGTACTGAGAATTTCTTATCTTCCATCTATTCTCTACTATTATTTTTCACCCAGACTTCGCACTTCGGGAAGCAGCTACTTTGCTTCCCTGCAGAATCCAAAAGCTTACTTGTGCTAAGCCCGGCCAGTGGAGAAGCTTAAGTTTAGGTACTCGTCGACTTCCTTTTGTTTTTACCATCCCGTCTTTTTTATTTTTTGTTTAATAATCAATTTAATCGTTTAGCGAAGTCAGCAAAGCCGCAGACTGCGACTCCGGGAGTTCAGTTGCCCCTCGTTCTTTTTAAACCTTGTTACACAAGGATGCTTGATGCCACAACACCTGCCTCTTCGCCGTTCGCGATTCCGAGGTGTCTACATGTTTCCCGAATAGGTGGAGAGTAGCCGAATAGTATATATGGATTATCTCGGTTGGTTTTCCCGTTCATATCGCGGTTGTCGCAGGTTTCATAATATATACTAACTTTCGGAGTGTGCGCGCCAATTACACAGGAGATAGCGATTATCCAAGTTATACGAGATTTCGTGCAGCTGAAATAGCTAGCAGAGCGATTGGATTCGTATTTCGGATAGAGTGTCCTTTAATTCGACGTTTAATTAGCAATGCCCAGCGAGCAAGGAAGAAGCTTCGCCCTCTAATTGGATTATTGATACCATGGTTGATTACCGGTCCCATGGTGGAAGAAACAGGAAACTTGGATTCCAGGAGATCGAGGATATAAAGCATGAGATTCTGCCACAGGTTGATGCTGATTCATTCACAGTTCACTACTAGTTTGATCAATTGGGGATCTCAAGAAGTTTCGTTATTGGTTCCAAAATCATATTATATCCACGATGAAGTTTTTTATTCTGTTCTATTCGATTCTAGCTTTTTCGGTGTCGGGTGCTTGGGCGAAACCTGCACGGACCAGTACCACCACCAGTACTACTACTACCACTAGTTCTGCATTATCCCAGAAGACTCATAATGTGTAGGTACTATATCCGGCATACTAGTCTGAGCCTAGAGCTAGAGGTGTTTCAATACTAATATAAGTTATAATTATATATACATAGTGAGACCATTCAAGAAACTCATAATTATACCCGCATTGACATTTGCGAAATGGCACCCAACTGCGAGGTCTACGAGGACCCCAAGTATGGCAAGCTGGTAGGCCTTTCCCAACCGCCATCTAGCGCTGAAGCACCACTGTTAATTAATCTTACAGATCCGCTTCGTAGAAGGCATGGGCCCGGGTACTGCAACCTACAATAAAACCGTCAAAGACTGGTCCCACAAGCCCACCAAAGTTATGGCTCGCGCGGCTTCCCGTTCGGTTCTCGCCATTCTCGGCGAAAACCGCATCAACTACGGCACCGTCGACCCGCGCGATGTTATGGCGGGACTCTGGGATGCCTGCCAATGGGGCGCCTGCTCCACCAGCATCAGATGGTACCCGACGCAATCCGTGCGTGATCACAGTGACAGCGGCTACTACGGTTCCAAACCGGAGTGGTACAGCATGATTCTCAACCCGTTCAATTCACGCTACGGCGACTGGGACCAGCGGAATAAAATGGTCTCCGCGATAATCGACATGGTCACCCAGGGTTTGATCATGTTCAAGCAAGATTGGGCGTATAGCCGCTGGAATCCCATCTCGGGACGCTACGAGATCGAAGATAACGGGAATCTGTGGGTAAAAATTTCTGGGGATTATTACTCCGTGACGATGTTTACGGAGGCCGGCGGACCTATACTAGGGTTAATGGATGTCAATGTGTATTCGGACTATGAGAAGCCTTCGCCAGCGGAGTGTGGGCTGATAGGGAGTATCAAGAGTGCGCTGTACGGGGCATTGAATCCGCTGTTTGGGCTGGCGGTTACGATACAGAATTACGGGGCATGTCAGTAGATTTCCCTAGATGTATATAATATATAGACGGTGTGATGTACAGTACAATATTCTTGTCTTGAAACCAAACTTTCTACCGTACAAGGGGTAGAAGGTTTGGGTTCAAGACAAGAATATGAATTGTACCGAATGCAATCTATTCTGTTCTTCAAATACTTGCTTTGGTTTTTCGTATCTTCAAGTGCTGTTGTTGTTGTTAGTGTGGTTCCGACGAAACGGGAAAGTATTTCTCAACGTCACCGCCATGCCCGTTCTCAGGCATGCTTTCACGATCCCTTGCATAGATAGGGCTTCATCACTTCAGGGAGCAAGATAAGAGTAGTGCGATTGTCACCGAAATGACACACAGCCATGGACGTCCCGAACTGCTCGAAGGGTGTGCACACGAACTGGCGGGCCGGCCTCGCTCCAATCCACGGTACATGTCAAGGTATCCGGCCTGGCAGGCGGCTTGAGCTTAAGTCACTTTAGGTTCCCTTATTAATAGCAAACTCCCATAGTTTCCCGATGATATAGGTGTTTGAATGCGTGACTGCATCATTGACGGTAACCCTTGCAAACCATCACACGAGCTCGGTAAACAGACTTGCGAACTGGCAAACTACTTGGAATAGCTACCAGTTGATATCTTTCTTTTACGAAATATTAGGGTAATATACCGCCACAATTAGTTATTTAGCCTCCGGAAAAGCCATGCATTCTCGAGCTCCGAAGCCCGGTTGGATATTCGTTGGCTGGGTTTCCAGCTCCTGCCCGGCATCGGTTCAAACGTCCCAAACTCGGCTGGTGCCAGCCCCGACCGCATTCGCATTGTCGTCTTGTTCGCCTTTCCTTGACGACTACAATATTTAGAAAGTTGGACTGATAAGACGGTTTGAGAGGTATACGTAAACGAATACCTCTATTCCACAAAGTCCGAGAACCTGGCAAATCCGGATCTCCGGCATGGGGTGCGGAATCTGGCTCGCTCGGAGACTTTGTCCAAGATCATGCGTGGGGCTTTATTTTCGGCATTTCTCGAAACGAACGAAAAACATTATTTCTCCACGACATCGATTCACACACATGCAAAGCGCACATGTGTGCGCTGGTGATCCAAACCACTTACTCGATCGAATCTCGATGGGGTCTGCATTGATGTTCATGGTTTTTACTTCTTGCTACTACCTTAAAAGCACAAGTACCATGTACCCAGGCCAGAGGCGTTCCGGCTAGCGCACCTCAGGAGAGTTTCTCTGTGTTTCATTGGCTCCGTGGTACTTAGGCTCTCTCCGTTTGCAGTAACGAGTCGAACAGGAAAGAAGGGCATTCCGAAAGAACCCTTGTGTCGCTTATCACCAGCATCTTGGTCAAGCCGAAGCCCTTTCTCGCCAGCTATGGCCTGCTGCTTGATTCGCTGCAAGCTGTCAGGAATGGGAAGTGAAGTGCACAAGCTCAGCTCGGGTCGTTTCGTTTGGGCTGAATGAAGCGAGTGATTTTTCGAGATCCCGCAAGAGTCTCGATTTCGTGGGATGCTTTACATCGGCGTGCAGAAACATACCGCAGGAGAAGGTCCCCACGTTCGTCACAGAGACTCAATGCAGTTTGGTGAAACGAGGATCTGTTCTGGGCTTGGTGGGCGGGCAGGAAGGGCAAGCAAGATATCGGATGAGACCGCAGCAGGCACCATAACCACCTTTGAGTACCGCCTGAGTACCACCACTCGCATTTCTGCTGCGAGTAATTTCCAGGCTGTGCGGACCCTTTTTTGGGGTGTGTCAAAAGCAAAACACCACGGAAAAAGGAAACAAATTGGGTGGGAATGATAGGATCATAAGGCAGGAAAACACCAAAGATAAGACCATACAGTCAGCTGTGTAATAGTATGATGCTGGACCCCCTTCTTTGTGGCAGAGATAAGTCGAAGTCGGGAAGAATCGCAGCAGTCATAAGACGCCGACATCCTCCTCAACCCCCCTCCTTTACGTTTGCCCTGACTTATTCTAAATAAATAAATATCCTATTTGCTCTTGTGATCTGTTGTTTCGTTTATTTATTATTTCTTTGCCCCGAATTTTTATTAGAATCCGACTACTATTCGATATTAGATCCGTTTATCTTTATTCCAACATTTTATTCGACAGAGTGTTGCCAGACTTCGCTGGAGATAACGAACCCCGACACACACACCGAAGGCAATAAAGGACAGGGCTGGAGATATAATTAGCCATCCATCTTATCTCGTGGTCGACTTCTGGGTCTCGGCTACCACAAACCGACTGGCTGGTTCTGCTCCATCTCGATCGTGAAGGGAAATACTCGAGGACAACAACTGCAAACACATCCTCTTCCCAGTGCTACGAGCGGTAACGGAGCAAGAGGTACCACTAGTACCAGGCGGCCGAAGTATCTTTGGTGGTGAGTACCTTTCCTGTCATTCTCAAACCCGAATGATGCTGTCTTGTGATCAAGAGCGGTGTTGTGTGCCCGAGTCGTCTGTCGGAGGGATTGTGTTGCCAACGACACACAACACTTCGGACGATGTGACCAGCAAGTGTGCTCGATTGAAGACTGCTTAAATAAACCCGTCCTCAATGGCCGGACAGTCCTTCGATGGCAATTTTATAGATTGAATGCATATGAAATGGTGTTAACAGATCGATATTATTAATCCAGACATCATGGAGTCCCTCCTCCTCACTCCCCGGTTCACCGACTCCTCCATCCTCTCAGGCAATGCGACCACTCCGCTGCCGGCCCTTCCTTACTGCCATCCTCAAAATGCCCTGCTCGTCTTCCTCTCCCAGCAGCTGCAGACATGCATCCCCACTCCGATGACTTTTTTCTCTACCGTCTGTGGCATCCTGAGTATAACGGCCTGGCTCTTCGCCCAATTGCCCCAGATTATAAAAAACTACCAGATCAAGTCTGCCGAATCGTTAAGTTTCATGTTTATTCTGATATGGTGTCTGGGAGACTCCTCAAATTTGGCCGGTGCGGTCTTGTTGGATCAGATGACCTTCCAGAAGGTCGTTGCAGCGTATTACGTTCTCGTCGATGTTGTATTGGTATTCCAGTGGCGGTGGTACGCTCATAACCATTCAGGATACACCGCCATTGCTACAGAAGATGCCCGACGACCGAGCGAAGGTGCCGGTGGACGGTCAAAGGAAGCACGGGCTGCCGGAACTGCCACTCCACCGCCGTCTGTTGCCTCTTCTGGGCGTAAAGCACCCGGTAACGTATTTTTGACCATTGCCATGTTCTTCAACCTCGCCAGAGCTGCCCCAACCGGTGTCGTCTCGAACACTGCCACCGTCTTTTTCGACGATGCTACGCTTCGAAACATCGGCACAATTCTAGGATGGTGCTCAACAGTCCTCTACCTCTCTTCCCGCCTGCCACAAATCTACCTCAACCACACCCGACGATCAGTTTCCGGTCTCTCTCCGTTGTTGTTCGCCGCAGCCTTCTGCGGGAACTTCTTCTACTCGAGCAGCCTGTTGCTGAACCCCAGCGCATGGTGGGATATCGAGCCCTTCGGTCAAGGCGGATGGGTCGGTGAGGACGGTACCACCACAGCCGTATGGTGGAGGGATACCCTTCCCTTCCTCCTCGGCAGCGCCGGTGTGCTCGCCATGGACGGATACGTTGGCCTTCAATTCTGGAAATGGGGCGGAAAGGACGACGGAGAGGACTTTCTCGAGCCAATCGTACAAGTTATCGTAGGCATTGAAACCGAGGACGGAGACGACGACGAACACGAACCCACAATGGACGGCAAAGCAGTCGGTGTTGCGGCGAAGAAGGAACGGAGTTATTTCGACGAGCAATCGCAATTATTGGCGCAAATGAACGGCATCTACGGTACTAGCGCTGGGAGCAGTAGTTCTTCAAGGGGTTGATAGACGGATACATTGTTTTTTTTTTATGCGGTTATTATGGAGGGGGTGCATTCTATTTTTTTATTTCCCGTATGATACATACGAAACCTTTACAATTTGTTTTCGCGGATACAGTGGATACAGATTTTTACAGGGGATTGGGGGGTGTTTAGATCATATTTACGAGAGGAGTTGAGATATATTTACATGTAACGTCTTTTTTTTTTTGTTTTACGATGGCATCTCTTTTGGTTCTTTACTACGGCGTTCTAACGGGGCATCCATCTATGGAGTATACTGCATTTGCATTGCATTTGTATTTGCTTCCTTTGTTTATTTATACCACACTGTACCTTGGGCTTTCGATTTTCAATATACCTTTTGGCATATATGAGCATTTCGTTCCTATTTCTGGTTCTCTTAAATTTCCATGCGGATATTTTACACGATTTGTCATTTTTTCGTACGTTAGAGGTACAGCCCCATTGTATTGAGGAACCTTCCAATAATGATTAGTACAGAAATTAAACCCTTTATATGATTTTATATTATCCTGTGTTCTATGATCCGTCACTTAATATCCTTTCCGCTCTCTTTATCACCGAGATCTCTCTCCAAGATCTGTCTTCCCAATATCTTCTTCGGAGCTTCGTGTCTCAGGATTTGGGATTTCATCTTCCGGGTCATCCTTTCCAACCACCTTTCCACCTTCCGGCGTTCTTTCTTCCATCTCAACCTCTCCAACCTCTCCCCTGTCCTCTCCCTCCTCACCTTCATGATCAGCGCTTTCGGCATTCGTCTGTACTCCCTCTGCGTTTTCATTTTGGCTATTTCCCATTATCCTATCCCTGGTTTTGAAAACCCAATCCAGGTATGGTGCCTTGAGATATTTTTGGTAGCAAAATTCCACGACGACCATCGTTGGAACGAAGATGACTAAGAAACCAACGTCCACCATTGTATTTTTGATAATACCGTTCCTTTGAATAAGGATAGCTTTGTAAGTTTGTCGTCTTTCTTTGGGAAAAAGGTGGGAATGGATACAGGCCGTACGGTGGGTAAGCCTGTAGACGGTCGGTTGCTTTGTGTCGGAGTGGTATATATATAGCAGTTTCGGCCGCCAAAGTAAGCCTTACAGTATTTGATTTGAACGTTTCAGCAACTTTTGGTATTCATCTCGTGATAATGAGGTTCGTGAAGACACTAGAATATAAGATATGCGATTAGATGTCTATCAGAATCTATATGTGCTTTTTATTGTGTGATGTCCACCCTCACGTGTTGAGTGAGGGGACTAAGGCTGCCTTCTGCCTGCTGATATCTGCCTATCTACCGTCTACATTTTTTTGCTCCACTCTTATATGCAGATTGGCAGCTTGGCTTCTAGGTTGTCGGTGGACCAGCGCGGAGAGCAATAAACTGGATATCGGAGCGTTGTGTCCCGTCCACCTAACGTTATAAGGAATCCTTGGCTATAATAGACTTGTTGGCTGTTTTGTTAAGGTCTGTTTATTTGTGTCTGTAGTCTCGCTGTCGACCTCAAACTGGTATCGACTACACTCTAACCTCGCGCGTGGGTGCAGAACTATATGCTTAAGTATATATATTGGTTGCAAATACGAGAAGATGGTTCGTCGACAGCTATTACACAAAAGTCCGCGATCTTATTCTAGGTCTTGTCGCACCAAATTCCCGCCGATCAATACAAAAACCATTGATAGTAACATCCAACACGATGCGATAATAATCTAAGCGGGAGGGCCAACCTTATTCCAAAGTTACCATCTAAGGAAACAGGTCTTTCACAAGTCCGCCGCGAGCATCAATCGGAAGACGTTTCTTGAATGCAAAGCCTGCGCCAGTCTTCAACAAACATAGGCTTGATGGTCTAGTGGTATGATTCTCGCTTTGGGTTGCAATCAGCAAATCAATTCTGCGAGAGGCCCCGTGTTCGATCCACGGTCAAGCCCTGACAGCGCAGTAGCGCAGGTAATCTTTTTACTAATCTTTTTGCTGTCTTTCCATTCGTCGCGGTTGGCGAGAAGCCCCTGTTAAGCTTCTCCTTTCTCTTAACCTTATCTTGAGCGGGAGATATCAATCAGATTATCTCTAATTGTCAGAACAAGTGGGTTTTGGTGGGAGATATCCGACGACCCCAACCAATCGTCCGGAAGGGTGCAATTCGTCAAATCATTTTGCTGCCCAGTTTTCGAGCATCGTTTCGATTCGATTCGTCATTGGGAAACTGCACAATGTGTTGGGACCGCCCGGCCTGGAAAAGGTGTGTGCGTAATGGTCAGTTAGTCACAGGATAACCCCCCAATTCGATTAATTCGAAATTCAGGATTCGATTCGACGGGGAGACGCCTGGCGAGGCGGCTGTAGCCGTTGATTCCTTGATTCTATTCTCCATCGTTGAATTATTTAATTCTCTCTCCGTTTTGAAGTTATCATCATAGACCCAGTAATCCCCAAGATATATCGTATTACAACCAGAAAGCATAGCCCGTCCGTACACAAAAGTCTCTCCAGTTTCTCAGCTGCAGTTTATAACCACCGACCTCATCTACTATTCTATCTATCTAGTGTACTAAGATCTCATATCGTAATTTAAATAACGTCAGCCCCGCCTTCATCTGAAGAACATGACGGTGGTCGTCGAGTTACTGTTAATAAATCTTGCGGCGAACATTTTCTGGCAAACCGTCATCGCGCCCCGCATATTTGAATGCAAGCCGAACCCGAACCAGGACGAAGATATCCCCGGTCTGGATGGCGATGCTGTAATGCTCGATACCCTGAAACCGCCAGCCCCTGAGAGAAAGAAGCGTCCGAGGCGGCGGCGCATCGAGCCAGCCTCAGAACCGCGAAATCCATACTGATCCACCAGTATACGAACACTGTATTCCATTTCCCACATAGCAGCCGCGTCAGGGGGCACACCGGTATCTTCAATATGAGTACCCGAAAGCGCGACAGGCTGTTCGAATATATTCGCAAAAATCTATCCAAAGGCTCCAAGTCCCAGGATTATCTTACGATTCTTCCGCGTCTCCCTCCCGAGCTCCTCTATGAGGTGCTAGATAAATGCGATTTCCAAACCCTCTGGAACTTCGCCAGAGCATCTCGAGCTTCATACCTCCTTTGCTTCAAAGTCTTGGCACGAAAGTTCACGTTCCCACTTAGTCTTCCGCAAGCCATTACTTCGGGCTTGTTAGCACACCATAAAGCTAGCGGAGCATACGATAGTATCAAGTAAGTAGCTATAAACTACGTGCTTGATGTATAGCCCCACTGACAAAAGTTTCGCCATTTACCGTATATCTAAAGATCCATTGCGCTCGATGTATCAGATGAGACATGGTGGGGCCCCAAATGCAAACCACCCAGGCGTGCGCGACAAGGAACCCCTAGAATATCCCCAACTTACCTGGATGAGATAGAAACCTTTCTCGAATCCGTGAAAAGTAACAATAAGCAATGCGATATAAAATTATATTCACCAAAAGGCGGGAGCTACTGCTCCATCACCGGGTTTAGTACCCTCTACCAGCTCATATTCTCCACAGCCCCTCGCAATATCGATTCCCTCACAATTCGTATCTCTATTAACCCATACAGTTATTTCGAAGAAGAACTTGATCTCATAGAGAGCACGATCCGCGAACAAGTATACCCGGACCCCACGTGGACATGGAACGGGCCCCTTAACGTCGGCCTGCCCATGCGCACTCTAAACCTCGAAATAACAGGACAAGATACTCACACTCTAAGTTCCCTCCCTAGCCTACTAGCTAAAACAATAATGGCCTCCAAATACGCCCCGAGCAACCTTGAAGAGCTGAAAGTGATACTGTTGACTCGCCACATGCGGGGCTACTTCAACCTCGTCCTGGAGGGTTTCGTCTTCGACTACCTGTCGACTCCGAATTTAAAGAAGTTACATGTAGTGGACAGGAGGGAGGCCACGTTAGAGCAGTATTCGAAGCATCTCGCCCTCGGTTGTCCTGAACTCGAAGAACTATATATAGATTGTGGGCTGGATTCTGAACCGGTAGGGGTTTTCCTTGTCGTCCCCGGGATTCTACATTTAAACTCCAATTCTAACATCTCCCTGACTGGAACGCAGGTTGATTACGCACAGCTCTGGAGACTCCACAAGCTTCGAATTCTAACACTCCCGTTTCCTGGTAACGCTTACCCCATGCTGGATATATTGAACATGGAAGCAACGAAGCGCAGGTTTGCGTTTCAGGTGGCAATATCTGGAAGTATAATTCGATACCACGGAGGGGTTATCGAAGAAGTTCATTTTGTCGCTACGGAGAGCGAGGAACAGGAAACAGCTGTTGTACGAATATATTAATATGGTAGCTGGAAAACCAACCATAGCTATTTTAGAAACCCCCTAAATAATACGTATTTACACGAAAAAGCCTTTCTTCATATATTCTAATGAAACCAAGGTCTAATTAATCCCTTGACCATCTACCGAAAGCTCCTTTGCCTCTCAGCTCGTTCTCAGTGAGAAGATAGTCCAAATCCTTTTCTTCCTTCTTTTCAGGAGGGAAGGCGTCTACAAGCTCAATTCCATCCTACAATTAATTATTAGCGTTTGGCAACAATACCTTTAAGAAAAAAGAGAGCCTGTACCTTAACTGTGAAAACGCTCCATTGCCCGGCTTTACGGCCGTATCGTTGGCTAGTTAGCTCGATAATATACTTATCCTGACCTCCGCTCCGCCGCCTATGAGCTGTCATCTCATCGATGGGGTATCTTGACACCATAATACCCATATCCACGCAATAAGTAAGAATGTTCGGTAGTCCATCTGTAGTACCTATTCTTGCAAAAATGCTCGAATTCTTAATATAGACGTTTCTTTTCTGTTCTCTTGGTTTCGCTGGGTGCTGCACTGGTGCTGATAGTAGCTGGTATTCTGGTTAGTACCAAGTTTTGTGAGGAGACCCAAAGGGAGAGAAAACTTACCAAAACTGCCATCCCATTTTTGCGGGATAGCCCCGTAAGGTTTCTTGACAGCTTGGTTAACTTCGCGTTAGCTGATACTTCGTTTGTATTTAGGAGGTCTTCTATCGGTCTTGATATGCTATCCACGATGAGTAACCCGACAGTTTTGACGGCAACCTGCTTAGGTTCCTCAGTTGGTGAATCTTTTTGTTCTCCAACTTCCACCGAACCAGGAATTTCCTTATGTATCTCCATGGACTGTTGCATCTCAATTTCGTGACCTTGAGATGCTTGCTCTGGTTCTGCTCCCTCCAGAGTTATCTCCAGCTCTGGTAAATTTTCAACTGTAGCCTCTATGTGCTCTCGTATTCTCTTCTTTCTGAAACCTGGATCATGTTTGGGCAAAGGCGGGACAGGCCAGAATATCTCCTCGTCAGAGTCTGCCTGAGAATCCGGGACAATCTTCTCGGATGATCCTTCTTCGGAACCTGATTCCATCTCCACTTCTTCGATAGCTTCTTTTCCTACCTCTTCGCCCGCCTCCAGATTCATCTCTTCAATTTCCTCCTGTGTCTGCCCGCCTTCCTTCATGTGAATCTCAGGAAGTATTTCATCGTCCTTCTCTTTATTTTCTATCACACCCGGCCCCCCATCTGCATTCACTTCATCCTTCCGTATGCCCATCGATACTTCCGCTACGGCTTCCATAACCCCATCAAAATCAAACGTTCGCATATATTGCACTCTATCCAACAACTCTGCCGCCTTCGCCCTGATCTGCTTGCTATCATTCTGACCTCCAGCGCCAGGAGCAACTTCCGTATTTCCTCCTGCCTGTTGCGTTGCATCCTGTTGCAATTTAAACATCAACACCTTGAGTAAATTGAGAGCAGAGAAGGTGCCCGTAGTGTCGACATATGCAACCTGTGAACCTTCGTTCGAAGGGAGCAGCAGATGAGAAGCTATCACATAGTGCGCTAGCTATACGGTTTTATTTATTTAGTCCGTGCCTTTCTTTCTAATATCTCAACTTAGGAGGCATATCTGTAGGATAGAGACTTACTAGACTACTGTACCCGCCGATATCACACTGCATCGATGTGATGCGGCCATACTGGATACCCCCTATCGCAGCATCGATAGAGGGCGAGACGCTAAGAGATGGTACGGATGGTTGATTCAATGATGCAAGTCTGGCTTGGGATAGGAGATCTGATCCGAGGACTGGCTGTGGTGGATTTGTCATGTCCTGTGCAAGCTGGTAGATATTTGTGGAAGAAACGTGAGATTATTTCACTATGTGCGACTTCGAATGTGATTTGTCTATAAAATGATGATATTCGAGAACACACAGCATATTTACCAACCCATATATTTTATACATATTTCTTACAAGATCCCCAAGTTCAGAAATACTGTCATAGCTTATAAATTCGATCGTAGCTCGGTATATTGAACAACGTAACTCCATCCAAACGCCAAACAAATGCCAACATCATACACCTATAAAATATTAAAAATCACCGCTGCCCAGCATTCATGTCTTCAGGCTTCGCACCCAACATCCATCCTAATCCGCTCGCCAGGCCCGAAGTAACCATCCCACTGAGCACATCTCGTTTCCTAACCCTCTCCCCATCCTCGCCCACCGTCCACCCGTCTCGATCATACTCCCTACTCCCCCTCTGACTCCCCTCCGCCGACTCCGTCCCACTAGTCTTCGCGCCCCTACCCAACGGGAAAGCCGAAGACCCCAAACTCTTTGCTAAGCTCCCCGCCGTCGACGCCACGCTCAGCAAACTCATGGGCCCTTTACTCAACAACCCCTCCTGCCCAGCGGCACCCGCCCCCGCGGCACCTTTCATCGACGGTATCGCAAGACTCCTCGCCCAATCTCCCAGCTTACCAGCATGCGCCTTCTCCTCCTGTATCTCCTGCTCCAGCAACATCTCCAACTCGTCCTCGCACTGCTTCCACGTCCTGAGCACATCCATCATCGCCTCGGCGGGGCAAATAACCAATGCCTGGGAGAGTAACTCCATCCGCTTCTGCACCTGATCGATCCCCTTACTCGTCGCCACTCCCTCCATGCTCTCCGCTAGCATCGCAGGGCTCCTATACCTGCCTGCCTGGAGAGCAGCTTGCCACGCCGTATCCGGGGTCGTCATAACGGTTTTAGTCACGGCTTTGTTCTTCTGGTGCGTCGGTACCAGCTTGTTCACTACAAAGCTGAATGCGGTTTCAAAGTCGTCTTCTGCGAGGGCAGCTTCGACACACATGCCTGTGATTTTGCTCTTCAGAGCCGCCGCTTCGGCTGGGGTTGGTTCGCCGTCCGTGCCGTCGTGGGGTTTGGAGACGCCGTAGACGAGGTCCGCGGCGATCTTGACGAGGGAGTCGAGTTGCAGGTAGGCTTTGTGGTTCGATTGGAGGACGCGGGATATCAGCTCCGGTGGGTCAGGGTAGAGGCGGATCTGGACAGGTTTTAATGGCGTCCCCGGTGTCAAGGTAAGCGAGTATTCGGAGAGCGCGTGTGTGGCGGAGAGGAGCTTGGATAAACGGCGGAGAGGTAGAGAGTCCGAGTGGTTCGGGTATAAAATTGCGAGACTTCAAACAATATGTATTAGTTGTGTTATAAGATTTTCAACAGAATGGGTTAGCTTACGTATTCGATGCATTCTTCATCCCGCCGCGAGTTCGGTTGCCATTGGTGGATTTGTCGTAAAAGTCGGTGACCGTGTGTATGATGACCTTCTCCACCATCTCCGGTGGTAGCAAAGGCTTTGCTGCTCTTTTACTACGAGTGATGCCTTTTGGGGTCACATACGTAGCAGTAACTTGCATAAACTCTATTATCTCGTCAGCAAGATGCAATCTGGCGTTCCTTTGAATGATATAACTTACTGGCAGCCAAAAGCATGTCCTTCAAGAACTCGACCTCGATATCCTCCTGGCTCAGTTTCCCGAAGACCTTGCTCTCCGCTCTCAAGAACTCACAGGCGGATCTGAGATCTTGGTACGCCGGTTCGTTCCTCTGTCTGTCCTCCACCGAGAGGGCCCTCCTCAACAGTCCCAATTGGTCCTCCCTCGATCCGGTGAACCTCATCCTCATAACCTCTCTGACCGTCAAATATAACGGAAACATAGCGAACCTCCTCGTTGACGCAATAAGCAGATCCAACAACCTCAAAGCTGCAGCCGAAGGTTTCACCAGTTCTCCCGCCGTCTCCTCCTCCATCGCCTCAGAAGCCACATGCGCCGTCGACGAGAAGATATTCCAAATACTCCCCCTCCCGCTCATAAACCTCTCCACCAGTTCATCCACCTCCGCAACCTTCACCTCTGCCAAATCCTCAACCCCCACCGCCTCCGCAACCCGATAAACCACATCCTGGAGCTGCTGCACCGTCTCCTCGTCCGTCCCCAGACACACATAACAGCACCCCATAATGGCCCTCAAATACCTCTCCTTGACCGCCTGATCCTCAGGCCCCTCCCAATCCCTCACAACCCTCCACACGATCCCAAACCTCCCCTTCGTATGCCCCGTGATCCAATCGAACACGAACCCCCAGATATCCACCTCCCCGCCCTTCTGTTTCCGCTTATACTCCACATACGGCACGGCCATCTCAAACCCGCCCCCGATCCGCTCCTCACTCACACTACTCCCCAGCAACAACCTGACCCCTTCGCGGGCACCCAGGTTCTCAAACTCCTCCAACCCGATCCCGCCTATCAGTCGGCCCTCGGCGTCCGTCTGGCAGGTATATATCAACCGCTTCAGCACGCTGATGGATCCAGTGTACCACACGTACACTGCCGGATCGACCTCGATGAACTGCCCCACCAGCGATTCGAGGAGGCCTATGGCTCCGGTTTCCCGGTCGATAGCGTACACGCGATCCCGCAGCCACGAGAAGAGAATACTCTCGCCCTGCTGCGGTCCTCCTCCTGCTTCTTTTTTTGCTTCTGCTTCTGCGTTCTTTTGAGGTGGGAAATTGAGGGATTCTAATGTCTTGAGCGCGGAAGTCTCACTTATCGCTTCGATGAAGCTGGTATCTAGTGCGGGTGTATCGGGTGACGGTGGTTCGAGGACCCTGTTTGCGATTATGTCCTTCACGAGCGGGGCGTAGGTGTTCGGCGGGGTGGTTTCCGGGAGGAACTTGAGGAGGATGTCGAGGACTGTGCGCTGGGTGAAGGTGGCCGGGTGGAGAGCGATCAGGCTGCGGAGGGAGGTGATGTCTGTTTTTGAAGTGAAGTGTACGGCGAGGAGGATGGCGCGGGAGGGCTGCAGGTCCACTGCTACTGCTGCCGCCGCCATGGTGGATGTATATCGATAGTATTCGAAGGTGTGTTCTCTGTGGGTCTATAATTATTCAATTTACAGGTGGAAAGGAAGAATAGATAGAGGATTATTATACGGTTGGTAAGTAGACAGATGTCACCGAGCAGACGGTTTCATGGCTCGGTCGTCTGGCTGGTGGGTTGGCGGTATATGTCGAAGAGGCCAGCTTTGGGGAAGCCCGCCACAACGCAAAGTGCAGCTTGCGAGCGTTGAAATGACGTTGGACGGTCACGTGATGGCCGTTTATATGGCATCTTGCGAAGATAGAATTCATTCAGCTTGGCGGTATACAGCACTGTATATTCCTATATGGGCATGGTGCTTGTACGTGCGTGGTGATGGGCTGCAACGGAGGCTTGGAAGGCGGGACACGGTTCATATATATATATAATAGACATCACATTCTACAGCGAGGAACGGGTGGTTTTTCATGTTTAAAGGCTGGGTCTTTTCATTACGGGTCCTTAACTATACATGGAATATAGAGAAAGGGTAGAGAGAGAAGGCGGGTGTGGGTGGGTTAAAAAAAAGAAGTTATTCCATCAAGTCGTAGTCTATTCGTAAACAAAGGAGAAGGCAAAAAGAAAACCCCCATGGATAAAAACTTTTTTTTTCACATTATTAACAAAGGAAAAAAGGGTCGTCGTGTATATAAGAGTTATTTTGTCGTGAGGATGAAGCCCGTGAACTTATAAACATGAAAAAAAAGAAATATTATTCAAAAACATGAATGTCGATAAAAGAGGAAAGATCGGATGGTGGTCCGACCGAAACTTTTTATTTTCTCTCATGTTAAGGAATTTATTTCTTGCCAGCCTTGACGGCGGCCTTGGTAACCTTACCGGTACCGGCAGCAGCCTAAATGATTGGAAAAAAGAGTTAGCAATCGATGATCAAAAAGGAGGAGTCTATACAGGGAATAGCTTACCTTCTCGACGGACTTGATGACACCGACGGCGACGGTTTGACGCATGTCACGGACGGCGAAACGACCAAGTGGTGGGTAGGTGGTGAAGGACTCGACACACATTGGCTTGGATGGAATCATCTTGACGATGGCAGCATCACCAGACTTGACGAACTTCGGGCTAGCTTCGACAGTCTTACCAGTACGTCGGTCAATCTTCTCGAGGAGCTCAGCGAACTTGCAGGCAATGTGGGCAGTGTGGCAATCCAAGACTGGAGCGTAACCGGCACCGACTTGACCAGGGTGGTTAAGGACGATGACCTGGGCGTTGAAGGAGGCAGCACCCAGAGGTGGGTCGTTCTTGGTGTCACCGCAGACGTTTCCACGACGGATTTCCTTGACGGAAACGTTCTTGACGTTGAAACCAACGTTGTCTCCGGGAACACCCTCAACGAGCTGCTCGTGATGCATCTCGACGGACTTGACTTCAGTGGTGACATTGGCTGGAGCGAAGGTGACGACCATACCGGCCTTGATGACACCGGTCTCGACACGACCGACTGGTACAGTTCCGATACCACCGATCTTGTAAACGTCCTGAAGTGGGAGACGGAGAGGCTTGTCGGATGGACGGACTGGTGGCTCAATGGCATCGATGGCATCGAGGAGGGTGACACCGCTGGATTTGCCAGCCTTGGTCTCCTTCTCCCATCCCTTGTACCATGGGCACTTATCAGACTTCTCAAGCATGTTGTCGCCGTTGAAACCGGAGATTGGGACGAAAGGAACAGACTTGGGGTTGTAACCAACTACAAGCCACGTTAGTTATTGCTCTTAAGTGTGTATACATGTATGTATAAAAACTTACTCTTCTTGATGAAGTTGGAGACTTCCTTCTTGATTTCCTCGTAACGGTCCTGGGCGAAGTTGACAGTGTCCATCTTGTTCATGGCAATGATGAGCTGCTTGACACCGAGGGTGAAAGCCAAGAGAGCGTGTTCACGAGTCTGGCCATCCTTGGAGATACCAGCTTCGAATTCACCAGTACCGGAGGCAATGATGAGGATAGCACAATCGGCCTGGGAGGTACCAGTGATCATGTTCTTGATGAAATCACGATGTCCGGGGGCATCTGGAAAGCGCCGTTAGCATACCATTTTTTAGAAAATACCAATATCAAAACATCAAGCGTCATCACGGCCTCTTTGGCATTGCTTATCAGAACCGATACGGTGAGGGGAGGTCGATGTGTTGTTTTGAGGTTTGGGGCTAAAGAGTTTTCAAACCCCACACACCAAAACAAGACTAAGGCCATAATTTTTTTATTTATTTTTTTGCGCATAAAGCAAAAAAAAAAAATATGAAAATGTTGCCCCACCAAAAGAACCCCTCCTCATCGTGACGGTGCCAGATATGCGGCAACGAACAAAAGAGTTGTGGACGATTGAGATAAGAACGGGGGTGGGAATAGACACTCACCAATGACGGTAACGACGTACTTTGGCGTCTCGAACTTCCAGAGAGCGATATCGATGGTGATACCACGTTCACGTTCAGCCTTGAGCTTGTCCAAAACCCAGGCGTACTTGAAGGAACCCTTGCCCATCTCAGCGGCTTCCTTCTCGAACTTCTCAATGGTACGCTTGTCGATACCACCGCACTTGTAGATCAAGTGACCGGTGGTAGTGGACTTGCCACTGCGAGGGGGGGGGAAAGTTAGAGAACCGATATCACAGAGGCCTGATATCAGGGAATTTCAAAGCTTACCTGTCGACGTGTCCGATGACGACGACGTTGATATGTCCTTTGTCTTTACTGCAGAAGCTGTTAGCCTTTTGCTCATTCTCGTTCTCTCTGGATTCCAGCCGTGCTCGATCCTCAGAAGCGGGGTGCTGCCCACAGACAGCTACCCCTCCTTCGACGGCGGCGGTCATCAGGAACCCAGGCTCGGAGAGATACGTACCCCATTGTGGATGATCTGAACTCGAAGAGTTATAAAGGTTATAAGAAGGTGAATTTATAAAAAGAAGAGAGCAGATGAACGTTCGTGGTACACTTTGTTCGGTATGCTTTAGACAAGGAGAGAAGAAAAGAAGAAGAAGAAGAGAAAAGGAAAAGAGAAAGATTTTTTTGGCTGCAGCTATTTATTCGTTTCTCCCCTCAACGCACCACCCCAAAAAAGAAACGCTCCAAAGGAAGAAAAAAAAAAAAAGGTGGGCCAACTGGATCAGCACACAAAAACTCTTTTCCGCTGCTTTTTTTTCTGCTCAGGACACTCTATTCTCTATTCTCTATCAAATCTGACTATTATCGTCGAATGGGAGCGCGGTCTCGATGCAGGGCTCATACTGGTCCGTTGCTGGGGTCCCATTGAGACAGCCGCTGTCTCCAACAGCCTGACTGGCAGACCAGAGAAAAATTTTAATGCCATTGTGGACTCCCTTCCTTCTTGATGCCGTCTGTAACCCCTCCTCGCTTTCTGTTGTTTTCTTTTTGGCGAGCGGCGGGGCTCCAGCAGTTTTCTCCTCTGATCTCAAGATGCCTGTTCCAGCTCGATATCTTGTTCTATCCTCCTGGTAGTCCAGAGCGCATATCAGCCACTAGCTCCTTTGCCATTGCCATTGCCATGACCATTATCTCTGTTCTCGCTCTCGCTCTTATCGTTCTGATACCTGTGACTCCCAGAATACACCCGCACATATATCCTTTTCTTCTTCTTCTTCTTCTTTAATAGCAATAATCCATCTCTAAAATACCGCAGACATGTTCCAGTAACCACCAGAGCTAGCCACCAGCTACGAGCTCACTCGCTCGCTCGCACAGTTTCTATTTCTGAAACTCGCCAGCTGCTTGCATCGTGATAACACCCAGACGTCAAGAATGTCCCCGCCTAAAAGAGGAATGTCCACGCCCACCCCCCAACTATTTAATTTTCTCCCTCTCATGTTCTTCGTTCACGGTATAACCCAACTCACCATGTGGACATACATCCAGACAGGACATGTATCTTATTTCCCTTTTCTCACGTACCGCACATGTCATGCAGGCGCACGACCAGCTAGCTAGCTAACTTCCTCCAAAGCTAACTGGAGAGCTTGCTTTTCCCTAGCTGCATGAACAGAAGAGAGAGAAAGCCAAGTATTGGAAGCACCGTCTACAGACCAGCTAGCTCAAGCTATCCACTTTTTTTTTCTTTCCACAGCTTCGTGCATGAAACCCCACCGCTTAATTCTAAATTTTAATGTCGGTGGCGGAGATCTTCGTTTTCCTCCTTCCCTGAGAATACCGTCCATGGGAATCGGCCCAGATGCTCTAATCTACCATATACGTATTATTCCACCGTAGATTTCCCACCGAGCCACCTGGAAACAGCAATGAACTTCATTCCCTTCGCTCATGGGTTTTTCGCCCTCGTCACTTTTAGCCTCCCACTTTCATGGTGGGGCATCAAAACATCTGAACACAAAAAAAAAAAAAAAAAACGATCTGAACCCCGCAGTAAACAAGACTAAGACTAAAGAGAAAAAAGAAGTTGACAGGGGTGTAAGCCAACCACACCCTCAACACATTTGACTCAACTTCCCACTTGCTCCCATCACGGTGAACTCACGGATACGCGTACCGTCCATAAAACCGCACTTCAGCCCTACCTTTCTCAGGCAAAATAAACCTAGAAGCACAGTTGGAAATACACTGTCATCCGGCTCCATTCCCACCGGTAGTTCTGCCATCAGTAGTGTGAATAATTTCGGGTATCGACGGTTCATTCAGATATCTCCCTCAACCCATCTATATGAGTCATATATGTGCATCTCGTCGACGCTTGAAGACCATCCGGTATTCAGATATACCCCCTTTATCGTGATTCCCATATGTGAAGTTACATCCATCACTACTTAGCCTTAAACACTGTGACGTAGTCGTTTCATCTGATCTTCTTTTTATTCTAGACCAAACTACTTCAGAGCATGAGATGATGCTCTGACCTCATCCCGAAGAGTTTAAAAGTACCAATGAAGGCTTCAGAATGTAAAATAAAGTGTAACAGCTTATATGATTCTCCGTTGCCGATGATATGATGAAAATTTTTCAATATTGATAAGATCAAAGTCTACCTACAACGATAGTACCACGGTATATAAACGCGCGCACGCAACTTTTCTGTCAAAAGAGTAGAGATCGATCTCGTTCATCACAGGCCAAGGTAAACATAAAACATACGCACCAACGATTCTTGAACACGGATAATAAAAAGATGAAAGATATATTTTACTACAAGACGCCCCTCCAATTAGAACTAAATCAAGAAAATGCAGACAAAAGAAAACTTCCAGACCAAAAAAAAAAGATATGTCAATCAGGCAGGCAAAGTAAACCAGTGATATCCGGCAAAAGGTTCAAAAAGTGAAAAAGGTAAGTAAGTTATTAATCCGTTTCTCCTCTTCTTCGAAAAGCAGTGAGCAACTCTATCAATGAAAGACTCGAAATTGTTCAAAAAAAAGTAAAAAAACATATACAGAGAATAGAAGAAAAAATATAAGAAAAAAGAATATAAGTCGACCGCGATAGAAAGAAGGAAAAATGACCAAAACAAGCTATGCCATCTCAGCTTTTTGTTTTTTGCAAAAATGAAAAGTGAACAAAAGCGCGATCCAAAAAGAAGAGCACTACTCAACAACTGTGATATCCTTATGCCAATTCGATGAACAATAAAAAACGATAAAGAAAACAAAGAAAGCGGGTGTTACTCAGTCCAAGGGAATTCGTTAGACTCAAAAGAAGAAGAAAAAGAACTCTTTCATATAATTCTTTCCGTGGGGTAGGGTATACAGAGCTAAACTTCTAAATACCTCTAACACTCCCAAAAAACAAAATTAAAAATTCAAACCCGATTCAAAATGCCAAAAAGATTTACCGCCGTGTGGTATTCAAGATTCTATCCCTTCCCAGCCCTAAACCAGTATCGACACCCCTCCCAGAGGCAGCATAGTTACTGCCCAAGAGATTCGTTCGGGTCCTCACGCTACCGACCCGGCTGCTCACGCTCGCCGTTCTCGTGCGCCCACTAATACTACTGCCGCTCATGCTTTGTGGTGGCGAGTATGCCATATCTTGCTCGGCTCCGTTCGCGGCGCGTAGGTACTCTGTTCGCCGCCGGCTGATATCGATCGGCTGAGACGCGCTCCCGATACCAGCACCTGTAGTGATAGCGGTGCCAATGTTAGGATCATTGACGATTCCCCGTTCGCGGTCGAGGTACGACCGTCGCTGTCCGCCGAGTCCCAAACCTGTGTTTTGAGGTGGGGTGACGACTGTCGTCGCCGTACTGTATGTACGTCGGTGGGGGAGCGTGCTGGTGGCGAGAAGACTGTTATTTCCCATATCTTGATTGAATTGCGATTGCTGCTGGGCTCGCTGTTCTCTCAGTGTCAGAGTTCGCTGCATAGGAGAGCTCTCGTAGCCTTGGTTGCTGTAGCTAGCCCGCATGGGGGAGATCTGTGATGTATTCATGTTGGAGGCGCGGGACGGGGAGCGGTAGTTAGGAGCCTGTGGAACCTCGAGTTCATCTTCCGGTTCCATCATACCGCCGCGCTGTCTGTCTCGGAGAGACATTGAGTTCCGGTGGGAGAGGCGGTTGGCACCAGGTTGCGGTGATGGTGATGCTTCCTGGCGGGAGATGAACTGTGGAGATGGTGCACCCAAAAGACTAGCCCGGCGTGCCTCAAAACGGGCGTGTGCTCGGGCCGCAGAGTTGGGAGTGACTGTTGCTTCACGGTCGATTCTGTGACCGATCGCACTGGGGCTTCTGTAATCAAAAGCGGTAGCGCTCCTCTCAATTGGATCGTCAGCACGCATGGGGAAAACCGGTGTTTGAACTTGTGGTTGTAGCTGTGGTGGTAGCGGTTGTTGCATGATCTGCTGCTGTTGTATTTGCATCTGTGGCTGTTGCATTTGCATCTGTGCTGGAGGCTGCACCGGAACAGTCTGCACCTGCGTATCAGCCTCTGCTCCGAACGGCATTCTCCCGTCGGCAAGTGCCACGCATAGTTCAGTCAAACTGCGGCAGACGTTATCCACCTTTCGCCGAACCTGTCTATCTGTAACTAGCTGCTTTTCGGGACTGTTAAGAGCGGCATTGATAGACATGGTCGACTGTCCGGTGCTCCCCACCGCTTGTGCCAGGTTTAGGGTATCGTTGGCGAGTGCGTCGAGTGCCTTCATCACATGATCCGGAAGGACGGTCTTTGACTTTGCGAGAGCCGCATGAAGAACGGGGTGTATAGTAGGAGGGGGCCCATTTGCATTGTTGGGGGCCGCCGTCGGTTGAGCATTTGCAGCCGCTGCCGCTGCAGCAGCGGCATCGTTGATTTGCTGATGCTGGTGTCTGGGTGAGCTAGAAACTGTAGTAGCGGCAGTAGTACCTGTTCGCGGCCGGTCACCAGATGAGTTTGATATTCCCGAGCCTACACCACTCAAAGATGACGCTGGAGGTAAAGTACCAGTTAATTCTAGCCTCTTGATTCGCATTTTTAGTTCGTCAAGTTCATCCCAGACCGTTCCGGACGATATCGTGGATTGGACATCATCGTTAATTCCTAGCCTTGCCTGTGCAGCGTTCTGAGCCCGATCATTCTCAATCAATGTGCTTATAGGACTTCTAAGAACACTTGACGATTGTGTAGAGGGTCTCGGTACCGCTGTGGGCATCTCACTCATCGTGGTACCGTTTGCGCGGGTGATTGTCGTGCGCGGGGGCATCTCTGAGACGCTCCTCGTATGTCCGCTCTGCGCCTCCCGCTGCCGACGAAGAAACGATGACCTGTGGTTGAGGGACTGGTCTTCTACGGTGAGTTCTCCTGGTGTTTGATATGGGGCAGGATCTTGTGACAATTCCACCCCACCGAACGAATCGTCGGAAACGATTGTCGAGGCGGTGCTTTTTCCCGTCCGCGAAGCGACGGTGCCATATTCCTGAGACAACCCCGATGTTCGGCCGCTGTTCACCGAGTATTGCATCATCCGGGAGCGGCGCCTCTCCTGTCGTGCTTGAGCATCAAGCAAGGCTTGGCTTCGCGGTGTGCTCGATCTCGCCAGACTCAGAAACGGATCGTCCGCATTCTGCGACCCCGGTGTCCTGACTGTCGATGTGGAAAGACTCGGCGAGTTTGTGAAGGACCGTTCCTCCTGTGCAGCGCGCTGGATATCTTTGAGTGTTGGTTCGTCATCCTCCACTGTGGCATTGTATTTTCCCACGGAAAGCCCATTGTTCAGGAGACCGCCATTGGTTCGTGAAAACTGATCTGATTCGTAACTCGTCATAATTGGAGATGGCGGCTCAAGGTACCGGTCATCCACTTCGATCGTAACAAGTGCACTGGTGACGCTGACGGTGTCGTCGTCCAGAGGAGGGGGGTACTTGAAGTCCTCGACTTCGTCTTCGACGGAGGGTCGAGGGGGCGGCGGCTGAGGGGCTAAGGGAGGGGGAGGGATGGAAGGGGGTGGAGGAGCGGGTGCGGCCAGATGGTGTTGACGATATGCGAGTGAAGGCGGTGGAGCGTCGGCGGTCGCTATACCATTTGAGCTAAAGCGTGCCGGTGCTTTGGCTCGTCGGGGCGGTTGAGAGATCTGAATAGACGCGTTCCTGTCCAATTCCGCCTGAATGTGCGGAGGAATACCGGCTACAGTTGCCTCTGGGGGTGGTGGAGCGGAGGGAGGAGGAGAGTGAGAGGATGAGGAAGCAGCGGGCAAGGGAGGGATGGGACTAGTGCTGGTGCTAGCGGCGGCGCGACTGGAGGCACGACTGGAATTGGCGGACGTTGCACGCCTGTGGGAAGGTTTTGTCGTGGGAGTTGGATGGGTTGGAGGAGGCTGGGATTGGGATTGGGATTGGGATTTCGTGGCAGTCGTGGCGGAAGAAGAAGTCAAGGAATTTCTAGCCGCAGATGATTTTGTGGCAGCAGTGGCAGCAGAGGCAGGCGGATCAGATGTCGGGCGTGATGAGGAGGAAGTGGTGGTGGTTGTTCGGGAGGAGCCAAGAGCAGAGGTTTTCGTCGCAGGGGTGGTGTTGGTAGAAGAGACAGTCGGAGTCGCAAAGTCTAGCCCCTTCCGAGCCGTGGTCTTGGTGGTGCCGTCGCTGGAGCGTCTGGAGTGCCTGACAGCAGCGGAGGAGGATGAGGAGGAGGAAGTCGAGGGCTGGCGTAAGGGGTTAGCGGCAGTCCGGGACCTGGTTGGCAATTCTGCAGAGGAGGCCGCGGAATGTCTCTTGCTGGGAGCGATGGGGGTTTTCACGGGCGAAACGGTGGTGGAGCTGTCCTGCCTGCCGGAAACGGAACTGTTTGGCTTCAAAGGGGAAACCTCGAGGGAGGAGGGTGGGTTGGACGAGGAATGCCGCTTGGAGGTCAGCCGGCGGCGGGCGGAGTCTCTCGCGGACGTCGACGTCGAGTAGGTGATGGTGTCGTCGGCCGGGTGGAAGTGTTGCGCCGCCGATGAAGGTGTTGCGCCGGTCGTCGTTGCTGTTGACGCCGCTGTTGATGTTGTTGTTGACGTTGTTGATGTGGATGTTGTTGACGGTGTTGTTGTTGTCGAGGAGGAGGGAATGCTTCTGGCGGTATTTCGGGTGGCTGTCGTTGGGGTGCTGTTTGAGCGCTGATGGCCTGTTCCTCCTCCTCCTGTTCCTCCTCCTGTCCGTTTCCCTGCTACCGCCGCCATTCTCTTTTCTCGCCCTTTTCAGGCCTTTCCGCTTGGGGTCTTTTTCGACCGTTCCAGTAAGAAAAATATGTGAACGAGGAAAAAAAATTTAAAACGGTGGGTGACCCGACCGTCACATTATCCACCTTTTCGACACTGCCCAGGCAGGTAATCCTTTCTTTAAACTCGACCTTTAATATCAAGATGGCACACTGGCCGTGTCCGAAATATACTACCCCCAATATATCCTCGAGTATCCTTTTCAGGGATGCGAATGTGAATGTGAATAAAGATATGTTTGTGTCTACCTTTTCTGTCGCATAAAAGGGGATATCTTTTTGTATGCGTATATGCAGTGCGCGCGCACGTATAGGGGCGAAACTTCCGGTACCTTTGATGCGCTGAAAAAAATAATAATAAATCCGCCGTCGAGATGCGGTATGGTCAGAAAACGCGACGCCGAATCTGACGACTCTGTCCTCAAAGGGTGATCGATCCGTAAGAATAGAAAAGGGAGGTGACTAGGCGTGTAACAAACAGAAACACATGCAACTTTCAAGAAACCAAAGAAAACCCCCAACCGACGTGTGTGAGTTTCTGAAGGGGAAGAGATAATTGGGAATAAACTTCACGACGACTCTTCTGGCGCAATCTTCTTTTTCCCTTTTCTCCTGCTCGTTTGCGACAGTGGTTTTGGGGAATAACGCCGCCGCCTCGACTTCTCGCGGTCCGACTTGCTGGATAGCCGAAATTTCGAACCCTTTTCGTGAGATCTTTTTGGGTGGTTCCTTCCCACAAAAACCCTGGCCCGCCGGTCCTTCTGGAAAGAGTGGCTGCCGCCGGCTTTTCCCTCCCTTCTAGACGCTTGCCTTGGCCACCCTTTTTTCTTGCAAATCTACCAAGGGAGTTAAATTCGACGGTTTGGTTGTTCCAAGGATGTAGTGAATATCCTCCAGTAGACCCGTGATTGCACGTCGCAGACACCCCTCCCCTCGTTCGCTCCCAATTTACAGTGATATCCCCGCAATAATTTGACCGCGAGTCAACGTCAGCCCTTCGATTCTCAAAAATTAAAACGAAAATTTTTGGAGAAAAAAATAGGAACGTAGGAGGAATAATCCCAGGAGGTGGGTTCAAGCAAGGGTGTTTGTCGAAGGTTACTGGCTCCCTGGCTTTATTTGCCCTTGGCGGTATAGACACGTCGGGGAAAAAACAAAATCTTTGCTGTCCCCTTTGAATCGAATCGGACTCTCGATCCGTCGTCCTTATTTTTTGTCCTAGCAGAGTAGCACGAGAGTACAGTAACAATAGACACTCCAATTAGGTCGGTGTTCGAGCGTCGGGTTGATATAAGACAAAAGAGCCACCGTCAAACTAAATTCCGATGTAACTGAACTGAACCGATCGTCTCAGACCCAGCGTTCCGGGCCTCGTCTTTCCGTTTTGTCGCTAAAGCAGAAAGGCCAAACAGACAGATGCAACAGGGTCGATCCCAGAGAGTCGAGTTTGTCGGGAGGCCGTTGCTCAAGGTATCGAACTCAATTCAGTGGTACCTGTCGGAAATAGGTAGCTTTGTCGAAGGGGCGGTTGTGCTGCCGTTAGGGGAGAGCTGAGAGAGAGAGAAAAAAGGCCCTGTTTAAGGGTCCTGGGTATTGGTTACTTTTAAACCGTAGATAGCTAGTTTTCACTGGGTAGGCCCTCTCCCCCGCCGCCAGACAATCGATTGATTGAACCTTTTCAAAAACAATAATATAAATATATAAATAAAGCTAGTACCTTTTCCCCCGGTTCCGTTGGGGAGTAAGTACGTGCTAAAACTATGTATAAAATCGGGGGGGTTAAGAGTCAGTGGTGGTGGAGAGTCAGAAGCTCCGATAGCCCATCGTGACCGTCCACCGGTTTGTCGGGTGCCCAAGCTCGATCCGGTTCAATGACGTTCCTTCCAAAAAGGTCGTGTTCGCGGAAGTGCATCCAGTTAGGGACTAGATGTCGAACCACAAGGAAAACTAAACGAAACCGAGGAGGTTTGCGAATGGAAAGGGAGGAGGCCACGAGGTAGACACAATTTTCAAGCTGGGTGGTTGGCAGAGAGCGAAAAAGACCGGATCACCTCGCTTGATGCATCTGCGAAGTCGCCAATCACATCGCAGGCACGTTTGGGAAGGCACCGTAGTGGTGTGCGCGAGTCCTCCCGGAGCATTGATAGCTTAGCAGTCACGGCTGGACCTGTTCATGTTCGTCATGAGTGTAGTGTTTGAACGCGCGCGAACAAATGTGTACCTGTAACTGCAAACCGCCTCAAATATAACGGCGCAATGATCGCGATATTTAGCTACTCAATCTTGACAGGCATACATGAAATGTTCCAGTTGGCACCTACATGCTCTGCAGCTCCGAACAATCATATGATGCAAGAGTAATGCGGCTAAACAGCAATATGCCCTATAGTGTGGCTTCGATATTACCAATGCGCTCTGATTCGATATTGTTCTGACTGATGGCTGGAGGGGTTGGTGCGTTGGGGGTGGTTGAGGAGGCTGAAAGAAAATCCAACGACGTCAACAACGCACATGCAATCGAGAAGCAGGTCGTCGATCTCAGCGGCAAGCTCCCGTTCGTGCGGCACAGGAGCTACATAAAAGAGTCCCCGGCCCCAGTCAGGCCATCCGATTTCGACTAAATCGACTGAAAAACCAGGGCATCGCGAGTAATATCGTCGGTTGGGTTACATCATTTATGGTGTTTCTCCACCGTCGAAAACGGAGCATTACGCCTTGACTATCTCGATTCTTACACCAGTATCCGAGCCGCTCGATGGTCTTCTCCAGTCTAGAGTTTCTCTGGCGGGAATTTAGGATCGCCCGGGAGGCAAAGTACATGCACATGTCTACCTGCAGCTCTCCCAAAATCCGGGTTAGAGAGAAGTTAGGGTTCGGTCATAGTAAAAGTTGATCACGCATCAATCCCATTACTCGGCTGGGTTGGGTTTACATCAAGGCCGCCATGACCAGCGGATATCTTTCGATTTTTCAAATGGTCTGGACTATCCTAAGCCATAGATATCTAGTAAATGACACGGCGGCGACGGGATTGAATCCCAAGCTAGGCCTGTAAGCTTACACGGAGATGCAAGCCCAGTTTTCTAAATATATACTCAGTTTGGTATAAGCTTATGCGAGTTAAACCTTCGCAAGGACACAATTGCCTTCCACGGGCAATTGGGCGAGGCGAAGGAGAGAAACGAGGCCTGCTTAAAATCTCCGAAAACAACAGTCGAATTTTCAAATTCCCATCAACCGCTGCTTCCCGGTGCGTATGTATCGTGTGACCGGTTAGCAAACTGTGCTTGGCTAACGACCCGAAGTAATCCTGTAGATGTGATGACTACAAACTACTCGCACAAGTGAGGGTGTCCAATGAATGTGATACATGAGAACGTGCCACACTAAAAGTAGCATTTTAAAAAACCAACAATATTAACCTATTTAAATATCCACCTCAGGGAAAAGTAAGCCGATACTGTTACTTTCTAAAGTTGCGGCTGTCCCGTCATCATGCAACCACGCACTCGCTTAAACGGTGAACTCGCATAAGCGTGCAGAAGAGGCAGTGAATTCGAAGATCGAAAAAGGTGTTTAGGCCACCGTTCGGCGACCTTCTTTCAATCTGCACGGAAAACGTTGCAGTTTTCCTTTTTGTCGTTCTAGAAAGAAACGCGGCTTTCACATGTTAGACATGTTTGTAGTTGAATATCAAAGCTCTTGATGTTTCGTTATGCCAACATTTTGAGAAAGTTTAAATGTAACAACATGCACATCACGTTTTGCACTATACAACTGTGTTGCATTTTTTCATGCTTGATCGGATGTATTTCTTGACGGAAGAGTCCTGTTCAATATATCGATATTAAAGATACGAGAGATCAAATATGCCGCGCGCCGGTGTTCCATCCGCAGCATCGAACTTTCCTTTATTTACTTTAACCTTCTTAACTTAGGCGAGACTCCGGCGAGATGAAACCCGTTTTCTTTTTCATAGCTTTTGCCTATTTACCACCACCCCATCGGTGTGTACATTCCCCGAAATCAACCTTTCTCTTGCTGACCTGGACGTTGTTGACAAACCCATATCCACAGTCTTTTGACTTTTTTTTCTTTTGTCCGAGTTTTAAAACGTCCTCTGTTGCCTAAATGAATACGCACGACATGACTTCGCGAATCCATGGATCCTCTTCTCGCACCCTAAAACCGCTATCACGTTAAAAACCCTCATATCTTTCGAAACCCTTGTAGATGTCCCGTGCGTGTGCCCTAAGAAACTTTATCGATCATCCAGAGTGACGAGGCCTCTGCGCCCGATTGCCGATTGTATGAACATGCCTATGAAACCTACCGATAAGGGTATCAAAAGTCACGCTTTTTGCAAGCGTTGAGAAACGAGCCACCTCCTCGGATCATCCATTTTGTTTCTCCAAGGTCCGGATTGTGGGTAGTGGGTAAAAGGGGACTGGGCGGGTGCAAGGTCCAGTATATGTTTCCTACCGTCGTGCATAATAGCGCAAAAGTCCCTTGTGCCAAAAGCTGGTAGATTACCGAAGACCCCAAAAAATTTACATGCACTAGCATCCATAATCCAAGCGAGAAGGGAAAAAAAAAAATTCATTGAAGTGTTCTACAGTTCTCATTGAATACCCCGTCACGCACACCAGCCTCATATATTGAAATGAAAGAAAAAATCGAAATTTGAAATATTAAACCCCAACAAGCCACGATTCTGGATGCTCCGCGATCCAAAGGGTTCAAAAAAACGTCATAATCGATAGTGCAGGCTCAATATCCCGCTCTTTTATTAACTAAATATCCACTGATATTCAGGTACCCGTGGCTTGAAAGTGCCACCGCAATTTAACTTCCTGTTCGCGGCTCTGTGCTTTCCAACAATTGAAATTGCGTTGACAAGGAGTGCCCCATCTGGCACCCCATCCATTCGCCCACAAGCCATATAGCTTAATCCACGTAGGTCGATTTCTTTTCTCTACATTTGTGTCTTTTTCCCTTTTGCTGCTTAGTGCCCTGTCAAAACGCATGCGCATCATGATGCGAGATTTGATATTTTAATTGTTTATTCCTCGCTATTAAGACGTGCAGACCGCGCGAGAGAAACGAACAAAGGGAAGAAAAAACAAAAAGCTCGTAATTTACCGTGCCGTTCGCTCCCTCGTCATCTTACTACGGATTCTGAAACCTACAAGGGACCTTCTGCTGCTTCTTCTTCTTCTTCTGATTCTGCTTCTTTCAGTTCAGAAGGGAAGAGAATATACACCTAGAACCGCCAGAAAGACTTGATGAGGGGTGGGATGGTCAGAGACCAGTTCTTGATACCCCGTGCGGTAGCAGCAAGATGATAGGGATGGACCGATCCTCGCCCCTCTTTCCTCGTGTGCGGATGTGTGTCTTGATTCTCGATTTCCCTTTCGCTTAGATCTCCAGGAAACAGACCCCCATCCAGGATCTGTGAGAGTCGGTGCGACCGGCTGGCGGGACAAGGTTGTCTCATTGACCTTTGCCTGTACCTGGCCTGCTTGTACAAGTCATCGTTATCCAGGACAGGGCGCGGTTGATGCTCGCTAGCTCTCGCACGACATTTTCTGTTTCTATGGGATTGGGTATTTGATTTCCTCTACGTTTATTTTATTTTATTTCATTTCCTCGGATTCTTCTTGGGCATGTTGCAGCTCGCTTCGATGGAAGACTGGATGAGAGTGTGCATGTATATGCATGTATAAGCAACAGCTCTCATTCTTGAAAACTTGGTTCTCTTAATTTTTTACCACGAGAGAGGGGAACACTTTGAGGAAAAATAAGATTTAAACTTTTTAACCTTCTTTCGCACACAGGCGAGGACCTAAAGGGACTTCTGGTGGATTTCGGTCCCTGGATAACGGGTTCGCGTTTCCCCCCTTCGCACTGGCGCTCCAATCTCCCATATCCCTGGGAACGGGAAAGGGCGTTATGTGTAATTTCGTTCCCTTGGAGAGTGTAAGCAGAAGCGGTCCTCTTTTCTCACGCGAGAGGGAGTCCCGCCCGTGGCTTGCTGTTTCATTTTGTAGCAGAAGCGTGAATTAGAAGTCAAGAGTCCAGACGCATGTCAAAGATCGAGATCTGTTTTGCTGTTTCAAAAGGGTGAAAAGGAGGGGCGGGGTCACGACACTTTCGCCCGGTTTGTTAATCCGAGGGTTACCACATCTGTAATATCCTTAAGATTTCTCAAACTTACGATCTACAAAGAAGCCAGAGGAGCGAAGGCAAAATTGAAAAAAAAAAAAAGTTTGGTTAAAAAGCAAAGGGACCAGAAACAAAATGTTGTCGACGAACACCTTCTTTGGGTCTCCACAAAGCCCCTGATCGAGGGTTGGAGAGCACAAAGGACTAGACCTAATCCAGGGGCCTGAAACACGCACTGTTCAAGGATTGAAAGAACAGCTGCATGCGACTAGTCCGATTTGGGCCAAGTGCAGATTCGATTCGAGAAAGATGTCGAAAAATTTTGTGCAAGGAGGTGCGACTAAAGTGTTCGGGGGGCCTATTTTTAGATCTGTCTAGTTTTTCTTTCGTTCTCGGTGTGGTGAGAAGGAAAGTTAACGTGATCTGGCGGCGTCATTGGGTAGAAGGACAGGATATCGTTCTCGTGGGACAGGAAGGGTTTTCTGCTGATGATTTCACCCATTTCTCTCCGGAGGTGGCAAGGTCAGATGTTCTCCGTCTACACCTTAGATCATTTTATGATGAGGTGCTTTGCGCACGAGAGAGGGAAAACACGCCGACGAGGACTTTTTTACTTTCTCGTTTGTTTGCTTGCATGGACATGGACATGGTAGCTTTGTTCACGAGAAGAAGCTCTGCAAATGCATATATCATGCCGCTTTGCAGATTGCATGCAGAAAAATGCAAGATGCCACTGGATGAACGATTGCGAAAGGAACCTGACTTGCTGCTCGGTTTTCATCCGCTGCAATACTGTGAATTATCAGGTGAATGAGAGTGAGTGGGAAAAAGAGAGGGTCTTGGTGATGAAACGGTGACAAGGACCTTCTGTGCAAGTGAACCTTCGGCTGTTAAAGTGAGCTGCATGCCATGCCAGCAAGAGAGAACGCATCTGGAGCACTCGATGATGCGAAGAAGGCGCCTGCCGTTTTGCTGTTTGACACCCGACCCGGGAGACTTCCCAGATCCGCCTGGCTGGAAGGGCAGGATGCTGCAAAAGTCGTGACAGCCGTACTGGAACAGACAGGTCTGGGGGTGGGTATGGAGCTGGCTGGGTCGGCACAAGGGAGAGGACGAAAAAAGCTGATCAACCCACGGTCACGAATATTGCTTTTGAGGTAGCGTGTGTGGGAGACCTCAAGCCCCTCCCACCCAAGCCGTTAAGGGAACTCTTGTGGTTTCAAACATTCCTGCCTGTCGTCGCGATTGAGGTCTGGAAGGGAAGGCAAGATGGGGGCATCTTTGAGACCGGCGGCCTCCAGAAGTCGCCATCGTGTCATGCAACCTGCGAGACCCGGTTTGCAACGTTTGCGCTCTCTCTCGACAGACGCTGACCTGACTTGAATTTCAAGAATTGACTTGTGATACTGGGGGCGAGCAGAGTGGAGCATCGAGCCCTTCGTCCATGCATCGTCCTGCTCGTCCATTCGTTCGTCCGTCCATTCGCTCGCCCGCCCGTTCGGTTGGTTGGATCTTTGGGCGAGGTTGCCGTGCTGTTGGATAATCAGAGCAATCGGCCATCCCCCACAATTTTGCCTGCTTCCCGCCAGCCTAATCAAATCTCTCAATCAATCAAATCCTTTTCCAACCCCAACCCACCTTTCCGCAATTCAACTTCGTCGTTCCCTCTTCTTCTTCCTCTTCCCTCTCTCTCTCATCCCCTCCACACGACTTCGCTCCTTTCGCGTATCCCCACACCCGTCTCGACATCCCCCCTCCCTTCTCGCAACAACCGGTCGTCGACGGGAATCCTAACCAACAGCGGCCGACTCTATACACAGCGCATCTCAGTCCTCTGGCGTGTCGGTTTCTCCTCCCTCTTACCTCTTCCCGGTTCCACGACATCCTTGTTACACCGGACGCTGTTTTTCTTTTCTTTTTGACACGTTAAATCCGCCCTCCCTTCTATCCGACTGAAAGGGAAGAAAAGTTATAAGGGAGACCCCCAAAAAATCAATCAGAAAAGTAGGCTGTCTTGGAACGAATCGCACAATTGGGTAGTTTGGCAGAGTTGTGGAAGAAGTAACAAGAAAACAGAAGGAACTGTTACTGTCATTATTATTATCAGATATATTGGAGTCTAGTCGACGGTTTTTGGAGAAGACCGGGGAGAAAAAACAAGAGCTCCCGACTTTCAGCACACTGGACGACACAATATTGTTTTTTCTCACCCTTCTCTTCTTTTGATTGTTATTACTACTTCTTCTTCTTTCTTCTCTTCCATTTCGATAATTGGGTAGCATTGGGCACTCATCCGTTCTTTCGTTCACGGTATCTTGGAAAGACAGCACCGACATCCTGTTGACTGCAGGCCGCTCAACCCTCGACATCTTGCATTACTTGACGACAAAGCCTTTAATTTTTCTCATCCCCAGGTGACGGGCACAATTACATTAATCACGTATATAATATAACCACCCAGGTTGAATACTCTGTCCGGTCTCCACAGCATACCTATCAAACAGTCAAGATAATCCAAAAAAAGCCAAAAGTCGACCAAGCCTTTCCCCGCCGCCACGTCTCAGGTTTATTCGGTGATTGAAAACAGAAACAGAGACGACCTAGCTGTGCCTATTTTGCCCGAGGTCGAATCTGCAAAGCGAACTCGCTCCGTCAGTCAAAGGAAGTGGCTTGTGGAGAGATCCGTTGATATCCAGTTTAGCACTGGACGGATACACCTGATTGATTACTAGCTGCGCAAAAGTGGTCCCTTGCATTCCTCATTGTTTCTGGTTCCGGCAATAATACCGTTTCGTTTCTACACCATACAATACCTCTATATCCTTTTTATAGTACATGCTACGTCGGCCTTTATAAGCAGGGCGAGAGACTGGTCGTCGGATCTGGTTGACAGCAACGGCATTGGACGGTGTCATTTGGGACTGGTCACATCGCAACTACAGCTGCAACACATTCCGCCCAATACCTCGGCATCATACGGTAGCAGACGAAACAGACGAGACGAGACAATAACGAGGTTATAATATTAGAAACCCCACGTTGCCAGGAAAAGCACCTCCAAGACGAGGTCAAAGGACGACGACGCATCGGAACTAGTAAGTATTCGGCTGATCCGTATCCAAAACCCCACGAGTTGTTTTCTGCAGTAGGGAATGAATGCACAAAGTGAGAATTCTGCGCCATCTGCCGTTTGAGCTGCATTTCATTTTGGGATTCGCATCTCGAAATTTCCGAAACGCCTAGCCATCGGCACGGGGAAATATCGAAAGAAGGAAAGAAAGAAAACTAGTAATAAAGAAAAATACTAACCTGGGCAAAAATGTGCCAGAGCAGTTGCTACCCCAATTACGAATCTGCTTGCGGCGACACCTTAATCTCGTTTGCTACAGCATTTTTTGTTTCTTTCTTGCTTCATTCGCAATAAAATAACAAGAAATAATCGCGGATCTTTGGCACCTTCTTATATACACAGCAATTTGTTTGAAAAGGTCAGTTTTCCTTGCCGCCGGGCCAATAGGCCTGTCTGGCAAACCCTCGCTTTCTATTGGTTCTATTTTCGGGCGCCGAATTCAAGGGCCCAAATTTTACTCGGCTCTGTTTGGTCTGCGGAGGCTTTGGTGGGCATGCTCGGTTGTGCTTGCGCCAATCCAAAGCCTTGCTTTTATTGGTAGTTGCCAGGCTGAGGGGTGGCTTAGAAATTTGGAACATTGCTGCTATTCCGGACCTGAACCGACTGACTGACTCTTGTCCACCACAGCTACCCTTTTCTTCCTGATAGAGCACCGAAAACAAAATTTTTGTTTCCTAGGTTCATATCAGCTGAAAAGAAGAAAAAGAGGAAGAGATTGGGAAAAAATCGTTCAAAAGATTTCTCTTTCCACCGCATTTCAGGTCTCTCTTTTTCTTCCTCTTGCAAGCTGTTTTAAGCGGAGGCTGGCGAGAGAAACACCCCAGCGTAAGTTTGGCCCCCCGATCCTTTCCCTACACCAGCGTTTGTGTGTGAGTGCTTCGCTTCCCCTGCTCGCCGCGAGTCTACGCACAAATATTATATATACCCAGTCCCGTTACAAAACATTTACACCATCACTGTGGCATTGCTTAAAGGGGAGACTGAGTTCCGCACGATTTGAGTTACCGCTTACCTCACCTGGGCTCTCGGGGTTTCAGCAAATCAAATAGCGGAACGGTCGCTGGCACTAGCGTCTCGCCCTCACCCTGGTTTCCTTTTATGATTTATTGGGAGGCTAGACAGGTACATGTTCTTATATTCCTAAAATAAATCATCGCGAAGAGGTTCCTCGTAAGGCAAATCGTCAGCGAACCGGTACTTCCTGCCCTCTCACACAAACTCCGCTCTTCCCTTTTCCCTTTGGTTCCCTTTACCCATTTTAATCTTCGTTTCTTATTATTTATTTTATTTTTATTTTTATTTTCCTTCTCACGTTATTATTTTTCACAAGCCCCGTCATAGATCCTTATTCTTTCTATTCCAGATTATACCTTTTCTTTTCCTCGTTTATCTTATTGGGAAACAGAGGCAAGGACTACGCAATCCCGAACACTTTTCTTCTTTTTCATTCGATTCTATTCATATCTCAGCCTGGAACCTGTTACAAAACTTGTACCCTTTGCGCAGAACTCCTACGGCTAGGTTACATCTTTTGTTCGGTTCTTAGAATATACCCTTCCCACATACAACCTTATTACGACTGGACCCAAAAGTCACCAGGGACAGCGGGGCATGACCTATCATTAAGGTAAACGCTCGGCTACCCTCTTCGTCTACTTGCATGCATACAACATATCTCTCACCCTTCCTAATTTCCTTTGCTATCTTTTCGACTGCTTCTGTTCTTTCGTCCCGTTTATACAACTTCCAACTCTCTTTCGATTATTTTTCTTTTGCATTTCCCTTGTGGCTCGGTTACACCACCATTTCTCCGTTTTGTTATTATTATTCTGCAGGCCCGCGGATTCCGAATGTTCACCATGGACGAACCTTTCTATTCGAGACCGAGTACTAACACCTGCATCAGACGTCGTAGATATCGTCTTGCGTCTATCACATCGCCATTGAGCCCGATCCACGAAGCATCGCATGCATCTGATTCCTGTCCATCGCCTCGACTCTGTAAAACTGTAGAGACCCGACGCTTCAGACGCAACTTCCACAAACGACAGATCCTCACCCGCAAAAGACGAGAAGAAAACTTACTCGAGGCCCTTTTATCACCGATATTTCTGACGGAAGAAGAGTCATACCATCTCTCGGCTTTGAGTATGGATGTCGAAATGACAGGAGGGGAGACGTTGGGCGGCTTAGGGTTTAACAGCTTGACAAAATCATTTATACCTTCGCCAGGTCATCTACATCCTCGACATCAGAAGAACGACAGTCTATCGTCGACATCTGCGGCTTCGTCTACAAATTCCTCCCCGACAACAACAGTTTCTACTGCCGAATCGTCATCCTCAGCAGAGGACAAATCCCCTGCATCTTCTCCCGACTCACCTCGTAACATTATACCGTTAGGGGTCTTCTCGAAACCTAGCCTGTCATCCCTGAATACGTCTTCAGCGATGGCGAGCTCGCCGAATCACCCCTACCGATCTCTTTCTCCTATCAAAAAGGCCAGGAATACGAAAAACCTTTCCCTAAATATGTCGGGAAGTTCGAGCAGACCCGGCACCGCATCATCATTCCAAAGCAACTCGAGCTTGAACGACAATAATCGATCATCGTCTGCTCCATCCTCACCTGGTTTTATCCTTCCCAGCACGATGCCAAGGAGGCGCCCTAGCAACTTGGGACTCACTATTAAACTACCTGGGCCGGAGAAGTCGATACAAAAATCAACCCGACCCAGCTTACGGCATCATGTATCCTCACCCTCGCTATTTACTCCGGGAGGCCAAGCGAAAACATTGTCCGGTCGACCATCCCGACTCTTCACACCGCCAAACCATTTCTCTCCGGTCGAGAGTGTGTCTTCCCAATCCTTCTCAGCACAAGTTCCTTCTAGCCCTATTGAAGCCCCTGGACCAATAATAGAGATGGACGAGGAAGACATCGCTATGATGGAAAATGACGGCGAGGGACCAAAGTCTCCGGCTTACCCAAATGGACCTGCCTGCATTTACGAACCAAATGTCTTTCTATTCTCTGAACCGAATGCCGACATGGCGAGGAATTTTGACATTGTTATCAATGTAGCACGCGAAGTGGTCAACCCTATCAAGAAGGAGGCCGAGAACCTTGCGCAAGAGAAACTCCTGTCACCGCCTCTAGCGACAGCGTCGACAGCGGATAGCTTTATGACGGCCTTCGAGTCCCCACAGGGATCGGGCTCCGAGGCCACCACACCGAAGCCCACACCGCAAAAGAAGGACCCGGAATACATCCACATGCCGTGGGATCACAATACCCCCATCGTTGGCGACCTGCCAAAGCTCGTCGAACTGATCAAACAGAAGAGCAGCGAGGGCAAAAAAGTGTTGGTGCACTGTCAATGCGGTGTGAGCAGATCGGCGAGTTTGATTATCGCTTATGGCCTGTTCATGAACCCGCGTCAAACCGTGCAGGAGGCGTACGACTTTGTAAAACAGCGCAGCAAGTGGATTGGTCCAAACATGAGTCTCATCTACCAACTTTCCGATTGGAGAGCCAAGCTGGCGGCGCAGAATAACGTCGGACGAGCCGGTAAGGGTTCCATGCGAGGTGGTGCCAATGGCATCGCTCGACCAAAACTGGGACACCCTTCCCGAGCTGCGAATAGCTCGGATCCAACTCCCTACACGCCAGAGCTAGACGAGCCAATGACAGCCCCCTTGCCATATATTCCTGGACAGGTTGCACCGCCACGACCTCCATCACCGGACCCGAGGGATTTCCCCATGCCGATGAATATTCAGACAAGGAACGCTGATGGTGGAATCATCACCGGTATTGAGCCTGGCCCGATGTCTGCTCCTCCTGGAATGATTAATATTCCTGGAACCGCATCGGTGACAAACCACGGTCTCGGATGGGGCTCCGGTGACGCGGCGACGGGGTATGTTCCACCGCCGCTCCCGCCGTCCTCCTCTTTCCCACGAGACCAGGAGAATGACACTGTTGGAGATCTCGTCGGCTTCCCTGCTAGGAGAGGTAGCGACCAAGGTGACCTGCCGCCGCCCACGCCGTCCTTCGCACCAAAGGGTGGCATGATCTTTGAAAAGCGGCAACTCCGAAACAGGAACAGGAAGCTGTTACAGTCGCTCCGCGCTGAAGAGAGCAGCATGCCACCCCCTAGTCCTGTGACATCCTCCAACCCAGGCAGCCTCCTTCCCTCTCACTCTAATGGTTCTCCGCCACAACGGTCTCACTCGCCTCAGCCAAGCATCAAAGCAATCCTTCCAAAGTCTTCTGGACTTGCTGCTCTGAGAGCGAAGAAGAACAAGTCTGAGTTATCGCGCGCGATGAGCGAGCAATCAGGTGTGGTTCGTCGTGCAGAAATTTCAGCTGCACGCCCTAATCCGGAATTCCACCGTCGATTCCCGAGTATTCTGTCTAGCATTGACGAGCCGCCTCCGACTCCCTCGTTCACCCAGCCTCCCAGCTCGTTTGGATTTCCGATGAGAACACCGACAATCACTGGCAAGTCACACTCTGACAGCCATGTTATGACACGGAGCCGAGTCGCAGCTAACGCCTCCTCCACTTCTTCTCTTTCCTCCAGCTTCCCAGGACCAACCCCTTCTATATCTAACGAAGTAGCCAGTCCCGTCGACCAGCCCATGTCCGGAACTGACAATCTTGATGGGGTCGATCTCTTTTCGGATCCAAGGAGTCCGGTGAACCAACATGATACATTACCCACCATTCGAAGCATTTTTGACGTTCTGTAGAAAACTCGCTCGTTGCACAAAAAGGATACCACTTGTCTTTTTCTTTATCCCTCAAAATATTTCGATTTCTGCTTTTGTCTACTGGAGCTTTACTCGGCGGGTTGTCTTTTATTCCCTTTACCAAAAATATATACAACGGGTGTTTACGTGCTTGTCATTTCATTTGGCCTATTCTTCACCTTCGCTGTGAATACTTTTTCTCCTTTGCAAAATGGGTTGGGGTCCTCTATTTATTTATTTTATTCCTTTACCCGGAAAATATATCTCACAGAACCTCCGTCTGGACGCTCGTTCATCACGATATGGTCTCTTTTCGACTCCTTTTTTAATGCTAGCGCGCAAACTACAAAGCAGATGGTCCGGAAAACCGAAAAGCACTACAATTGGGAAAAATGCTAAAAGGGCTAACAGAGAAAAAGTTAAAGCGGTGAAAATGAGTTCTTATTATATTCCCTTCGAATCTCCTCTTCGCTTTCTCTCTTTCCCTTTTACCTCCTAAACTAGGTTTCATAATCTCATCTATACTGCGTGTTATCTTTTCTCTTCCCTTATTTCGTTTGGTCTTTAGCGTCTAAACATTGTCCTTTCTGTTTTTCCTTTCTCGTTCAATTACTTGATCATAGCTGTCACTTGTCGGTTTACTGTTTTTCCTTTTAAAAATGCATACATTATATGGGTTTCGTCTTTATTCCTTTCCTTTGTTATTACCCACCTCGTTACCTTTTGGAGATGGCTTTCTCCTCTTTTCTTTTCTACTTGATACCAAGGAATTTCCCTGTCTTCTCATTTCCTTTTCAAGATCAAAACAAAAACAAAATCCTACAACTTAGCTAGCTCGCCAGGCAGTTTACAAAACCTTCGAGGAAAGGTTTTGTCGTTATTTTAATGCTGGACACAAAAAGGAATTGAATATAACAAGAAAAACATCTCTCAATCGCTCAATAAATATTTGGTATCGTAAACTATTATTTCTCATCAGGTTAAAGAAGCCACCTGCGCGTAAAGACGATTGTGATTCTTTCTACCTGGATCAACTAATGTGTCTCTCGACACATATCACGAATGTTGAACCACTCGAGTCCTCTGTTTTCTATAGATATCAAACCACTTCTACACTGAGGTACCACATCTATAAATTATTGATACGAACCCGTATCCCAGGTATAAATAATACTATTCTCGAAAACCACAGTCCATCCACGCCGACGATGATAGTAAAAAAAAAAAGGAAGAATTCATATGAAAAGCCATGCAATAGAAACAGAAATAGATACTATTGGTTCGAACCGATCGGATTACATATACGACGCAAAAGAACCGAATCAACGGCCGATCACGGGAGCAGGAGCCTAAGGAACACCCCACAGCCGGCGGGGGAGGGGCGAGCGAGTATGCAAGTGATGTAATGGGAAGTAAGGTCGCCTATGAGGCTCATAATAGAGCTCACCCACCCACCCCATATTTCTCTGCAGGTACCTGACGAGGATTTTTCCTTTTTTTCTTTTTCTTTTCTCTGCCCCCATCGTTCTTTGGTCTTTACTCCTTGGATGTATTGATGTCGTCTTTTTAGGTGGGGAATTAAAATGTACGTGGGGGAAAGCAACTGGGTTGTCAGATTTTTGGGACAAATTGGTAGATCTTTTGATTTGATATCGACCGAATGAGGGAGGGAGGGATAGTGGCCGAGTGGGGTGAGTGCAGTCGCAGAGCGGGATGGGGAAAGAGGGATCGTAACTGATGCATGGGTCTGGGTAACGGATTGTCCGGCGGGCGTTTTAATTTGGGTTAGAACCGACCCGGAGGGGGGTAACATAGATGATCTCTGGGGTATGTCGGTCAGTAGATGGATAGGGCAACCCTGTGGCTATGTATCATCGCGAGAAGAAAAAGCAGTGTGGGAGTATATAGACAAGGGTTTACAAGACTTCTTTTGGTCATTGGGAACAGCTGTGATGCTTCCTCGTGGAACGGTCGGGACGGTTAGTGCGGCAGAGGAGGCTATTTCTCGATAGGTAGCTAGCTTTGTATTTTAACTTCTATCTTGTTTTTGTTTATTTCTATTTGTAGATATTGAGTTATCGTCACGATAGAGGATTAGAGACTTAGGTAGCGCGTGCATTCCTTTGATAACGGAATCTCATCGAGTAATTGGAAGAAACGATATGCATCTCATGATAGGTGCAGCTCCGCAAATGACATATCGGAAGGACGGATTAATAAGGTACGACAATGCATTTGCCGTTGCATGGAAAACCTGGGCTGAGTTCGCCAGAGCCAAGAAACGGAATCTAGGGAAACCATAGGGATCGATCGAGCCCCGTTTTAGAAAGACGATTAAATTCAACAAATAAAGTTGGAAAAGCAAGGCGAAAGGTCGCTTGACAGGCGTACAAAGACGTCAGAGCACATCATATTCGAACTAGCTAGCTTAGAGATACGAATATTGATCCAAGATTTAAGAAACCACGGATTGGACGTGAACCGGACATTGCATCAATGACATATACATTAGAAGAGAAAAAAAGGTGTAGGGCATTAAATGAGCGTCTTAAGTTGTTGGGGGGAAGAACAGAGCTAGTGCCGCTTTTGGCTCCAAGGAGGGGCTAAAATATCGATACGCATAATGAGACGTCAATTGAAGATGCAACCATTATAGCTACTTAATGGTATGCGCAGTGCCTGTATAAGTGATAGGTTGAATGCCAGAAGTTATGGCCTCTAAGAGAGTGAGAGGAAAACTATTATATCGACAAACGAAAATCCCACCAGTTGTTCCCTTGTGACACCTGAACCCCAAACCTTGAACGAACGGCGTTTCCTTCCCTTCCTGGTTGAAAGGGTATATAAAAAACGAAATAATATAATGAACGGACCATGGCGGGCCTTGGGGTTGCTCACGCTATGCATGCATGCCTTCATGCAGGCGGGGGTAAACGCCTGCCTGCCTGTCTTGGTCTTGCTTTCTGGCGTCCGGTACTTGGTGGCTATTTTTCGTACATATGTATGTAGTGTGTGTGCGTGTGTGTGTTTTTGTTTTAGTGTTTTTTTCTCTGAGTACCCCCACGATGAGAGTTGAAAAAGAAACTGGGGGATGGGGAGGAACCACCAGGAAGTAGGCGAGTAGACGTGGTTCCATTGGCTCGTTCGCATGCACATGCAGCAAGCAGAAGTTAGCTCGCTACTAAATTTTTTTTATTTTTTTTTTTTTCAGTTTGCTGGTATTAAGCTCAATTTTTTTTTTAATCTTGGTTTTGTTCGGGGTCGCATAGCCCCACCTTCCGAACCAGATTGCCCCTCATTTTTGTAATATTTTTCAAAAAATTAAAAGTGGAAGAACTGGGAGAAGGAGAGTATAAACTACTGAATAATGAAAACAAATATATCATTAAACTGAGATGGTTTTTCTTTAGATTCTTTATTTTTCTTTCGCTTGCAATTGACAGGAAATGGAAAGGTGTATCGCCAGAGCCGTAGTCTATAAGAGAACCCCCACCATGATGGAAAAAAGTCTTAAAGGAAAAAGGAAGTATTAGAGAGAATTTGGAAGGAAATGGACACCCCTGAACACACAAGGAAAAGTATATGCAGGAAAAGTGGGAAATACAATTGAAGATTTCGCAGGCGATCTATGGTCTTTCGTGTTGAAGGAGATAAAAGGGAAAACGGGAACAGCGCTGCTCTAGAATATACCTGTACCGTCCGTTAGTAACCGATTGGAGGAGTACAAATGGGGGAATCAGAGGAGCCAATGGACCCTTTTGATAGTTTTTAATCCATCATTGCTTGTATGATGCATGATTCGTGGCCGAGACAGAAGCCATGCATGATGCAATCAGATGGAACAAAAGTGAAATGATATCCTGCGAGGGGGAGAAAAGGAATCAAAAACAGGTGCTGATTAAAAACTTACCGATGGAAAGAAAAATATGACCCAGCAGTGACCGAAACGAGAGAGAAGGAGACGTGATTGGAAAAACTGAGAAAGAAAATTTTTTCAACAGCCGCAGCTACCATTCGCGGACCGAGCCGTCTGGACCGTAAAATTCGAGGGCACGCCAGGCTTTACAGTTCTTGGAAACCTTACGGACTTCCTCCTCGTCCACCTCAATGCCCAACCCCACACCAGTTGGGACCAGGACATACCCATCCTTGACATCAAAGACTTTCGGGTTTTTGAGGTAGTTTAGCAGATCGTAGGTGCTTTGGTGCATGCTATTGTAATGGATACCGAGCGACATTTCCTGGATGACGAAATTCGGGCAAGTGGCATCGATCTGTAGGGCCGCGGCCAGCGCGATTGGTCCGAGAGGGCAGTGCGGGGCGATGCCGACATCGTACGCCTCACACATCGCGGCGATGCGACGAGCTTCGCTGATCCCTCCACAATGGCTGACATCAGGTTGGAGGATATCAATAGCGGAAGCTTCGAGGAAAGGCTTGACATCCCAGCGGTGGTAAAGACGTTCTCCAAGTGCAATTGGGATGGTGGTCTGGTTGGAGAAATGCTTGATTCCCTCAATATGCTCAGAGAGAAGTGGTTCCTCAATGAACAGTGGCTGATGTGGTTCAAGGAGCTTTGCAAGCTGTTTCGCCATTGGCTTGTGGACTCGGCCGTGGAAGTCAAGCCCAACATCAAGGCCGAGCTTCTTGACCGCTTCCAATCGCTTCACTGAAGCTTGCAAAGCAGCTGGGGAATCCAGCCAACCCAAGTCTTCCGTAGCATTCATCTTGATCGTTTTGAAACCTTGAGCGATACGAGTTTTCCTGTAAAACCACCCGATATGCGTGTCAGCGGCTGGTTCGCACCATATCTCTGCTACCCTCGTAAAAACTTGGAGTCCGTACGTACCCTTGCGCTTCGACATCGGCAGGACGGTCTCCACCAATCCATGCGTACACCTGACACTTGTCTCGAACCTTTCCACCAAGCAATTGATAGACGGGAACACCCAGCTTGCGTCCTGCTCAAAAAGAAATACTATGGTCAGCCGTCTGACACACGTGGAAGACTCTTATGGAAGCTCTAACCTTTTAAATCCCACAAGGCGATGTCTAGCCCTGCGAGAGCGGACATGAAAACTGCTCCCCCACGATAGAAGCCCAAGCGCCAGGCGGTTTGCCAGATGTGCTCGATTTGGCTGCGCAGACAAAAGTTGATTAGTCGAAATGAATCAATAAGGTCACCCCACGCAGGCTGGATCACTTTTTTCTCAAAATCTCAGAATATACAAAGTGAAACTTACTCGGGATCATAGCCGACAAAGCGGATTGTGAGCTCTTCCAGAGCTCCCTCAACAGCTTCAGTATGGCCTTCAAGCGTGGCTTCGCCCCATCCGTATTGGCCATCATCAGAAGAAACTTTCACAAAGAGCCAACGGGGCAGAACGCGAAAGTACTCTATCGATGTGATTTTCGCCATGATTGTATGTGTATGTGGTATTTTTCGAAAAGAAAAAAGAAAAAGAAAAAAGGGTTGATGATTTGTCGTATGCGTGTATGGAGGGGTGGCTTTATGAGGTGTTCAATCGTTTGACGTGCTTGGCTGGTTGGTTTGTTATATCAACGTGCGCACTGGTGAATTTTACGGACCACTGCGGAAGGACAAGAAGAGAGGAGTATTATGTGGTATGAAGAGAAGAGAGAAGGAGGAAGAGGATAATAAATGGGAGGTTCTTATAGAAACGGAGTGGTGTCGGGCGCGGGAAAAAATAATTGAGTAGGAGAGCGAGGTATCAGAGCGCAGAGGACGGAAAAATCTAGGCAGGGTTGCAATGGAGAATAAAATGCGACTTCTTGCATCCAAGCCAGAGAGCCCCGGGGCAGTATAAATACGTCGGGGGGTATGGTGGAGCAGCAACAGCACTGTTAGTACGATGATGCGAGAGGAAGAAAGAAAAGGGGAAGAAGGCGAAGAAGAGTAGCAAGAGGAAGAGGAGGTTGCCAAAGGCTTGTCCGTCTCGAGTTCTCGTTCTCTTGCTCGTGCGTCAACAGGGCATGTTGGCCGGTATCTTCCCTCTGTTGAGGGTAAGTAGGTTGCTTCTCGAGGGGAGAAGAAAAAAGGGACCCATATCCTGATTTTTCCCGCTATGGCCCCGCTAACGTAGAGATAGCCCAGGAACTCCCAGGAGCGTCCGTCTGAACCCACGGGATAAAATGGGACATGGTCGTGGTGCGAGTCGGAGAGGAGTTTCAAAACGTATGACCCGAGTGAATTCTCGAAGGATGCCTCCGAATAATTCCAATGGCAAGGGTTTTTATTTTAGCTACCGGTTCAACAATCGGAAAAACCAGCCAGTACCTCAAACTGGTCTAGAAGGCCGGACAAAATAGCTGCTTTGCGTCATGATGGAGCACCTGGCGCTGATTGAGATCTGTGCGAGCTGCAGCTATTGGCGCTTGATTATGCTCCTTTGCTCTTTGCTTCTTTCTTTTTCGTTAGCCCTATCCCCCTAGCTGGTTCTCTAACCTAGCTCATGATCCCCCAATTGTATTTCGCAATCTATATAATGCGCACCATCGCCGGCTCCTTGTGAACAGCTTGCAAGCAGATATTGGCTAAAGGACGACAGCTCCGCTGGAGGATTTCGAATGAGCCGGGTGCCGGAGCTAGGACGGGTGGGTCTCTTTTCCTTTTCTTCGAAGCTACCCAACGCAAAGCGGTGTTCAGTTTGCGCCAGCATATCTCCATGCAACTGATAATCCGGCTTAGCGAATTAATGATCTCCATCTTGCAACATGATCCTCAAGATTGGGAGATGCAAGTATGGCCTTTCCTTTTTCGAAGTCGAATCAAAACAACATCTCCATGGTTTAACCTTCCGGGGGACAACCAGGAAGTATGCATGAGGATAGACAAGCCCGCCATTTTTGATTTCAGTTTGCTCTAGGGGCAGGCGCAGAAACAAAAAAGAAGGTTCGTTGACTGGTACAGAAGCGAAAACGATCTGCCATGTGGCGGGGTCTTGACAGGGATCTCGCTCCGGAGGTGACGATTTCTTGGGACCTCTGTTAAGAGTATCTTGATCTCGCTAAATGTTCAAGGCTTCAACCGAAATTCTGTATGGGCAGGTGGTGAATTTGCGATAGCATCACGGTAATTCTTCTGTTGGCCTTGTGAGCTGGACACGAATGCTTTATTTTCTTCTTTTCTTTTCATATCGCTATTGGAGCAGGCGGTCTGGTTGGCGCTCCCCCTTAGCTGCAAAGTGGAATGGTGCCTGGTAGGCAGTTCTTTTTTCCTATACTCTTTTTCCAAAATTTTCTTTCTTGCCAACCTATAAGAGGAATTGCTATTGAGAGGTTCGCGATAAGAGCCGTTTTTTGGGGATTAGGCGTGACATAGGCAGAGATAATGCTGGGGAGAGTCATTTAGCTCCATGCAGACTTCTTAGCTTCGTGTCGGTCGAACGGTTTGGTAGTTGCACAACCGTTGAAACAAAACTTAGGAGGCTTTTTTTCTTTCCTTCGGTTTCCTGCCAGGCGTTCATTGTATGGGCTAAGCTCTATCCGGCCAGATCGAATGGGCGCAGAACGAAGCTTCCATGTCAACAACCATGAACGCTGTAAAACCTAACATTTTGGAAAGGAAGGATAGACAGTTAGAACCTTTTATCCTTCTGGCAGGGTGAATGCTAGCCCTTCAGCGGTTGTATAGAAGAAACAGCTAGCGACTAGCTTCATTCTTGGAGGGGCTTCTGCTGAACATGTAGCCGAGGCGACGAGTGAGAAGGGCTGGGAAAAGGAAAAAGTTTTTTTTCTTCTCTCACGCATGGTGCATATCAATTGCTAGTTGAGCGAGAACCTGCGTCCCTGCATGCCGTCGTATCATGTGATCCCCAGAGCTGCAAAAGATGGGAAAATGTTCTCTCTTGCATCGAGACGAGAGTTATCGATGCCACTCTCCGAAATAGGGATCTGGCTGGACTGTGTTCATCGGCCTCCGAGGAGGGAGGGGAGAAGCGTCGGTCACACACAGCGGCGCACACACACAAAAATGCAAGAGAAGAACGGCGTCTTCGTCGGTTGATTTGCTGACTGCTTCTGGTGATATCCTCATGTGTTCACGGTTCGAGCCGTTGTGAAATTTCGAAGGGGGGGACGGGTTTGTGGCATCTTAACCGGTCACGCCATGGATCCGGAGCTCCATCATTTCTGCACTCCGGAACCGAGTTTAAGCCACCGGCTTTTTTGGAACGATGCAAAACCCTATCTATCACCGCTCGCTCTGTGATATCGGCTTCTATAAGTACTCTGGCGGAGAGTGTTTGGGTTTGTATGCGACAAGGCACGGTGCACAGGAGGCCTCATGCGGTGCCGTGATAGCATTGAGATATAGATATCGATATGGATATATATCAATCCAACCCTATATGCATTGCATTTGCCATAAGTAATAAACGGGACAAGCCCCCAGCCTGGCTCGCTCGCTCCGCTGACGGCTGGCTAAAAGTGAAGTCGTCGTCGGTACTTTAGTAAGAACATCAGCGATACGAACGGGGTGACAAATATACCATCGTCGGGGCCGACTCGCATACCTGCCCACAGCCCGGCTGGCTGATAATATGTCAAATCGCCCTCCTCGATCCAAACGATCGGGGCCCTGTTATTGGCTCAGCATGCATCCGGCAGGTCCTCGCTGTGTTTGAGGGCCCAAAATTACTGCAACGGGAAAGAAATGCCCTTTGAAGGTCCAGCGGTCGAGTTCTCGCCCTGTCCGGTGGGCAATCTTTAGTCTGTTCGCCCCGTCAAATCAAATCGGTTCGGACGGCGGGCAAACCACACTCCAGCAAATCATCATCAACCTCCATAGATCAGACTCGACCGCCGCCGCCGCACCTCGCTCGCTCGCTCTCTCGACCCCGACGACGACCTGCTTCGGCCCTCAGATGCTCGCAAACCGGGCTCTCTCTCAGGACCTCTCGCCGTAGCCCAGCCTGTGGTCGCCTTCTCCATGATCTGAGGTGGGTGGAATCGCCCTTCTCCGCTGCCCTTATCCGATATCCTCAGGCAACGAACCGCCCGGCGCTCGTTTCCCTCCTGCTTCTGCGACTGCTTATGCCTCTTCGGTCCTGCTGACAGGGTGCAATAAGCGATATAAGCATATCTTCACTCGATCAGACCCGTCTGCGACTCGCCGTAACCCCTATTCTTCCATGCCGCCTGCAAATCCGCCGATTGTAAGTCCGACAAGAGCCCTCGCTATCACACAGCGTCACACTGTATATCTTGCCTCCGTATCTCCCTGCCTCGCTCCCTGCCCCTAGGAGGCGGCGGCTCGTGGCTGCCTGCAGCCGGGTTCGCAATAAATAGAAGGCTCTCTGCAAGTGAAGGAAAGGTACATGCATCAGTGGATATCTTTTGATGCCTGTCATTATTGAGATCAGACCAAAAAAAATAAAAATAAAACCCGAACCTAGAGAGAGAAACCAGGAAACTCCACTGCTTTGCGCACGCAGAGAGATAACTAGCTAGCTAGTTTTTTTTCATGCAACCGCCTGCGAGCAGGCATTCCAACAGGGCAGCAGCTGGGGAGGGTGGAAACCTTTTTTCAACGAGCTTTCTTTTCTAGGTTTGGACCGAATCGACTGACATGTCTGGTGCGCTGGCTTTGCAGGAACTCCCTCCTATAACCGCTTATCTGGACCTACTGGAACCATCGGTGGCCCAACCTCATCACCAAGCTGACGGCCAGCATTCCCAGCAATCACAACATGCAAATATGCAGCCTACGACGGTAGCCAATCCCTCCGAATCACGACCTGTCAGGTCAAGGCGCGAGTCTCTGCAACCATCGAGGCCGCGGGCTGCTCGAACTCCGCCTCCGTCCTCGATAGTCAATGCAATCCCACCCATGGGCATAGTTGATCGAGAAGGCACACGGGCAATCGAAAACGCTGTCGATTTAGCGCATCGAGCCTTGGAAGAAGCCACTAGCTTTGCCAGACACTCCGCCAATCGTAGAAGCAGAGAACGCCAGAGATATCAAGAAAGCTCGCCCCCTTTATCTCGAAGATCAATCGAAGAACGAAACAACAGTACCAGCAGCAATAGTATCAGCAATAGCAATAGTAACGCCAATAATAACAACAACGATAGCGGCAGCGGCAGCAGCAGCAGCAGCAGCAATAGTGGGTACGGATCTCGGCCCACAATCCTCAGACCTGGCGAATCCCAGTCGCTGTACGGCTGGGCTCCACTGACCGCCCCATCTACCAGCACCCCACAAGAGAACACAAACTCTCAGTCTCTTCAAAGAACCGCCACCACGTCATCTTCTTCAGCATTCGAAGCATTGCTACGGAGGGACATTCTACCCCGGGCTCCGAGCCCACCTCGAAGGCGGCAGACTCAAGCAAGCCCCGTCAATGCAGCTCCCGGTTCCACGCCTCCGCCGTCTCGTCCTCTCCGCCAATTCACGCTGCTTGGTAATCCTGCCCTCGAACGAACAAATTCGCAATCGACAAGCTCGCATATATCACAACTGCCGCCAAGACGATGGCAGGAATGGCTAGACGCTATGAACGGCTATGATGACGACCGAGATGCGACTCCAGCCGTGCAACCGCAGCAACCCCAATCACAAAGGATACCTACCAACAGAAACCGAGCTACAAGCAATGCCGCTCTGATGCGAGAAGCTCGGACCGCAAGGAAGCAGCCTATCGAAGAAGCTATCAAATATCTAACTAGAATTCAGGACAAAGGATTTCATTGGACGATAGACGAAGCCGAAGGCTTGATCTCCTGCATCTACGCCAACAAGGTCCCGGAAAACTGTCTCGACTTTATCACCGACACGAACACTCTCTACGTAGCGCCGACCTCATGGCTAGCTGCCGGCAGCATTTACACGGGCGCTCAATATGCGACCCATCAAAAGCAGCCGCAAGCTGCCAGCTTCCGCGCAAATGACCCGTCCCGTCTAAACGGGAACGGTAGCGCCGGGAACATTGACCTCCCGCACACCCTCGCTACCGAACGGAAAGATACTGAGGAACACTGGAACGTAACCGTAGTGATACAGGAGGTTGATCATGCGCGTAACCGCATCTCCGGATCCATGAGGGCCTATGATGTTCCAGATTGGCAGTCGGCGACGGGTACCAGCAGCATCAACACATTCTGGGAAGGGGAAATCATCGATTTTCATAACAACGGACTCGAAACTCTCAACTCGATAATGCCGAGTAACCCGCGAATCGACGGGAACTACTGGAAGAAGCTCGACCCGTTCGCGGGTTATACGGATTCGGAGCTTGCGCAAAAGCTGACGAGTCGGCAGTTTCTTGAGGAGTTGGCGGAGAATTATGTACTGATGCGGTGGAAGGGTGCGTGAATACAAGTCGGAAATCTCCCTTTTTATTACCATATACTGACTTGGGCGTTTTATAGAACAATGTTTTGTTGAGCCTGGTTCACAGGATTCTGGCCTAACCATCACGGGATTCTACTTTGTCAGCCTGGCGAGGAGGACTGGACACATTGAAGGATACTACTACGACCCACACAGCACGCCTTTTCAACGTCTGCAACTTGAACCGTCGCGGACCCGATATTTCCCTGCGTATACGTTTAGATAGAAAAGGATCGCCAACCAGGCCTCACCAAAATCCAGGAAGGATGGATGATGGGAATTTCTGAACACGACCTGGCGATACTCTAAACTATTATTTACGGACTTTTCTTATACTCGTTCATTCAGACTCTAAGATATAATCTGCTAGTCATTTGAACACTCTCCTGCATTTAAATTATGACGAAACAACTACCGCATTATTGTCTGCTACCTGCGGATCAGTGCCTTTGGGTAGATTGGAACACGACTCTTCTTGCGTCCTCCGATTCTAGCCTGAGTTTGCTCGATCTTCGTGAATCCGTTCTTCTACTACTAGCTGAACCCTTGATTCATTGAGAGCTTCTTTTGGTGTCTCCCTTCAACATCACTACGGTACACCTATATACGATTATCTGACGAAGAGAGAAAGAAAAGACGAAAAGAAAAAAGACAAAAAAAACATTTTAAACCTTTCTTGTACCATCATTCTGTCTATTTCATTTTAACTTGACGAATGTCGTTGGACCGTGGGTGTGGGCGTTTCTTTATAATTTTTACAATATTGTCTTAACTTTGGTTGCTTTGAACACAAGATGATGACGTTTTGAATCACAGGCGTTTCTTTCCCTGTTGGCGTTTTTGCTGTCTAAAAAAACCGATTTGGTGTTATTGAGCTGTTTCCTTTGCTTGACAAGCGAAAAGGAATAACGCGCAATAACTCTTTCTGAATTTTTATTTATTTCGTTACATTCTTTTTTATTGCGCTTCTGTGCTTGAAGCTTTACACGTGCCCTCCCTCTGATCAGACGACAGAGGGTTGCGTTATAAGAAAAGTTGTTTTTTTGGGACCACCTCCCAGTCTGTCCTTTAGTGCTTGTTATCTGTTGGTCTTTTCTTACATCTTTCATTGTATAACTTGAATTTCTCTAGGTTTCCAAAAGGCAAAGCGGTCGTATCAGAGGCGGTCTTGCCGTGGTATTGGATTTTTTTGATCACTCTATAATCAGTGAGAGAACCGAATCGACAGGAAAGAGAAGACGAATGGAGCTGGGCGTATATTTTATGAGTATACTTTCAACGGTTTTCCTTTATAAACCTTTCTCTCTTACTCTCTTACCCTCTTTCTCTCTTTCCCTCTCACTTGCCTTTCTATTTCTTGTTGCTGTCTTTTGATATTTCGTTTGCTTCTTACGTGTACCCTAGATATTCAAATTAGCAAATGATTCATTCGATGTTGTTCCATATTTGGGATTGGATTGGACAAAAAAAAAGATGTAATATATGTATAGATAGTACAAGGATACCCCTTAGACAGTATAAAAGATTACAGGCAGTAAAAAGGGAAGGGAAAGGGGTGTCATTTTGTAAGGTCTTATATTGACCAGCATATTTCTATTTCATGCCTTTTTTACACATTTGATATATGCTGACAACCCTTATTCGTTTCTACTAATACAAATTCCATATATCTATATATTTGCCAATGACCATAACGGAAGGCTTAATTTACTAATCAATAAATACTAATAATAACACGTTTATATCTACCTTTATCTAGTGTAGGGAAATCAGATCTTAATCTCTTTACTTCCACATCCTTCCCACCAATTCCTACAACTCCGGTGTCCCCAGCCCGCGACCCACCGTTCCTTCCCGTCGATGTCCTTCCCGTCGCCCACGGAGGCCGTAACGCCATCACCCACCCCGTCCTCTTTCAGTTTCGCGATGCGGTCCATTGGTCCTAATCCGCACAACCAGCAGAATTCATCTTTGGCAGTGGATACCGGTGGGGTATTACTGTTACTCCTTCTTCCTGCGGGTGAGCTGCCTTTCCCACCTAAAGAGGGTTTAGAAGAAGAAGAGGTGGTTTGAACGGGCATGTCGACGCTGAATTCAGGGACCACGAGGCCCATGCCTCTTACTACGGCGCGGAGAGAGCCGAGAATGTCGGAGTATTCGCGGACGCATTCTGAGATCTCGCGGTCGTCTTTTAGGATGTCTGATTTGGAGGTGGAAGCCAGGGATGGGGATGAGGATTTGGGTTTTGGGTAGTTACGCCGGGGTCGGATGCGTTTGGAGGCGATCAGGCGCCCGGTTACGTGGGCGGTGAGGATTATTCCTGTGAAGGAGGCCTTAATACGGGGATCGGCGGTGGAGGAGGAGGAGAGGAGGCGCTGTTTGGCGGGGTAGGAGAGGGGTTTTAGGCGGGTTAGGAATGGGAGCGGGGAGAGGAGTTGAGTTGTTAGGAGGGGGAGGAGACGGTGGAGGGGGGGTGGTGGGTGAGAAGGGTGGGAGTGGTTTGGATTTGTAAGGGTGGAAGAGAGAGAGAAGGAGGGCTGTTGCGGGGGCGGAGTGGGGACCCGCGGGGTGTAGATGAATTGGCCGAAGTCGTCGTCCGGGGAGGAGACGGTCAGTTGGGGTTTCTGAGGTTCTGGCTGTTGGAGTTCGAACAGGGACGAGGATGGTGCAGGGCGGGGTTGGTTCGAAGCTAGCGTTGATGTTGGAGAAGAGGAGGAGATATTGCTGAAGGGGCCGAATGTTGGATTCGAACTGGGAAGAGGTTCCTCTGCAAAATCTCCAAAGTCGTCAAAATCGTCGTCTGCGACAGGGTTTTGCTGGGGAGATGCTGAGAATAATGTCGTGCTGACCGGTTGAGGGGTTGACGGCTTAGAGGAGAACGGCGAGGAGGATCCCAGGCCTGAGATTATGGCTTCGGAGCTGGCGGCCTGCAGAGGAGGACGGGGGGGTTGAAGCGAAGTCGACGAGGAGAGGTTCGATTGATGTTGATATTGAGTTTGCGCCGGCTGGCTGTTGTATTGACCACCGAACTGATTGAACTGACTGAACTGACTGCTACCGTAATTAGCAGGCTGAGCGGTGCTATTCGAACTAATGGTATTCTGCGAATTGCCAGCCGGTTTCGCATCGAAAAGCCCGAAGAGGTCGTCGAAGGCCTGGGATTTGGGCCGGCTGGTTTGCGGCGCGGCGGGCGCTGGGGCCGAGAAGGCGGAAAATGTGTTGTTGGACGTTGTCGAGGCGGCGGACGAGAAGTCCCCAAACTCGCCAAGCAGGTCGCGCGACATGGCAGCGGATGGACGGGAGAAGACGGACGGAGACTGACAGCTGCACGATGCGCGCGAGATCGATGTGGCAGATTAAGGGAGAAGGATCTTGCAGGCGGCCGGGTGTCGTTATCAGATTATTCTGCAGGAAGGCGCCGGGCGAGCTGGGGCTCGTATAGCTGTTATTACTGGATGGGGTCCTTTGTGCAACAGAGGATGGACCCCTGACAGCCCTGGACGGAGACGAAGGCTGACGATAGATAGTAATAGTAATAATACCGCTTGGGATGTGGGGGTTCTCTCTTGCACTTTGCCTTATATAATTGTATTTATATCCCTCTTGAAAGCCTCCAGGTAATTGTGAGCGTTCTGAGGCAGCCAGCCCGAGCCACAATATCTGAGATGGAGAGCCTCAAGCCACAGGTAGCTTGCCTGCCTGGCGTGCCTATCCTAACCGCCTATTTGTGAGGCCGTCCCAACTTGAAGCTTGATACTTGTTGATACAAGTTCAATATCGTATCAACTAGTGCAGCACCAGCGAGCAGACCATGCCGGATGAAGGTGGTAGGGAGGAGAAGCTGCCAGTCATTTGACCACATTAGCACGAGCCCGGCCACGCCTTCTTGATAGAACGGGAATCGACTTACGAGCACATCAAAATCCACATTCAAGCCAGCAGATGGATGAATGTTGGCCTGCTGGGAGATTTGAAATGGGTGCGGCTTTCATCCGAAGCGGCAGGGTTTAGGGGAGGACAGGCACCCTGGTAGCGAGAAGAGCCCTTGCTGGTTGACGAGAGCAAGAACCGGAATTCCAATGTGGAGGCAAAGAATGGCAATCCCAATGCAATGCGTCGTCAGTTGGTTCCCTCTTTTTCTTCTTCCTCCTCCTTTTTCGTGCTCTGGCCAGAGATGTATTGCAATATCGGTGATGACGAGCAGCAATCTGGGCTACCTGGAAATGAGTCCGAGTATATAGTATTTTTGGCCGCATGCGGAGGCCTGCAGCGGTGTATTTCCTTCGAGACTCGGGGAATTGCTGCCAGACGAGCGAGAAAAACTGAACCAGGAGCTAAGCCCGGCCCTGGTCGGTACCTAGTGCCAGAAGGGAGTACCTAGAGCACCTGCCAGTACACACCCCTTCGAGGCAGCTTTTTATTTTGTTGTTTTAGCTTTTCGGACGGTGGCTCGGTCTGTTCGGCCAGGTGGGTTTCCTTCCTCTCGTCTGTTTCCTTGGAATGCAGCCAGCAAAACAGGACGTCGACCTGGCCCGTCAATGAAAATTTTCATGCAGAATTTCCCCAAGAACTGGAATTCTGATATCGAGAGGGAGGAGGTATATTAGATGTGCATCGGGGCCAACCGAGCTAGCCGCCGTCCTTCGTCCTTCCGTCAGCGGGCTCTTTGGACATTGCCATTCCTGACGACTTGCCAAACCCACCTCAGCATGATCCGGTAGCTGTCGCCGCCTTCTTGCCTTCATCCTTCGTTCTATCTGTCCTGTCCTGCTCCCCGTCCGGTGGAGATTTAACAATAGAGTGTATGTAGTGGGGGTGGGTCTTTTACGTCAGTAGTTCTTCTTCGAGTTGTGCGGACGTTGAACTCAACCTCACCTCAACCCAACCCAACCCAACGTCTCCTCCTCAACTTCCCTCCTCCCCTCGTCTGCATCGACATCGGTACCATCGCCGCCCTCCTGCGCGGCCTCATCACCCTTCGCCCTCGTCCTCCTAATCCCGTCGCTCGCTCTCCGCTGCTCCCCCCGTCAAGCGGTTCGACATCCGTTCGCATTCGGAGCTGAGGCGGTCCGCCCAATTGACGGTCCGTTTTTCTTTTCACTCGGAGACAGAGCTACACCCCGGACAACAACCGCCAATATATTCGTCAACAAGATCAAAAGGGAAACCTAAACCATCTTTTCCTCGTTCCATTCGGCCGTCGAGACCGCCCGCAAAATGGTCCACGACGGCAAGCCGCTCGGTAGGTTCTCTTTGCCTTCTTTCTCCCTTTTCTCGCCCGCCCAGTGTCTCTCTCTCTCTCCATTTTGGTACCTACCGTACTCTTTCGTACCTACCGTACCGTGGGGTGAGCTCTCTTCCTGCAGGGAAAGCTGGTCAGATGATGGCACTATTTTGCAAAACACTCGCCAATTGTCCACTACTATCCCATATTATAAGATAAAATTACAGGACTATCCGTTTTTTTCTTTCTTTGGGCTCAAAATTTAAATATTCTTATGTCTTATCCTATTATCGAAAAGACAATAGGAAAAGACGTAAGAAAACAAAAGGCAGAAGAAGAAAAGGGTCTCGGACTAACAAATGGGCCGTTTTCTCGACTCACCAGGGTCTTTGAAAAAGAATAATGCAGGGGCCGACGACTCGCCGCCTTCCTCCCGACTCGCCGCATACCCCGTCCACAAGAGCACCAGTCTCGTCAACCTACCCTCTGCAGTCAATTCCTACCATCCACCCAGGATACGCTTCTCCATCGACACCGACACGGGAGATGTCCTCTCCAGGTACGTTTCTCTCACTTCTTCGCTTGGCTACCTGCGCAACTGTAGCACCTGGTTACGCACGATAATTACACCCGTTCGATCGTATGCTCACAACGTGGAGTGTGTAGGAGCCCCGTTTTGAGTGATGCAGATCACCTTTATTCCTCAGGATTGCGCCGGATCCGCCAACAGATGCCTCCCACTAGCCCAATCCACGCCTCCCACTCATATTCGCTCCCGGGCTCCCGTGTCGGATCCCTCTCAATGTCTGCCTCCCCTACCTTGGGAGCTTGCGAGGACCTCGTCCGCTTCCCTGCCGAGTCCCTGCACTCGTTTTCCTTTGCCCACCAGTCTGAAGATGCCATACACAGCCGGCAGAATGTTCTCAAAAGGAGCATCGAGTTCATGAGAGATCGGCTGGGCTGGGCCGGCTCGAATCCAATGATTGCCAGCGCCCAAGCCAAGGTCGAAGGCGACGAAGAGATGGTTAAAATGATGGAGCTCCTGCAAAAGGCGAACATTCTCCCGGGACCTGAGGCAAAGGACCTTTTGAGCGCCCCATTGACCGGACCAGCTACGGGCCCTGCCATGACCTCGGACACCAATCCGTTTGACAAGAACTTCCAAGCTAGGAATCTCGCAAACTCAATGCCGTCTTCCCCGTTATCACCCCCACAGCCTGATGACCTGATTCCGATGACCGATGAACCGGGAAGTATGGACCCGTCTGAGAGCTTATTCAATTCCCAACCATCCTCTCGAAGCACGACCAACGAATCGGCTTCTACACAAAAGACTTCACCTCCTCCAACCCGGAGAACCAGTTTGAAGCGGACATATACCGATACTTCACCTCTAAGCTTACAGGCAAAGCTATTAGAAGCTCTGGCACAACCTTACCTAATTGGAGAGACACCGTTATCTACTATAGGACAGGCGCCGCCTCTAGGGAGAGGAAGTATCAGCGGCCCAACAGTTCACAACCACAGCAATCGATATGCACCAGCATCCCAAGCTATATTTACAACAACATCCACATATCCGTGGACAATATTAGCAGCTAACGATCTCGCTTGTCTGGTATTCGGAGTCACGAAGGCTGAAGTTAGGAAAATCGGTATCTTGGAGGTTGTCAAGGAGGAACGACGGGAATGGTTGGCCGAGAAGCTGCGGGGACCCGGGCAATACAACCGACAACCCTCGCCGCCACCGATGACATCTCTCCAGCGTGCTCTGTCGAAACCAAAAGCAGCGGCTCGGAAATCGAAAACGGAGGAGTTGCACAATATCGGCCGAGACCCCTCGACCAGAAATATGTCGAATCCTCATCATAACAAGAACAAATCTAGGGGAGTTATCCTTTGCGGAGACGTGGTACCTATCCAGAAGAGAAATGGAAAGGTCGGCGCCGCGAGCCTTTGGGTTAAGGAGAAAAGAACTGGCCTCATATGGGTGCTGGAGGAGATTAACGAGGACTTGGTATACCTAAAGGTTGACGAACACACCGCTTGTTGTTCCGAGCCGCCGAGCGGAGAAACCGAGAAGATTTTCGGAGATAAGCCGATTCCTGCAGGCGAGGACATTTCCAAGCTATTGCCAGGACTTCCACGACGAGACGATGATAATAGTAAAATCGATTTTGGAAAGTTGGGTGGAAACATGCAATACACAGTAAAACATGCTGGTGGATTATCGATACCGTGCTCCGTGGAACACAGGCCGTGGGAGCATCAGCTAAAAATTTCTAGTTTTCCTCATATTGCGGGGATACTGGTACTTTCGGCTTCGTCGTTGGTGATCCAGAGTTCGAATAGTGTCTTTTCGTCGGCCTTGTTCGGGCAGTCGAAACCGGCAGGGCTGCACGTGAACGATCTGCTGCCAGGGTTTGAACGCATGCTTAGGTTTCTGGAGACAGAGGATAAAGTTCAACTGGTAGATGGGATTGTTGTTCCGGAACATTCTTTCAGGAGAGCCAGGGCTATATTAGCACTGAGAGATGGGAAAGAGAACGCTGCCGCCGCCTTTTTCAGACCGACTGGCCTACCTGCCAAACACAGAGATGGAGGCGAGCTGAAGATTGATGTGCAGATGAGGGTGGTGACCTCAGAGTCGGATGTGGCGATACTAGATCCAGAAGGATCGGAGCCGCAGCTGGAAGATAAGTCCGAGCTTGTGTACGCTCTTTGGGTGACATATTCGAGAAACCATGCGATATCTGAGGAACAGGTCGACCCCATTACGGGAATCCAGAAGCTACTGCCGGAATCGCCGCCGCATCAACCATCGCCGGGACAAGCAGGAACCCCAATCTTACAACGAGTGGATAGCGCACCCGAGCCGGAAGCGGCACCGAAGGGAGCTGCTATAACAAAGCAGCTTGAGCGCGTCCTAGCTGAGGAGAATATCAAGAAACCGCAACCAGCTGCCCCGAAGAAAGAGCTCGTCGAGCACTCCCAACTTGACGGACACAAGAAAACCGTCAGGGACTTTGTCATTCTCGAGGATATGGGGCAGGGCGCGTACGGACAGGTAAAGCTGGCCAGGTATCGGAAAAACAACAACAAGAAGGTTGTCTTAAAATATGTGACCAAGGCACGAATTCTAGTGGATACCTGGACCCGCGACCGTCAGCTAGGCACCGTCCCGCTTGAGATACACGTGCTCAACTACCTGCGACGAGAAGACTTGCGCCACCCCTGTATTGTTGAAATGGAGGATTTTTTCGAAGACGATATCAACTACTATATCGAAATGAAGCCGCACGGCTTACCTGGCATGGATTTGTACGATTATATCGAGCTTAAAGTCACGATGGACGAGGCGGAGTGTAGGAGCATCTTCTCGCAAGTGGCACAGGCGATACAGCATTTACATACCAAGGCGTTAGTGGTGCACAGGGATGTTAAAGATGAGAATGTGGTTTTGGATGGAGAAGGGAGGATCAAGCTGATTGATTTTGGAAGTGCGGCTTACATTAAGAATGGCCCGTTTGACGTTTTTGTCGGAACTATTGGTAAGCTCTTTCTAACAAAAGTTTATTTGGTGGATTGTGAGATGCTAATATCTATTGGGGTATAGATTATGCGTCTCCGGAGGTATTGAAGGGCAAGTCGTACAGAGGGAAGGAACAGGATATATGGGCCTTGGGAGTTCTCCTTTACACGATCGTTTATAAGGAGAACCCCTTTTATAATGTAAGGACCATTCTTCTGTGGTATTTTTTATCTATATGAGGAGCAGGGTATTAATTGGTGACCTGGCAGATCGATGAAATAATGGATCACGATATCCGGATTCCCTGGAGTGTTAGCGAAGACAGCATAGACCTCATCAAGGGCATGCTTAACCGCGACGTTGAGAAGCGGCTCACAATCAGTCAGGTGCTCGAACATCCTTGGTGCACATCGCAGCAGAATGCGGTATTGCCCGCGCCGCCACCGTTGGATGCGGTTAGCGCACAGAGCCAGGCGGCTGCAGGGAAGGCATGAATACAGTGTCATAACTAGACGTTGTTGCGGGGCAGCCGAAAAGTTTCGAGTGTGGCAAGGGGAACAAGAATATACAATCTGCTCAAAAACAAACGTGAATGACACAATTAAGAGACGGTTGGGAGTTTTTTTTTTTTTTTTTGTTTCTAACATTACATTTTTGGCGGGCGAGTGAAATAGACTCTTTTTTTTTATTAGGGTGTGTGTTTATGGTTATCGGTATGGGGTTTCTTTCTTTCTTCTTTTTTATTCCCCGGGGACGATGCACGGGGTTATCAGGGAACTTGGACAAGGTTATTGAAACGGACTTTCGACTTTTTTTTTTTTTTTTTTTTTTCCTTGTCCTTATTTTTCTTTATGCTTCTGCTGCTTGTTTGATAAAATGGACAGGACAGGAAAATGCAACGGAATTGGACGAAAAATAGACATATATCAAAGAGTATAAAGATTTTATGTAAAATGAATTACTATTACGGGTATTGAAGCTACACGCAAAATATTGAATACTCAGGACTCTTTTCATTCTCAGACTTGCCCCCTTTCCCGCTCGTTCAATCCGGTTGTACCACCCCGTTGCTGTTGTACTCCGACACGGGTCTCATTATGACCCAGGTTTTCAAGCTTCTTCTCAACAGCGTCTCTCTTGCTGTCAACTTGTTTGCTTACCTCGAAAGCAGTTTCGACGCCTGCGACATCTCCGGTGGCGATCTGCGCTAGAGCCTGCCATGGGTCACCGATTCTTGTAAACTTGGTTTCCCTAATGAAGAAAACAAGCACCGCGGCCACAAGAAGAAGCTGGGCCGCCAACACGACGACCACTATTACATATCCAACGGGGATCTTGCCGTGCACATAAGTAGCAAACAACCCCCCCTGCTGGATGGCATAGGTACCACCTCTACGGGTACCGTATGGTCCGCCGGGGGAAGATACGTTCTGGAAAGATCTGATAGTCACCAACTCGAGTCTCTCGAGCTTCTGGAGTAGGTCGTAATATGCAGTCGTCGCTGTAACCGTGAGAAGAGCTTGCAAGGCTAGTGCTGAGTTCCCCTCTGGGTGATCTTTGACGGCGTTGTAAAGATCCGCCTGCCAGGTTCTACCGATTACCGCGTAACTCTCGGTCTTGAATGTCCCTTGTTGACTTCGAAAGTTGTAGTCATCTGGAAGCAGGGTGTAGTTGCCGTAGATATCGATGTCACTCAGCGTGCCAGCCTTTAAGAATAGCTGGTTAACGAGGAAGTGTAGCTGCCCGGGGAGGATTACGTTATTATCTGCATTGTCCCACGGGCCATCCGATCCCAGAGCGTTTGACTCCGCAGCCGCCCAACTAGGATCGATTGGCTCTAGGGAGAAGAGACCTCGCTCTTCAGGCGTCGTTCGTGGCGTGCCGGGCACTAATTTGGGTAATACGTCGTCGTAGAGATATCTACCAATATTGCTTAGATACCTTGGGTCGGACCTGTTGTAAATCTGGTAAGTGTTAAACGTTGTCTCAGTGGCTGGCTGCTGTCTGAAAATCGTGACGTTACGGTCAACGACATCTAGCGGTGTGTAGCAAAGGGTTCCTAGAATAGTCCCGTCCGCTTGGTTTGGTCCGCGAGCAACTATTAGCTCATCCGGGACCCTTTGTATTCTGACCCATCCGGGATTATTCTGGAGATACACCGTTTCTTCCTGAGTTGTCAAGATCGTTCGGTTGAGGACTAAATATGCTCCTCCATTTCGCTTCCTCCGATTTGGAAGGGAGAATTGACTCTTGAGCCCACCTCCGTAGTTGGGTAATATTCCAGAAAATTTGTATTCGGCGTCAGTGATGTCGGAATTTGGCAGCTGACAGATCAGAGGTCTGCTCCATACGTTAAGCGCCAGGTAGGGAACAGCACAAAAAAAAGGGATCGATCGAGGTTGAGGTTCAACAATTATATCAGCGCTCACTGATTGCTGGACCTGCCCTGTGACAGCTAAAATGGAACTGCCGTTCGTAACAAGCCTCAAGTTCGTAAACCTGGGCTCCTGGCAGACTACTCGCGCATCCCAGACGACTACTCTCCCTTGGTAGTGACTTAATCTGCCCCGGTCTTCCGATTTTGCAAAGGGAAGGAAAGCTCGGAGGGTAGGTCCTGTATCTACAAGACCTGGCACGGGCTGCGGGTCTTCTGAAGCTTCTGCAAAATTGGCAAATACGGAGGGGTTCAGACTTTTCCAGTATGTGTTCGTTCGATCTATGAAGCCAGACTGCTCAAACCCAGGGCTGTAGCCGATGCCCTGCGGAACATCCTGCCAGTAATGATCCAGCGGGACGTTCAGCTTTTTTTCATTCGAGGGTATTGGCTGGATGGTTACATCTGACAGGAGGATGGTTGATGTAAACGAGAGAATAGAAGATGCTAGGATGGTAAATATCGCAAGCAAGACGACTGAGAGGACTCCTAACGGCCGAGACCCTGGAGTTCTGACCAGAGGGTATATAAATTTAAGGATTCCATCGGTGGTGCTTGGAGCTGTTGCACGCATGATCGATATCGAAGCAATCTGCGAAACAAACGTAGTTATCAGTATCAAACAGGCCCCAGTGATCTACAGCGAAACGGAAGTCGTAGATTTTGGAACTTACACTGGGCAGTGGTATAAATGATTTTTCAATCGCGATAGCAGCAAGCATAGATAAACAAGCTCCAGCTTGGATCGCTATCGCCATTCTAAACGCTGAAGAAGGGAACGAGACAGCTCGAACCGCCCAGTCGTTGATGACGATACTGTGCCAGGTTGCATTCTCGATTGTCCCCCACCACAGGAAGGCGAACCAACCCATACAGGCAATCGAGAAGATCGAGCTTCCTACAAGGAGGATTCCAAATAGCCATCCAATTCGAACACTGAGAGCCACTGAGGGGGATCCTGTAGAGGTCACAACATATGTATCCATCTGACCTTCCTTGGAAGATTTCGAGAGCTCAGGTGGAGTAGCCACCACTGAAGGCTCCATCGTCTTGTTCTCAGCCATTCTGAAAGCTATCTTTTTCGACAGACCGCAAGTTGAAATATCCGTTGGAATAGACAATCCGTGGAACCATCTCGTCGTCCTGGGGCGCCTTTTAATAGATAAGACGAACCAAAAGGTGGCGTGTAGAGAGGTACCTGTAAAATACAAAAGGATTTACGCTGAATCACCAGACTAGATTACGAGAGGCAAAATATTATAATTTTGAGCCTTCATTCATACCGCGCATTCGAAGCCTGCACGTTTTCTGGTGTGAATCTCAGCCGTGAGCGCACAAAGTGGGCCCGTAACTTGCATGCTCAAATCAGACGGGTTTCCTCAAGCCACAAGAACCGTTCAATTCCGTGCTACATGCACCCAAAAACAACGCCGCTACAAGCAATAAACGGTGGGAAAGGCTCAAAACTATGAGGCAAGCTGTAAAATACACCCACTACTATAAGTATGCGGTCGTAAACCCGAATCTCTAGGTAAGTCGAAAATTCAGTATCTTCCATACCATTTCGTGTAGAGGCAGAGCAAGGCTCAACACAAATTAGTCTATTGTATTCTCAACGTTCATCATGATATCACGAATGCGATATTGGTTTTCTCATTTCAGTTCCTTATACTAGTACGGAGTAAACCCCTCTCTTATCGGAAATGCCGGTGCGTTCCAGGGTAACCCTCTCGCACAATGTCGCTTCTTTTGTTCCCTTCACCGGTTTTCCAATTCTCTCGTTGTTTTGAGGTATATTATCGATAACTATTGGGCGAGACTAAACCCACTTCGGCAGAGAAGTGGTGCGCGCCCGACCCTGTTTGTGCAACGCGCCCCAGGTTTTGAACAGGGGTCCGGAGACGAACCAGCCGTTGATCTGGCGAGTGCTGGCAAGGTCGTGGCTAACTGTGCGACGTGAAAGTAATTAGCTGTTAAGTCTATGCTGATAGGATAAGAGATAGATCTCCGCACTCTGCGGGAATTTTAAGGCAAGGATTTGATTCCTCGGAGATCCCTCTTCGCGTCTGGATATATTTACACAACCGCAGCTGATCCTCATACGGCTATATCTGAGCTCAGTATACGTTTTTGGGACAGGAGGATTTCTGGATTCGGACTGCTTTATCTAATTGATGGGCAAGCTTTCAAGGGAATATTAGACCCTTCGAATCCAGTTGTACCAAAAACCCGCAAAAGATGAGAAGATCCTAGTAGGACTTGTAGACCGCTCTTAGCTAGCTGATAGATATAATGCAAGATTAAACAGTAAAGCCTCTAAGTTCAAAGCTTAGACATTCGGTTTCATTGTCTAGAGATTATTGTTATATATTATGCGTATTGTATCATTCTGATAGAAGGATTGAGGATATGATTTACAATCAATAATCTAGTACCTTAAAACACACAACAAAATGGCATCATTTATAGTTAGAAGATAGTATTACAAAATGTTGAGGGTATCCATGAGAAGAAGAAGACATGCTACTGGGAAGGCATAGGGATTGTCCGTTTATCTTCTGCCGGTTCTTAGCTCATTAAACCAGCATTATTGCCTGGTCCAGGTTCATCGAGACTAATTATTGCCCGTTGTTGATAGAGTCCGAAAGTGGAAAGGCCGAGATGGAGAGCGGATGTGTTGCTGCGTTGCTGCGTTGCGGTGTTTGTGCGTGCGGTGCTGGCAAGCCCTACCGTCACGTGTTGGCCGAAACGGGAAAAAACAGTCGTTTGGCGTGTTCTCCGAATTGGGCGGACGGACCGCAGCGAAATTTGTTGGTGCTGCTCAAATCGGCCAATATCAAACAGTAGCACTCTGTTCGACATCACCATCCCATCGACAACCTAATCGACAGCCACCCGGACGACAGCCTTTCGTTTTCCTTGTTACGATTACTCCTCCCCCTTATACTAACGATAACCATCTGCAGCAATGTCGTCGTTTGAAGAAGTCGTACGTCTTGCCTCTTCCACCCCGTGCTCTTTCCGACCTCACGATTCTGTTCCATATTCGGAGTGCGACTTGGATATACATACTGATGCTGGGTTTTCTGTTGTACGATAGGTCGTCATCGACGGCAAGGGCCACCTTCTCGGTCGTCTCGCTTCCATTGTCGCCAAGCAGCTCCTGAACGGCCAGAAGATCGTGGTCGTCAGGTGCGAGGACATGAACATCTCTGGAGAGTTCTTCAGGGCGAAGCGTGCGTTATAGTTCCCAGCTCCTCTATCGTTTGTAAATCGCCGTTCGAATGAGAGATCGAGAGATGGAGAAGGAATTGGAGGTTTTTGGGAAGCTAGCTGGTTCGAATTTGGACGTGCAGATTATAATATGTTGGAATTCGAATTTCGATATGAGGATATGCACTGAAGATCTGTGCGTCCAATGCGAATGAGGATACGATACCGGGCCCGAGGCTACTTCTCCGTCTCTCGAACTCTCGCGAAAATTGGCGACTCGAATCTGTAATATCAACAATTTACTAACTTGTGACCTTTCACCTCCACAGTCAAGTACCACGCCTACCTCCGCAAGGCTACCCGTTACAACAAGACCCACGGTCCATTCCACTTCCGCGCCCCCTCTCGCATCTTCTACAAGGCCGTCCGTGGTATGATCCCACACAAGACTGCCCGTGGTACCGCCGCTATGGAGCGCCTCAAGGTCTTCGAGGGTGTTCCACCACCATACGACAAGAAGAAGCGAATGGTCGTCCCCCAGGCTCTGCGAGTTTTGAGGTTGAGACCCGGAAGGAAATACTGCACCATCGGAAGACTGAGCAAGGAAGTCGGATGGAAATACGCTGATGTCGTTAGCAAGTATGTTGAAGCATTAATTTTCTTCGTGATATCAATTTTAAGAGCAAGGTTCACTAACATTTATATCTTTACAGATTGGAGGAGCGCAGAAAAGTCAAGGGAGCGGCATACTACGCTCGCAAGAAGGCGCAGCTCCAGCTCACTGCCGAAGCGAAGAAGAGCACAACGACAAAGGCTGATGAGGAGCTGGCTTCTTTCGGATATTAGATTATTTGAATTGAAGACGGTTCTTTTTCTCTTCTTTTGTAGTTTTTCTTCTTCCGCAAATTTTTTCCGCCTTTTTTATTTATATAATTTAACGTCATCGTAACGATCACACACTCACACACGCCGATGATTTCCCTCCCGCTATCATCGTCACATTACACATATACGCGCTCACATACACAACCTCGAACACCAAACTTTGTACATCTCCATCGAACCATCACAACAAACCCCGTTCTAGCCTATCTCTGTGTTTTTCCCTCCCTAAAAACTACCTCTGAGCTTCCTGTCCTGTTTCAACGGCTTTCTTATCTCTGTCTGTCTAATTATTTCCCCGGGGGTGTTTTTATACTTTTTTGTGCATCATCATCATACAGGGCTCGTTTTATCCGGGAATTAACAAAAAGAAAGAACAAATCGAACTTTTTTTTTCAAAGTTGGGATACCACCGCTTCACCTAGCTTCATCTTTTTTTCTTTTTTTCTTGAGACGTCTGTATATTTGGATACTACTAGAATCGATATATGGATTTGAAAAGAGAAAGGAAGAAAAAGGGAAATCTGAACCGTAGTCGTGATGTCGTGATATAAATGCCGTGGGCCTTATCTATGCGTCATAGCGCCCGAACTATATCTGTAGATATTTAATCCCAAATAGAATCAATAAATTTGGTACGGATATGCTTATATTAATGCATTATAATGTTGAGGCCGTGTCTTGGCCACTCGGACACCTAGCCAACCCCTTTGACTGGTACATTTCCCAAAACTTACCTACTTTTGCTCGCGAATTGACGATAACGCGAAATAGTGGCAAGATATTTACGCCGTGATGGAGAATCTTTCGATATCAGACGATCCCAGCCCTACTGACAGAGATAAACCGAGCATGCTGTTGAACCTCCCCGTTGAGATTCTGAACCAGGTTGTGGAGCAGGTATGGAGGTCCCACAAAATACCACACCCCCAACGCACTACGACCTTTCTCCCCTGATATTATCGTGAATAATTTACTGATTTCAATTCTGGACCATTGCGCATATGCAATTTGAAACTGACAGTGCCCTAATCCGACCCTTAAATCTCTACGTCTGACAAACCGGACTCTAACCTCCCTCGCCAGCGCCGTGCTCTTCCGCACCTTCACGCTGCCCATCTCCTTGTTCGCGCCGAACGACAACTACGTTCCCCCCTCGATCAGAGAGGACGCGATATTAGACTGGCTCAAAGAGCCGAGTAGTAGCTATATATTCGTCCTTGCGGGTTTCAAAGAAAAACTAGAGGAGTGGAAGAGATATCTCCCGTTATGGAAGGCGCTTGAGAAGGATGATCTGGACGTATTGGTGGAGAATACGCGGGAGCTGGTGGTGAAGCGTGGTGATTTGTACTTGGGGAAAGCTCACCCGCACGAACGGAGTCAGATGTTGGATACCACCATGGGGATTTTGAATCGGTTGGTGAAGAGAGGGAAGAGGTTGGAGAGAGTTGAGTACGTATTCCTTTTCAGTTTATTATTTTTAATTTTACCACGTTTTGGATATGTCTTCGATTTGGGTAATGCGAGGCTAACATGGCGATAATACGGATAAGTTGGGATATGCAATTGGGCTGGTTCGCAAAAATGATCGATCTATCCCCTTTGAGGTCGTTGACGAATCTAACCCTGCGGTGGTATACGTACACCTGGGCGCCGTACAGCGAGCGCTCGCCAGTATCAATCGCGCTATTCACGAATTTCGATTCCCTCACGTCATTGGAACTAAATCTCGTTGATGTGAAGCATTTGGAAACGCTGAACCGCCTCCCGGGACTACGTAGGCTAACATTCAACGCGAATAAACTCAATATTCTCAATTTCTTCGAAGCACAAACGGTGGGGTTCAAATTACGCGAGCTGGTGGTGGAGAATAGTATGCAGAATTTGGAGTTTTCGGACGAGATTGTGATGGAGTATTTATCTGATTTGAGCAGTCTGACGTTGCGGACGCCTGAGTGGGGTGGGGGATATGTTCCGCCTAGGCCGGGGTTTACGTCTATGAGGGAGAATGTGGAGGGGGTAGGGTGGACTTGTGACCTTTGGGGGAAACTGGGAGCGCACGGGGTGAAGTTGCAGAAGGTGGATGTGTACGCGCCGTTGAAGGGGTTGGTGGAGTATTTGTACTCGTATGAAGGGGTGCTGGAGGAGGTGAATGTGAGGGTTAGGGTGCTTTCTACGCTTGAGGTTTCTGTGGTTGAGAAACTTGTGGGGGATGTGTGGGAGCAAGTGGTGCCGAGGCATAAGGATTGTCTGAGAAAAGTTGGGGTTTGGCCGGAGATTGTACCCTACGTCAGCGGATTTATGGGCGAGCCGTATATGGGTAGTGAGTATCGAGAGGAGTTTTTGAAGGAAATAGCGAGGATTGGGGTATTTGGGATCAGCGAGAACCTAAAGACGGGAATGGAGATGTGCAAGTTGCTCGGAGAGGTGGAGATGGGTGCAGTGAAGACCGAACGGATGGATGAAGTACTAGGGTTTCTAGTGGGAGGTACGGTGAAGGGTCTCAGGAGGATCAGATATCACACCGAAGGATTTGGGAAGGCTCCACCACCGGGGAGAATGGCTGGGCCTGGGTTCGACAAGTTTGTGGAAGAAATCAGGAAAGGAGTTTTGCAGAAGAAATGGGACATCACGAAGGCACAAGGGTGGGATAGAATCAGGGTTGAGGTTGTCCCTTTGAGGAGGGATATGTGGTTTAGTGGGGACGGGGGGCAGGTACGGCTGACAGACGGCGTTACTACAGCTGACGTCGCTGGTCTATCTGATTCCCAACTGGAAAGTGGGTTTTAGGGGGAATATAAACTATCCAATATCATGGCGGCAAGTCAGTTCTATTTCTCTGTTGAGGTAGAGTTAGCTAGCAGCATCCTAGCCTGCATTCCTCACTGAACCTATACCATGGATTAGTGGATTTTGAAATCCGGTTTCTTAACTTTAGAAAGAACACACGCTACCGTGTGTACGTGCGTATATTTGATCTGCGCTGAAATCATGGAATGGGCCCCTGCTAATGGGAAAGAAGCTGCAAGCTAGGCTAGATCTCGCTTGGTCCCCCGCAGACTAGCGAATCTCCGATCGAATCGTAGATTGATCGTCAGCTGTATATTTCCGATCGTATAAGAGCACTTATTGACGGAGCGGTTTACACGCAGCAAGTGATGCGATACTGTGAGACTTAGTATCATTATATAAAGGGCTTCGGACTATTAATACGACGGGATACCTCCCCCTCTCAAATGATTGTTAATTCCATCAACCAGTTCTTCTCTCTTGCTATAACCTCAACACAATTTATCAATATCATATATTCCATTTCGTGCCCAAGTTCAAAAATATATCGACATGAAGATTTTCATTGCAGCAGCAGCTTTGGTCTTCGCTGGAGTACTGGCGTCCCCGATTGGTGAACTCCATCGACGGGCCGGGGTGTGTCCAGACGTTTTATACTCGGTAGCTCAATGTTGCGGTCCCAATGTCTTGGACGTCGCTTCTATTGACTGTAAAACTCGTAAGTAATACTACCTGAACTGACTCCTTTGTTCTGAAAATTTGGCTTACAATATTACAAGCGAGCGCCGACGGTTCTTGTGAAAGTGGTAGCCTGCAGTGTTGTAGTGTTCCAGCGGTAAGTATATATTGACATAGCGGATGTCTCAGTGTAAAGTACTAATACTTATTTCCATATCCAGGCTGAGCTAGGTGTTCTATGTATTGAACCGGTTGGGGTTTGAGCATTTTCGAATCGAAAATTTGAATGAACCAACTCAGTCGGCACTATAAACTTATCCTGTTGGTATAGAAACTGTAAAAAAATGGTACATGGCCTCTAAATTTATATTATATTCGGGAAGATGGTTTTACAGAAGAAACAATGTTACAATGATGTGTGGTGTCGTGGCTGATGAGCTAAACACACCCGTAGATGTGTTGTAGAACCCTGCATCAGAAGACTAGTACAATCGATCATTCATAATAATCATCATCATTATCATACGTACGTATTGTGATACCAACAAATATTATAGTATGACTATATAAGATTAGGATAAAATAAGGGTTAAGATTAGATGGTAGGCATTCTAGTATTGAACCACCGCTAAGATACATTATATTCAAATTGGTGCATTTCAAATCCGGCTTCTTCATATGCACAGGTTTTGGTACGCGTTACATGCGTGTACGTATTTGATCTGAACTGAAATGAGACTAACTTGAAGAGAATGGAGTTGCGAGCCAGGCTAGATCTCGCTTTGTCCCTTGCAGGTAAGCATATTTTCAGCTCGAAAATATATATTATTAGTCACATATTTCCAATTATATAAGAGCACTTTTTGGTAGATCTGTGGTTTATACGCAGTGAGTGACACTACAGTACTAAGAGACGTCTAGAATTAGTATAAAGGCATGAATGCATTAAATATTAAGATAACTTGATCCAACGTAACTCTTACAATCCAGGTCTATTTTTATCGACTCCTTATTCCATTTTACTATAATTTAAACACAATTCAATAGAAATATATCTTCGATTTGTATTTCAAGCCTCATTCTCAGTTAAAAATACGCTATTTTTTATCGGTGGATTTGACATACTGTTTCTCAACCTTAGCAAAATTGCATGTGTATATCTGATCTGCGCTGGAATGAACCATGCTTGTTGAAATGGAGATGCAAGCTAGGAGATCTTGGTACCTTATAAGCGAGTAAATTTTCAGGTTGAGATATGGATTACCAGTTGCATATTTCCGATTGTCTGAAGGTATCTCAATGAAGTAATTTATACGTAGCAAGGAATTCTAAGAGACTTAGTATAAAGGACGTTCAACTATTAATATAACTTGATATCGCCCGTACCGCACGACCCAGATTTAGATTTCATCAACTAGCTTTCTACTTCGCTTCATATGCTCAACACACCTTTAAAGTAATATATATATTCGATTTTGTAAACAAACTCCAAAAAACACCAACATGAAAGTTTTCGTTACAGCGGCTTTATTTTTTGTTAGAGTACTATCATCTCCAATTACTAAACTCGATCGACTGGATAATCCACCATTGGGTCTGGCCCAACGAGACCAGGGTAATCTATGTTCAGACGAACAATACCCGGTACCTCAATGTCGTACTTACGATCAAGTGACAGGTTCTTACAAATACTCAACTCGTAAGTATTACCATTGGTTTTTAATCAAGTGTTCTAAAAATTTAACTCATAATATTTAAGCAATTTCTGCGCTCGATATGAAGGACTTGGACGATTCTTGCTTGAATGGTGAGGGCCTCTGTTGCAGTGTTGTATTGGTAAGAGTATACACAAAACAAGATTAACATAATGGATATCTTTGAGCAAATTACTAATAATTATTTCTATATCTAGGATGGCACGGCTCCTAGTTGCGAATTACCCCCGGATTTTAAAAATTAAGCATCCTTGGAATCGAAATTCGAACTAACCAACTCGGCCAGTGCTATTTATCTTACTATGAATTTGTCCTGTTGGTACAAAGAATATAAAATATTATGTATCTTCTAAATAGGTTATAGTAGCTCCTTAGGTTAAACAGGGTTATCAAATCCTTGTATGTAACGCGGGGGTGGGAATACAGTAGCAGATTGGCTCGGTCATAGGAAGGGCGCGAACCATCATTAAAATAAATAGAAAATTGCATCTACAAGCTTTCATGATTAAAATTAGCGATGATTTTCTGTGAGCACACAGATTTAAGCTTTACATGCGCGCTTCAAATTAACCACCGAGTTAAGCTTCGTCGTCTCCCATTGTTATGTTGTGAGTTTCAAAGAGTTCGAGACTAACTTCTGCACTTCACTATTCATTAAAGCTCCCAGAATACTGGCGAAGGTTCTCTTTGCACTATTCGAGCTCCTACTGTGGCTTCTTCACTTCAGAAAATTTGCTGCAATTATCTAGATCTATTACCTTAGGTAAAATTTCTTCCTGGGTGGTAGATCAAAGAGGACTAAGCCTGGGATTTTTATATGTCGAAATTCTATTCTAGACTACTAGTTGTAGCAGTATGCGTATACGAGTTTACTGGGTAGGCTTGACTTCAGAGCTTAGCTTGATCCTTTTAAAAAGGATCGGCGCCAACAGCATGCAAGGTCCCGTTAAATACGTGCGGCTGAAGGTTGGTGACCAGTGACAATCAAATGTATTTCTCAGGCCACTAAACAAGGGTAATTTCTATGATTTAGCTTACACTCAGAAGAAAAAGGTTTACACACTAGATTCTACTTTTACCTGTCATATCGCAGTTTCAATTTAATATTCGGATTCTCAAGCTCTCTTGAATTGACTTTCAGAGGTCAACAATCGAAACTTTTACAAGTTGATAGCTTGACTTGTGTCTGTGTTGAGCATTTAGGACATGGAATCCGACTGACATCATCAAAAAACACAGGGGTTTTGGAATTTGGGCATCGGAAGAGAGGGAGGATAGACAGTATGGCACAATCTACCAGCCACCGGCTGCTAATAAACCTCCCTACTGAAATAATCTTCCCGATCGTTAAGCTGGTGAGCACCTCGTCACGAAATAACACGAAGTCAACACATACTACCATTCAACGATCCGACTATGACGGCTCAGGTAAATGCTAATGAGTAATGTTACCCTAATGTGAGATAGCTTTCCCATTCGCCGCGTACTCTAAAAGCACTGCGCCTCACGCATTCCTCTCTCGGCTCCGTTGCGACCAGTGTACTGTTCGAACGATGGGCATTATCAATAGGACTGTTCACTCTTATCCCGTCTCCAAATCCCCACGAAGTGTTCTCTCTCCGACAACATGAAGACTTGTCCGTAGACGAGGATGAAGAGCCGCCATACAGATACGGTGGAACAAGGACATTCACCAAGCAGGAGGTTGATCGTTCTTTAGTCCAAGCGGTGGCCCTAAGAAGAGCGTATGAAGATGGCTCTTCTGCGGCTCTGCAAGTATTGCACGAGAATGTGCAAGAGCTCATTATTCGGCGGTATGATCTATTCGAACCATACCCGGGCGGACAAGGTAGGGGGGATAGTAACTGGTCACGGTATTCGGATTGGGGTATCGCGGTTCTGAAAAAGTTTCTAAGCGGGATGAAGAAACTACAAGTTATTGAGTGCGTATCAAATCTCTTTTAGAAAACGAGCGAGTTACAGTCTATATTGATAAGGTGGAAAGGTGGGATATGCCCATTAGTAATCTGTCTGCGGCGATGGACACGCCCTCGATTACGTCTACCGTGACAACAATCAAATCGACGTGTGATATTGCAGAATGGTACGCCAACGCTGATGCGAAACTGGAACCCTGTCTCGGGCTTAGAGCTCTTACGAACTTGACAACTCTGGAGCTACTACTTATGGACCCCGGCCAAGAGGACGCGCTGAATACCCTCCCTCATCTAGCACATCTCACTCTCGAAGCTACAAAGGACTCGCTGTCCCTCCTTACGTTTCTGGATGCGCAAACAGTCCCGTTTAAACTTCGCACGCTCACGCTTAAAAACGAGATCAAGGCGCTGGATATACCGGATGAAGTGTTTACTGATTACCTCTCCGATTTGCAAACGCTCAACCTCCCACCACCTGAAGATGAAATTTGCAGAGTTATCATCGAAATGATTGATAGGCGGGGCCAAGAATTAGACGATGACGATGACGATGTTATAGACGACCCTGAGAAGATCGCACCGTATTTGATCCAGTATACCACTATCGATGGTCCTTATACGCCGATATGGACGCGCCTATCAGAGTACGGTATATACCTCACCGATATAAGGACATACGGCCAATCTCCGGCGCTGATCTCATACCTTCTCTCGTACCCGCCATCGTCGCCACTCGAATGTTTAGATGTAAAAGTATGGCCGTATATGACGCGGAACGGCGCTGATGTCAGGAGCTTTGTGGAAGCGCTGTGGAGTGATGTCGTACCATGGCATAAGGGTACCTTGAAACGGTTGGGGATATACCCGGACATGCGGTTCATGGGCCGCGGCGGGAATATAATGCAAACGGTGATGACCGAGCGGGAGGAACGCAGGATTATGGCGGACATGGTGGGGATTCAAGAGATGGTTCGCGGGGAGAACCCGCCAATGCGGAAGAAAGTGTTTGGAACCACGGACGAGATTGCAGCGGTTGTTTCTGGGTGTAAGAACCTCGAGCACGTCGCGCTGGGGAGTACGGATTCCGGATTTGGTGCGATCATTTGGACTATTTTACAAACGATGAAATGGGCAGCTGAGAGGACGAGGTTGAGGACTGTGGCGCTCCATTTGGACGGGTGGGGGAGGTTGCCGGAGCCTAAGGATCTTCCGGGCTTTGGTATGGCGCATTTCGCGAAGAAGTGGTCGGAGGTTAGGAGGATGATTATGGAGAAAGGGTGGGACATGCCCGAAGGAGAGGCTAGAGGTTGGGAAAAGATGAAGATTACTATTGTACCTATGGAGGAGATGTGGTTTGTAAAGGGGAAAGAGGAAGGGACGTTGAATCTTATGGATCATAACTACGAGAAGGAGATTGAGGGGAAGAAAAGTGGGAATTTTAGGACATGGCGGTCAGTGTATGATCTTCTGCCCCCACTTGAGGATGAGGGGGAAGATGAGGACGGGTGATCGGATGCTTTCCTGTTGGTGTTCACTTGGAAGATAATGCGGACATATGGGTGTTCTGGATATAAGGTAATAAATAAAACTATATTAGATCTAAGGGGTATCGTGCTATTTTATTACGTCTTGCGCCACCTGTAAAGAGCAATACGCTATGATGGAAAACTAAAAAACTTTATATGGTTGATGAGGTCGGTCTGAAGACATGTCGAATATCCCATTTGCGATCGTCTGTGAAGCCAATTGGGATGCCTGGTGCACGTCAGAGTCTGATCGCACCGCTGGAATTACGGCGGGCTAGGTGCTATCCGTATATCTGGGAGATCTTTGGAGAGATCTTGAGTACCGTCTGGTTTTTGGGTCCGACAAGGGATATGTTGAGGATCGCGATGCTGAAAAATCTGCAGCAGCCTCAGTTTTCTCGCCATTTGTGGCCGCATTTCATACACTGCACCCAAAATATTAGCCAATGCGTGTCCAATTAAAATCTATGGCAACCAAAGGTGCGCCCAAAGGATCGAGTGCGGACCTTGTAAAACGTCGTCATTGGCTCGTCGGCACTTCTGATCTGTACCATGTAAAAGTACGCCCTATCACCACCGCAGACCTCGTCCGGACACTGCACCGCAGTGTTGTCAACATTGTCCCAGCTGCCCTCACCGCCGAGGATATCGTCCACCTCCTTGCGACGGATGTTGCGGCGCTCGAAGAGGCGGTAGGTCAACGGGTAGATGTACGGACAAGTTGGACAGTTGAGGGCGTTGCGGCCCGTTGAAGGATGGCGGGAAACGATCAGCGAGTTAGAGCACGTCGGGCAGAAGAGCAGCATCGTGGCTGTGAGCGAGTGCCTGACAGGCGTACGCGTAGTCAGGCGGCGTGCTTCCTCCTTGCGGTGGTGGTGGTGAGTGGCGCCGAGGGATGGTGATGGTGTCTTGTGGTGGAGGTGAGGTTTGAAACGGGTGTGACAAATTTAGGTGAAACGAGGCTGGCGGTGGGTGACTAGGCCCCCGCGTTGGGCCACCCGCATAAGCTGTCCTCGCCCATCTTATATCCCACTTCCCACTCCGCAACCTCCACCACCGCGATCCTCCCTTGAACTCGCCCCGACCAGACGACGTCTACCATATTCTTCGAACCAGCTACGAATTCAGTGCCGGCGGTAACGATCTCTCTGCAAGCAGAGCTTAGCCAGGATCCGCGAACCCCTCACACATCCATATACTCCTGCTACCCCTCCACCATGGCGAAAGAGGACAAGACCGCACCCAATGAGCCGCAGGACGACGTGAGTTCTTCTTTAGTGTGTAATCTTCAGAGACACCATGACTGATATCTGAGGGTGGGGGAATATAGGAAGGCGCTTCGCCGCAGGAGCAACTCTTCGAAGCCTGCCGGCGGGACAACGTTGATCTCTTGAACGAAATCCTCGAATCCATAACCGAAAAAACCGAAAAAATCGATCTTCCTACATTCCTGAACGAGTCCCGGAACGCACTTGGCGAGATGGCTTTACACGTGGCCGTAAAATGCGGAAGCTACGAGATTCTAGATGCGTTATTGGACCAGGAAGGCTTGGAGGTTGACCCTATCAGTCGGATGGAGGAGGAGACACCACTACATTTCGCCGCGAGATACACGGGAACCGACGAAGAAGTCGGATCGCACATGGTGGAGTTACTGGTAGAAGCGGGGGCCGACCCAAGGTATATTCACATATATTTGAAGTATATTACAAGTGTTGGAGCAGTTTGGACTAACGGTCATGCAGATTAAAAAGCCGTGGGAAGCAGAAACCGGTGGATCTAGTGGATCCCAGATGCGAAAAAGTGAGGGAGTCGCTAAAAGAGGCTGAGGTCGCATCCGGGAAGGAGGCTGGTATCAAGTGGGAAACAGCCCACTTTAAAGAAGAAGCCTTCGACGACGATGAGGCGGGGAGCGGTCCGGCCAGTGATAGCGAGTAGTTGATGCACATCCCCTTGTTGTTTCTTTTTTTTGCAGCGATTTACCACTCTAGTTTTGGCATAGAAAAAGGTATATAGCTAGTTTTCTCATACGTTTGTGGTCAAGACGATAGAGCATCGTGATCTATCATTTTGTTTTTATGCTAGCATCTGTATAAGCAACTATCAACTTTGCTTGTTTTTCCGTTCCGATCTGGATCCTATGAATTAGCCACAAGTATTATAATACTTAAGGCTGAATTTTCGAATATCAAGTGCGGAAAAGAGCACTTTATAGCTTGAGAGCGTGACCAAAGATGGGCTACAATCTGGCTATAATAGGCACTCTACAATTCTTTCTAGAAAAATACGGCACTTTGAAATCCTCAACTTCTTTTGGGTCAGTATCAATACATGTCTACGCTCGCTTTCTTAGTTGTCAATTGTTGTTTTTCGATTATACAAAAAGCTTAATAGAGTATTCTAAGCTGAGTCCAGAGATATTGAGCCAACGACAGCTGAGTATAAACAACGTAAGAACGAGTGAATATCGAAAAGATGTCAGGTGAGTCTCAAACAGTCCCTGTAGCCTCCGTATAACTTAACTCGCAGGAAGAATATATCCGAATACGCCGCAAAGATCTATGGCCATAGTTGTAATATCGCCGGGGTAGGTCCAAACAAGCCAATGGCAAGCTCGCGCCAAGGGAGGCTCCCGTGTTGCGCAACGCTGGGAAGGTACTACCAGTATAAAAGTCCACCTCCGGCATCATTGATTACATATGATTGATTACTATTGCCACATAAAGCCAAAGGACATCACGCGCGACGCCAGTCTTAAAGTTGCCGCCGAAGCATATCTCCAAGAATCCCGCAGGAACGAAAGTGAAAATATGCCGAAACAAACACCAGCTGCCGTTTTGGACCGAAAGAGCCCCGCTGCATCGCTGCAAACATTCCTCGAGGAAACGTTAAGTGGGGCCCCGCTGTTCATCTTCTTTGTTGCATCGAAGGAACCAACCACAAGCCAGCCCTGGTGCCCCGATGTCAGAAAGGCGGCGCCCATAGTCGACAATTTTTTTGATGAGCAAGAGCAAAAACTGAATTTCTTGACCGTGGAGGTTGGTCTCAAGCCTGAGTATGCATCTTCATTTCCCTCCATATTATTTGTGTAATATCTATCAGTTGATCATGGTTTTATTTTACTAATACTATGAAATTTGTGATGACAGATGGAGGGCGCCGGATAATGTGTTTCGAACAGAGTGGGGGCTGCAAGCCATACCCACTCTCGCGAAATACTACATTATGGATCTCGAAGGGGAGAAAATCGTGGCAATCCGCATGTTGGTTGAAGCCGAGTGTTGGGAAGTAGAGAAACTCCAGGGTCTTGTGGAGGACGATGATACTATGTGATTTTCTATCGTGTCGTGATGGCTGATTGCCTGTATTGAAGAACCATGTCGTGTGATGAAAGTGCACGCATTTCTCTTATCCGGAGCTGTATATACCAAGTTAAAACTGTCTCGCTTTATTGAAAGTCAGGAACAAGCGTAGAAACTAGTTCGAGATGTATGCTATGATATGGATACCTTTGTGGGATCCAATGCTGCTCTTGCCAACTGCAGCCCCTACAATCTAACATGCATATGCTCGCTGATAGATCCGTTGGGCTAACTATCATACTCGGAGCGCTCCCTGTATTCGTTCTTAAACAATACCCATATTTCTAATACCGATCCACCCTCGTAGTTTCAAACTCACAAACAGATCTCGCCCTTCTCAAAATGTTTAAAGATGTCATCCGCCTGTTATATCAGCCGAAACTAAACCTCGCTTGGCAATCCCACATGCTCAGGACCCTCCAGCATTTCAAACGGCCGATATTCGTTCTCTTTCTCGAAGCAGAAGATCAAGAAGTAGGATGGAGCGAGAGAGAAGAATTCATTGCAACGGTGGTCAAATGCGTCTTTAACGACGTCCAAGACCGAGAACATCTTCTGATGTGTATTGAATGTACTGAGAACGGGTATATACACTTCCACTCTTCCCCAAATCCAGATTTCAAGACTTTCTAAATAAGTACATTGGTTGACCTTAATGCGTTTTGAATGAAAAATATAGATGGGTCCCGCACGCCTACGAAATGCGTCAGAAATGGAACGTCACCGTTATTCCTACGCTTGTCAGATTCGACCTTGTTGAGCTGGAGGGAATGGATTATCTTATACGCCGTCTTTTGGTCGGTGATGAGTGTGTGGATGTGCACAAGCTCGCCGCTATACGGGATGACGAAACGTGTGAGATCGTGCCGGGACCGTGTAAGAGGCATATGGCAGCGCTTATTCCCGATGAGAAAGGGAATTTTGGTGACGGTTGGGACTGGAGATATGTTGGTTCGCCTGATGAAGAAGAAGACGAAACTGAGCAAGAGAAGGGGGAGAATGAAGGGAGTACTGCGATGGAGGGAGGGGAAGATAGTCTCGAACGCAAAATTGCCAATGTTCGAGATACGGAAGGATTCTTTTTGCCAGAAATCGAGCGTGCGACCACGGCAGATGGAAATGAGCATAAGGATAATAGAAGACTACTTCGCATTGTTGGGAAGCCACTGAGGGTCTTAAAAGCGTTAACACACAGGAAGAAAGATGGTGGGAAGAATGGCCTCTTCCGATCTAAGTCTGCCCAACCCGCTCGGACTGCAGCACGAAGCCACGAAGTAGACCAAGCGCTTCTGAGACGGATTGAGACCCTGTTCGGTTATGTAAGTGGCCCTGATCCGAATTTTGAGATTCTTCCTGAAGGCTATGTTCCGAGAAAGAGAAACCGGAACCAAGGTCGTAAGAAAAGGGCTTAATCAGAGAAAGAATGAAAATAGATTATTTCATTAACTAAAATCGAGGAGGCTACGATACTTTCAAGAATATCTTCCTATAACCTGCTACCCAGCCTACATACAAATATGATATTCAAGTACCAACAACCGTCCACAACATTTTATTTCTTAGCATCTTGCTTCATGCCTGTACGAGAATTAATTAGCCTCTAAATCTTAAAGTTAGACATAATCTTGGAACATACCTTGCATGATCCACGCACTGCTAGCCGCAGCATGCGCATCCATCTTCTCCTTGTCACCCATTATCTTCCTCAACCCACTCGGCTCCGGCACATTCCTCCCAGTCTCGACCGACTCGATCTTCTCAATCGTTGCGATCCACTTCTGCACCTCCGGGAACTCGGATAACTCGATCCCAGCCCACTCGGCACTCGTAGCCCACCCGAAGCAAGTGATATCCGCAATACTAATATGATCGCCAACGATAAAACTAGACCCCTTGGCCGCTTGTTCCTTCAACCGCGCTTCGAGAACGCCGTACAACCGGCGACCCTCGTTGATATACCGATCGATACCGTACTGGATCTTCTCCGGGGCGTATCTGTAGAAGTGATTCGCCTGTCCTTGCATCGGTCCTAGCCCGGCGTTTTGCCATACTAGCCACTGTACCATCTCCCAGTGTTCGCGGGAACCCTTCTCGAAACTGATTTTATTGTCTTTGTCGTACGTTTCTACGAGGTAGAGGAGAATCGCGCCGGATTCCATTAGATGGAGAGGCTTTCCGTCGGATAGAGGTGGGGAGTGGTCTGTTAGGGCGGGAATGCGGCCGTTGGGGTTTATTTCGAGGAACCAGGGTTCTTTTTGTTCCATCTTGCCGAGGGAAATGGCTTTGGTTTTGTACGGTAGGGAGAGGAGTTCTAGGGCGATAGAGATTTTGACGCTACATGTACGCATTTATGTTAGTACTTGAAAATATTATATATATGGATTCAGGGAGGGCAATTGGAGGGTTATGGTTACCCATTGGGTGTCTGCCCGGTGTAGAGGGTGATATCCGGCTGGGAGCTCATGGTTGCGGATTGCGGAGTCTGTAGATGTGTTGATATCTGTTGGATTCTGTCCAGCATCGATCGGAATAGGATGGGAATATGAATTCTGATTGAGAAAGCAGATGTTTGAAAAGCGGGGCAAGTTGCTTTATTTAAACTTTCCGAGACCCCGCAATTTTACATTTCTATACGTCGTTATGCTTGATCACCGTACCCGATACGTAGTGCTAGGCCAGCACCCAGCCGTCGCGTCAATGTCGGATAGCGGTTGAATTCGGCCCAACCGACGCTCCCAAATCGGAAATAGCTTACCAATCAAGCGATAGATATCGACGATCAAAGTAGGATTGCATCTCGTATTCGGAATATTAGAAATCTACGTATTGGTAATTCGGGACCATATATTCAACTCGGGGGAATCCAGATCATTCCGGTGTTCTGGCATGGCAATCGGAGATGCCTACGCTCAATCACTCATAACGACCTTGACCTTTAGTCAACATGCAACACAACAATCTTGATATTAATTCAAAGGGTAGAAAAGTGTTAAAAGCCCAAGTTATATAGATCCTATTAGAGACCTCAAGATATTATGCGGTGTATTCAACAGTGTAGCACTTTAGATTTATGTACAGAGGGGTATATGGCATAGTCGCAGACATTAAGCCGTTGAAACAAAGTGTTAGGACATAATATTAATATATATATTCCAACTTTATTTATATCCTTGTATCCCTCCCATATCATTCCCCATATCATTTGTGCTGGTATTAGCGCTCGGTGTCGGTTTCCAGCTATAGCTTTCTTCGCCGGTCCAAATACTTTGGGAATTCGGATCGGGCCGTGCGAACGGCTTTGTCGATGTTTCTTCACTGTATCCCATCGGTTGCTTTCTTTTCATCCTTCTGAATAACATGAAACCACCCAGCAGGGCCGCAACAGCTGCAACGCCCCCAGCTACGCCTCCAGCGACTAGACCGATCGGTGTCTTGTTGCTATCGGTATTTGTATCTGGTAAGGCGGTACTTCCTGTCGTTGCAACGGTTTCCGTTTGGATTGCAGATGTCGTGTGAGGTTCTACGGAAGTTGGAACGGTAGATTCGACGCTTATCGTAGCCGACCATTTAATTGTCGATGTTGTGCTGGCCAATCCCGGTATGCTCACGGGAACGCTCACAGATTCGCAGGTGGTTATCCAATATTTGTATGCTTGTTGGAGGTCGTTCCCCTTACACGCCATTTGAATGCACTCGAGGGCTGCATCGAGATACCTTGTGGATTCGCAGAGACATTTTTTATCGGTTTGAGGACAGCTACTTTGGAGAAGGGAATCGGCGAAGCAGTCGACTGAGCATAAAGGGCGCGATGCCGCTAAAGTTGTGGATATATGCGAGGCGCCGGCGAGAAATAGGAGAAGCAGATTTCGTTTCATTGTGGATATATTTTTTAACAAAGTAATGTCAAGATGGTATTCGAGGATATATTATGGACGCAAATTTTTTTGAAGATAACGTTCTGGAAATAACCTTACAAGTATATTATAATTTCGTCATTTGGAATCCCCTTTTACTATATACTTTAAATTGATGGCGGCTGAAAGGCTTGTTTCACTGAAACACGGGGTTTGCTCAGATATATCATAAGTTGAAAGTTTCTACCAGGCAGCTCGTTAACCTGAAACATCAGCCGGTTTGTGTCTCCTGCCTATTAAAATTGGTGTCCCACGGGAAGAAAACCAATGGATTGCGCCGTCTTGAACCTAAACCAAAACACCGCCGAAAGCGCGGTGTTTTTTTTGGCTGGCGACGGGACTGTGGGTTACTTTCGGTGGCTTTTTAGGGCCCAAATTTAAATATCGTCCCTAAACGGGTATGGCGTTGCGCTGGAAGCTCCACAAGAGTCATGATCACAACACATGCGATTTTGGCTTCTCGTATCGTGATTCATTAGGGTTGTGATTCCCATCGGTAAGTTTTCCCCTAAGAAAATATTCCGCATTGTCTAAAGTTCGCTTTTGGAATTGTTGACAAAGAACTGTCGGCGTCTAATGAACTTGGAACGGTGTTTAGTAAATTCATATTTCGAGCGCAAGTGTGGAAAGGAATGCAAATGGCACATGTTGAACACAGGAATAGGTCAATAGGGGCAATGGGCTTGTGGTACGCTGTCAGCTTGTGGTTTATATCCAAAGAAGATATACCCCGTAAGCACGAATATAAGTGATTTGAGAAATATTGATTTTATAACGTTATATTTTGGTGATGTTTGGTTGGCGGCAACAAACCTAGATTTTTTGGCTAACAAAACTATCAAAATCTAGGCACCAAAATGCTTGATCATTCTAAATAGTGCCACACAGTACTGAGGCGGACACTGGGTGGCTGAGCCATCATAGTGTCAATAGGCACAACTTGGGAACCAACAAGGATAGAGAAGGGGAATTTCCAGGTGATCTTCAAAATCAGTATTTCCTTCCTTAACTATTTTTTGGGCTTATGATTAGAGAACGGCCTTGTCACTGACCCTGGTGCCTTAATAGATCTGGAATATTGGTTCCGATGAGATCAATCGATCGATAAATATTTAGGCGAAAAATACCTTGTTCTAAACAACCAAGGTTAGCCAAGGACTGAATCTGTTGCCCACGCACTCGATTCGTTCGTGCTGTTGGATCCTGCATATGAACACCTCATGTCGACATATGTCTTTCTTAAGATCTTGCCTGCTTGCGCGTAACATATACGGCTTATGCAAGATGCAAGACAGGTTGATCAGTCCTGAATTTCATAAAGTGCTTTTCGGCTGACTTTTAACGCTCATACACGAAGTTGGAGTGTATCAACAATCTTGGGTTCTCTACCAAGAACAAAGCTTGAATGGAATCCTGGAATCTAACTAACGACCCTCTTTCAATGCAACGCATACGGTTGGGTGTCCATGCGTAATCGCAAGTTTGGACAATCGCTCGGTCGCAACTCTAGATTTAGACACTTGCACCGGCAGATATTTCTAATATTATCCAACGTTCGACGTTATCAAATGTGGATCGTCCGAATATTCAGCTGGTGAGGAAATAAAACCGGCCCAAACTGCAAAGTTGGACGATGCCTAGTTACCCGATTGGGAAATATTTCTACAGCCCTATCGATCAAGATTTAGCAGACGCACCAGTGCCTGGTTTTTGAGACAAATTACTGGTGTCCAGCCAATGGTTTATTGTTTATGAGCGGCAGATCACTCAGGTCTTATTTTCAGCCTCCAACATGCCTGAGTTTCTTGGCGCCTCAGTGGGGCAAGATTCGGCTATCAGGCATCGCGTTTTCAGTTTAGTTTCGAGCCCTGTTGTAATTCGTACGAGTAATGCTTCTTCAAGCTGGCAAATTGCATTTGGAGAATGCCTTGTGAAGTCGTGACTTCAAGAATATATCGTCGATCTTTCCAGGTTGGTTCGCGCCAAGGATAGCCGGTGCGTTTGAACAACTCTGCTAGTCGCGGTTTGAATATGCATCGTGATCATGCATGATTTGAATTAAGAGGATCGAGTTGTGGGGACTGTTGCTTGTAAGAAGATCTAGAGATCTTGATTTGTCTCGCGGTTGTTGTGAACTTAGGATAAAATTAGGATCACAGATTGAGGTCACGATATCGCGATAGAGCAACATTGGAGCCAGCCAGCCAGCCAGGAATAGGATATAAAGTCGAGAGTTCAATTTTCCTCCTACTTACTTGAATTCTCCTCATCAGCACAATTTGATCCGGTATCCATTCCTCTCTACATATTCTTCATCATCCTCATCCTCTTATCTTCATATCCGATTCTTATTTTCAAGCATTGTAGACAAGAAAATTCCTGACTTTGCGATAAAATTAAGCAACAATGCAGTCGAAAATGTCTCGAATCTTCTTTGTTCTTCTTTCCATCGCTACAATGGCAACGTCACATTTGGCGATGAATCAGGGAGCTGGCGTTATCCCTGCGAACGCTCTCCTGAAGCGACAGGTTGATACGAGTGTCTGCAGGCTCTCCGCAGGAGCACCAATCGTCTGTGCGATAGTTGGTACCGTTTGTAAGTTAACATCCAGCAACCTATCAACCGATACCAGGCAAAGGGTGCCTCCTAACCATGCTACACGAATGTAGGTTACGCTTGCCCAGTGGGATTTTATTGCAACATAAATAGTGCGGGTGCTCCAGAATGCTGCCGCATTGGAGGGATTTGCCCTACTAATAACCCGTTACCCTGTGCAGGTGAGCACTTAATTACCACCCTCCTTGTTGTGATCGAGAATTTGGGATTGTATTTGTAGTCGATTGCTAATGCTGGACTCTGTGAACTCTCCTCGCAGACTATGGAACCAATTTTTCCAACAACGGTAGATATTATGTTTGGTAAGCTTGATCTATCAACAGAAGATTATCTGTTTTCATTACTAACTTTTACTTTTAAATTGCTAGCCCATCATCTCTCCCGGTTTGCGCGAACACCCCATCCGGACCCGCCTGCGTAACACAAGGACAAGTGATCAATACACCAACCACTCCATTGCCTACCATCCAGCCTACCACGGCCATCACACAACCAGCAACGGAGACCGCCGCAGCCGGAACTACAATTCGACAGGGAACCACATATTCGACATCTTATTCTACTTCTATCGGGGATAACGGCACACCTACGACGTCTCCGTCCGCTACCACTTCTCCAAATAGCGGATCCAGGAACCAGTTGGGATTAAGTGCTCTCCTAAGCTTTGCTGTTTTCACCGTATTCCTGACCTAGACACGGCCTTTGGGCGATTAGAAATAAAGCTTCAATATCAAGTGTTTTTCTCTTGAGAACACACTATGCAAATATTTGCAAAAAAATACACTCATGACTAGCATTGCGGCTAGTAGAGTTACCACCTTACACAACCATACATAGAAAGAGTCGGGTGTTGGCCCGTCATACATATCCTGTAACCCCCCATTTGTCATATATAAGTAGTTCTTAAAATAATATAACTTCCCGCTTTCTGTGAGTCCAACTTTCAAGAATCCTTCATGTACGAGGGAGTTTGGAAAAAACGGGCTTTGGGAAGAGTCTGGACCTTTCCAGCTAGTCAATATTGATTGAGATAATAAAAAAATTCTGTGACATATATCCACCACCTCGCTTAAAATTTTTTAAAAAGGACTTCCCCAATATTTTACAGCTCTCTTATCTTAGACGTGAATGATCTAAGCTATCGAAAAGCGAACGAGCAGAAGGTGTGAGTGTGATATGGGTATGTGTTGCAGGTGTTGCGAGGCGGGCTGTATGTTGTTTGTAGGAGATAATTTCCCCTTTTCGGCCAACTCCTTTCACACATATTTGCCGCAACTTTATTTGTTTGTGCGTCTGGCCTTTCATCATTTGCATTTATCATCAACATCATCCTACACTCTGCCAACCACCGTGTCGTTATCAGCCCTCATATACAATCTCTTATAATCGAATAGCGATACTTACGAACAGGATACTCGCCCAGCATGTCGCGTCGCAACCCTATGGGTATGACGGGCACGAACAACGTGCCCCTCGGCACCCGTCGTCGTTTTGGTGATCGTGGTGACGATGACTACGATGGAGTTTCTCCTCCCCCGCCTCCTTCGGATTCCTTCCCGGCGTCCATCAGCAACCTCTCTGAAGGCGCACCGCCTAAGAGAGGGAGGTCCCCTGCTCGGGCATCCGAGCCTGAGTTGAATGTCGATGGCACGCGCAAGAGAAAGAAGAAGAACAGATGGGGTGACGCAGTTGATAACAAGGCTGCTGGTCTCGTCGGGCTTCCAACCAAGATCGAGGCTGCCATGACTTCTGAGCAGCTTGAAGCATACACCCTTCATTTGCGTATCGAGGAAATTACTCAGAAACTTCGCATCAACGATGTCGTTCCCGCTGACGGTGACAGGTGAGCCAACATCCACCTTCTGGAGTTTATTATGACCGGCCATCAGTGCTGACGAGATGTTTTTCTTAGATCACCATCCCCCCCTCCTCAGTACGACAATATGGGTCGTCGTATCAACACTCGTGAATACCGTTATCGAAAGCGTCTCGAAGACGAACGTCACAAACTCGTCGAGAAGGCCATGAAAGCGATTCCAAACTATCACCCTCCATCCGACTACAGGAGACCTACGAAGACCCAAGAAAAGATCTACGTTCCAGTGAACGATTATCCGGAAATTAACTTTAGTACTAACCTCCCATTCTTTGCTCTGACTAACCCTTTTGCTTTCTCCTTCTCCGCTGTTGCTGTTCTGTTCCTATATGCGTCCTTTCCAAATACATTCGGAAAGAGCATGAAGACTAAACACCAGGATTTATCATACATATGACCAATCGTATTATTTTTGAGGATATGCTGATACTAACACTTTTATTACTTCCGAAAAGTCGGTCTTTTGATTGGGCCTCGTGGTAACACTCTCAAGAACATGGAAACCCAATCAGGTGCCAAAATTGCTATCCGTGGAAAGGGCTCCGTCAAAGAAGGAAAGGGTAGAAGCGATGCCGCCCACGCTTCTAACCAGGAAGAAGACCTCCACTGCCTCATTATGGCCGATAGCGAAGACAAGGTTATAAAAGCCAAGAAGCTTATCAACGAAGTCATTGAAACGGTAAGCGCGTATCCCCTCTCTAGAAGCCTTTGGTATGCCTGCTAACACCTGCTTCTTTTAGGCTGCTTCAATTCCTGAAGGTCAAAATACATTGAAGAGAAACCAGCTGCGTGAGCTTGCTGCCTTGAACGGTACTCTTCGTGACGACGAAAACCAGGCTTGTCAAAACTGTAAGTTCCCTGGCTTATTTTTTTCCTTTACCTCTTTTCAATCCTAACTATCGATAGGTGGTCAAATTGGACATCGTAAATATGACTGCCCTGAGCAGCGCAACTTCACTGCGAATATCATCTGTCGTGTTTGTGGTAACGCTGGCCATATGGCTCGTGATTGTCCTGACCGACAGCGTGGTGCGTCCTGGAGAAACGATGACCGCGGCGCAAGCAACCGTGGCGGTTTCAATGGCCGAGGGACTGGAAGCGTCGGAGATGCTGTTGATCGTGAATACGAGGTAAGCTCTAATAATCTCCTGACATTCTTAAAATCGCGATACTAACAGTCAATAGCAACTCATGCAAGAACTCTCCGGTGGTGGAGCTGCTGCTATCGGTGGACCTGCCGAACAACGAGCGATCGAAGCTGGACCTGGCGGAAACGACAATGGTCAGGGCGAAGGTGGGTATCGTGGAGGTTATGGAGGCCGCGATGACCGCGGGGGTTTCAACCAAGAAGGCGAACGAAACCTCAAGCCATGGCAGAGAGGCCCAACTGGTGCTGCTGCGCCATGGCAAAACCGTGGCCCACGCGAAGACCGCGGCGGCTACAGTGGTGGTGGCGGCGATAGAGGTCATCACCAAAGTTCACGGGAACATGGTGGTGGTCCACCTCCATGGGCTGCTGGAGGAGGCGGAGGAGGAGAGAGGGGTGGAAGCGATCACTATGGCGGTGGCCGAGATCGTGGAGCCCCACCTCCACCTCCACCATCTCAAAATACTGGTTATGCTCCTTGGGCTCAAGCTCCTGGCGGAAATGCTTATGGGTCTTACGGATCTTACGGTGCGCCTGGTATGGGCGCCCCTCCTGGAATGTCAGCTCCTCCACCAGGAATGTATAGCGGCTATTCACAATACGGTCAAGGTGTACCACCACCGCCACCACCTCCGGATGCTGGAGCACCACCACCCCCTCCGCCTCCACCAAGTGACTCTATTCCACCACCACCGCCTCCACCGGCATGAATGGTATCAAATCTCACTGACCAGATTTAAGAATGTTTTATAACCCTAATTAAAGGGAGAATTTGTTTTCAGGATTTGATGTGATGGGAAAAAATGGGGGTTTAAAGTTTAGTTTTGATTTGACATGTTTAGCCTTAACATCGTAAAAAAACAGGGTCCAAACTGAACTTTCCCCGCGACGAATTCCATATCCAACAACGAACGGGGAAATTACCTTTAACTAACCAGCCCGGACCTTGATTAACAAACCCTCTATAAAATCTTTTTGTTCGAAATTATTGTTTCATGCTTTTTTTGTTACCACTAACTGTTTACTAACCGTATACTCTACTAATTGCTTTATATAAAAGAAAAAGAAAACTGACGAAGGGGACTAACCGTGAGACAGGTGTACTAACATGTCATGTCTTTGTTCTTTCTTCCGTGACGACTAACTTTGAGCTAACCCGTGAATAGTAGGGTTAGCTGTGATGTACTAACGCGCATACTTCTCATATGTCTGCCCGTGGATTCTATTGAGGCTTCGACCACCAGGCAACGTAGACTAACATGGCATTTCCTTTCCCTTTTGTCCAATTGTAAATTTCATAACCACCCACTGCCAGAGTAAACGAGTGTCTTTTCAACAAAGAGGATCGTACTCGGCGTGAACGTGATTCTGTTTTCTCAGTTGAGGGGCCCCTTCAAATGGACTGCTCCTCGTTGCTCCAGCCTGTGTGACATTCTTAGAAGCGAACTTATTTTAAGGCGAGTCCAGCCGCTGTGATTTCTTCGTACTTGTTTTAATCAAGGACGCAGTAGAAGAATAAATAAAACTTTAAACCTGATATTATATCTGTATTCCTTTTCAGTTTTTAAAATACAATTTGAACATGTGCAGTACCACGACGGTTTTCTAGGTGGATGAGTTTGAGGTTCGTGAATTCAAATGCCATAGCCACCGAATGAGGAAATATCACAGATACAACACAACTATGACCTGAGCTATAACAAGATATATGGAACAATGTGGACTTATTTTCACTTGGATCTTTGAAAGTAATGAAAAATTGTGGTTCTTGATATTGATATTTGAGAGTTGACATTGATATGGATCTAATCTAAGAAATATTCTCTGGGCAGGATACAGAAATTTCTCGTTTCCTACAAAATTTCGTGTCTGATTTCTTGGAGTGAGTCGTTCCTGTAAATGAAATCCAAATCGGGAAAAGAAAAAGGTATGAGATAGTTGGATAAAGAATCGTGATTTCGTAAGAATTCGTGACAAATCGTAAGGGAAAATGAGATGTTCATGTTGTATGCTTGAAAATCCGGACACTGGTCTTCGGATTGATACTGGTGGAATCCATTTACATTTTGTAAGCGTTGTCGGGGCAGACGCTGACGGTCTCCTTGCAAGTTGTGGTGACGGTAACGGTTGCTGCGTTACCGCCGCGGGTAACAAACACGGTTGGACCAGGGCGGTTGACGATTTGAGTTTGGATTCTGGTTACGGTGGCGATTCTGGCACCGGGCTCTAGATTTAAGGGAGTCAGATTAGCATTTTTATTTCTTGTGGGTGTTTTGTTGATGTTGTAACTTACTCTCCCAGCAGTTATACTTGTTCATCCACTGGATGGCCTTTGGGCAATGGCAGTAGGCAACATCCGCGCTGATGGCAAAGACGGCGAGGATAGTGGCGACCTTCATTTTGATAGATTTAGACTAAACTTTTCTTAAGAGAAAGGAGTGTTATGGTAGTGAGCGTGGTGGACGTTTGGAAAGAGAGTGTGTTTCTTAAGAAAGAATGAATAGCCAGCGAATGCAGATGCCGATGATAGTAAGAAAAAAGATGAGAGGATGAAGTGGAATCTGAGCGTTATTTATGCTTTCCTGGCGAGGCCTTTACGCCGATTGCGAATATAGATTCTCAGACTGTTTTGACATTTGTATCGTAGGAAAACGAGAGAAACTTCGAATACAAGTGTTGTTACCTCACACGAACCGAGTAACCCGAGAATGCCGGCATGATAATATGATCAAGAAATCCTCATATAGCTTTGAATGGTCATTTGAATCGTTTTTTAGTCGTCGTAACCTGTTAAGCGGTCTCCGAGCCGCGCCTTTGGCGTGCATTATGCAGGCGCATGTAACATGACATGGGCGAAATCGCAAGAATCCCGGCGTCGGGGGAGAATCTTTCTCTGTATACGAGGCTGAAATACTTCACCCTCGCAGGCCCCTGCCCAGCTGGGCATAGTGGGCATAGCTTGATGTAATAATCTTATAAATAATAGTAACCCCGAGTGCGACGGTGGAGGGTTGGGTCGTCTCCTGCTACCGCTTATGTCGAAGTTGTTCATGCCAACACAATGCCACGCATCGCTTGCCTGCAACAAGCTTTGCAGCTTGAATCCAGAACGGAGACTTGGCGCGTCTAAGTGGATCTCCGCTCGACGAATGGGAGGCTATTATTCGAAAAGTGACTGCATTTTCTCAAGTTACACCATTAAAGATTTCCAGTTTTGTTGGTGATTGGAGACCCGTTCACTGGGTGTCGCGCGGATCAAAATGGTTGGAAGGTACCCGAAGCGGCTATCGCAACCCTGACGTGAAAGTTCAAGCGAGTAAGCGAAAAAGGCGAACGAATATGTCATTTAGGCAAGAAACATGTTTCCGGGGTCATGAGTGATCGGCCTGGACTTATGTCCTGCTGAGATTCGGGTTACATTGCCATACTGGGTGCGTTGAAGGCTTGGGAACTCTGGAAATCCGGTCGTTTGAGCGATGCAAGGGTGACAATACATGCAATATGATAGCTCGCTCTTCGCAAGAGCCGAAACTGCCGTCGTCTAATGGTTCTTGATTGGGGCAGATATTTAGGAATAAGAACGGCGGGCTAACTTGATATCGGCTGTCTTCTCTCCGGCCATCTCGCCGGCGCATTTAGAGTTTCTTAAGCGTAGAGGTAAACATGCCAAGATTTGAGGCTTGATTCTGGAGTGGGCTTGTGGGAGGGGTGATAGCGAATGGGAGTTCGTCTTCAGCGTTACATTATTGTTTATTATTTGTGTCATCCTCAATACTGATCGGATATAGTTATCATATTTGGTTTAACCACTATTTTCATGGCGGGGATCCGTGAAACGTGACCGGATGCCGATTGAGCCCAAACGGGGATCTGTGATTCAAAAATTTAGCTTATTTCGAGGTCCCAGCCAACAATATATTATGATTCTTTGAGGCTTAAAGCTTGCAGCAGAGGTGATGACGGCTCTCCTGCCTCGCGCTTTGGCGTCTATCGTCCAAGCAGATCAGTTGGATTTTTGGTTTTCTGAAATTTGGGCTCGTCCTATGTGAATGCCCAACATAGTACTATAAAATACCCGGTTAAATGACTCACTGAAGAAGGAGGAGAAGAAGAAGACGATCACGGTATATAATAGTACTTGTATTGATTCGAGTTAAGGGAAAGTATTCTGGTGATCAGACCACGCGATGGTCGAAAAGATACTGAAAGATTATTTACTTTATATATATTCATGACAAACCAAGACCACTCTTATAAACTGAAAAAAATGAATGCAGATATTATTATCGATAAGGATATGGCTATGTGTTAGGGCTAGGCTTAAGAAGGATATTTTAATTATGTTTATCTGAGAATTATCCACTCCTTGATATGCTTCTTCGTGATAGTCGGATCACAATCTACCTTGCCAACTGCGCTAGCGATCTTAAAAAAAGTTGGAATATGAGTCTCAAAGTAAATAAATATTACCTATTTAACTAGTAGCCTGAGACTACTAGCTTGTTTTATGTATCTTGATTCCAAGTAGGTATCGCTATTAGCTTTGCAATTGTGGGAGATAGAGTTTCATACAGCTGACTGGCGCTACATCCTTGGTACGTCAATGAATAAAGTGATATATCGACATCGAAATCTGTGCGTTTATGTCACGAGAGAGATATTTCGACAAATTTGAGGTCGAGACTGGTTATTTCGTCGATGTTGCCAGGCAAATGGGGCGACTGGGAGCGTGGTGCGTAAATGGCAACAGGCACAAAACTTCATTATATATCTGCAGTCTTCTGTGCAGACGAACTGTTGCACCTTCAACATTCAACCTTCAACCTCAAATTCAACCTCAACTTCAATCCTCATCATGCCTCTCTTCTGCCGACTCCCAGCTTCTCCTCAATAGTCATTTCTCTGGTTTGAATTGACTGTGTTTATCTCCACCTGTGTCTTCTTTCTTCATCAAAATATCACCACCTAGTCCCCACAGCTTTGGATCTCTCCTCCAGATCTGCCGAGCTGCTCTCCGTGTTAGAAAAATGATGACTGGAAGCGAGTTCGTTCGAACATCAAATGGCCAGTGGACCAAAGTTCCAGGTTCTCGACTTGCAGAATCGATCCTTCAGAAGAGCCTTTCGCGTGAACTCGGTATGAGCCTGCGAGCACAGACTATTAGCCACCCGAACAGTTCGTTTTTCCCTCCATCGGCTTCCATTAGACATAAATCATCGGGATCTCGCACGAAGTCAGTTCCGTTGTCTTCAGGAACGACTTCTATGTTGGAAATCGCATCCTCAGCTTTGTTAAAGGATATGGATCCCACCCAGGACGACTATCAACTTTGGGTCCGAGGTCAGCAAGCTTCCTTGCCAATGTCAGCTGAACAGGAACAATTCCTCTCTACGCCCGCCGAGATTCCATCCCTTCCGTGGGGTCTCAATAGCAAAACAAATAATATATGGGAGAAAGGACCTGTGTCGGATCAACTTAGTCGTCCACTCCACCATGAGGATGACTCGATCCTTGCAGCGCAATCTGCAAGACTCGAGAAACTTCTCCGATACGAAATTGAATTGGAACAAGCAAAATTGTTCCCTCCTGAGAATCACAGGCCAAAAAAGCCCAGTCTACCACAATACTCCCCCATCGTTGATCTTCCTGATGAATGTATGTTTTATTTCATTATTGCTGTGTTGATGACTTGTCGAATAAAAGCTAATATGAGCAATAGTCAAGGGTTTAACCGTCAACCAGATTTTCAAGATATGCTACGATAGATACCTCGCTAAAGGCAAAGCGGAAGATCAAGCTCTGGCTCAAAATGGACAGACTACACCCTCACCTTTGCAAGAGGACGACAACGATAGGAGATCTGAAAACTCGGACGCTAGTTCTGCAGCCTGCAGCGAGGATCTTCCATTCATTTCCTCTATTAACCTCGATTCTAAGCGAAGGCGCGAAGTCAAAAAAGCAAGAGAAGCCAGGGCAGCTCGTGATGCAGCCCTAGGAATTACAAGAAATTCATCATCGTCAACCGACTCGCCCCGTGGAAACAATGCGGCGGTAGGTGATCTCTCATTTGTAACCGCGAATAGCGACCCGGAGCAAGTAGACGACACCCCTCTCTTCACGATCCGTTCAAAGAAACAACCAATCAAAATTGTCGACCCGAAAACGCTTCAAAGGCCCGACAAACCCAAGTCTCCCAAGGATCTTGCTAACGACGTGGACTTTTTGAAGCGCGGGTTGCGAGTCTTGGTGACCAGTGGCGACTTGACCCGCGATGCGTATAACATGTTCAAAGCTGTTGGGATGGATACTGCGATCCTGGACCAAACTTTAAAATGGTTTCGGTACCTTCAAGGGTTTATTGAGAATTGCACCGCTACACTCAAAAATGCAGAAGCTCTGAAAATGACGAAGTTTAGAAGTGACGTATTTGAAAGCCTGGGACAAACTATGCTACACAAGAAGAAAATTGACAATGCCATTCTGGGGTGGACAAACTTTGCCATCTCGATGTTTCCTATGGTTGAGAATGCTGAGGGCAAACGATCGGTTCTAGAGGATCCCGACGAGCTGGATATCGAAGGGAGACCTCAAAGGGTTTCACACATGCATAGCAAAGCATGTCTTGATATGAACCACGAACTTCAGAAATTAACAGAAGGAAATAGATTAAAATTCAAAACGCTGCTGACGATGCTTATTGAGTCTCTGGGCGAGTGCAAGGATTGGCTAATCAAGGCTCCCTCTTATGCGAAGGCGAAGTCTTTGAAACAAACCGATTTCAGGCCCTCGGATGTATTTAGTGTTCCTTCTATCGAAGTTGAACCACCTATTTTAAAGCTAACGGAGAAGCCAACGAACTCGCGAACCATCGAATTTGAAAACAAGACGCAGATTCGGGAGTTTGGAGATATGGTATGTTTCTTTGGTTACTGGTTTGTTTAATTGGTGCAGAAAGTATTGACAGTGTTTAGAAATCCGGGAACGAGCAAGTTCTCGACAATACATCCGCCTCCTCAGCCGCCTTTGGTCAACTGGTCGAAACAACAAATCTCGAATACGGGCAATATGACAACGGGCAATACCACTATCAAAATCAAGGTCAATGGTATCCTCCTAATTTTGCAATGCACACACACAATAACCACCAAGCTGGGCCGAATGGAGGCGAATACGCCCAACAGGCGGGTTCTCAAGTTTTGCGTTCTCGATCAACTGCCAATCAACAAATTAATGTGGACGGGTATCATGGTAGCCAGATGCATACGAATTACCAACAGGATGTCCCAAGCAAGCAAAGCCATAAGAGCCAACATAACATGTCCCGCGGACGTCAAAGTGGACGCTCGGGAGCCCAAAGTCGTAACGCTTCCGCCGGTGCTCGCCAAAACTACGGAAATTCGAACTATCACTCTCATACCGGCCAACCATCCTCTCACCAACAGCATTCCAACTTTTCCAATCAAACTCATGACTATCTTTACAACCCAGATAATGGAGCCTACCAAGATGTTCGTTATAACTATCTCCCGCAATCCCAATCGCATCAATCACACGCTAACCTGCAACTGGACCTCCAGCATCCTCAATGTTGGCGTTCAAACAACGGAGTCAATCCTGACAATAGCTATCCTGACTCTCAGCAACAACAGTACATGAATTCCAATAACCGAGCTACGCCAGAACAAATTATCGGTTCCAGTGAGTTCATTCGTCAACAAGACCGCAACAATGCAGCCGCAGCCGCAGCTGCAGCTGCCCAATCTCAGCGCAGCATGACTATTACTCCCCAGATGCTTCAACATTCAGGAATGATGCTCCAACATAGCCACTCCAGCGGCGACCAATACCCTACTAGCAGTGGCGGTACTCAAGGATATCCCCAAGGAACTGGTGGCGTGTACCCTCCATACGCACACGGTGCTTGGTACCCTCCACACCCACTTCAGCAACAACAAGCTGCGGCTCCCTCGCAGACTCGTGGTGTGCAGAAACAAGGAACGCAGAACATGGCTTATTTAAATTACGGCAATCATTCTGGCCAGGTTCGTTGAACCATTATGACCGAGCAAATAAATATTCATTCGTCCTCTTGTCGGTTAAAAACGAGAAAATAAAAAAATTTAAAAAAAGGATTCTTGACGGTTTGCTTCTCCTTCTTTTCCTTACCTCTTGGTTCCATCGCTTTAGCATTTCATATCTGTTATCTATGATGGTTTCGGAGACACACCCTCCTTTCTCTATGTAAATATTCCGCACTCAAAAATTCAGACCTGAGAAGCATCTCGGACATTCACAACTAGTGCATAAACTTATTGGCACGGGAACTAATTTGTAAAATTATGAGAAAGCGAAACTAAAATTGATTAAAAAGCAGGATTATAACAAAAAGAAATGCGGTCTATATCGTAAACGCGTAGCTAAATACATGGTATCATCATATACAAGAATGTTTTTGTTTGACTTCAGAGTCTCAGGCCCAGCCCTTCGGAACCCCCGTTCCAGAGCCGGGAATTAGTATCAATCTAATGTCTTAGCTGAGGGCTCACACATAACTCTTCGGTAGACTTTTTGCCGTATTCATGTGTCTCGTACATTTAGTACGATTTCTTGATGGTAGAGTTGGAAGAGACGTTAATCTTTGGTTCGAGCAGGCCAGCTGCAACATCGATGAAAGTGAGCTGTCGCTCAGCTTTACCGTAGGATGGGGCTTCATCTTCTGATTTGGGGAGCTCGACCTCCTGAGCTATGATTTGGATCTTCAGATCTTTGATGTCCTTGAGCTGGGGTAGTTGGTCGGCCTTGGGGACCGCGACCTTGAATTTGAGGTTCTTCATGAGGTATGGGATTATAGAAGCGGGACTGTTATCTTTTATAAGCTTGTCTGCGACTTTACCCATGAGTGTGGACGTGAGCGGGACGGTTCCGGAGACCATCATGTTTTTGGCCTTGGAGTTGGCGAAAACGCTGGAGGTGCCGACGAAGTTCTTGTCTGTGGCCCAGGCTGAGACTGTGTTGTTTGTGGGCTCGCCGAGGAAGACGTAAATTGCAAAGGAGCCGTTGAGGGCGGCCTTGTTGACTCTGATGTTGGCGGTCCAGTCGATGTATTTGTCGCCTTCGTGGATAATCTTGTCTTTGACTGGGGTGAGGTTTGGTTTGGTGTCGGCGCCGCGCTTGGTGAGCTTGCTGCCGACGACGGCACTGTCGACGCCGTTTTGGGCATTTTTGATACGTCTGGTGGTGAGGCCGTAGAGTTGGTTGATTGCGATGCGGGTTTGCTTGTCTGATCCAAGGGTTTCAGGGTAGGTGTAGCCGAGCTTCCTGGTGTCGCTGGCGGAGGAGCTGGTCCAGAACTTGCCATCCATGGTCTGGCGGAAGGGCTTGAGAGGGGTGTCGAGGTCAATTTTCTCGCCGACGGGACGGACGTAGGTTGGGAATTGGGTGGTCTCGGAAAAGGTGTATCCGTTTGGGTGTAGGTTTTGCCACATGGCGAAGAGGCGGTCGACGTTAGCATGATGGAGCCAGAAGATTGGGTCGAAGCCTGAGAACTCGGGAGGGCCCATGGTGCCGATGTTTGTATCATCGTTCCAGCTGCCGACGGTGACGTGGACATCGCCGTGGACGCCTTCGAGGGAGTCGGCCCATTCGATCTGGTCGGCACCCTCGCCGTCAACGCCACCGCTGGCCATGCTTCTGAAAGTCTTGGAACTCATGAGGATCTTGTAGACTTTGTCTTTCCAAATTGTCTCTCGTGCCTTCACTGCGCTGAGGAGACGGCGGGATTGTGTGCTGATTTTCTTATCAGCCGTGGGGAAGCGAACGGTTTCTTTGAGATCCCCCCAGCGGTATCCCGTGAACTCGTTGGTGCTTGTGAACCAGTAGGAGTACAAGGGGTTCTGGATGCTCTCTTTATCCTCTCTGATGGTCTCAATGGGGATCATGTTCTCCTCAGCAATCTCGGATGGGATATCACTGTTGGATGCCCAATCCCAATACGGGAGACGAAGGGTGGGGAGGACCTTCATGAACTTGGCCCTCTTTGGGTGGTTCTTTGGAAGTTCCATGACAATGTCGTAGGCGTGGTTCCACACTTGCTGTTCGAAGACGGCAATGTATGGACGATGCCATGGGAGGAAAAGCATGTCACTGTGGGCGCAGTACCCTTGGGCCTTGCTCGCTCCTTCGACGGTTTCAACCTTATCCCTATTGATACGAATAACGTTAGTATAAGAAACTATGTTCATGAAGGCGCAAGCGATATACATACCAAGCTTTATAGGGCTGCCCGTGGATACCTGCCAAGGCATAGTAAGAATTGTCAAGCTCTTGGGGTTGGCGTTGAAGCCTGTAGAGGGCCATAACGAACAAACTAAACTCGGTGCGGTTCTTCAACATCTCTCTGATCTCCTTGCGGACGGGTGGTTGCTCTCCCCGCTTGAAACCCTGCTGGATACCGGTGACAAGAATGTTACCGGTAACATTTCTGGGGACACGGTTGCTATCCAAGCTGGTTGGATCGTAGTTACTGGCCCGTGCGACTTTTTCACCGTGCTGGACGGCGGAATTTGCGGTATCGCGATGTCCATATGGTGAACCCTGGACACCAGCAGCACTGAAGATAGAGGCCGCTACCAGAGCGACTTTGAGGGAGGACCAGCCGGCCATATTTGTGTTAGGTGTCTGTAGCTAATTGTGTATAAAAAGGTAAAATAGTCAAGAAAAGCAAGGGTATATATCAATGAATGGATAGCTTCAAGCTATGTAAATGTAATACTGTCAAAGTAGAAATGTATTTAAGGAATAGGGAAAGGGAAAAAAGAAGGAAGTATATCCAAATGGCGATCTTGGGTAATGTCCTTGCTGAGGAAAGGAAGGGAAAAAGATTCCACTGCTCCCGGCGGACTGGAATATCTTTATAGCGTCCCATCGTGAGCTCTATCACGATAATATCGCTAAATACATTGTCGAACACCATGTGGAGCCAAGAATACCAATCGGGTAGGAGATCACTTCCCACAGTGCGTCGAAGATGGTGAGAACTCTGCAAGACGTCGGACCGCATCATGTCAGTTACCAGGTACAGAATGCAACAGATGTGAACCAGGCGCAGGAACGTACCCAGATTGCGTACGTGCATTATCTGCGGTCGAGCCTCGCACGGGAGGTGACTTCTGGAATGCATCGAATGTTTCGGGCCCGGGCTAGGCGGGTTTAGGACGGTAGGTGGGTTTTTGTGTTGTTGAGCAGTGAGACCGACGTCTGGAGACCAGTGCTGCGGATGCTGGGCGCGGGGTCTCAGAACAAGCCTAGCGTGTCGCGAGGACTAGGGACTATCCGCGTACGGAAGGTCCTAGCTTCACTTACGGCGGTGGTGAGGCAGACCCGCATGGAGACCAAGCGGAAGATGGCCACGCTAAGCGGATTGGTAAGGCTGAAACCGCAGCGAGTGTAGTCAGGCCGTGAAACCGCTTGGGCGAGACATATCTCGACGGGGCGCTGCATGGAAGGTCTGCGGAAGCTTTGAGATCGCGGTATCGCATTTGTCTGGTGAGATCTATCAAACTTCGATAGCCTTCTTCTGTAGGAGGGCCTTCGCAATTTGTGAGACCTTTGGATATTTTAGGACGCACGAGCCTACGTTATATAAACCGATCAATTTCCGCCACGGGAAGCGGGCACTTTAGAACCTCCCCCTCACCAAATTTATCACCATCATTCATTCGATATATATATACTATTACACAGACCAAGTATATATATAAAAATACATATACATTCTTTTGTTTTCCTTTGTTTTATGGCTCTGTGCATTTCGTGGCCGGACCACCTTTTTAGACCAAGAACATTGTAAAAGAAAATAAATCTATTTCAAGATGAGGGTTTCCGTATTACTTATCACCGCGGGTGCGATCTCTGGAGTCTGTGCTGCCCCGCGGTACGGCTCCGGAGTTCAGATTGAGAAGAGAGCGGATGCAGCTTCCAATTGGAATCCTGCGGGCAATTTGGAATTGCAGTGGGATAATGTTGCCAGTGGATCTGACGATAAGCCTCAGGATAACAAGCCGGTTATCGACAAGGTTAGCCCCACGACTACCACCACGACTACAACTAGGACTACTACCACAACTACAACTAGCACCACTACCACGTCTACAACTAAGACTACCACTCCTGTCATGTACTCTACTACTTCAAAGGAGTATTCTCCTACAACCTCGGCGGGCTTTCCTAACAGGCCACGACCAGGACACGTGCGGCCCAATGGCCAGAATACCTACCCCGACATGAGCAACGAGGCAAATGCTAATGCCCAGCCTACTACCACTCGCAAGTTGTATAACCAATATTTAAACAGTAACGATTATTACAACAAGGGTAATTTACCAAATGCCAACAACCAAGGCGCCAAGTCTGAGATTGGAGAAGATAGCCCGAACTATAATAACGGTTACAATAATAACTACAATAACAACTATAACAACTATCGACCAAGCCATAGACCCCAGTCGTCGTCTACTTCCAAGACGACGACTACTTCTAAGACACCACTTGTCGCAGCAACTCCTCAGGTTGACAGTTCCAACGGTTATAACAATGGTTCCAAGAACGGCTCCAAGAACGGATACAATAACGGGTATAATAACGAGTATAATGAGGATTACAGGTCAAGTGCTGATGCTCAGGCTTCGAGCACCACCTCTTCCTCCAAGACATCTTCACCACGTGTAGCTGGCACCCCATTCACTGCTAACCGGCCGAATTATGACAATGGTTACGACAACTATAATAAAGACTGCAGTAGTTGCAACTGCAACTGCAGTCAATCCGTACCAACACCAGCGACCGAGTCTTCCAAGACTTCTTCTCTGGTAGCGGCCACTCCACGAACCACTAGCAGCTCTGGTTATGACAACGGTTATAATAATAACTATAATAATAATTATAAAAATGGTTATAGCAGCAGCAGTAGCAGTAGTAGTCAATCGGTACCACCTCCAGCCACTGACTCCTCCAAGACTTCTTCCTCGGTGGCAGCCACTCCACGAACCACTAGCCGTTCCGGCTATGATAATGGCTACAACAACAACTACTACAATGACTACAATAACCGTTATAGCAGCAGTAGCAGTAGCAGCAGTCAATCGATACCGCCCCCAGCGACTGACTCTTCTAAGACTTCCTCTTCGGTAGCTGCCACTCCATTGACTACCGGCTATAAAAATGGCTATAACAACAACTACAATAACTATAAGAATGGTTACAGCAGCAGCAGCAGCAGTCAATCGGTACCACCTCCAGCAACTGATTCTTCTAAGACCTCCTCTTCTTCTTCGGTAGCTGCCACTCCACGAACCACTCGCCGTTCCGGCTATGATAATGGTTACAACAACTATAACAACTATAGAAATGGCGATAGCAGCAGTAAATCCATCCCACCACCAGCAACTGAGTCTTCCAAGACCACTTCGACCTCCGTGACTACATCTTCGAAGACCTCTTCTTCGTCGGTAGATGCCACTCCACGAACCAACGGCTATAACAATGGCTACAACAATAACTATAATAAAGGCTACAGCAGCAGCAGCAGCAGTCAATCTGTACCACCCCCAGCTACTGAGTCTTCCAAGACCTCATCCTCTCAGGTCGCCGCCACTCCCCTAACTACTAGCCGTTCTGGCTACAATAATGGCTATGACAATGGCTACAACAATAACTACAATAAGGGTTACAGCAGCAGCAGTAGCAGCAGCCAATCTATCCCGCCCCCAGCGACTGATTCGTCTAAGTCCTCCACTAGCTCTACCACTACTACCCCTTCCCCAATGTCGTCCGCTAAGCCGCAACGAAATCCATATAACAACGGTTATAACAACGGCTATAATAATTACTATAGGCCCAATCCAAATTCTGGGGCTAAGCCGGAGTTCTTCCCAACCTCTACCACCACTACTTCAACCACTTCATCTTCTACCTCTTGTACTACTTCCAAGACCACCACCCCACTCGTAGCCGGGACTCCTGGTCCACAGAACTCCTATAACGAGAAGCCAGGTTATAAAAACGGGGATTACAATGGCGACAAACCATCATCTACTTCCGGCAAACCGGAGGGCTCTTATGACAAGGACTACAAGCCAACCGGTGATCAATCATCTTCTTCCTCCGGCAAGCCAGACTCTTATAAGCAAAACTACAACCCCAGCGGAGACAGCTCGTCAATCGGTTCAGCGAAGCCAGAGGGCTCTTACAATAACGACTACAAGCCAGCTGGGGATAAGTCATCTTCTACTCCCGCCGCCGACAAGAATAAGGGCTCCTACGGGGACAAGTCGACAACTTCATACAACCCCTCCAAGCCTACACAGAGTATGTTACCTTCTCCTTCATCCTATTCTCCCTTCTGAAACTCATACTAATATGTTTATTTCAACAGAACACTGTGTTCAAGAATGGTTTGGTACCGCTCCAATCTGCCGCGGCGCATGCCCAGCCGGCTGGAGCGAGGTTCGAAAGGCAGGTGCAGGTACACACTGCGACAATACCACAGATCTCAAGAAGATCGAAAGCTGCCAGGGAACATCTGGAAATGAGTGTATGCTTGGAAGCAAGGTTCTCTGCGAGAAGTGCTTCTAGGTTTTTATAAATTCTCTCTCCAGTAAGCGATAGTTCGCGGGAGGCGCTATTGTGGTTTTTTACGCTCTTTCTTTGTTTCCTTCTTTTTATACTTAAAAGGCATGACGCCACAAAAGTTCGTTACGGTTTTTTATTTTCTTCTGTCTTTCTCTCTCAAAGTTTTAAGTTACGATGTATATATATATATATAGACTAGAATCAATATTGACTTATATTTCTCATCAAAACCAAACTTGCACTTCATTGTGAGATATCTTCCATTGATTCTGTTGCCCCTGTTCGTGTTAGATCGGAGCCTAGCTGAACGCTATGTTTTGAAGGACTTTTCGGTGGAGAAGCTCTTCTATATTGGTCGCGTGGCCTAATGGCAAGGCGTCAGTTTTCGGTAATCAACTATGGTCGAATGTCATCCACTGAAGATTGCGAGTTCGATCCTCGTCGCGATCAGTACAAATTTCTTTTTCCTTCCTCATTTTAGAGAATAATCTATCCGCTTCTTTTTTTCCCCCCGATCCTGCGTCATCTAGAGAAACATCTACAAGTGCCCTGACTGAATGGAGGGTCGCTCAGAACCTCGCTATGCACTCCGAACCTAAAGAAATCGAATTTCTACGTTGATGCTTAGAAAAAAAAGGCGTTGTGCCGAGGATATTACTCTGGAACATTCCCGGTAGTCTGTGAACAGCGGGTTGCGACGAGATTGTAGTCGGGCACTAAATCGAGGCAGTGTAACAGTAGCAGAGGCATTCAGTCACTTAGTGCTGCGCAGCGGCCTTCTGTGAAAATATTTTCGATTTCAACAGTGACTCTCAAAACCTCCCGAGTCAATCCCAACGCTTTCGATCGAAGTCGTAACGGGATTTTTGTGTTGAAAATTGTGATGAAACGGGACAGTTTCCTTTTTAGGAAATCTGTGACACAGTTTGCTGCTATATTCTGCGTTGTGTCTCTGAAGCAGCCTGAGACTTTGAGGCTTTTCCTTGGTCTCGTTGGAATCAGAGTCGACTCCCTACGGGTTCTTTTCCTCGAACATGCAATGCAATGCAGTATTCTCTAGTGCGAAACCGAAAGGTTACGAACCAGCAATAAATGACATCTTTATCACATGATTTCGTATCCCAAGTTGCGCCCCCACGCTAGGGTCAACAACCGCGATATCTCGAATAAGTTTACTAAATTAGCCGACTTGTGCGTTTATACCAGGGCATCAAGCCAACAAACGAACCAATTGCGAATGAAAATATAGGATCAACCCGAAAGTTTTATTAGACCGATACACCAGTGCTACAGTACATATTATTGAAGATTACCAATCTGCATCTATCAGATTACATATCCGCCCCACCAGCCGCTTCCTCAACCAACGCCGCCTCGACATCCGCCACCCTCGCGCGCCTGGCGTCCTTCCCTTCAAGGTCACGCTTATACCCGGTCTTCGGACTGCTCTTGTAATCTCCACCGTATCGCTCAACGTAGTTATCTTTACCGACATCGTACCCCGCGTCACCGTATTTAACTTCTTTCTCTGGCTCTCCGTAGACGACGTTATCCCCACCCTTCTTTCCGCCTTTGTTGTTGTTCTTGTCCTTGTTGTTGTTGTTGCCGTACTTCCCGTTTCCGGTGTTGTATTTATCGGCGGGATACATGACTTGAAAGGGTACGCATCCGCCGAAGGGTCCGTTCTTCGCCACGTTCTCACAGCGGAGGATACACACGTTCTTGTAGCTGCCGTACTGCGCTTGGCAGTTTACGTTCTTAGGAATGGGGACTCGTAATTTATGGTGCTGGAAGTTCGTGGCAGGATAGATCGAGTTCGCTGCGCTGCCGCCGTCGTAGTGCACGCCCGGCAGCCAGGAACCGAAGGATTGGCCGGTGCCGGATTCGTCGAGTTTGCAGCGGAAGGGACCCGCGCCGTCGTCGTTGACCTGCCAGGTTACCATTTCTACGTATCCGCCCGGAGTGGCTTGCGCCATCTTGTTCGACTTGGCGAGGGCGAGGGTTTTCTTGCGGGTTTGGGTGAGCGCGCCGGGGACGAGCGGGCGCATGAAGTAGTCTTTGTTTCTTTGGGCGACGGTTTTGTCTGTGGTGGGGCCGAGGTTGTAGTAGCTTTCTATGCCGTAGATGGTGGCACCGCAACCTTGCTCGAGATATTTGCGTTTTTGGGCGTAGTATGGGGAGTCTTTTGTCGCTGGGACGAGCGGGGAGGAGAAGCAGGTTACGTCTACTTGCCAGGGGATCTGGGTTGCGTATTTGGCGGTGGGGATGTCAGGACGGTGGCCGAGAGAGGCACCGTGATGGGAGGGGTTGGCGTCGCCATAGGCGGTGAGGAAGCGGACGTGCGCGGCAGCGAAAGGAACGGAAGAGAAGAGGGCGGTGGCCAGAATGATAGAATGCATATTGAATTAGAATTTAAAGTTAAAAATTAAAAAAAAAGTTGGAAAATCTGTAAACGATTGGATAAAAGTTGAATTGAAGATGTTATTGATAATAAGAGAATGAATGAAAAAAGACCGTCGAGGCTGTGAATTAGGTACTGTAGCGATGCTATGATCTGCTGCTGTGAGGAAGGAAATAACCATTGCGACGATACCGCTGGCTTATATAGAAAATGTCAACGAGGCTATGCATATGAACTTCAATCCGAGCTCACGTGTGTATATGCGGCGACCGCCTAGTTCTATTTTCATCGTGCATCTATCTTAGGACTTGATACCAGTATACCCGTCCCAACTACCTAATCGAAGAAATCTTGATATCGACAGCTTAGCTTGGAGAGTTACGCGGTCCACATCCGCGAAACCTGAACCCATGCTCTGTTTCTGGTCTATTAGGGAAAGGGAATGACTTGTGGGTAACTGTATACCGTGCATAATACGCCTCCGTCGCAGCTCCCCGTATCCCAGTCTGAACTATGGACCTTAAACTAATTTACCAACTCCCGTAACTGATCCGATAACCCTATTCTTATCGCATCAGCCAGGGTAGCAGCTAACTGATCCTGACCGTATGCCCTCCGCTCATTGGATAGGACCACTAAAACCCGGATAATCAATACCATATGCGTAAATTTACCACAAGAAATACCTCTGAAGAGCTCGGTTACCGGCAGGGGAACCTCAAACGTTCTTTTGATAATATTTTATAGCGAAGGACGGGATAATTATATCATGAAACATCCTTCAGAAACAAAACCTTATGGCAACACATCCGGATGCGGAAGGTGTGGTCGTGTCGTGCATCGCGTGCAGTACCGACTTTTCGGCTACGATAGCTGTGAGCGGGGGTATATGTGTGGCGGTGCTAAGTTATGTTTACTCCGACATTTTGAGGGAGATTTCAGGAGGGTTGTGGTCGTTTTACTGTAATTTTTCTTAATCAACTAAGTAGTTTTGAGAGTCATGAGGTTGACTATGTTGGTGTTGTTTGATTCATCACCGTTCGTGAAGTTTTTTGAGTTGTGGGAGTTCAGAAACCGATCACTTTAATGTTTAGAAGAGAAGATTCAATATTAAGGAATGTGAAGATTTTGTTATATTATTTATAAGCTGAACATCAAAGATAAAATACATTGTTAGATGAAAACAGTTCGCTATGCTATAATGAATGTATGTAATTGATAAAATATATAAAATGTCGTTGAAGGAGTGTAGAAATGCGTCATATATGCTATGCTATGCTATGCTATTGAAAATGAAATGAAAAATATTTTTTAGAAAGAATAGTCCCAGAAAATGCTCCAAATCAATCTATCTATGTATTCTTAATGCCCAGATGGCTGTAAATATTACGTGATGCACACTGCAACCTCTTGAGCTGTTTAGAGGTCGATGAGGAAATGGTCGTCAACGATAGTACCCAAGTTGTACTTGAATAGCTCGTGCTCGACACCGACGTCGCCAACACCAACCAGTCCGGCACCGGCGGATGCAACACCACGGATGAGAGCGTCGGAGTGGACGTAGACGCACATATCCTTACCGGAAGCACCGGGGCACCTGCTCAAATCGTCAAGCTTGGCACCGACGTTGATGGCGGGGAATTGGACTTCGATCTTCGCTTCACCGTGGGCGGCGCCAGAGAGGATGTCGATTTCAAGGCCGAGTCTGGGACCGAGCCAGACGGTGACATCGGCTTCCTGGTTTCCGTAGAGGGAGACGCCGTTGTTGAAGTATGGAGTGCGGTAGGTGATTTTGGGGATGATGTTACCGGAGACGACGGGAAGCTTGGTGAGGAGGTTGTAGCCGACGGAGAGTGTTTCCCAGCTGCCTTCAAAACCGAGGTTGCGGATCTGGAAGGCGGATTTGATTTGCATGTTGATGGAGGCGATGAGGGATGCAGCGGGCTCGATGTTCAGGATGTGGGGGATCTCAACGGACCAAGGGATGATAGTGAAAATAGGGACTTCGATGGTCTTGGCGTATTCGATGCTCCAGCCGACACCCATGTCGAGGTTGAAGTATGGGTTGACGAGGTCGAAGCCGAGGATGGCGCCGGTGGCGAGGAGATTCTTAATGTCGAAGGAGACTTGGCCAAAGAGCTGGACGGCGCCGGTGATACCACAACTGTTACAACTGACAGAACCGGAGAATCCGTTGACGTTGACCTGGAAGAGGTTGGTGTGGGTAAAGTCGTAGCTGAACTGTGGGGTTGTCACGCGTTTTGTGGCGCCGTTGGTGATGAAGGTGATGATTTGGTACCAGATTTCCTTGGCCGAGATTGTGTCACGTTTCTCGAGAGAGCGTTTGACGGAAGATGGGGCTGGGTCGGAGATGTTGAAGGTACCGAAGGAACTGTCGAAAGAGGCGAGGGCGTCCTTGATGTCTACCTGGGTGGTGCTGAGGGTGATGGTGTCTGATCCGGAAGAAGAGGCAGAGGAAACTTTGAAGAAGTTGTGCTGGCCCTCAGCACCACAGTAGTTACCACCGGAGGTGACAAGGGTGAATTTGTTGGCCCACTTGCTGGCGGCCAAGTCGCGGTTGGGGGTGGTGGTGAACTTGAGGGAGATGGAGTTTGAACCACAAACCGGGAAACCGTTGAGACCGCCGATCAAGTCGTCAAGATTGACCAAGGGGAAACCGTCATCGGCGACGTAGGAGACGTGCGCGACGAGCGCAGTCGAATTGTCATTACCAAGGTTACCAAAGTAGACCTCCTTGGTAGGCGCTGGCGGGACGCTGTCGCTGAACACAGCAGTGTTCAAAGGAATTGGAGCACCGGTGATCGTAGGCAGCGGGTTGGCGACTTGAGTAGACACAGAAGATGTCTCCGTTGGCTTTGGAGGCTCGTAAGAGCCAAAAGTGAGGGTGCTGGGAGCACTGGTGGTTGGAGCCGCGGTAACCAGACACGAGCAAGCGCTGGAGACGCGGGAAGTCGAGGTTGTGTAGGCGGACAACCAGGTGGGATAGGCCTGGCCAGCAGTGGCTGGTGCGGTGGTGTAAGTAGCGCAGAAGGAAGAAGCGGAGGCAGATTTACCGCGAAGCAGGCGGAGGACATTGTCGGCATTGCAGCCGCCAGTTGGGGCTGCGGCTACAGAAGCCGCGCCGAAGAGGGCTGCGGCGGCAAACGAGAGTTTGGAGTGCATTTGTAAAATATTCTCAAAGACCGTGTGGAAATAGAATATGAAATAAGTATTAAAAGGGGAGAAGTATAGATATATCGATATTTAAAGACTGGTGTGAAGAAGTATATCGAAAGATAGTAGCAAGGAAAAAGAGAAAGAAGAGGTAAGAGAAGAATGGTAGTAGCGAACTGTAGAAGATGCGTTTGATGATGTTGAAAGAGAGTCTCGATCTGGAGGCAGATCCTCACATATTTATCTTCCCATCAGATCACGAAGATAATCTATAAGATCGTATGGCATAATTGTGCGAAGTATAGTAGAACGGGGACAATGCACGCTCGATGAGGTTAGGTTGGTGGTCCGCGGCCTTGTACGAGGTGAGAATGTGTTGTGTGCTGTTGGATGTCTGCAAAATGACGCCGATTCATTGCTATTCTCGTCCCTTTGCACTGCCAACAAGCGAAAAACTACGCTCAAAGGGGGATAGCTTCGCACTCCCCTCGCGTTTTGGTACCCGATGCGGAATGGCCTCGGGTCTGTCCATGGTCTCCACTGGATAAAAACGACTGTAAGCGATGTGGTATCGGTGGCGTCCTATGGGAGCCAGCCAGCAGACCAGGAGATACGGAGAGCTCACGGAGAGTGCTAGAGTAGGGCTATAGGGGTGCTGCACGGAGGCTATACGGGTGCTGCACGGATGAAAAAAAAGTTTTTTCTAACCCTTCCGTGTACCTTCTCTGCATGTTCCTCCCCGCAAGAAGGGAGCTCAAGGAGAGACATTTCTCCTTGATTGGCTTGGACCCTGAAGATCCCTAGAATGAGATCCGAAAGATACTTACTTATCCTTAGATTTCAATAGATGCTTAGCTTCCCTGAGAGACTGACTTCATGCGAGATTACAAAAGATCGCCTACACAGCCGAGTAAACAAAATTTAACCTCCTCGTGCCAGTCATGCAGCATGAAAGGGTGCGCTGTGCTGTGCCGCACCCAGAGCTGAACCTTTTTTCTCTGTCTCTTGCGGTCGCGAATTATATGTATGGGGGGGTATAGAACGAATAAGGATTCCGACCGGCGAGGGAGGGTAGGTAGCCAATTATCCAACAGCGTTGAACCCCATACTACGGTCCCATATTATTGTCACCAGTATTTTTCCGGATGACTATAGATTTTCTCCTCGGAGACATTTCCCGTTGGCTTCAGCTCGCAACGCTAACCGTGTATTGTCGCTTCTAACTGATGTAGATGCCTAATATCGATGGTGGCATTATCGCGTGAGCCTGTGGATTAAGTCACTTGGCCTATCGGTTGGATCTATAATTATGGTTTGTGCAGTTATGTAAGCTTGGCGTACATCTTGTAAAGCCTTAGATGTGAATCGCGAAATTTTCAAAGTCGATTTTAATATGGAAATGGTTTTGTGTATATTCAATATGGCTTCACAGAATTTCTATCTCAACATCTTTCATTGCAACCAGTCTTTCTATCTACAAGCCTTTCCTTCGCACGCTCGCTATATTTCCTAAATTCTTTCGTTAATCTTACTTTCTTTATGTCTCAATAAATTTTTCATACTATTTTACCAGTCCCGTAACTAGACTTTCATTTTACATAAAACTTTGAAAAGAATCAACGTGATCAACAATATGCAATTAACCACCATTCTCGCCGCGGCTACTCTGCTCCTCCCTGCCGCCCTGGCACAGCGTATGTTAATTCTGAAATTATTCTCCTTCAATTGTTTGATCTTTAGTTAACCTTGGTGATGCAAATATAGACCAGTGCATCCAAGAATGGCAGGGTACCGCGCCCTTCTGCAACAGCAAATGCCTGTACGGGTACCGCGAAGTCGGCCGAGCCAAGGTCGCTGGCTCGTGCTCCCCAAATACAGCGGAGAAGGAAATCCTCGGGTGCCAGAATACTTCGAAGAACGTCTGCTGGACTGGGAATAAAGTCCTCTGCGAGTTCTGCTTTGCTTGAGTGCACGTTTTAGATACTTGAGTGGGCATATATATATACGGGGTGCGGGGTGGTTGGAGGTGGAGGTATTTGGGGAACAGACATTACGATGATACGATACGATGAAGCATAGCGATTGACCCGTTTTCTAATTGACCCTTGCAAACTCTACAGATTATATCAACAATCTAGCACAAATACATCACATAACATAAGTATAACATATAACAAAAAAACCCAAAAAAAATAACTCTATCATATATGTAATTTTATATAGCATTTAAAATTAGAAAAAATATAGCATATAAAAACTAAGAACAGTATAGCATAAAGCAAGATGCAGGCATTTATACTATCTAGACTATGATTCTATAACACCTCTATGAAATCAAGGCTCTCGTTTGCGAAATAATTATATAAATCAAAACGACAGAAGTCCAATAAGAATAGTATACAAAAGAAACTTGTAAATACTGGGACTGTTTGCGGATGACTTTATTGAGATGGCAGCGCTAGGACTATTCGAGTCCGAGCCGGCCCCCGAACTGGATTTTGTGCTCCTAGACTCCGCGTTCATTGCTTCGCATTCGGATTTTGTCATGCTCTGCGTACGCCCCACCGGGTGGTTAGTCTCTGCTCCTACTTCGAATATCTCAGTTGGAATTGAAAGGCACTCGTCGATTAGCAGGAACATCACTCACATCAGGACAACACTTATCTCCCAATTGAGATGGACAGAATTCGTCGGTACTACAGATGTTGCCGTCTCCGCAGCATATCTTCAAGTCACCCGTTAGCATCCATCATGAAGGATTTATTGTTCTTATAAATTTCGATATCTTTCCATTGACGGACAAAAAAGTGTGGAAATCGGGATGCGTCACGCGCAGAGGCGAGGCTGATCGGCATCGAGGTGGGAGGTTTTATTTTCGGGTTCGGATATCGAGGGTATCGCAGGACAGATCGGAGGCACTCACCTGCCCTAACGATGGGCTGTAGCACAGCTGAACGCGAAGCCCCGCGCAGTACTGCCATCCGCTGCCGTATTTTTCGCTGCAGGATTTCTCTGTGGCTCTTGGTGAGAGGAAAGTATCGTGCAGAATAGGAGACAGCGCCATGTTATCAGATTGTTGTCTGGTAAAGGCCTTTTTTGAATGGGGTTCCTAAGCAATCGCTACGCCCGATATTCTGTTGTCGGATTGGGAACTAAGTGCTTCATATCAGGAGTTCTTATAGTGAGAATATTCTCCTGCGGCTGAAAAAGGTTGGCGTGTCTTGTCGTTCTTGGTGCATGCGGTCCAGACCGAACTAAATTCTAAGCCCAGTATCAGGAACGGGACGCGATAGATTTCGATGCATTGCAGCATTTACACGGGCATTATGATTTACTTTTGGGCACTGTGCAACAAACGCAAATTACCAGCACACACTCGTTTGGTACAGTTTTCTTTCTTTATTATATTATTGATAAAAAACATCGAAAATTGGAGAAGATATATTCTCTTGACTGAGAAATAATATAATTGGGATAGCTCCCGAGCCTCAGCTAGCGTTGTCACGTGACGATATCAACCCATCTTTTAATTCTTCGAACGACTCCATAACATTTATTTACACTCGGATAAGTACGTATCGATACTCGACTGGTATCTCGATCGCGAGGATACCAAACTCGCAAGGGAGGCACAACCGACAGACCTCATGACCGCAGCTCCCCGCCGCTCTCGCCCTCTCCGGCGACTGGCATGGGTCCCGCCTGCAGCGCGCTTTCCCCTTTTGGCCCGTCCGAACAGGGGTTCCGGTCGCAGGTTTCCCCACAGCTCAGTTCCCGCGGGAATCGGGGCCAATTCCTCGTATTACCCCATACTTTGCGTCCTCCAAGAGGCTGGCTCTCTCTTCCCCTCTTTCTCGTCATCGACGACGACGGCTGTTTTTCTGTCCCTTGGATTGTACTTTTAGGATACCCTCAGATTTCGTATTATAGTTATATATTTTAGAGACCGAAGTGTTTGAACTGCTCCAGCGTTAGACTAGATTCGAATAACGCCTTCTCCTTCCCGGCGGAGCGAAGGCAGATCAGAGCCCCCAGCCGGCGGTGGCATCATCGGAACCGAGCTTCCACAATATTGACATCCGTCTTCTATGCGCGGCGAGGAGTGATCGAACAGTAACGATGAAGCTCCTCGCGACCGCCCTCCTCTTCCTCCCCACCGCCATCCTCTCCGCCTCTCTCACCCCGCAAATCGTCCCCCTCATCGTCCGCAACCCCTACCTCTCTCTATGGCTTCAGAACTCCCGTTCCGACCCCTGGTCCCGCTGGCCCATGTTCTGGACCGGCCAGGAAATCGGACTCGGCGTCATGCTCAGAATCGAAAACACCGTCTACCCACTGCTCGGCCGTCCGCACGACTCCCTGGGCGGTGCCGGGAAGAAGGATGGCTACTCCGTCGAGTTTCCCAAGTACCTGGGCTTGGACTACGATGCGTCTAAGACATGGCTGCAGTATTCGATTGATACCAGCGGCGGCGACGTTGGGGATAGCAGCGCGGGGGGCGTGGATGTGACGCTCACGTTTACTAGTCCGATTACCGTCAACAACACTATGCGGCAGAGCATCCCCGCCGGGTACATCGAGGTTGGAGTCGTGGGCAATGTCGACTGCGAGGTCTACATTGACGTTAACGGCTGTAAGACTGCGCACACCTGATATCTAATGTCTACGGAGCTAATGATGATCGTAGTGTGGGTTACCGGTGACCGTGGAAGTCATATATCATGGGACATGGCAGAGCACGGCAGCCTCAGAAGCTGGAAAGTCACTCGATCGCGAGAGCTGCATTTCTCCGAAATCTCGGACCGTGCGGAGTGGGGCAGCCTCTACTTTACCGCTCCGAAGGTACAACCTAATCTAATGTTTACTTGGATTATGCATTGGATTGGAGTTAATAATTGCGATAGGACATCCACTATGAGAGCAGCGACTCTGGTTCGATGCGCAACCGGTTCGCCCGCGCAAAACCCCTCCGAAACACCACCGACACCCGCTTCCGCGACGTCATGGATGCCGAACCCGTCTTTGCTTTCTCCAAACCGTTCCACCTGAGCTCGAACTCCTCCTCCCCATCCCACAGTTCCGTGCTCTTCACCATCTCCCACATTCAAGATGAGGTCGCCCAGTTCGCCTCCGCACGGGGAACAACCAGCATGCGCCCCCTGTGGAAAGGCTACTTTGAAGACCACAACGACGTGATCCATTACCATTTCCACGACTACATCTCCGCCGTCGACGAAGCCGACAAATTCAACGACCAGCTAGTCAAGCACGCGCTAAGAGCCATGGACGGCTCTGCAGCCTCCGCATACGTTGACATCCTTCTCCTCTCCACAAGACAGGTGCTCGGCGGCACCTCCTTCTCCGGAACCCCAACCAAACCCCTCCTGTTCCTCAAAGAAATCAGCAGCGACGGCAACTTCCAAACCATCGACGTCATCTTCCCGGCCTTCCCGTTCTTCCTCTACGTCAACCCAGCGTGGCTGCGCTACCTCCTCGAGCCACTGTTGGAACATCAATCCGCCGGCCTCTATCCGAACGACTACAGTATGCACGATCTCGGGTCCAGTTTCCCTAATGCCACGGGCCACCCGGACGGGCGGGACGAGTACATGCCCGTCGAGGAGTGCGGAAACATGCTGATAATGGGAGCCTCCGTTGTGGGCAGCTTGATCGATGAGTATGGCGGCGGAGAGAAGGGGCGCAAGATGGCGAAGGAGTGGTTGGAGGGTATGTGGGGTGATGGCGGGGTATACAGGAGTCGGTATCTGCTATGGAGGAAGTGGACGGGGTATCTGATTGAATTTGGACTTCTCCCTGCTACTCAACGTGTGTATTCCCTTCTATACCTGATATGGTGAGAATTATACGAAAGGGGAGAGAAATGCTAATATGTGATGTTTGTAGTATCCACCGATGATTTCGCGGGACGATTGGCGAATCAGACTAACCTTGCGTTGAAGGGTATATTGGGCATCAAAGCCATGTCCGAAATCGCAGGTGTAGTTGGCAACGCGAAGGATGAGAAGTACTTCTCCGTAAGTTATATCCCTCGTCACCGTCATTTTCGGGGTCTTTATATAGTATACCCTGCCGCTAACCACATCATTTGTGCGATATACAGGACGTAGCAGACGAGTACATCAAGACATGGCACGACCTATCCCTCACCCGCGATAAAACCCACACGAAACTAGCCTACCACTGGCAAGGATCCTGGGGTACCTTGTACAACCTCTACGCCGACTCCCTCCTCTGCTACCGCAAGGGACTCTCCTCTTCCCTCTCGCAATTCTCCACTCTGAAATCCAAGGCTAAGAAATCACGAAAGGGCCGGCTGCAACGTCCGATGGATGACGAGGACACGGGCAGTCCCGGGTTTGTACCAGAGGATATATACACGAAACAGTCGAGGTGGTATAGAGAAGTACAGCAGAAGTACGGATTACCCCTCGACTCGAGACATCTGTACACCAAGAGCGATTGGGAGTTTTTCGCGGCAGCGGTAGCGGAGAGGAAGACGCGGGAGAATATTGTGCTCGATGTGGGGCGGTGGGTGAACGAGACGAATACGGATAGGCCGTTTACTGATCTATACGATACCGAGGGTGAGGGTGGGTTTCCGGGGATTTGGTTCATGGCTAGACCTGTTGTCGGGGGGCATTTTGCGGTGTTGGCGTTGGAGAGGGCGTGTGCGGGGAAGGGGTTGAAGGGGTTGGAGTACCCTGGGGACGTGTGGGCTCTCGAAGGCGGTGATGAGGAGGTAAAGGTGGAGAAGGTGGTTAAAGGTGGGAAGGGGCAGGTTGTGCTTGGGAATTAGGGTATTTTTATCTTTTTTGGAGAATTTGTTTGTATGAAGTAAACTGCATGTAGGGGAGTTGTTAGAATGATTAAATTGCATATTGCATGGCATTTAATGGTAGAGTACGATAGAATGAATTTCTGGATTATGATATTTCTACTGGGTTATAACAATGGAAGGCGGTTTATTCGCTAGCAATTGACTTATATATACACCTTTTTATATAATTTATATAAACAGTTTATGTTGCAGATTGGGGGGAAAAGAAGAAAAAGGAGTAGATTTAATTCTTCCACGGTGTGCCGGGTTGTAGATCTATTTTTTTGGGATCGTAGCTGCCCTTCACTAGACCGAGTTTTGCCATTTCCGCGTCGTCTCTGACGTGTCCGAGACCTTGTTCGTAGCGTTTGATCGCTTCGTTCATTTTGGAGATTTTATCGATCTGGTTTGCTTTCGTTAGCCTTTATGCTTCATAACGAAGGGTATCTGAGCTGGCTGGTCATGACATGTGGCGGTTTGATAGAGAGAGCTGGTGGGAGTAAAGTATCAAGGGTACCAGCTGTCGCTTGATACTCGTCGATAGTATACTCCCAACATCCCGGCGTTTGATGTCTCCCTCTTCAGCTCCCGCATCCACCACAATCGAGCCTAAAACCAACCCAACTCAACCCAGTATAGCTTCCGGTAGAGAGAGAGCACCGACCTCCTTGGTATGGTGTAAACACTCGTAGTAATCCTCACGGTATCCCGCGCACTTGTACTTGTTCGCGTCGGACTCCTTGGACGTATTCATGACGTAGCAGGCGAGGACATCCTGCCAGAAGGGGAAGCAGCGGGTGATTCCTACACATCGTATAGCATTAGCATTGGTACTCGGGTGGTGGCGCTCAATCCCTCATTGTCCCCCGCCTGGGTCTGAGACTCTCGTGGAGGGTCGTCTGTGGAGCTCGAAGACAGGCAGGAGAGGGGCGGCATTGGGGAGTGTATATATCGGGGAGTAACGCACCGCCGGTGTTTCCGTATCCCGAAGCCATGGTTCTTTCTGGTGGTGACGGTCTCCGGATATCGAGGGTCGAGCGGGTGAGGAGGAGACGAGGTTCGGAAGTCGTGATGTCAGTTTTGGGCGGTGTCGAATCGGCCAGTTGCTCAATTGGACGTTTGGCTGCGAGGGCGCGCTAGTCCGTGTTGAGGATAGTCGGATCTGAGACACGCAGAACGACGCCGGCAACACGGCAACACATTCGCCTGTTCATGGCGTGATGTCGAACCAACCGAGCCTCTCTTTCTCCTCCTCCTCATCACCACAGCTACTAGCTAGCTACTGTACAATCGCATCGTGTAACAGGTAGAAAAATTACCAGTGTAACTGCCAAAATGCCGCTACAGTCTGTTCTCTTCCCCATCGCGCATCTGCTGTCCTACAGCTTTCTGTTCGGCACGCAGATATGGCATTCGTTCATCGGCGGGATTGGTGAGTCTCCCGACCCTAACTTTTGGCTACCTGAACGCAGATATCGAGTATGCCATCTAACAAAAACTTCATATAAAAATTAACAGTTTCCTTCCGCGTTCTCCCTCGCGCGCAATTCGGCGCCCTCCAACGGCGCCTCTTCCCAATCTACTTTGCCCTCCAATTCTTCCTCTCAATGGTCTTACTCGGCACGGCCCCGAAAACCCTCAAAAACACAGTAACGGGGCCGACATACGGCTTCCTCCTCACCGTTCTCACGACCTCACTTTTCAACATCGCTGTCGCAGGGCCCTTCACCACCAAGGCGATGGATAAGCGTAAGGCGCAGGAGGTTTTCGACGGCAGAAGCTACGATGGACGGAAACTGCCGGGGGTGAGCGAGGGTGCTGAGCGGGGTGGTGATAAAGAGGGCCAGGAGATCATAAAATCCGCGGAGATGAAGTCGTTGAATAAGCAGTTCGGAATATGGCACGGCGTTAGCAGTTTGGCGAATCTGGGGAGCGTCATTGGGACTATTGGGTATGGTGTTTTGTTGGCCGGGAAGATCCAATATTAATCCATCAAGAAACGTCGGTCTGGGAAGAATCCTCTTTAAAGAAAGGTATGAAATAGGTGTGATTGGGAGGGTAAGGTGTAGGATAGCGTGTATTTCTAGCATATCTCAGCTCAAATATCAATATCAATTGCAATTGTTGTTTTGATTTATTCCAAAGTCCTCCCTCGTTTCAGTTTTACAATATCAATATCCAAGATATGTGGTTTCTTAGTACCATTATACCAGCAGTGAGAGTATACGGCAATCAATTATACCGTCCCGCCTTCCGATCCATCTTGAACAACATGTCCGCCGCAATATCCCCCTCCAAAGCCAACCCCAAAATCCGATCCCGTTGCTCCAGCATACCAGCGTCCAGAAAATCCTCCTTCTCCCAATTTTTAAAAATTGCAGACAAATATTTTGTTAGCGCCTGAAGTAGACCGGCCAACGTCCCACGCGAGGCACGGGGAACCTTCATGAATGCAGCGATAGGACGCGCCGCCGTACGTGGGTAGTTTGCTGGAATCTCCGGTTTTTCGACAAACATGTTCATGAAGCCGCATATCGGGGCGACGGTGTGATACTCACGTAAGCGGGAACGCATGTACGCATCCTTCGGGATTAAGACTAGTAAGAATTCGATCGCGTGAGACAGAGAGACCGCGGCGTCATTGAAGTTGCGGATCATGACGACATTATCGGTGTCGTTTGGGTTGGTAGGAGGGTGGAGGATACCGATGCCGAAGCGGTGGCATTTCTTGAGAAGGGCGGAGAACGTTTCGCGGGCTGTTGATGTCTTCTATCAGATTCGGCTATTACACTTTAGTATCTTGACTATGTGGTGACTTACTCTCCTCGTGGTAGGTTTCGTCACGACTTTTAATAATAGCTCGCTCCATTGAGACGTATGGAGCTGCGTTGAGGATTTCTATTCCCATCTTCCAGACTCCGTAGTAGCCCTTTGGTCGCTGGTCTTCCGGTAAAGCGTACCATTCTGCTCGAATAAACGTTTCCGCAAGGAGTTTGATAATCGCCAAGAGTATTTCCTGGTCATGGTACAAGTGGTCGCTTTTGACGAGGAAGTAGAGCATGCTGAAGCTGGAGACTATGATGCGATGCTTGACTCGTTCATAGATAGGGATGAGCTGATCGCGTCCTTGAAATTGAAGCAGTGCCTGACCCGGAATGAGTATTCGCTTTCATATCAGATTTAAATTTCGGGAGCTTACGATTGCAACTTCGACGCCAAATTTATGGTTGAAGAATTCTCTAAGCGTTGCATGGCTTCTTTGCTCGGTATCTCGTAGGATGGTGCCATACTTCTCGAGGCCGTATATGAACCATCCCATCAACTATATTTCATGTTAGCTCAATATTAATGAGTTTGTAAAACTATACTGACGATATCTGTGCATCTCGAAGGGTGTGTATTCCATTGCTCTTTGATATATGGCAAAAACCAATTTTCGTATGTGGTAAAAAGTGTTATTTCTTCAGGAAAGTGAAGTGGTTTGGCATTTTCGTAGGCTTCTTTGACAAAGACCCACCATATTAATGCGATGACTTCTGACTCTAGCTCGAACTTCCCTTTACCTAATACATGTTAGTATATGGTCTTTGAAAATTTAAAGCTGTGCTGTCCTTACGACGCTTGTTTTGGCCAGTTTTCTCCGGGGAGCGCAGATAGCAGTACAAGGTAAGTAGTCGTGTCAGAACGTATGGGTCTTCACCAACCAAGGTGACGAGATCTCTCGGTTTGGGAATCGTTTCAACGGTAACGAGTTCATCAAACTCATCCAACGCATGCTGAGGGTCCAAAGTCATAAAATACTCCTTGAGACTTTGCGCCGCCGTATCCGGTAACTTCTCTTTCTCGATCATCGTCATCAAGAATTGCAAACGGAACCGAATCCCATTATCCCCGATATTAGAATCGAAGATATCCATCGGACACTCGCTGACGACTTTTGCACGAATTTCAATACTCCTCTCCCAGATCAACTCGGGGAAAGAGTCCAGTCCGAAAATACGTTCTCCTGTCGAAATGAGTAAATCCTAGCACACATCATCGAAGGCTAACGATTGAGCGGACATCATCGCATATCGAGTAATCTTCTGCCGTTCGGCGGTTAGAATAGTACGCGCAAACATCTCAAGGAGGTTCTTGTTGTGGTCGTTGCTTTTAGTGTTTTCGTATACTTGCACCAAAGATTTGATGCATACGCCCGTACAGTCTATAATTTCCATCGGTAGGTCGATGTTACCGACTGCGTCGAAGTTCTTGTTGCTCAGTAGTGCGAGAGTAAAATCTACTTGTTGTTTGGGGACTTTCTCGCGGTCCATGAACGTGTGTTCGTTGTGAACCCCCAGAGGTACACCGATTGCCTCGCGGTCCGTGCGATACTTGATAAGCCAGAACCCATTGCTGCACAGGAAGAACATTTGAGCGTAGAAGTTGAGGAACTCCATGTCTAGATCTTTGACAATATGTTGGACCTGGTGGAGATGGCGGCACACAGCCTCCGCGAAATCCATATGTCGTTGATTGGCGAGACAGATTTCGATCCAAGTCTTACGGAATCCGCGAAATAATTTGTCGAGATATCTCGTTGTGGAAGTTTGAATACGGAATGGGTTCTTTCCTGCAACTTTCTGATTAGTAATTGTAAACTATATTGAGTGATAGGGTATTTACTCGTCAAATTCCAGATAACGATCCCAACCATCCTGTCCCAACTGGTGAGCATCGCCTCGCTAATCATATCGTTCGTGCGCTGAATTTTTTCTACATGCATAGCCCCCAGTCCCTTGCTGAACATTTTGATCATAATTGTTCTCGCATGTTCTCTATAGTCTCCATCTATAGAGATATTATACTCTTCCGGATCGGGTGGGATCTCTTCACTTTCGGGAAGAGATCGGTCCCCCAACCCGACCTTCTGCATCCCCTTGAGGATGGCGTCCATTGGGCGGTTAGTTTTAGCTCGGGAAAGAGTGTTAGTAACGTCGGATTGTTTGTTCTCTTTATATGTTAGCGCGTAGCACGATTGTACGGGATCAAATTTAGCAGTAGGGATAGGCTGCGGCAGACGCTTCTGACGAGCTTTGAAGCCGATTTCTTCGGGTGTAGGGGTGTGAGGTGGAGGAGGGGTTGATGAAGGGGTGTAGATTCGTTGCTTATAGGAAGGGAAGCCAACGGGGGCTATCAGTCCTTCTGAGGTAATGTTAATCGCGCGTTCGTCCATTCCGAACCGTGCTCGCGACGCTGTTGGCAGTCGTGATATCGAGAGAAGAATAATCACGGACGGTGCCGAGATCTTAATGGTGGTTACAGGGCGACAAGCCATTACAAATTCAAACACTGTATTCCTCACCACACAGATTTACATAATATAGATGTATAAATTTCTCCAATATTAGGTGTATATTTTTCCATTTAACAAAATATAATATCAATCGCTTGCTCGTATTTCATACTGCATGAGATCGTACGCGCACACTACATCAATCGCTTGTCTCTGATACTCTCCATCAACAGCAGCCTGCGACGTCGACGCAGCCTCTACAGCACAACCTTTGATTGACTCCATAACGACTCCAGCGGCCGCGTTACTTCTTGGGTCCGCATATCGAGAGCTAAAGTGGTTCAGCATTAAAAGGCCTTTAGCTTGCTCGACTGTCTTCCCCTTCCCCTTCCCCTTCTTATTCCCGCCTTCTTCGATAAGCTTTCCTAACACACCGCCATTCTCTCCGAGTCTAATAACGATAGCAAACTCGGCAGCCATCTCAGGTGTCGAATGGCCGTGCTCGATGGTTTTCTTCTTCACGTCTTCATACGTCTCCCCCTCTTTGAAATCGCTATGCCACTTGCCCAACTTATCCCCTAGGAAAGCGTTCGTCGCTTCGTGGATTAGTATGTCGCTTCCACGAGCTAATTTCGCGATTGGAGATGAATCGTATGTATCTCCCAGAATCGTTATCTTTCTTCCTCTTCTATCCGCTGGTCTCATAAGTTTGTCTCCATTCGGTAGTTCGATGACTTCACCCTCCGGGAGAGCTGATACTTTCGACATTAAGGACATCGGGTTCTTAAGGCCGCTTTTGATTAGCGCGTCCTTGTTGACCATTATCTTATCCTTATAGTCCGGTGTGATTTTGCCTGGCAGAGGCGGCTCTGTGAGTACATATCCTAGACAGGGCACAGAATGCAGTATCGGCCCTGCTGAAACCTCCCACTCCCGTGTTTCTGCGTGTGTAGACGATAAAATATCCATCCAGCATCCAGATTCATCCTGGAAGATGTTGTACCCAGGGAGTTCCATTGGCATTCGATCCTGCGAATTATCTCTGACAGATTTATCCTCCTGCGGTTCTGTAGAGAAATGAAGTTCATGCACAACATAACTAGCCCCCAACATACTGCTAGTCAGTCGCAGAGATGTCCGAATATATTCTCTCAGCCCTTCCGGTCCATAAATCTCGAAATCCGCCCTCCTCTCCTTCTCTTGTGCTAGTGCTTCCGCAGCAACTTTCCTCGGATCTTCAATGCCAACACTTCCTCCCGCCCCGTTGAGTAGTGTGCACAGCAACGGCACAATTCCAAACATATGGTCACCGTGCATGTGAGTTATAAATATTCGCCTCAACGACGACAGTTTGAACCCACCAGACACCTTTTGCAGTTGGTGTTGGGTTGCCTCGCCCGCATCGAAGAGGTAAGTACTCCCGGAAGGCAGGGTGAGGCACAGAGCCGAGTGATTCCTCGTCGAAGATGGTACTGCAGAGGATGTACCCAAGAACCTTCATACGTGTGAAACAAGTTAGCATCGCAGTTGTTGTAGCCGTTGGCGAATCGCAGGCAGGTTTGTATAACTCACGTAATAATCGTCGGAGGTGCCATAGCGGCGCTTTGAAGTTTGCGGATTTTATGTGACTGCTGGTATGAAAGAACGAAGGATTCTACGTGCCAGAATCGAGTTCATCGCTGAATATATTAAGTCTAAGAAGATTCAAACCCGCGGCTGAAGCACCGAAGAGTCATTTCGAGGCTGCAGAAAGTCGTAGTGAAGTTGTGCTCCTTTGGGTTATGGACAGGGATTAAAAATACAACAGTAACAACACAGCCAATAGCCTCAGTCTCCTTGCCAGATATACCGTTGGGCTGCTGGTTCATCACCTCTACAGGAGCAGTTGCGCATCTAATTTTTAATTTCGTTTATTTTTTTCTATGAAATTCCTCACTTGAAACAATCGCACAAAAATTATCTGCATACAGGCATTTCAAAATTCAAGCGAAGCAACTGTATATGTGAATAGCACTGTCGAGCAACTAGAGCTCCCCATCCTCTGCACTAAATAACATACACTCTAAGTTTCCACCTGATAATCCACATCTGCAATAGTTGAAGCATGGGGTAAATTCGCTTCGGATCCCCGGTTAACAGTTGCACGATTGATAAAATTATCATAAAGCTTTTCATAGTGCCCACCTTGAAGCTCGCCGCTCTTATCTCCACGGAACATATCTGCACTGTATATCTTTGTTCCTTGATATCTACTAGAAGCGAGACCACTTTTCAAAGAACCGATGTCTCCGGAACCAGTTTCTGGGTCTGGGCCCTCAAGGTAGTATGGTTCCTTCAGACCGTTTACTAGCCGCCGATATGATCCATCCGCATTCCACGGAAGACGAACTTGCTCGTCTTCCCCTGCTGGGTTAAGCAAGTCGCTGATTCGCATATTTTTGGGCTTGGATACCGTATCTCCATGCTTGTTAGATGACGAGCTCGCAGCTCCAACGGTTGGGTCTTTCTGTACTATGCTTCTTTCGCAGAAACATATTTCGGAGCAAAACTCTGATAGAGTTGTAATATATTCTAAGTCCATATTTCCAGGCTCATCTTCTTCCCGCATTTTAAAATATAGCTTGTGGCTCCTACTTTTGCACTCAATGGTGTATGAGCCATCTGCCTGCCATTTGCAGGTATATCTTGTCCCGCAACGGGATATTATTTTCCTATAGGCCGCTCTCCCTGTTTGTTCCGGTGTCAGTAGATTAGAGTGTCGAATAAAGTAGCCGTTCCCAGTATCACATATTGGTTGTTCGCCAGCACCTGTTTCAAAAATTAGGTACCGAGGTGGCCTCCCTGATCTCCGAAACAAGCTCTCATGCTCTAATTTATCATCTGGAATTTGGCGGTTCAATAGTATCGCGTCCATTTGATCTTTACTTCTTCTAGTCCTCATGCCTATTTTTGATCTCCGTTTCGGAGGACTAAAAGATTTTGATAGAGTAATGATATCGGTGACTTCGGAAACCCCTTCCGAAGTTGGCCGGAATTCGCATTTGTAACCCCCCGGATTTATAGAATGTTGTAAAAGCTCACTGCGTAAGTTCTGGCACCGCTCAGAGCTGACCTCTTGACATGCATCTCCTAACTCAGCGCTATCGAATGAGGTTTTCGCACAGATATGGGAATCTATGCACGCTTTTGTGGATATTTCGTGACTAGCAGGAGAATCGTCAAAGCGATATGGTAGCGTTTGAATGTTTCCGTCCTCATGTCTCTGCAGCCTGCGTATAACCTTGAGTTCTTCGCGTATATTGCAACTAAGGTACCAGTTACTGGAGCCGCTCACCGTATTCCGCCGAAGGGCTTCCTTGTTCCGTGCAGTCAAATTGGATACCCCTTGCTCCCGGGCTCTTTTATATAAATTACTTTTGGACTGCCCTCTGTCCTGTCCAATCGGCAAGTAGGAAGAGGTTGAGAAATCATCGGAAGAACCATACAAATAGTACGGCTCCTTTGTTCCTGGGGCAAGCCGTCGCCCGGAGTTGTAACTGGGATAGTTAAATTCCTCACCGCCCGCATTTTGAGTATTTTGGTTACTTCCGCTACCATATTCATAGGGTAGATTGTGAAGCCTTCTCCCAAGAGACCACTTATTATAGCTACCTAGCATTTCGATTGTGGGAATCTGGTCTGTCTGTTTGCCGGGATCAATTGATGGGAGCTCGAGTGCCTTCAGTTGTTGCTTAGAATATATCCCGGCGTAGCAAAGACAGTTAGCTAAATCGCACACTTTCTGCAATGGCGTTCTATGCCCCACGCGGCTCGACGGACAAACAAAGCTAATCGTTGCATCAACTTCCTCTCTGCATATGCAATTACGTTTGCACTCCCGGACTTTTGCTAAGAACACAATTTTTGTTCTGTAGTAACTGAGCTGCTGCCAAGAACTTTCAAGACTTTGATCAGCTACGCCGGCGTCAACTTTTGCGCGGAATTGTTCATAGTTCCCACAAATTAGCTGAGTACCTCCCGGACTCGGCCCACCCAAAACTGTGTCATCATTTGACACTCTGGCGTCGAGCTGCAGAGCCTCATCTTCGATGCTTCGCTTCCGAAGACTCCCCTTTCGTAATGGACCACCCAACCCACCAAGAGAGGCAAATGGAAGCTCGTGTTCCGATCGGTATACAAGATACGGCCCTTTGGCACCCGACACCCGGTGCTGGTTGGCTTTTAATGTCGCCTTCATGTCATTACCACGGTAGTAATCCCCCAGATCTGGCTCGTTTGTTAAATCAATCGGAATTTTATTATCGGTAATTGACGGATTGTTGGCTGATTGTAGCCCTTGGATAGGAGCAGGCTTTGGAGGCGCCAAGAGACCCATCGCCGGTTGTTCGATGCTGTCATCCTGATCATCTGGGTCCAAAGCTTCCTTTAGATAGCAACAGCAATCTGCCAGTCTGTGTGGTGTCCACACCAGCATGTGAGTACGCACACTGTTACCCTCCATCTCGATTTCACGCTGGTCATTTCCTATGGATTTGCACCTTTCGTTGCAACTTGACTTTAACCTGCAACACCCTGTGGCCTTAATATATGAATTCTGACACTGCCAAATTTCTGGCAATAATCTTGCAGCTATTTCTGCGCTAATGTCCTGTCGCAATTGCGAATAAGTATTATATCCAGTGTCGTAATCTGTGTTCTCAAACCCTGGGACTCCCTCTTGCGATATAAACTTCTTTTCTCCTAAAAGGTCAGAAGCCGAACGTTTTCTTAAATCGCCATGGGTCGGCATATTTCGGGAGTTTAGGTCATCTTTGTTGCTATGATCTAAAGCTTGCTTGAAATTAGAGGCTCCTTGATTTTTTTTGGGTGATAAGCTCTGCTTTACGGAAGCCGCGTCGTGAAATTCGGTTCCTTGACTTCTCTTTTTTCTATTGGCAACTTCACCGTCTGTTCCAAAACCCCGGGCTCCGGGATTCTTAGACAGAGACCAACCCCCGAGACCGCCGATTATGGATCCCCCAACAGCAAGTTTCCGTAAATAGTCATAGTTGGTTCTTCCGTCACCGGGTCCTTCTAATCTGTAAGGTTCTTTCGTATTAGGTGCATATCGGATATATCGGTCCTTCCCTTCGAAAGGATTCAACCCCCAGTCCCGGTAGACTGATGAATAGGTAATCAATCCAAAGTCTTGATGGAGAATTGAAAGACCTGGATAATTGGTCTTGATGATTGCTGGAAGGTTGTCCACGACTCTTATGCCCTCTGCACGGTCAATGGGAAGACCAAGGTGTACTTGGAGCTCGCACAAGCACCCTATCTCCACACAAAGGACCGCGTCTCCAGGTGTGTCGCATTTGTGGTAGAATTTCTCACTGTCCGGAAGATGATCGAGCGTGTTGCCAATGGGGGCTGGGTCAAACGAGAGCTTCCCTGCGGGAGGTATACACATACAATTTTCCTCGCACTTTTTGCGCAGCCTTTCACTAAATCTTTCTCTTGTGCCTTGTGCTACATTTGGATGTTTCTCCTTCCAGTAATTTGCTATTATGAACGGTGGTGGACAGGCAACGTCCATGTGGTAGGAAGGCTCGAAGGGATTTATATCAGGATGCCACAGAGGTGTTTCTTGCCTCTTTTGGTCTTTTGGGACAGCTAGAGATCTCACATCCTCTTTAGCAGGTTTTATGGTGGGTTCTGTATCGGCCTTGATAGCGATTACCGGTGTATTTGATGCCAGCTGCGCTGTGGTAACCGGAAGATTCCCTCTGATCCAATAGGACGACCCCGATTGTGTGGGCGACGTAGGTTCTCCTGGTTGATCTCCTTCGTTTTCGATCGATTCCCTACGTCGTATCTCTTCCAGTGGTGTGCTGAGTTTTAATAGGTTTGAAGCTTCCTCTGCACTCCACGCAAACGCATTTTTAAAATTTTTCTTTGACCTGGGAACCTCATGCGCACTGGAAGAACCAAGGCTCGATTGAGGATTGGCTTCTTCTAAGTTTGTGTCTTTTCCGGGTGGTAGTAATGGGGCCGCAAAAATTCGAGTAAGGAAGAACGAGGCGAATATGCAATACCATATAAATTTATGTTGATACATATTCACAGATTCTATGAATTTAATCTTTTAAAGATCAATTAGTTGGTCGGCAATGACGTAAATCATACAATATGGTTACTTTTGGATTCTATTATAACGAAATAGCGGTTTATGTCTTCTGGTTTCAGCGAGTTGACAATCATCTACATATAAATATAAGATGACGGGTGGTGGATAATCTTCTAGTCATATATAGTTCAAAATCAACACTAGCGCTGGTAATATGCCTATCACCGCTTTCGATCCCATCGACAATTCAATATGTTGGGGGCAATATTTTTATTCGTCACGCATTAAAACTGAATATAGAAACTAATAACGATGTGGCTAGGGCGGGGGGACGTGAGTAAGATGCTTCATAGGCGAAGGTGGCGAGCGATACTTCTGTTTACGTCTAGAGCCGGGTTGATTTGGGCTTGTACGCTATAAGACTTGTAACGTTAGATGCCATGCCACCGACCTTTTGGCTAGGCATAAATTGTCCCCAACAAATTGTGCGAGGAATTATCTTTACTTGCTTCGTTTGGCAAAAGCAACAATGTCTGGTTACGAGACTGTTTCACTTGTACCAACATTACAACTATCGAAAAGAAGACACAGCATATTTTGCTACAATTAACGTATTTATCATGCCTGTTCCATATCTTCGAAACCGGACTGGGAGAGCTTCCAACAATTTAGAGTAAAGACACAGCCTACCTTTTCAAAACCCTCCACCTGTGGAAAATCATCACGTAGCCTTCCTGTGTTTATTGTCATCCCACTTTTTGACAGTCTTCTCATCCAACCAAGACACTTCCCACAGTCTTGTATCTGAACCTCCGCTGCCCCAGCCGTATTTCTTGGTATTCTCCACGAACGCGTGAATGATATTAGTTACGGAGGGTCTCCTTGACGGTTCCCTAGAAGTAGCATCCCTGACGATTTTTTTGAACCAAGAAGCGTATGGACCATTGAATGGAACTCGTTTACTGAAGTCATGAGGCTCCATGCTGAGTGGGTGACTGCTTTCTTCGAACGGGAAGTCAAAGTTCGCTATGACGAAAAGGGTGGCGCCGAAGGAATAGATGTCGTCCAATAAGTTGACTGGTTCTTGTCGGCGTTTTACCGCAGCCGCAGTCCGTTGCTAAGTCGTCGCGATTTTGATTGTTAGATTCGCCATATACAAATATCTGGCTAACTGAATGGGTGGGTTTTACGGGCCTGGTGAATAACAGTCAAATGAAGACTTACCGGTGACATAAAATGGACGCATGAGGGTATTGCCATCTCGTTTGACTCACAAGCTAAGCCAAAATCTCCTAGAACGAAAATGGGGTATATATTTGGGGTCCCTTGACGACGAGGTTTCATGAAAACTATGTATATATTTTAGCCAGCGAGTTGTGAGAGTGAAATTCCCGAGACCATAAAGGATTCTCGTAGATCGGAATAGGGACGATATTTAACCTACTGTTATCTGGTTTGATATCGTTATGGAGAATTGAGATGTGGCCGTTCCGTGAAGCTTCTTTAGTACTATTTGCACCTCTCTCGAGGAATAACATTGCTTTTGAAATATCAATAGTGAGCTGCAGCAGAAATCCTTCCGGGATCCACATTCTGCATAAAGTTTGTCAGCGAAACTGGGTTATGAAGCTTAGATACAATAGCCAGTCTCTACGAACCTCTGTTCCGTGTACCGAGTTGTTAACCCTTCAACGTCACCCAACTGACAAATTTCAGTGAAAATATAACCATAGGGGTCTTCGCGGGAAGATTGTTGCTCTCCTAGCAGGTTTAGTATGTTCTTCACCCCTTTCAACTTTTTCAGCATTCTCACTTCTCGTTCGAAGGTTCGATAGACTTTTGGATCTTTCATTGATATGCGTTTTCCAATGACCTTTTGACCTTTACTGACGCGTTCGTACCAGTTAGCTGTAGCACCAGTAGGTGAGCCGTTTACTACCTCGAGAACCGCCGAACACCCAAAAGATCCACCTCCCAGAGTCCGCAGAACCTTGAGATCTTTCTCGTAGGTACCTACGTTCGGGAGCTGATATTTCACAGGTGGTTGGCAGGTAGAAGCAGTTTCTCCTGGACTTTCAGCTTCTCCTGCTGCCTCAGGCGGAAATTTGTATATGTTACCAGATTTGCGTATGCCACCTGCTTCCTGACCGTTGTTTTTTCCCAGTATTAGCCGTCTCTCATCTGGGTGTGTCGTACCCCTCGCTTCAGAAGGCCCATTATTTTGTCCATGTCTTAGCTCTTCATGTCTTGTTAGTATCCTATCATCAATTTCTCGATTGAATCTTCCTACGAGTTTGGCATGGTCTCGTACTCCGCCGTCGAAAATGTGACCTTCTCGTCCCCGATACAAATGTGCATTGTCAGCAGGGTGGGGAAAAGGGAAAGCTCCTGGCATATGCGCGCCTGTTATGCTCGGTGGATATCACTATTAATTTTATTCGATATCATCGTAGGATTTACCAGCTAGCAGTAGTTCCTTTAATATAATATTGTAAAACTTACCGTATCTTCTTCGTCTATAACTATTTTCAAGTCCCCTCTGATGGTCAGGCTGATGTCTTGGGATATTTTCTCTCCTTACTTGCCGGGAAGGTTCAATGTAGAAATTTGGGTATCCTTGCGTCAAATCAACATCTACGATCCGCCGATTGTCTAAACGTCTTATTAGCCCTATTTTTGCTCGGTTCGCCCCGAGAATCGTTTGAAGGTCTGCTCCCTAAACCTGGGAGCCTAAATTGGGGCTTTTCTTTTCCAACTCAACCGCTGTCCTACCTTCTCGAGGTCCTATGGGTCTAGGTATCAATACTTGATACCCATCTTCAGATCTGTAAAACCTACGTATACGCGAGCTTTCTCCACGCTCAAATTCTCTCTCTTCGTGTTGGTCAAATCTAGGACTACGTCTTCTTTCATGTTCTCGTAGATCGCCTCTAGGTTGCGGTAGTATGCCTATCGGTCGATTATGGATGGACACTGGTGGAAATAGCCTTCTACCTTCTAGATCTCTACGGGGCATTTCATGCATAATTTCATTCGGAACGAATCGAAATTCTCCTCGGTCATCTGGGTGTCTGACAGGTGAACGTTGACGAACACCTGGTGCGAATCTAGGGGGTTCTGGAGCTCTGCGGTGATTCATTAAGTATTTCTGTAGTTCTACGGCTTTTTCACACAATTGTGCAGTGCGCTTCTCGAGATGAGACAGGACAATCTATTGCGACTCCTAGATTGCTGAAAGTCGTGGATGTACTAAATCATATACCTCTCATGGAGAAGTCTCCAGTACTCTAGACACGCTAGAACAGATCACTTTCATTTGAGAGGACGTAAGATGCACCATATTCGTATCACGGATACGAAGAAACAGACGCACGGTAGATATCGAGATATACGTTTCGCTGCTTCGTGGCAACGCATTTGGGATGTTGTATTATAACTCGAGTCTCAGAGATGGCCCAAGATTCGATTTCGAAACGTTTGCGATATGCAACGAGATTCAATTTGGCTAAAGGAAGCTGGTGGGGGAATCAGAGGCTTTTTCTTCCGCTCATACAGCTGCGTCTTATGTGTCCTCAGACATTTCGTTAGTATCTGTTTCAAGAGCTTCACTATGATATAACATGTTAAGCTCCTCGAAATTCATGATAAATATCAAATTCTTGATAATACCGACGGGCTATATCAGCTTAAAGTTATTATAGAAGTCGCTGAGCTCTACTCTAGAAGGGAGCTAGTCTCGTTGCCAGGAAGGGACCTTTGAAATTCTAGCTCCCAGAGATGGGATGCTAGATGCATTAGCACCCATATTCTGAGTAAGAGGTATGATCCATATACTGGGAGCATCTCTAGGCAACGGCCGCACACTCATTCATGATACTGCCCTGCCGAGTCTTCACGAATGTTCCACGGCGTCCGAGTAGGTTGACGTCTGGTAGGGCTGAGACCTGGCTGAACGTGTCTGAAGCCGGCGTGCTGTTGCTGCAGTTGCGACTGCTGTTGCTCTCTCTCCTTCTGGACGCTATAAATTAGACACCTCACAGCGCTCTCCACACTCTTACCTCTCTTCCTTTCTCTCCTCTTTCCTCTTCACCACTCGACTTCATATCCTCTGCTTTTTCTTCGAACACAAAAGACCTTCACCATCCACTCCTCAATCATCGCCACCACTCTCGTTAAGAAGCATCGTTCTTCCTTTTCCATCTTAAAATGAAGTCATATTTTATCCTCTTCACCTCTGCTCTCTTGAGCGTCGGTGCTATGGCCGCTCCTCATGGCTGGGGTAAGTAATTGCTTGATTCCGTCATCTGCTTCCTTGGATCCCCTTCATCCCCCCGTACTCCGTAGTAACTTCGAGCTGTTTTCTCGATATGAATGCCCTCAAGAATTTTTTTTTTTCTTGCTAGAGATGAAATCTTTGGATTTTATTGAAAGAAAAAGCTGGGATCAACCATATCTCTTTATATGTTGATGATGAGAACTACCCACTTGCATTTATCATAATCTTGGCCACGTTGATCTTTAATTTCATACAATCGTTCTCGGGGCTATTCTCTTGAAGCTAGACCACCTTGAGATATCATATGTGATATATGCTAACAAATACTCTAGAGTACGAGTCTAGCGTTGCACCAGTTGCCACCACTGAGTGTGACTCTGCTACTTGGGTCCCATACGAGTACGACTCTGTTCCCGCTGAGTCCACCGTACCATGTAAGTGTCCTTCCATCGAAATGTCCTGAATATCTCACTAACCCTTCCTTTCCTCCAGACCTGCCAACCGAGCCTGCCTACTATGGCCCAAGCTCTGAGGCGGAGTCTACCCCTGCGTACTACGCTCCATCTTCCGAACCACTTGAGACCCCCGTCCCATCTGGCCCCGGATATGGTACCGTTCCGTACTACCCACAGGAGGAACCCACCACCACTGTGACCTCTACCATCGACTCGACCATTACCGTCGAAGTCTCGATCACCAATTACGGCCCACCTCCATCCTCCGAGCCAGGTTACTGGACCACTGTTGTTACCACCTCGTGTCCTTCCTCTGATGTCATCCCCGGGTATGTCCCATACACTCCAACCTTGACTCCCGCTCCATACGAGTACACTACTCCAGCGTCACTCTATGAGCCCGAGACTCCTACTCCTGTCGAGTACCCAACCACTCCGGTCTACTATTACCCACCAGGTAACGAGACCATTCCTACCCCCACGGACATGATGCCAGGTAACAACAACAACACTTACTACACCCCCCCACCATACGCTGGCTCGGCCACCAGTCTCGTCAAGAATGGCGGGTTCACCGGCATGGTCGTTGGACTCGTTGGTATGGTTGCCGTTATGGGTATCTTTTAAGATAACCAATCTTATGGCGATCATTGAGATCAAGGGCGTTATATGATGGATAACTCTCTCTTTTTTCTTTCATCTCGACATGCATTGTCATCACCTTTTCGAGATTTTCTATTATTGTTTTTACGGATAGCTTGTTTTAATAGAATAAAAAATGTGACGGTCCTCAGTGGAGGGATTGCTCGTTTTTAATCATGTTCATAATAATTCTCAATTACCATTCACGCGATTGCTTCTAAAGGATTAAGAACTTCTATTCTTAAATCGGAAGGAGGTTGATAGCGTGGATTCTTTAACAATCTATCTTGTTCCCTCTTGTAATGGCGATCGTGAATGTTCAGTATATAGAGCCAGGCAAATTTGTAGTAAGGTTGTGTCATAGCTTAATCTCGTATGCTGAATTTGTGGTATTTTGCTAATCCATGCGTTGAATTCAACTTAGTCTCGAAACTACAGAACAACTAGTGCCCCAGGACAGAAGATCGTTTCATTGGTAGATTCCAGTTATCACGTCGTGCTATAATGAATCACCCATCGAACGCACTTTTAGGCCAAAGGGTATAAAACTCTATTATCTACCAACTAAAACTTATGAACAAGGCGGGATACAGGGTTTGTCAGATTAAACTATCGAGACCTCTTTGATAGAAGGGCATTGTTCAAGATTGGAAAGTTTCTCGCTGGGACCATGACCTGGTCATTTGGAGAGATTTTCTCATTCCTCTCTAGTCTTGTGTAGAACGCATCCTCACCCTTAGGGCCCTTCTCGAATGGGTTGGCTCCAAGAGAAATCAAGAATGTTATCACACGAGCGCCCGACTCTTGTTTTCCCCAACGGAGAGACTCGCGGACCACATATAATAAGGGAGTGTAGCCCTGATGATCTCGAGAGCTTAGAAGATTGGGGGCAGCTTCTAGGATAACTTTCGCAATGGCTACAGAATTATCGGTGAGGTTTACAGTTTGCTGCCCGCCCAAGCTATGGAATGCGTTTTCTCCATAAAAATTGACTTCGTGAGGATTTACTCCGAGTTTTATTAGGAATTTCACCGTTGGTACCTCTACGCAGCCCCATCTCATCGCCTGTCCTAGGATCAATATTTCTGACGAGTTATAAGTGACTGCAAAGCCCCAATCTGCTACGAGAGTTCCGATCACACTTAGCTCGTTGGACGCGATCGCAGAAATCAACGGGCTGCCCATGTAGGGGTCTTTGCGGCACGTGGCACCTTGCCTCAAAAGGAAAAATAGGACCCTCCATGATTCCGAAAATGCTGCGAAGTGAAGAAGGTCGACCTTGACAAGTCCAGCATTATCTTTTCCTAGCAAGTGCCGTGACTCATAGAGTTGCTGAAAAGCAAAGTCATGGGACTGGAACCAGTCTTTCTTCTTGGATGAAAGCTCGAAAGCATCGTCTTCGAAGCTGAATTTCCCAGACGTGAGCATAAACATGACCATTTCCTTATTATCTTCTGCAATCGCACTCCGAAGTTGAGTCAGTGTGAAATCTTCGTTCCCCCCGGGCGCCCCATATGCAGGCGGGGGGTAAGATTCCGGTGGTTGATGCTGCTTGGCATCGTCTTGCTGTTTAAAACCAAAGAAGGACGCCATCGCAGCAGGAGACATCGTATTTGACAGGGGAACTGTAGTATCCGGTCCGGTAGCAACGGCAGTATTTAAAATTCTTTTCAACAAAGGTTTCATACGTCCGAATTTATCGTCCTCGAGAAGATCGAGGTACGCCTCGCTGATTTCATTCGAAGCCTCACGGCTATTCGGCCGCTGTGCGGGATCCTGCAGCATACATTGCGCAACAATATCTCTCATCCGCTTGGGGAATTCAGACGGTATCGATGGAACAACGACATCTGGTAGACGCGATGGTGGTGGCCGACCGCTGCAGAGACTGTACAGCAGGCATCCGAGGCTGTAAATGTCGGATTTTACGGAGAATACGGGGCTCTCACCCACGGTTTCGGGGGCCATGAAGCCCGGGGTACCGAGTGATCCGATTGATGCGACGGTGTGGTGGCCCGGGTTGACCGCTGCGGGGGAGAACTTTCCGAGACCAAAATCGGTGATGTGGCACCAGGCGGGACGTTCTTCCATCCATGTGAGAAACTCGCTCGCAAGTGTCTTTTGTGCGTCTGTGGTATGATAATTTTCGCATTAGCAATTTATCGGGATGTTTTTGACTAAACTTGAACGAACGGGATAGATAGCTTACCCGTTAATGTTTCCCCCTCACTAACTGCCCATAGCATCTCATTGTATTTATACGGCATCGCCAAGAGTACTATAATATTACTCAATATCAGTTCCAACTCTCCATATTACCCTCTATCATGTCAATAGACCCACCATTTGCCGGCTTCAAATCTCTATGGATGATTCCATAATCATGACACGCCTTCACTCCTCTCGCGACCTCCATGGCCCAATAAGTAGCCATAAACGGGTGCACTGGCAGCTCCTCGTGGCGGCAAGTTTCGATCACCCTCTGCATATCCCCGCCCTCGTAGAATTTCATATATAGCCGCATAGTCTGCGTTCTGTGCGACCAGGCTACATCGTGGCCGAAATTGGCAATGTATTTCTCGGAGGTAGCGAACGCGGCCCAGGTTTCGATTTCGCGGCTGGCGAAATTGACAAGTTGCGGGTGGGAGGAGCAATCGATTGCCTTGCAGGCCATGATCTATTCAGATTTTGCGACATAATTATAAGCGATCTTGGAGTGTATATATACGTTCTTGGAGTTGAATTGGTGGACGTACCATGTTATCGCTGACCCTGCGCACCTTGGCGACAGACCCGAACCCGCCCTGCCCGAGCGACGAGATGAACTCGTAGGCCGGGTCCTTCCCAGATAGCTCTCGCGGAGGCATTGGATATCTGTTTTCTCAGCGGAGCGATTCGCGTAGTGTCATGTAAAAATATGCGTGCAAGCTGTACCCGCGCCGTGCGAATGAATGTCGATAGTTGGAATCTTTCAGGTCGTTGCCCCCCTCAGCTTCCCCGCGATAGCGGTAAAGTAAGTTTCTTGAAATATCCCAGCCTCGCGCCCCCATGTTTGTCATGGTTTCCTATTTCAATAAACCGGCCAAGACTCAGCTTATCGTTATGCTCAATGTCAATCCCGGACAGTGCATTATCACGGAGTAGCCCTGTGTTGAGGTGTTGTGACTTCCAATGACTGGGACATGCTAGCAATAGAGGTGAGGGTCGAGATGCAATGCTCGTCTATAAATTATATATTTTTTAGGGCGAGTAGATGTTAGTGACCTAGCATTCGCGCTATCGTCTGTCTATCTATCGGCCCACTTCCCCCGTGGTACTAAGCTAGCCATCTCGAGGATCAGGCGAACGGGCTTGTGCGAAGCAATCCACACAGTATGACTGTTCGTTCCAGCCTCGACAAGCTACAAATACACTTCTGCGCCGTCGCAGGCCTAAATTCGAGACTTGATGCAGGAACGAGCCTACTTGCCCTGGTCTTCTTCCTCTCAAAATCCCCGTCCTTTATTTCCCGCCAATTCGAGATTTAAAAGGCGGCCAAGCTGGTCTCAGGTGCTGCGACGTCTCGCCCACTCTTCCAAAACCAAGGCCGCACCCAAACTACCACCGCAACACATCATGACATCCGTCATGTTGCCCTCAAAAGAACAGGACCCTTTGCTCCCGCAGAAGAGGACTCGCAAGACCCGGTTTATATGTGTGGCTGATACGCATAACTTGTCGCCGTACCAAGGAGGCTTCAAGGTTCCAAAGGGCGATGTGCTCATCCATGCTGGAGATATGACCAAACAGGGCACCTACGGCGAATTGAAGAAAACTGTAGGATGGATCAATAAGTTGTTAGAGGATGGGGTTGTTGAAAGAGCCATAATAATTGCCGGTACATAACCTATTGCTTGTGTATATCATTATATTTTTAAACCTAATATCTATCTGCAGGAAACCACGATCTGACCCTCGACCCGCCCTTCTACGCCTCCTACGGCCACAATTGGCACACCCAAAACCCACAAGACCCAGCATCCTGCCTCTCGCTCTTCTCAAAAGACTCCCTCCATCCCGCTGTGACTTTTCTAAACCACGCGTCTGAACATATAATCCTCACTTCACCAACAGGTCCCAAAACGCATTTCAAAGTCTTCGGTAGCCCGTATACGCCCATTCACATCACCAAAGTTAACGATTTATGCGAAGGCAGCAGATGGGCGTTTCAATATGCTGCACACCCGTCTGAAGAAGCTGAGGATATGTGGAAAGGTATCCCGCTGGATACCGATATATTGCTCACCCATGGCCCGCCGTATTCTCATTTGGACGGATACTCCGTTTCCGCCACTTCAGCCCCTACAGGGAAGCTGGCGAACGCACAACTCGGATGCGAGAGTTTACGGAAAGCATGTTGGAAGGTACGTCCGAAGCTTCACGTGTTTGGGCATATTCACGAGGGTAGAGGTTGTCGGAGGGTTATGTGGCGGGATGGAAAGCATGTAACAGGGATGGAGGAGGCGTGTGCTTGTTGTTACCTTGAAGTTACAGACGGGGAAAGGATAAGTGTCGGAGGGGAAGGAGAGAGTTTGAATACTGGGACGACAGAGATGGCGGAGAGAATATTAACCGTAACGCATGATCATGCGCAAATGGAGTGGATTGACCCTGGAGCGGTGGATGAGAGGATCAATGGGAAAATGAGTAGCGTTGATGTGACGGCGAGGACGAGGATGTTTGGCGGGGTTGGGCTGAGAGACGGGGAGACTCTGATGGTCAATGCGGCGATTGTGAAGGGCAAATGGCCGTACGGGGGTGTCAATAAAGCTGTCGTCGTCGACCTGGATCTGGAGGTATGGGGAGAAGATTAAACATGAACGATGGAGACTACTCTCGTTGTATTCAAGGCATACCCTTATCATTCTTTGCGCTCAAGAATGGAACTCGTTTTCTGCGTTGTATTTGTTGTGTTTTATTCCCCATACATTTAGTCTTGCGATTTTCGAAGCGATTTGAATTCTTAATTCCTCCCCGCGACGACAAAGACGATGGCATGGGCATCCCTCAGCTCCTTCAGACCCTCGAGAAACTCAAAAAGCCAGAGACAAAGTCCTTCCCCGTAACCGACGAGAATGACGCCTCTCCTCACCGCCCCGCTGCCGTCATTGACGGTTCCGCGCTCGCCTATCACATCTTAAACAGGTACCTCAAAAACCTGAGCAAAGAGAACCGAGCCCCCTCTATCCTCGGATTCGATTATGCCGCCTACCAGCGTTCTGTGATCTCTTGGTTGCGCGAAGTAGAATACGGATTTAAAATGTAGGTTTTCTTTTATACTACTTAAACAATAGCCAAAAGCACAGAATTTAGTGCTAATTATCAGCAGCATTGGTATATACATCGACGGCCATCTACCTTTATATAAAACCGAAACCCGCATCTCCCGCATCCAAACATCGATCACCCATCTCTCACGCCTTCGTACCCTCTCCACGTCAACGATCGATCTATCCAAAACACCGAATTTTACACCAACTCCGCCGCTATTAATCGCCGCGTTTACACAGGCGATCCTCAATCACGATAGGTGGAAGGAATTGGTCACTACCGTCCCCGGCGAGGCAGATGCGTTTTGCGCAAAGGCCGCGTGGGGGTATTCACCATCCACGAAAGATGATGTAGCGGTGGTGTTTACGAGCGATTCGGATCTAGTCGTCTACCCCGCGAGCGCACATACGCGAGTGGCGATATTTAACGATGTGGTGTTTGAGACTTGCGCGGATGGGAAGAGGAAGGTTAAAGTAAGCTTATGGGCGCCGGGGCATATTGAGAAGATACTCGGTGGGGATGGCGATACTGGGAGGATTATGAGGCTCGCGTGGTGTTTGCTATATGATCCTATGAAGGTTGCGAAGGCAGTTTCTGGATCTAATAAGGGTGATAGTTTGAAGGCGGTGGTTGTTGGGAAGGAATTTGCAGAACAATATACTTTCCCTATGGATATTGAAGAGGATAGTGTGGTTCCTCCTAGTGTTATCTTGGATTCGAGAGCTGCCGAGGTGATATATTCGTCCCAGATATACGGGAAATATAGACACCCACCTTCATCACCGAAAGGTGTTGAGGTCCCGGTATATCTTCCAGTTCTCGCAGAGGATTTGTCAAAAGCATCTGCATGGGCGATTGGTCGAGGGTTCAGGACAACCGCTTATAAGATGCTGTTTACTAAGGATACGGTGATACAGGAGATGCATCGAAAAGGAGTGGCGGTGAATAAGACGCATATCAAACTCGCCAATGAGGCCGCGGAGGATAGCCGACTAGCAGAGGATGGAATATCCGAGCTACCCAATGAGATCAACGAGCTGCAGTTAAAGATCGTGTTCGAAATCTTGGCAGGATATGAGAACAAGAATGCACCACTTGCAGAAGTCGATATTCTAGCCTTGCTCGCCGCCACTACCAAATTGCCGACAGGAAGCAGCACGCTACCAACTACTTGGATGAATCAGTGGACCTGGCCGAGAACTCACCTTTTCGCGCAATTGACGGCGGGTGCATGGAGTTTATATTTGTTGAAAACTGTCGCCTGCCTTCCAAATATCAACAAAGAGGATATTATTGATAACGATTTGATGCAACTATTAAGCAGCTTTCCGGACCTGCTCGATGTAGTAGACGCCCAGAGATTCATGGCTGTCTATACCCTCGTCCCAGCGGATAGGAAGGGGATGAGTAAGAAAGCGAAGGCTAGAGCTCGGAAGAAGGTTAAACTGGAGCATGTGGCTTCTGTCGATGGCGGTAGCGTGAAAGGGTTTGTCAAGAAGTTATTTACAGAGGAGGATTGGAAAGGCGTGGAATCAGTGTTGAAGATCGTTGAAGATATGAGGCGGGTAAGGGAAGAAGAACTGGAGGACGATGAAGAAGAACCGAGTGGAGCGCATAGCTATATGGGAATGACTATTGGATAGATGTCTATCTAATATTATACAAATATAATTAGTCCGCAAGTGCGACCAGTGACTCAAAAACTAAATTCACCTTAAAAGCTATCTGTTCGGAACAACGTTATCTATTTTGTTCGCGTCAATATCGCCAAGTTCAAAATATAGCTTCGTCCCCTCTAACTCCCTTGCAGGGCGCTCGATTGGACTCAGTTCGGCGGGATAGGGCGGTGGACTTGGTACCCTCGGCATCTCTTTCTTCCTCCGATAGAACCAGATGACTATACCAACCAGAAGCGTCGGTACCACAACGCCAGCAATAACTGATCCCACGATCTTGGCAATACGGCGTTTTTCTGATTCAGCATAATAATCCTCTCGGTAGTCCATTACATTTCCGTCCATCATAGTAAGATTCGTCCCCAAAGCCCCTCCTAGTTGAACTATTTCTCGTGTCGTGTTTTTTCGAATTGTCGCTATCCCTGTGATATTCTTTTCGGGTGATAGCACGACATACGCAGCATTGAAGAATGCCCCCCCGAAAACGTACGAATACTTTGTCTTCTGGTCGGCATATTTATCGATAGGGAAAATATTAAGGGTGCAAAGATCAGAACTAGTGTCTTTATCGGATGGATCCGACCCCTTTAAGTCCTCCAAGGGCAGCTTAATAGTTACCGCATTGAAGTAAAGGTTAATATAATAATCCTCGGGTATCCTCCAACTGCAATATATGGCCCAATCCCCGGCAGGATTCCTCTGAAGAGTTGGAATCTTAGTAATATCTAATATCGTGCTATACACATCCCTTGGAACGTAGATTGACCTAGTGGACATGGTGTGACAAGTTAGTCTCTCAAATTGTGGCCATATAAATATGAATCTTGTTTTCATACTTCTCAGAAGGATCGATCAGAGCCAATGATGGGCCCGTGTGATATATTGGCACAACATCGTCCCTTGAAAAGGACACCATAGTAGTCGGTGCGTCTACTTCTCCGGCACTCCCTCTATTTTCATAAACTGCAAACCAGCCGAAGAATTTGCTCCTATCCACACCACCGAGGATAATCTCTCCAGGAGCTGTAGTATTCCTAATGTTATAAAAGCTCACGTATGCTCCTGTGGCAATCTTTCCCTGTGTGACAAGGGCTTCTAGATAGCTTGGGCGCGTGGGGTCTTTGTTCGTGGGGAATATTCCCAAACCCAGTAGCGGAGAGCTATGCCACATATCTGCGGCGCCAAATCGGAGGCTAACTTCGACATCTCCGCCCTTGATAATATCCTCGACCCAATTTCCAGTTACCTATGTCCATATCCAAGTTATCAGAATGTCCAAACGAAGTAGTTTAAGGTTACGAAACGCACATTTGATCTGGACGTCCCATTATATGTCTCATTGAAAAAGAAGGTATCATTCTTCCGGGTAGTGCTCTTCGGCGAATCTAGATCGAATTATGTCAGAAAAATAATCGAAATAATCAGGGGCTAGAATTATCTTACAGTATCCATAACTTCCTCCAATCTTGCACGCCCCTCGTGTTTCTGCATTAGAAGGGCAAAATTGTGATAATGAATCTGGCTGGTGGGGAACCCATGTTACATGCTGCGGTGTTACCACTAGCTTGATAGGTTGATGGTCTTTTTAACCCGATATCTCAGAATTTAGTTGTCGCCAATTAGCCTCATAATGCCTTCCAAGGATATAGAGAAACGTCGCTACTAGCATACCAGGCCCGAATGAAAAGTCAGCGACAATATTTAAAGATATATTTCCCAAATCTAAAGGCGCCTATTAATCATATCGAAATTATTGTCAGAATTATTCTGTAATTTTATATGGAATTCCCAACAACACATTGTATTCCGGTACATCATTTTAAAACAAAGATTGAGTTCGACTTACATATGTGGTAGGCAGCACAACGTACTGCTTATCAGCCCGCTCAGTTATATATATAAGATCCCTTGAGCTCAAGTTCATGTCGCTTGCGCCACCGAAACTATGTTGCACCATGAACCACCACCATCCGGTAACAAGAATCAAGACCCCAGCGCCATAACAAAATCTGTGCCTGTCACCCATGATTTTGCCGATTGCTTGGACACGACTAGATGAGCCGCTCTTGTGGAGCTTAAAACTAAAATATATAAGATTCTTTGCTTCTCTCCATGTGGAAATATATCTCATGAGAATGGACCTTCCATCTTCCTTGTACCAACCCTTGTCATTCGTCGGGATTAGGAAGGTGTTGTAGCGTGCAATCCGCCTTATTTGTATACACATGCAATTGCTACGCGCCTTTTTGGTATCGATTTATGTACTAGAGATGCTGTTAGGGTTGATAAGTAGTTAGCACAAGGTGTCGACAGTATGAAATACCGGTCTCGGGTGCCGTCACGCCTACGGAAATATCAAATAACAGTCATACGGGAATATTTAACAATAGATTATTATCTCGTATACTAGCCCTAGAGAATCTTCTGCAAGTTACTTCTGCTGGCAAGGGGCACCGGAAATACGAGGTTCTAGTTGTCTGAAATCCTACAAGGATATACTAGTATAGTAATTCGGGAATGTGACAAGTTCATTCATTCGCACAGTATACATGACCAGCCTCGTATTCAACCCATATATATCTACCTACCGGATCTAGCAAGTTATGGCTAATATACCCAGATTCGACAAATTCAGGATCTTTAAATATTTGTAAAACTTCCATGTGTAGTATCTTCTCCCAATTTGAATTTGCAGCAACCCAAAAACCCTAACGTAAAACATTTTTTATAGGTGCGATATTGAATAGAATACTGATTGTGCAATTTCGTTTGACGGGAAAATTAATGATTTTAAATCGATGCACGACATCTTGTGCAATAATATCTATATGATCATCCTGTCTACAGCAATTTTAACCTACATAATAAATACTGCGCAATCGGATTCGATATGGAAATTGTGGGAGCCCCCGACAGATCGGCATACTCCTTCGATTTTGCATTCAGAATCGTAATTTTATAACCATCCGAGTTCATACGGCGTTTTACGCACCTCAAAGGAGTGAGTTGTGTGCGGCTGAAGCGTCAACACATGTGACAATATTTGGGCTTTGCTGCATCTGAGAGAAAAAAAGGGGAGGCCAAAGCGCGAACTTGGGTTTTTGAATTCATATAAAATTTAGTGGCGTTGGAGATCGCGGCGTTGGATCTGCTGCTGCTAGGTCTGGATTCTACATGTAATTGGATATGATTGACAGGCTGTATGCTTTTTTTTAAGGCAAGGAGCAGAAGAAATGCGCGGATCTTGAACGTGGAAGGTATTTGGCGCATTGCATTGCAGTTGATAAAAACCCAAGTCGCGAAATCTAGGTTTCACGATCAATTGTGGCGTTCCTCGAATTCACGGCCGATGCCCGGTATAGATCCCGGAATGCACTACTCGCACTTCGGAATAGATCGAAATTTTAGTTTGTTTTGTTATCGATAATGTTTAGGTCGCGACGCGACGACTTAGGACAGAGCACAAAAGAGATCTCCCAAGTTTGATCTGAATAGAACCAACTATGAATTGTGACTCCCAAATAGAGAGTGAATGTCAGCTAATACCATTCGAAACCAACCTTCAAAGTTTGTAGTGGTAGATTTGCGCTTTAATACACTGTAGTGTATCCCCCTCCCATCTGCTTCTGCTACGCCTAGGTTTGAGACAAATCACTGCAGCCGCAATCTTGACGCGGCATCAAGAAAAGCGAAAACTCTTTGGGAACTTAGCACACGAAGATCCAAAAAATTTTCAAGATGAATCAGTGGAGACATGGGGTTTCGAACCCCAGACCTTCTGCACAATTGATTCCACAGTTGTGAAGATGCAAAGCAGACGCGCTACCACTGCGCCATGTCCCCCGCTGAGAATATCAGAATCGAGGGCCAGAATCCGCTCTCGAGGGTCCATTCTTCCGACATTCAGCAACCTTCCTTCGGGTATTTCGCATCAGCACCCCATAGGAATCCCGCCAACTTGGTCGACACAACGCACCGTTTCTCATGAAGTTCTTTTCATGTCTCAAATAGGGAGGGTAATTCTAGATCGAGAGTTGTGTTGTGTAACTTCTAGGCTTTCATCATAGTCATAGGAACGACTTATCAAGTATTTGAAGGGATCTGAAATTTTGTAATTTATCAAATGATGATTTTGTATATACCGTGGTTATCCTGTCTAACGCCAAATAAGAAATAAAGAATCTTACAAGAATCCTAATTAAAAAGTAAGATATTGAAAAGAAAAAAACGATGCGCTCATATGATCATACAACTTTGCTTATGAATTCAAAAGATTACCGCGAAACTTGTACCCGATGGGATAAAAAAGAATAACAAAGCTCCACAATCTGAACTCGCGTAACTTTCTGCACCATTTTATAATTTTATTTAATAAATAGAAATCTCGAAAAAGATATTAATTGGTAGGTCCCGAATATTTCGCGATTCTCGGTAACAAGATAAAAGACCGAAATATCGGCTAGAATTGAACTTTGGTAAGATCCGGATTGAGAGCAAGCTGTTCGCGGAATGTTAGCATAATTCAATAGTGTAGGATTGAGAACTGTCCTTACCGGTAGTAGACAATGGCAAACGATGCTAAAAGCAAGAGGTATAATTGCTGTATGATCTTTGATATCCCATCCTCTTGGTGCCGCTGTTCCGAGGTAGATCATCCCTCCCGAGAGAACGAACATAACAATATACATCCATTTGAACGACTTAATAATCTTCGTTGTCTCGCGGAAGAAGTTGGTGTTTTCAGCTTCCTTATTGGTACCAGTCCAGTCCTGAACTGGGATCGAAAGAAGATAGCTGAGAATGATAGCGTTGAGATGAAACGAAAGACCTCCAAAGAAAACCATGAGAAATGGGGCCCATTTAAGATTCTCGAAAAGAGACTGGAGGAATGATTTTTCGTTGAGACGATAACGGAGGACTGCCAGAGCGACATTACCCTGTGTTGTTTTGTTAAAATAAAGAGTTCCAGAGAGTTTGATAAAAGGAACTGAGAACTTACAACAATATTGAAGACGAAGATAGATGCCATAAAAGTTTGCCAACTTTGGATGAAAAATTGGTCGAAGTCACCTTTGAACCAGCCAACAAGTATGTAGTTCAAAAGTGCGAGTGGTAGGGCCGATGCCATAGCGTGGTATGAGAAGAGGTATGCTACAATATGAAATTTCGAAGAAATGGAAACATAGCTGCTGGTCAAGTAGTTCTTAAATCCTGTGGTAAATGGGCCCAACGTGATCCAATCAATAAAGGGGTTGAACATAAGTTCTGTTGATCCGTAAGCATACTTTTTCCAACGAGATAGTTCGTCGTAGACGGTAAGTGAGACACCCTCCTGGAAAATATCGTCCCCGGTATGGTATGTAGCCAAACGGATGACATTTCCTGAAGCTTGTAGTCTAAAAGAAAGGTCGAAATCCTCGGAGACATGGCCTTCGCTCCACCATTTTTCTTTCCCGTCATAGTCTCGGAACATGACAGACTGCAATGCTTGCCATCGAATGAAAGCGTTATGTCCAACAAATGGCGCGGGTTCGCCACTTCCACAACAGAACCGCATACCGTAGTAGACCATATCAGTAAGGTATGCCATCCCATTTTCGAAAAACGACTTGGTGACATTCATGACTCCAGAGTTGTGTTGAAGGATTGCGACTTCAGGATTGAGGAACATCTCTGCCGCACCGTACATGAGGCAGTTCTTTGGAACTCTAGTATCGGAATCTACTAGGAGGATGAGCTCTCCAACTCGGATGTTGCCGCCAGCCCATGCCCAACCATTCTCCTTGATACTGTGCTGCATAGCTTGAGAGTATAGTTCTTGTTCCTCTCTTCCAGTGAGAATCGCGTTTTCTCCATGTGACTCTTTAACTAATTGAATGAGCTTTCTTTCAGTAGCGGCAGAAAGTTGAAGAGCGAAGTTCATGTTTGAAGCCTTTTTGAATTTTCCGCCTCTCGTAAAGCCTTGATGGCCGTTTCGTGGTCGCGCCACCCATCCGATATTGTTGTTACGGTAGTATTCGATTCTTCGTCTTGCTTCGTCTACTGGCAACGCTTGCATACCATCATCATTGACAAAGATATTTGCGCTACCGCCTAGAAGTTCGTATTGAGTAATCGCTTGTTTTAGGGAGTCTATAGTTGGCTTAATGACTAGGTTGAGGGATTCTTTGTACACCGGCATTTGAATCGTGATATGAGGAGGTTCAAAGCCAACACTTGTGGCTCCCTTCACATCCGGAGCACGGGCCGAATAATATCTACTATTTTCTCGAAGACCACCAACAGGTCCAATGATCTCTGCAAGAAACATAATAAAACTGCCAGCGAAAAACTAAAAATATTGAATACGTATTAGCTGGATTATTCATCGATAAAGGTTCCACTGCATGAGTTACTTACCCAAGTCAATGGCAGCAAAATTGGTATTGTTAAAGTGAGCGCAAGCCTCGTGTAGCTCCTGTCTGCTAGCACTTCCATCATCAAAACTCTTATAAGTTGCCCCAGAACTAATACTGTGACAGCCGCCATTGCGATGCCAATGTATATCGTTGTATATGGATAACACACTCTCGCGAGAGATTCCCCTGCCAATGTTCCGCGCTCGATATCATATGGAGAAACTTCCTTGACTGTCACTTCTGCGCCTGGACGTTTCACCCTTTCATCGCCTTGTAAACTTTGCAGATTCTTATTAAATGCCATTTTTTTGATAGTCGACTCTGGCGCTTCGTAAAGTGTATTGAATATTTTCCCATTCAGAGCTTGGGGTAGGTCGTTTACTTGAGAGGAAACCTTAATGTCCAATATTTGGCTAAGAAATGTTTCTTCTACCTTGGCGGCGTGATCCACAATTTCTTTAATTGAGTCGTGCCAAAGAAGTACGACTCTTTCTTCCCGGACAAAGCAGATATATTGAAATCTACTGATGTCTTTGGGAGAAGCTTGCGCGATCTCCTCTAGACTATCAACTACCTGGTAGCGATCGCCTCCTCGCTTAAGCACGAGTTCCTTCTGGTCTGGTCGCAAAGCTTGGAAAATTGGCTCAGTGATGTATGACTTCATAGTAAAAGCGACATACACATCCAAATTTGCGACAGCATTCAGGAGCGAAGGCGAGACAGTCATTGGTTGCGAAATATAACTTCCTGGCGCTCGACGAACTAGAAGGCCGCAAGCTGAGTAGTTTTGCATTAGTCCACTACTTGGTATGAGTCCTTTGCGTTGAAGTCGTTGGAAGAGGTATTGTGACATCTTTTTATAAGTTAGTGATTATTTATACCATCATGTTGGAATCTTAGACTTACGAGGAAAGAACTCATTGCTTTCTCTGACGCCAGAGTAGTCATTGAGGAATTGAAGGAAGCTGCATCACTCATGACGCCCCTACTCACTGGACGTGGATCTGGAGGCGCGAGCGCACTTCGTGGTCCTACTACTAAAGGGGCAGCAGTATTTACTGTGTCTGCTAGTCCCTCGTGCATTGATATTGTATCCCATGCTAGCTCTTCTCTGATCGTAAATACATTTGATTGTTTGGAGTGCACTGACGAGGTTCGAGAAGCTATCGAAATCGCTGAACTGTTCGATTTTGCGTGACCGTATAAACCGGCTTGCATTGGCCTTTTACCAAAATATCTTTCGGTTCCCAATGATCTTTCGGTCCCAAACGACCTTTCGCTACCTATGGACCGCCCGCTGTCTGACCTGGTCAGCCATCCTGGCGAAGAGAGTGTGACAGTTGGTGTTAATGCTGGCGGCGCTGGAGATCTCGATAGCGAACGTTCGAGATGAGGCCGCGAAGCCTGTGTGGGATCCATGTTTCCTCAAAAATAAATTAACAATATTTTTGATATCTCTTTGTATGACGTTGTTAAAGGTGATATTATTGCAAGAATGAATGTCGAATGTTAAAAATAAGTATCAATATCAGAACAAAGCAAAATATCTCTTTTGTAGTACTGATTTACCCTGGCGAAGACGTAATTTAATGAGCGACAGGAATATAAAATAAAATAGATAAAAGAGTGACAAGCTAAAAAACTATCAGCATTCCGAGCTATCCATTCGCGATAGATTCGAATGATACTACTTTAGAGGAACCAGATTTGAAGCATACAAAAAGAATAAAAACCAGAGTTAAGCTTCACACATATTTGAGGGGAGGGGCAATAGAAGAATGGTCAAAACATTAGATGTCAAATCCCTCTACCTACGGAATCACAGTGCTCATACCCAATGATTCCGCGCATCTGGTTTGCTACCAGTAAGTACATGGCGCAGCCGCTACAAAGGACAACTTTCGCAATTAGCTTCGAAATTCTGAAGAGCGGCATGATGGCTTGCCTACTCAATGGTGCTGGTGCAATTAAACCGAATGTCACTCTCGTAGTATCATTGCATTATCAAACGGAGAGAACCATGTACCATCGGAGTAGATGTTAGGTCTAAAGATACACCAGACATCTATCTTATCAGCTTCGGCTGATGGTTTCCGCCACAAGCCTCCCGACTTGAGAAACTGGCAACTTTAGCGCAAAAGGGGAGTAATTTCGATAACCCTCGCTGTCGCATTCGCCATTGCGGGACAGAATGCTCATACAACTGATGCAAATTTATTTAGCAGACTTCTGTCCTCACTGCAGAGTTTATATTAGTCGCCCACCATCTTGCTCTAGATTTCCGCCAAAAATGATGACTTTTGTGGAATTGACCCACACTAACGCCGCGAACAGATTAGCTGGTGATAACCTGGTTCGGCCTCGGTGGCGCAACACCTTGACCGGGCTTTTCCCCCAGTGGCTTCCCCCTTGGCACGGAGGAGAGGAATTTCCTCGAAATGACGGACCTCGACAGACACTAGTTCAGGGGCCGAGGAAAAGGAAAATCAATGCCAATACCCGGGAAGAAACAGGCGAGTGAAGCGAATTGTATATCGCTATCTGACGAGAGGCTGCTTTGCTCGTCTAAGGCAACGGTCAAGCCCTGGGCGTGAAAAGACCATTCCAGCTTTCTGCATCCGAGCATTCAATTATTTAGTAATAAGCAACTCAAGGACAGGATTTTAATATGAATGTCAACTTGCTTTGTCCCTTTCTCTCTGCATATGCGTACATTTGCATGACCGATCGATCCATCTCTAGATCGATGATACTAGTCCGTGGTTTGCACCACTTTCTTCTTCCATGCGAATCACAACCCGGCTAGCTGGGAAGAGAAAAAGAAAACAGCACCATATGTGCTTAGTTTGAAAGTAAAGATACATATCATCGATGTATAATATATCGGTTTTCACAGGCCACGAGTTTAGAAATCATATACAAATGCAATTGTAAAAAAAAATAAGATCAATGCAAGCACCTTCAAACGCCCGCCAAACCCAAACACAAATATAAGTTACAAAATAGACGCGAAGAGAAATTATAGAAAAACTCGCCCCATGACATTTTATGTTTTCCTTTAGCTCACTAATTTTCAAGCTGCCTGAGTTTGACTGAAGCGAGTTTGAATGAAGCATCAATGAACCGAAAGGAGTGAAATGCCCAGACCAACAAAATTCTCCCACCGACAGCGATACAACTATTTTTGGCATTTCCCTTCCTGCCACATCCTAACCCTCCGAACGGTCATTCCGCGAGTTTCCTCTGGACCCCAAGTCGGGTACCACTGGTTCGCACTTTTCCAGAAATCTTGCATCTCGCGTCCAGAACGGTCAATCCATGGTTTCTGTGGAGAATCTCTGTTATTTTAGATGATTAGCATCCGATTCCACATTTGGTGCTTTAGAGAAAATAGTAAACTTACTTGAAATATCCGTTTGATGCGCCCACGGCGACATTAAGAATCAAGAAAAATTCTTCATCAAACGGTGCTGCTTGTTTTACGCCTGCATTTCGCCAAGGATTTGCGTCCCCCGTGGCGTTCATTTTGGCGTATTCGCCTCTGTGCCAGAATCCATCTTGCTCAAACTTGATATACATGACTTGGTGAATTCTATTACCCACATAGGTTACAAGATAATCTTCTGTCCATTCTAATCCAAATGTATGGAACTCCTTAGAAAAGTCAGATCTCTTAAGTTGTGTTGTGCCAAAAGTACGCCAATAGCCATCAGCGCCGGCGTTCGGACCCCAATGTAGTGTAGAGCCGAAGTAGTCTTTACCTCCTTCGGGAGTATCGTAGTCGTTGCCTCGAGATTCCATAATATCGATTTCGCCCGAGGCAGGCCAAGTGCCATAGGCGGACGATTTTGGCATCATCCATATCGCTGGCCAGAGCCAGTCTCCGGAGGGTAGTTTCGCTTCGACCTCGACTTTCCCAAAACGGATACCTTTCTTTCCCTTCGTGTTGATTCGACCTGAGCGAACTGGAGGTATCATTGTCCCGAGCTTCTTGCTGGATTTAATACCACATGCTGTTTTTAATGTTGACGTGCAAGTCCCATCTCTTGTAAGATTCAGTGTATATCCGTTTAGGAGTTGGTCATTTGTAATAGTGGTACTCTCGTTCGTTAAAGTAGGAACAATGCGCAGTCCGTTTTGGTCGACAAATACATTTCTGGGATCAGTTGTTGTCCAGTCGAACTGACCATTTCCAAATCCATCCACTTGTACCTCGTAATTCCATACATCGGGATCGAGTGTTTTGAATGAATCGTCGAGTACAAGACAGTAGTCTCGCGATCTGAACTCGCGGCTTCCTGTCCAGCAGAATATTGTTGCGACTACAATACCTATACAAGATAAGGTGTATACGATAGCATTGTGGTTTCGTTTCCTTGATTTCAACTACCAAGATACATCAGTCTTCGTCTGCTGATTGACTTCGGAAGGTGGAAGACTTACTCTTGGGTCGGTTAACCAAGGTTGTTGATATGCACCTTGTAACTTTGATGTTACAAACGACCTCTTTTGCGGCTGTATGTATGAACTTGCGTATTCCGAGATAACAGAGTAGACCGATATTTTATCTGATGATGATGAATGATCTTGGTATGGGCTTCCTCTTCCTTCCCAAGTTGACGACCCCGATGAGGATGATGCTGACGATGACGGTGGATACATTTTGCCCACCTCCCTTCAAGGAAATGTTGATTGTAAGATATTAAATGTAACGTAGAGGGTAGTTAGACTGTTTTAACGTAGAAGATAAGGCGCACGTCACCAAATCCTTTGCGTGCCGGCTGCTTCGGTTGAACAGCTAGGACAATCCGAGTACCGACGGGTGGATAGATCTGAGAATGTAGGTGAACCTAATACCAAAGGAACAAATACCGGTGATAGTACTAGAGAATTTATCGCACGAGGAAATACTCCGGAGAACTCAAAACAGAATATCCTTTTGTGGGTTCGATATTTTATCTGAAGATTGTTTCTTCTATTTGAAAGCGGGGCACTGAGCTGGGACCATATGAAAGGCCTTTTTTTCAACCGACCATACCCACAATTCAGTTCAGGTCTAGCTAAGGCTTAGTCGTGAAATCCAAAATTGGCAGCCTTACGATGATCTAGCCATCGCGGCGCACAAAATTCATGTCATTGATAGGGGCGAGCGATCCGCGTGCGAAAGCGGACTTTTGGCGCCTCCAACGGGTCGGCGCAAGAACGAGGAACATTTCCCCATTGAAATGCGGCACTCCATTCAAACTTTCCACTTGCTAATTTCGCGATGCAAGGTCACTCGTACATTCAAATACTAACAAGGATCATCGGTCGGCCTCTCTTTGATATAGGGCGGTACAATTATTGATGCTGAACATGTGAACAGAAAGTTTTGGATCTTTTGCAGATATACAAATTAATGACAAGTGTCCGTGTGTTGCGTCAAAATCCAACATTGCCCCCCAAGCTTGCAAGCTAGAACCTGGTTAAAAAACGATCGAAGCTCGCAAAATTATATGCTGTTTGGGTGCAACATATGCGGTGATATCTCTTATCCAATCCTCTGTGTTTACATTCGAATCTATAGATGCGGCGAGGTTTTTAATCTTTGTTATCGATTATCCCGTGTTTGGATTCGCAAATACCCCTGCAGGCTTAGTTGAGAATTGCTGAACGCCACCGTTTGACCCGGCTGCACCGAGAAAACGTCGTACCCCGGGGGAGCCCCGGTGGCACCCGGATATTAGATATTACCCCTGGTCTAGATCTCAGCTTGCAATCGGCATTGCAACGAAAAATGTCCTCGATCCGCCGCCTCAGTCTACCAATGCGTGAACATGCAGACGTGGCTGTCCTTCAGGAATGGCAGATGTTAGGCAATTTAGAATATTTCTGACCAGCAGCGATCGATAATGCACTATGCAGGTGTCATCAAACCAAATATCATCACGCCGAGGAAGAGAGATGAATGAAATCCACCCCGTCATTCTCCTCGCCGTAATTGGCAATACCCCACTCGTGTTGGCCGGTACCTATCTAACCAATATCTGTACTAGACTCGAAAATCGGCTGAGCTTGATCTGATGGCAGCCCTATGGCTTTTTGGCTGCTGCCGAACCTCCCGACTCCTTTAGTGTCAGGAACGGGTTAGATTTATGGTATCTGTAGCTAAACAAAATAAAACTTGGTGGCAATGGACAGTTCCTTGGTCAGCTTTTCAACTGACCTTGCCAATCTTTTACCTCTCCATCCGACACATTCTTTTCTTGGTTACCCTAACTTTTCGATTCGGCTGAAGACAGTAGACGAAGTTCAGCTACGTTCTGCATGCCGTCTCAACTATAGTCGCTCATTTGAATATTGATTTCTACACACGCTCATTTCTAATTTTCTTACTTACGAGTATCATCATCGGTCGAGAGAAATACTCGACGGAGATCAGTTAACAAGTTTAGAATCTTTCTTGGTTTCAGTCATTCTTTGAAATTGCTATCGCATATGGTCTCGTTGTAATATTTACATTTTTTCCCCTCCTCGGTCTAACTTGGAAAGAATTTTGGGGCCAAGGTATTCTAAAGAATACAGATTCTTCATTTTTCAAAATGCGCTTCGCACATATATTCAAGGGGGCCGTTCTTGCATTGAGTTTATCGCTCAAGTTTGCGAGTGCGTTGGCTCCTACGGACGAGATTCAGGATGCCGACGGACTGCAATCCGGATATTTAGACAACCACAACTTGAGCCCCGACATCGTAAACGATCCAGGATTTGGTATCTTATGGCAAATATCAACGGGTAGTGGCACTGACGAATTGGTATGTCCCAACTGATACAATCAAAATATCCCACGCCACTTCAAAAGGATTTAACTTAACGTGGCTCTGTAACATGCAGTTCTTCGCAAAACCATTGGTTTATACACCACCATCAACCGGGCGACAAGTTGTCATTGCCGCATCCGCCAAAAACAATGTCTACATTATTGATGCTTTGAATGGTACCATCATTACTAGCAGACAATTGGCCAAGCCTTTTAAACAAGCAGATCTCGGGTGCTCAGATGTTCAGCCTTACATTGGAATTATGGGCACACCTGTTATAGATCCTGCTACTGATACAATTTACTTGTTCTCGAAGTCTTACGCGGACACTTCGACTGGTGGAGCCGAAGGTGTGGTCAATGGGAGATATAGAGTGTATGCCCTCAGCGCACTAACTCTAGCGGATAAATTTGGCTTCCCATTACTACTAGACGGCACCCAGGCAGACAATGACCCACAGAAATTCTTCATGGGCGGTACCCACATGCAAAGACCGAGTTTGGCGATGGTCAATGGACTTGTTTGGGCCGGTTTCGCCAGTCACTGTGATCAATGTGAGTAATCAGAATCAAGGGATGACATTTGATTCTTTGGGCTAATATCGAACAGATAACTATACCGGCTGGGTAACAGGAATAGACCCCTCGACACCAAAAGTCGTGTCATTATTTTCTACTATCTCTGGGCCTTACAGTATTGCACAGAAGCCTGGTTCTTATGCAGGAGGTGCAGGAGGTGGAGGCGCCGGTATCTGGCAGGCAGGTATGGGGTTTTCATCTGACCGCAGTGATCGCTTCTTTCTCGTCACTGCCAACGGGTACGCCCACGAAAATCAAGCTCAAGCTCGAAGCGGCAAGAATCCACCTGGAACTCTCGAAGAATGTATTGTTTCTTTCAAAATCGATCCAGACACGAAGAAAATCAAGCCACAGGATTTCTTCCAGCCTTATGAGTACCTGAATCTCGATAACGCGGACAGGGATTTCGGGAGTTCGGGCTTCACTATGCTCGACCCTTCTGTTTTCAAAGCAACTGGAGTTACAAGGATGGGAGTAACTGGTGGTAAGAATGGCAAAGTTTATCTTGTCAATGCGGATGATCTAGGTGGCTACAAAATGGGTTCGGGTGGTGGTGATGCCGTTCTTCAGACTCTGACTCCCCCGGGCGGGTCTATTTTTGGCGGTATCGCATCATATCCCAAAGAAGGAGGCTATATATACGCTGCATCTCCCAACTATAATACCATTGTTTACAGTTTTGGGAAAGACAGCAGCGGAAGGCCAGTTTTCACACAGGTTGGTGCTACAGCTGAAGTTAACGCCCAACGTGTGGGAGTTGGTATCCCCACCATTACCTCAATGAATGGACAGACTGGTACTGGTATCCTCTGGTTAACAGACATCGACAATGGCCTTAGGGCTTGGAGTGCTGTCCCAAATGCTGACGGAACCATGACAAGGTTGAGCCTACCTCCAGTCACCTATGTTGGAAAGTGGCAGCGGCCGGCTTTTGGTGACGGGAAGGTATATGTCGCCGGAAGCAATGGCAAGATCACTTGTCTTGGTGCTCCTATAAATCTTCCGTTAACTTGCACACCCATGGATTTCGGAGAATTGACTGTTGGAAATACTAAAACTCTAAATGTTCAATGTCAAGCCAACATTGCTATTACTAGCTTCAAAGGCTTAAATATTTCGCCTGGACTATACTTCCGTGCCAGCAACAGCTCGCTCACAGGAAAGTCTTTGGCGAAGGGCCAGAACATCACTATTCCAGTCACCCTCGATTTAACGACCTCGGGACAAAAGTATACTCCAGGTGCAATCACATCTTCCCTTCAGATAATGACCAACAATGGCGTTGCGGGATACACTAGTCAGCAACCTGTAGGTCTGTCCGGGAAAATTATTTCCTCCAGCGCTTTCCTTCAGCTCCAGCCTCTTGAGATATCCTTTGGGGGCGTTGTTTGGGGATCACAGCAGCAAACAGATGGCATCCTCAGTTCCATGTATATCAAGAATCTTGGAACGCAGCCTCTCACCATCCTCAACTATGTATATACCAAGACCAAAGTCGACGAAATAAACTCAACGACGCAGTGGACAAACATATCACCACCTAGCAATGGAGGACTTTGGTATCTCAATGATGGATTTGAAGCCGACTTCCCTGCTCCTGGCAGTACCATTAGTCCTGGCGTCAACGTGGCTGTTGAGCTCAAGTTCCAGCCTACCCATACGGGTGATTTTTCTACATGGGTTGCCGTCAACACGACAGCTGGTTATGCCATCTTTGCCATGTCCGGTACATCTTCTACTGCTCCCATTGGTCTCCTTCAGATGAAGACCAAGGAGGGCGGAGTATCAAATAATAAGTTCTACGATTTCGGTACCGTATATGGTGGTACTGTTCAGACCGCCTCTATAATTATTTCGAATACGGGTGGCTCGCCTCTACAAATCACCAAATCGAAACCACCAGGTCAGCCCGAACTATATGCTACACACCCAGGTGATGAGTTCACCGAGGGCCAATTTATCGCTGCTAGCACCAATGCTACGGGCACCGTTGCCTTCGCTCCTTTCAAGAGAACTTTGGTTAACCAAAATCCTGTCGTGTATACGGACTACTGGGTGCTTAATACCAATGGTGACAGCTTCAATGGTCCATATGAGGTCGCCTTCACTGGTACAGTTATCACTAAACAAGTTGGTCCGAAATACTCCAATGGTACAGGTCGATACAAGTACCTTGGCTGTTACCTTGATGGCACTAGTGGCCGTATCGCTCCAAACAAGTACACATTCCAAGGCACCAACGAAAACGGTCTGTGCCAGCAAACGTGTTCTAACAACGGATACGCTTTCGCTCTCTCAGAATATGCCTATGAGTGCTGGTGTGGAAACACAGTCCCTGCGACATCGCTAAAAGGCGCAGACAACTATTGTGGTACGCCATGCCCCGGTGATGGCAACCAGACATGCGGCGGCGACGGCGGCTACGCAACAGCGTGGTACGATAGCCAACGTTACGATCCCACCACGAACCTGCTCGATGGCGTGTATGCCCGCCCACCAGGCTTCCAACAGACCGCTGGAGACTACACATTCTACGGCTGCTGGAGTGACTCGACAGCCAGCAGATCTCTCAAAGGCAAAGCGACTTCCGGTAGCAGTGTCAATATAACATGGTGTGCAAACTACTGCAGCGGGTATACTTGGATGGGAACTTCTTACGGTAATGAATGTTACTGCGGCAATGACCTAGGAGGCGTGACAAAACCTCTATCAGATTGTAATATGTTATGCACTGCCGACCAATACTCTTACTGCGGTGCTGGATCTCGGCTGTCCTTATATCTGAGAAACGGGACCTCGATCTCAACAACAACGGCTTCTTCAGCTACCTCAGCTTCAAGCACTACCTCCACTGCTGCTACTGGAACATCATCTAGTACTGTATCTGGGTGGGACTACGTAAGTTGCTGGACCGACGACGTTGGCAACCGCTCGCTCCAAGACAGCAGCTATGCTGCGGACGACAACACTCTAACGAAATGTTCAAATTTCTGCTCCGGATTCAAATACTTTGGCGTTGAATACACCACCGAATGCTATTGTGGCAATACTTTGGGCGGTTCCTCGGCCGCTGAAGCAGACTGTTATAAAAATTGCGCCAGCTCAACCGAGAAGTGTGGTGGAGACAACAGACTCAATTTATATAGGGCAAAAGCAGGTGCCACGACTACTGCTACCAGTGCCACACCAAGTTCTACCCTCTGGGTTGACATGGGATGCTACAAAGATTACACTGGTAATCGTACACTCATTGGTAAATCTACCACCAGCACGAGCAATTCTGCAGCTTGGTGTTACAACTACTGCAATGGGTTTGGATTCAAGTACTTTGGTACTGAATACGCGAATGAGTGTTATTGTGGCAATGACATCGTTGGAACTGGTGCTCCGGTATCCAGTGGGTGTAGTTACAAGTGTGCTGGAGATCAGAACCAATTCTGCGGTGGTTCCAATAGGATGAACATGTATATGGTTGCCCCAGCTTCTAGCGGGACAACTTCATCTGTTGCTAGTACGTCAGTCACGACGACTTCTCGAAGCTCGACGACTTCATCGGTAGCCACGACTTCTACTACTACTACTACCGCCTCCGCTGGACCTACAATCGTAGCCTCGAGAGGAAATTTCGTATTCCTGTCTTGTTGGACCGATAGGACCGACAGCAGAGCACTAGCAGGATGGGGACTTGACCCAGCGGATAATATGACAGTGGAGAAATGTATCGATTTCTGCGCGCCTACGAAACAATATGTGGGTGTCGAGGATGGCAGAGAGTGCTGGTAAGTACCCTACAGTAATACTAGAACGAATTCCCTTGATAGAGAGGCTTACAAATGAACTTATAGGTGTGGTGACTCACTTTTGAGTGGAGAATCTGCTGTCAATGCTGAATGTTCTTCGCCTTGCACGGGAGCCCCTGGAGAGATATGTGGTGGACCTGCTCGTCTTGCAGTTTACAAGAAGACGTCCAACAATCCAGTGACGACTACAACGACGTAAGTTTTATATATAGAGCTTCTACTAGAGCAAGTGACTGATAAAAGTTATAAACAGCACTACCACGAGCAGTACTACGACCCGTAGCAGTACGAGCAGCAGCGCGTCCAGCTCAACTACCACGACAAGTGCCGCACCTGCGCCCACAATTGTGTCAACATATGGAAGCTTTGCGTTCCAGGGATGCTGGACTGATCGCACGGACAACAGAGCACTTGCCGGCTGGGGTCTCGATCCTGCTGCAGACATGACTGTTGAAAAGTGCATTGATTTCTGTGCCCCGACGAAGCAATACGTCGGTGTCGAAGACGGAAGAGAGTGCTGGTGTGGAAACGATATTTTATCAGGCACTGCTACACAAAATACTGATTGTTCCACGCCATGCGGTGGAGCTCCTGGCGAGATTTGCGGTGGGCCGGCGAGATTGGCTCTGTACAAGAGGGTTACAACTAGTTCGACTTCTTCGGTATCCAGCACGTCCTCAACTACCTCTCGAAGTACAACCTCTTCTACCCTCTCCACCACTATCTCTACCACCACCACTACTTCATCTCCCACAACTACAACTACCACTACAATTCGGACTACTACAACGTCGACAACTTCTACCACTCTATCTACCACTTCTTCGACCTCAACTACTACTTCCTCTACCACACGACCTAGCACTTTAACAACGACATCAAGTACAACTACATCAAGCACAACTACATCTGCCAGCAGCACCACGGCTACGACTACGACTACGTCAAACACTACGACCACTACAACTACATCTCGCCCGGTTTCAAGTTCCAGTTCATCCTCGAGCCAATCCTTGAGCCCATCTTCAACCACCACCACCACCACCACCACATCGCGCTCGAGTTCCACATCGAGTTCAGGTACGTCTTCAAGTGACTTGACAACAGACATCCCATCTTCGGCGCCCACCGGCCCGCTACACAACCCTGGCAATGACAACTATGTCAGAATTGGTTGTGTAAACGAGCCTGATAGTGGTCGCGCCATGACCGGCGGGCAAGTTCTCGCGGGGACTTCATCTACCATGGGCGTAGCACGATGTCTTGAATTTTGTGATGACAAGGTTTGGGTCGGGCTACAATATGGTGGTGAATGCTGGTGCTCCTCAGGGCCTGTAAACTTCGGAGATGCCGTCGATGATAGTCAATGTAATATGGTCTGCAAGGGCAATACTACGGAGTATTGTGGTGCTGGAAGGAAATTTGATCTTTATCAGCTTCGCTCGAATCTAACCGCAACCGATGTAGCCACACCCTCAACATCCACTTCTAGTACGACAACGTCGAGATCTTCTACCTCTTCAACTAGTACTACAACTACAGTTTCAACTTCGACTACTACCACAGTTCCAACTACGACTACCACTACCAGTCTCGGCACTACCACTACAACGAGATCCAGCACTACCACACAAACAACTACTACGACTACTTCCAGCTCGACAACAACGTCGCGCTCTAGCTCATCTAGTAGTTCCACAACTACGAGCAGCACGACAAGCAGAACAACTACCTCGTCAACTACAACAACGACGACGATTACGAGCACAACTTCTGCAGCGCCTTCATCAGCAGCAAGTACTTGGGCCTACCGTGGATGTTATCTTGATTCTGTGAACAGTCGAACTCTCCCCAATAAAACAAAGACAGACAATGCCATGACTATCGAATACTGTCAATCTTGGTGTATGGACAACTACAACTTACCATACGCAGGTCTCGAATCCGCAAAGCAATGTTTCTGCTCCGACAATATCGGATACGACAGACAACCCGGTCAAACGGGCTGCACAGCAACATGTGCAGGTGATTCCAGCCAAATATGTGGTGGATCTAGCAGACTGAGCATCTACCAAAACACAAAATGGAGCCCTACCGCTGTTCCCGCCGATGTTCTCGGTTGGCAGTATAGTGGTTGCTGGTCAGAAATCTCCGGACGTGCCATCCGTGGTTACTCCTTCTCCAATACCGGAATGACAACGTCATTGTGTATTAGCACTTGCAAGAGTAAGGGATATAGTGTCGCAGGGTTGGAGAATGGAAACGAGTGCTGGTGCGCCAACGCCAACTTGGCCACCGCAGTGAATCCAGACAGTACCTGCAATACAAACTGCCCGGGCAACGCAACTGAATATTGCGGTGCAGGTAATAAATTGCAAGTATACCTTTCACCATAAAAAGTAGATTTCAGCTACTCTTTTTTTGTTGCATGTACTCTAGTATCGGCGAGATATATCGCTAAGCTTTTTTCTGTTTCATTTGTGTATATATCAAGTCTCATATCCTTAGCTACTAATCTAATTTGTGATCCAACATAAATTCAAGGAACTATTTAACTAGCTTGGTAATAATTTATCGTGATAGCACTCAATTGCTAGCCTAGCGCTATGGCAAGCGATTACTCCCATATACAGAACCACCTTGAAGCTTTTGTTGCATTTTAGTAAACTCTGTGTTGTTGATGCTCCTGATCCCAGCTACTCACCAATTTATTGCGAGTAAATAGCGTGTAAGCGAGTTATTCTACTCACTTTTGGCTCAAATGGTGGTTTCCAGACTGTCAGAACCCTCGGACTGATTATCTCATCTGCTGTAGTCCCAAGACGTATCACCATGATGAAATCATTCTACAAAGCCATGTTTCCGCAAACTTAGATCGATGAGAACGACCATATGATACTCAAACCCGAGTCCACCGATCTTATAAACGAGCAAGAGTATCATAATTTATTTTAGCCGAAATTATTGTTTTCTTGTAACATACAAGAATTATCATTTAGAAATACTCAGATTGATTTCTATTCAATCACATAGGAAAATTTTCTTGTTTTTCACCCTGTAATAGCCCAATTTAGGGAGATCTAGATACCACAAGAATCAATGGATCGAGGTTCAAAAATACCACGATTTAAAAAATCCCAAGAGCCAAAGGAAATTGTTTCACGTAACCAGAAATCCCCTAGTCGTAGCCGAAAGCAGGAGTCCCCTAGTCGCGGCAATGACAAAGGGGGAGCATATAGAGTTTCCGTGTCTAGCTCTAGCTCTAGTTCTAACTTTCTCGGATTACGTGAGCAAATATTTGGCCCCAAAGAGCATCTAGGCCACCAAACCTCACCAAAACCCAATCTTCAAGTACCATTCCTACCAAACTACCTGCTTCCAGAGATTTTTCACAATGACTTCATAGTTCGGAAGGACCTGGGACAGGGTGCATGGGGTGAAACCGCCCTTGTTGAGGTTGTTTCAGCTCAGCACGGGGGCATCGCGAAGGGATTGGGGCTCAAAAAGGGCGATCTGATTGTCGCGAAGCGAGCGTATGTCTTCCAAAAAAATGATGACGCTCACGTAGTATACAAACAAGAATGGGATATTCTTAACCGCGTTCGCGGGCATCGAAACGTTCTCCACTCATTTCTTACGCATACTCCTGGCAATAGTGACCGTTTTGGCCATATTCTGACAGAGTTCTGTAACATGGGTGATGTCAATGTTCTAAGGGAGAAGTATACTACGGACTATCTAAATGAAGCTCAAGAATATCAGTAAGTTAAAAAGTTGATAAAAGATTTTCACTGCTAGGTGATTGTTCGGATTTCACCTTAACGATAGTACCAATACGTGTCAGCATTACTTACACTTTCCTCGCGATATAGGCTTCTGGGATCAACAACAATATACATCAATCCTGACGAAGATCCGAAGAAATATCGATTAGCAATTCTTCCTGAAGGATTCATCCAGGAGTTCATATTGAGCATAGCAAAAGGACTGTCATGGATGCACCATGGTATCAAAGACTGGCCCAACGACTGTGCTATTCCAGATAAATGGGTGTCTATAATGCACAACGATCTGAAGGCCAACAACAGTACGTAGCACCACTCCAATTTTTAATGGTTTTATTTTATATCTGCCAATCTAAATTCTAAATCCTTGCCGGGCCATAGTTTTCATGACCGCGCGCCAACCAGGAGATCCGTGCATCTATCCGATCTTCAAAATTGGCGATTTCGGAGCCTCAACACTACTCGGGGCAAGAGCGCCAATATGCAATATGCTCGCATCACCGGTAAGAAAATAGTCAAAAGCTATAAACATGCTGTATTTTTTGCTTAATCACTAATTTATAAGCTACACAGGAGCGCCTCGCCGCACTAAATATCATGGATGCCGTCCCGCGAGACGATATCTTCAGTCTAGGCGCGATGGCGTACGAGCTCCTTCATATGTACCCAATATACCATGAGCATTATACACAAATCCATATGATTTACAAAGAAAGTCTCAAAGGCAAGAAAAGAGTGGAGGAGGTTCCAAAGCCGCCCAAGTGCGCCCATCCAAATATACGACATGTTGAGGGATTGATTCCGACGTCCATCCCAGCCTCTACCGTAGATTTTAGCACATGTATCAGGGACAAGAGTGTCGTTTTGACGTATAGGACAGAATCTCCATATCCAGGGGACTACTCTAAATGGCTGAATTTATTACTCGATGACTGTATCGAGTTAAAACGAGAAGATCGGCCAGATGTCGTGGAGGTACTGGAGCGAATGCTGACAATGCTGAAGACCCAGGGATATGGTAAGGGAGGAAGCCCCAAAATACTGTGGGATCCACACTGGCTGCCGAAAAATTAAAAGCAACGCAATCCGGCCCAAGATAGAGGAGAGTTCGCTGAGATAAATGGATGGCACGGAAACGCGTAATTCCTAAAGAAAACATCTACCCTCTCACTAAAGTAATAGTTTTCCTAGTGAAAGATATAAGGCCGACAAAACTCTGGCAAGTTGGTATAGATTATATAATACATTTCGTCATTCAGCCAATAGTAAATTTCCTTGATGGTGCTTCGTCTACGAGAGCGAATCATAAAATTTTAAACCCACAAACTAGGTGTGAAGTGTGTTGGTATGGTTGCATCTTCAAATTATTATAGGTAGATTTGTCTCCTTCCCAGTCTCGATAAAGACCACAAATAGATCGGGAAAATGTCTCCATGTTTACGGGAAGATCCCAATATATGCCAACGTGCGACGGGTCCCGATAGCTATAGCAGACTATGATTTGAATCCCCGTCGATATAACGATGAGACAGCGCCGCAATCAATTGCAATCTCAATTTCGACGATCCGAAATTAAAAGCACCAAAGGAGCTCATGGAGGCATGAAACCCTTGCAATCCGCTCGCTTCCACCGTTTCCACTCCGGGCTTGTCACATCACCGCACCGTATCATTGGAGGATATCCTCAACGTCCACGCACAAGCCCTGCACGCGTTTCCTGCACACACCAAACCCGACCGGGCACACCGACCAACGAAGCAGCCTGGTTCGGCGGTGACCTGATCTCGTCGCACTCGGACGCACACCTCCACATACCAAGCTGCCACTATGGTCATTTCTACACTTCATATATGCCATCGCGCCTATATGATGGCTTAATATAGATCCCTTTGGGACTATCTTGACGTACGCCCGTGATATTTCTGCATATTTCAGCTAGTAAGGAACAGGAATCCCCGTCTGCATTTGCACACAAATCCCTCCCACGGCTCAAACACTTAGAACCAGGGCAGCGTAAGTGGTTAGCCTAGCGTAAATATCGTGACGTGGGAAAACGGTCAATATTTTTGTATTCTATTGGCGGGTACACCGATTTTGAAATTCGAAGAAGCAGAAAAAAAAATCATCTATATAAAGAGGACTCGAGTACTTGATTATTTTTCCAGAATTTTATATACCAGAAGATTAAAACTATATCAGTTCAGAACTATCTATATAACTCCAGATATTCTCGCGATCTCGGAATCTCTATCTATTTACCCTCCCCAGCGACCCAGCATCTAGATCCCTGCCTCCACGCGCTGCCTCCACGCGCGAAATATTCAGACCCAGCAACCTAAAATTTAAATTAAAGCAAGGATCCAGGGAACAACACAAAATGGGTACCCGAGTGCTTTACAACTACATGACAACTATCGAAAAAGCACCTCCGACACACACAAAACTCTCATTAAGCCTCATCGAAGACAGCTTAGAAGAAAAAATGGCCGTCCCAAATGCTTCTTACAACATTCCCCGGGAATCATCCCTGATATGTTCACCGGCATTCATCACCGGAGCCGGGGCTGTGATGTTTCACAGAAAGAGTAAGAGGGTGCTGCTTGTCATAGACGAGCGGGAGGATGAGAGGACCCTGGGCTGGTTTTTGCCAAAGGGAAGAAAAGACGTCGGGGAATCTCTCGAGGCTGCAGCGCTGCGGGAAGCAGAAGAAGAGGTATGTATATAAGTCTATTCCAAGTATTCCAATACAAATACTGATTACTCTGATATAGGGTGGCTACCCATGTAGACTGCTACCTGTACCGGTGCCAACCCGGCACCCGAAGAAGGTGGTTGACAACAACATTTTATCGTCTGAGCCTATATATATGCACAACTGGAGCATTCCGCCGAAAAAACACTGGCCCGAAGGTGGAATGTATACATGCTTCTGGTATGTCTGTGAGATCACCGACGAAGACCTAGAGAAGGTCGAGACAGAAAAGAAGGAGAAAAAAGATATGATGAACAAGGCCCAAGAGAGTCTGAAGACTGCAGGCGAATCCGGGAAAGTCTTTATGGACTATCACGAGCTTCGATATCGATCGGAGTTATTCGAGTACGAAGAAGCACAGCGTTTAATAAATGCTTCGATAGATTCAACCGTGTTCGGTTGCGTCTTAGGCACAGCAATAGAACTTGTCCAAAAGCTGGACGAGATGGAAGCAAAGTCTACATAATCGAGCACCAACATTTCAGATGGGTTGTACAAGTGCGCTCAACCTATATTTGTCTAACTATATTGCATAGCAAAATCACTGTTTATCATCGTCATATCTTCATCTACGGAGCGTCATTTGATATTTTTACCATGGGAAGGGGCCATATACATCTTTCAGTTCCTGTATATACATTTGTACGGAGTTTTACTTGAATAATCATCATATTTTCCAGATTACATCTTCACAGGAGGTTCATATAGACTTGCAGGTGGCGCTAAGCTAAAATGCATATATGGTTAGCCTCGATCATTCAGATCTTGAGCAATAGTCCTAGGTGGGTACCTACATCCGATATTGAATCAACACATAATAGAATGAAGCTTGGCGTCTACGTTAAGACTGTCCAGCCGGCAAGCCGCATACCAGCCAAATATATTGTCTGCTTGAGAGGAGACCTATAAAACCGCCTTATAATATCTTACTAGCATTTTGTTCTAAGGAACAAAAGTTAACTCCAGTTTTGGTCTACAGACTTTTTATTGTTGCATCGTGCGTGTTAGTCAGCCGGAGCAGCTGTTGTTGCGAGTTTTTCCGAAAATCTAGTATATTCTGGGTTAGTCTCCAACCAAGCACACCCACCTGTTCAATCACGCCTGCGACGTGATGAAGCTGCGGAAACTCGCCTTTCGAAATGATCTTCGGGCTCAATCCATGGTTATCCTGACTAAAATCGATGGAAACGCCAACGGCAAGCCGGAGTCTTGGCCTTTTGCCTCTACTTCGCACCCAATGACTCGAGGTAGTATCGCCCTTTGCCGTCCGGCATTCCACGTGTTTACCGGTTTTTTTTCAGGGTTTTTAAAAATTAAACTGGAAAATCTGGGGTTTTCGGAAAGATGGGAGCTTATCAGAATACATCTCAACCCCGTCGCTGATATCGCCAATACCCATCCTAAGACTCATAAATCGCATGATTATACATCTTCAATTAGTAATTCGCGGCAATCATCCGAAACCGACCCCATTCTTTCCGTTAGATCAAGATAACGAGTTCCCTCCAGCCTGCTTCCCCGGACTTTGTGTACGGAAACAGCTCTGCTCCACAGTTCACGATAGTTTGGAATTCGAAGCTGTCGCCACTTCATTAAAGTTCTCCTGTGTACATTTAGAGTTTCACCGACGGGAAAAAATATTTATACCTCGTGCTTCCTTCCCCATAGCCTCTGAAATTGTATTCTTCTAAATCATCTGTACCTCGGCCGATATCTCGGAGAAAGAAGCTCCCTAAGCTGGCCCGCTTGTCAGCCACATCTGGGTTTGACCGAAAGATCTTATAACGTTAATCCCCAGACAACAAACAACACAGTGGTCTGGGCCTAGCCAGGTAGATGTCTAGAACCACGAGAGCTTGCTATGTTAATACACAACTGGTAGCTACTCGACATTAGTATGCTAGTATAAGTAGAGACATTCTTCTCTGACTACCAAATTCTTCTTTAATACGATAAATTTTTATACAAAAATCACTCTTGTGCATTCAAGGAATCACAATAGGAGGCTCAGGCCAAGCACCTGCCAGAGAAAGGGAGCCTCGGTGGCAAGACTTTGAATACAAGGACCCGATACATCATATAGATATCACCGTAGCCAAAACGGGCGATACGAATTCCACGTGCGACACGTTCTTTGTCGCACCATCTGTCGATCTTTGACGTCCAAGCAACACACGTCGCAGCCATGTCGGCGACAGCGACTCTGACGATGGAGGCGGGTCCCTCAAATTACGAGCTATCTTCAATTTCGGCACCACCCGCTGCCTATTCGTCGAAGAAAACGAATAGATTAAGCAACTCTGATAGCATTTCAATCGCGATTAATACCAATCCAACAAGCGGGAAATCCCCTGCCGATATAGACATTGAATCTCAACCGCCATCCCCTAGGGACTCGGACATCCCGCCAGATGGAGCGGTTACAGCACACAACACAGCTATGGAAAAAAATGTTCGGTGGAAAACTGCCGCTATATTTTTCTCTTTATGGATGGCTGGTTTTCAGGATGGCAGCACAGGCGCGCTGATCCCTTACCTCAAAATCCGATATGACATAGGGTTAGCGTTTGTGGCCCTGGTGTACATTTCTACGTTCTTAGGATGGTTTACTGCCGCCATGCTGAACGTGCATCTTATCGGGCGGCTAGGAATGGGAGGTGTATTATTTGCGGGTAGCATTTTGCAGTTGGTGCAGTATTCGCTCCAATGCTGGGTGAGTTACCTAATCCCGTTGGGCTGGAGGAATATTTCGATGTTTGTGAAGTGCAATAACTGATTGGGGTATCCACATCTGTTTATAGCAACCGCCGTATCCACTTTTTGTCGTGGCATTCTTTGTAGGTGGTATAGGCGTAGCTGTGCAGGATGCTCAGACGAACACGTTCAACGCCAATCTACCTCGGGCTCATATTTTCCTTGGCTTAGGACACGGCTTCTACGGCCTTGGTGCTCTTGTATCGCCTTTGGTTGCAACTGCTATCGCGAATACGACACCAGATTTTAGATATTGGTATTATTTCTATTTTGCCGCCGTCGGTCTCGCAGTAATCAACACTATCTTCATCGGGATCACATTTAGGGAAGTCATATTCCCGCCGCTGATGCAAAAGTTGACCGGCAAAGCTGGTTCATCTCCCGTTCTCGCCAGATCGGACAAGAAGACTAGCAAGGAGTCCCACAAAGATTTTAAAGAGATCATTAGCCGGAAGGAAGTTTGGATTCTTGCCGCCTATTTTTTCGCATATGTTGGCGCCGAAGTTACTGCTGGTGGGTGGGTTGTCGAATTTATGATTGAAGTCCGAAAAGGGAAACCGAGTCAAGTTGGGTATGTTAATAAATATTTACTATTGAGGAAATAATACTTGATACTAATATGACGTATAGGTATATTGCGTCGGCTTTCTGGGGTGGCTTGACACTTGGTCGATTTGTTCTGGCGGAGCCGACAAACCGCTATGGTGAACGACGTATGGTGCTTCTGTATACGGCCATTGCAATTGCTATCGAGCTTGTGTTTTGGTTCGTACCATCAATCCCCGTTGGCGGGGTCATGATTGGTCTTCTCGGTTTCTTTATCGGACCTTTCTTTCCCGTTGGCATAAGCTTGGCTTCGAAACTTCTGCCCAGAAATCTGCATGCGGGAGCGATTGGCTTCATGTCGATTTTTGGTAGTGGCGGAGGAGCAGTGTTCCCATTCATCACAGGGGCTATTGCCAGCAAGAAAGGTGTCCAAGTCTTGCAGCCAATACTCTGCGCATTGTTCGTTGTCCAAGTTCTCTTGTGGATAAGTATCCCGAGGGTTAGGAAAGCTACAGCATAGGTCATATGTCACGGCCTGCAAGCGTCCACGTTGGTGGTCTATTTTCCTCTTAGGTTGACTTGTTTCGGTAATTCCGATGCTATTTGGTCAGTTTGTAAAGTAAACACTTCTATCAATGGCTAGCTTCGAAACTGTGAATCGAAGACTGTGTGTACCAAAGGGATACTCGTGCCACACCCCGTTCACCCTCTCCGTCTTCGAACGGAGATTTCGGTCATTTGGCGTTGTTATATGGGCAGGGGCCCCTGTCTTGCTTGCATCCCTCTGCAGCTCTGTTCATTACCCAGCACTCGAGTCAATCCATCCACCAAATTAAATAAAAGCACATTTAGAAAAAGCACAGACGATTTCGTAGTCATGGGATACGACGGGGAGCTTGGTTATTCCTCTGACGAATACGTGGAGGAAGCTCAATCGGAGCTGGTTTGCATCGATGCGGAGGAGGTAAACTACCCCTTTTAGTTCCTCGGCGGCTCACTTCTGCCAACCCGGTCTCGGATCAGGACAAGCTGCAGTAACAACGGTCAACATATACCGATGGTCAACACGCTAATAGACGATACCTTCATTGTAGAGACTTGGATATTCAGATAGAGACGTATTTCCGCCCGATTATGACGGGATTGAAACCGTAATTGAGCTACTCCTCCGCCGTGGAGAGAGTGCGGTGCCTTGGCGGAGGTAAAACATGTCCAAACACCAAGTCCAACACCAACACAAGTTCGTGGACTAACACAACAATCCGTGCGACCTCGTAGTGTCCCAACCTTGTCGTCTCGAAGAACCGAAATTCCCCGATATAGCCTCTTGGGTCTACCTGTTGATATTTTGCTTTTGGTTTACGATCACCTCTCGATATACGATGCAATTTGTCTCGCCCTTACAAACACCGCTCTTTACAACATCAGCCACCGAAAACTTTATGGCGTCATCTGCCCTCGGCATATTGGTAGCTGGGCCGGCAAGCGCCTGATATGGCTGGATGACACAATGGAATTTCGTTCGTTCCGGAGGTACTATGAACTTGTAGAAACCTTGAAACGAACGCAACGAGCAATGGTATCCTCCCACTCCCTCTGGAGCCGCAGTAGCGGCGGTATATCGAAAAAGATGGTAGATACGCCGTTTAAAGTTGTCTCTCGATTTCCAAATCGGCTACCTTGGAACAGCCCCTGGGAGTACGATCCGACCACTCAAAACGCAAGGGATCTATCAACCCTACCACTAGAAGAGGTGAAGAAACTGAGACTCCGTAGTCTTGGACCAGACATCAGGCGCATGCAAAGTGTGTGGTTCGAGTGGCAGTCTGGGAGACAAGTCTTGCCGCTTCCATTTAGGCGGTTTGTAGAAGGATTTGTACAGCGGCAGTTACATCTGAGTTTGCTACAAGACGAATCTTATGTTCTGAGGAATCTCGATAAAGGGCTCTATGTCAAACTTGATGGTTACGATGTGAGTTACTATATCAACGGCCACTCTTAAAAGGCGAACAAGTGCTAATAATTTAATGCTTTAGGCCAGGGAGATGGTGCGAGCAGTGATATTCGGACCAGATGGATCAAAGCGCGGTAAACTATCACCGGGTTACAACAAATGGTGCGGAGATAGGTTCGACATTGTGAAAACAGAAACCATGCTTAAAGAATCGGGTTGGAAGGACTCTAGAGCTGCAGGCCCGGCTCCTGAAGATCACATTGTGCAGATTCTCAAGGACTACGGAATCTTGTAGTTATACACCTGTTATCATAAATTAACCCCTGTCTATATCCGCTAAAATTTAAGCATCCGCATTGCGCTGTTCCATTACTTCTTCCAGATAAGCCTTGACAACCTCCTAGATGGCTAAGATTGTGCGTGATTCACCTTCTTAAAAGTATACCTATTATAAAAGCCAATTAATCTAGGGAGATGCAATAGTAAGAGGATTGACGAGGTTGGCTGTCTCCAAGTAGATGCAGCAGGGCTTCTTGCAATAATCAATAATGAACTTGACTTTCGTCGATCAGGCTCTTGTAAAACAATATATCCAGTAACCAGGGAACCAGTCTTGGGACCAAACCGAACTTGCAATTTTTTATTTTGGTCCGAGACTGCCAAGGAACTTAATTGCGAATTCTAGATAGTGACAGGCAGTAATACACCACTACATAGATGGAACAGAAAATTCTATGGAGTTCCGCACGCACCAGAAAAATATTCTAAAGCTGTTTGATCATACGAAAGTCGAGAAGAATTAAAAAATTAGTACATTTCCGTATCTAGTACGGTTGGTCTTCAGCTTGTTTAAGATTTAGTTTAACAATCTAAATAGACTGATTTCAGCTCTCAAGATAAACGGTACCGAAACCAATTTACTACATAGAATGGTCTTAATATCGGATTTAAATCTATAGAAGGGAGCTCTATAGGGCTTTTTTGGCAATGGCCAGCTATGATTCAGGCCATCAATTCTATCGGAAACCCTTGGCATTAGCACAAACATACCAGAAATATAGTCACAATAGCCCGCGGAGATCGGGGGTTTCATAAGTTTTGATAAGTTGGAGCTATATAATAGTTATTGACGTGATATGACTCGGGTTGGGAGCTTTGGATCCAGGAAAACGCTAGGTTTCCGATTTCCAGGAAACACTCTCCACTACTCCAAAATAGAAATAGAACTAGCGATCGTAAAGTGGGTGATGTCATATTGTTTAGGCATGGTAACTAGATAAGTAGGAAAGAATCGTGGACTAGCGTCGTGTTGTTTCCTGCTCCAGTCTACGAAGACCGGCTATTTGCCCAAAGAGGCGCCTCACTCCGCCACTAACAGGTATTAAAGTGTGGCTTGATACTCTAGTGTAAATTCATACTTATTTGGTGTGTCTTGGGGTCTAAATCGCTTGTCATGATGTCTGAAATAGCCCATGAAATTAACTGGCATGTTAATTGTATGTATTGCATACAGGAGTATGAGTCGTGACCATGTTCTAGATTAATATGCCAATACCGTTACTGGTATAAATGTCCCGCTTATTCCCACCATTGAGCCTCTCCATTCAACGGCTACATCGGCAATCAATTCACTTTTTGTAAAATTTAGACAGGCTTGCTGGCAAGCCTTCTATTCACTCTTACTTCATATATCACGACTCTAACGACTTTAACGTATATTTAACGACCTTACTTAAATACTTCTGAAACCTTACCCCAAGTAATTTAATAAGTGAGCCTTTCGACGCAGAAATGAAGTCTTTCACACTTTCCGTAGCCGTCCTTAATATCCTTCTCGCCGCATCAACTAGCGGCAAACCAATCGTACCTGAACTCCAGCCTCGTGCAGCTAACTTTGCACCAGAATCGGACCTGGTGCAACCAATCCTTGACGCTCATAATAAGTACCGCAGGCTCCACGGAGTGCCAGATTTGGAATGGGACCCAAGCCTTGCCGCCTTTGCTGGCCGAGCTGATATCACCCCGAATTGCGAGGAAATACACACGCCACAGGAAAAGCGAAGAGAAGGTGGCACATCAAGGGGAGAGAATTTGATTGGAGATACCGGCAACGATACACCTATCGGCGAGTTGGCAGAGATGTGGTATACTAAAGAGGCAAAGAACTATGATTTCAAAAATCCGGATCTCGAAAAGTATCGTAAATACAATCTAGCTGGTGACCAGGATCACCAGACTGGCCACTTGACACAGATGCTTTGGAAGGATACAACAAAGGTTGGGTGTGCTATGAGGCTGTGTAGTGGCGAATACCTCGCCAGGCTATTGAAGTGCAATTACTCCCCAACAGTAAGTTTTTTCTCTCTCCACTTTGATCTAATTCTATGTGCTGATTGGAGTTTAGGGAAACATGTGGGAAATGGACTTTGATAAGGGCGAAATCGATTTTGCCAAGAGCAAAAAGAGCTTCTTGAAAATGATACCCGCGTAATGTCTAGTGCAGTATTGACTACAAAGATACATATATATCGACAGTCCATAATATATTCATATTAACGCCTCTAACCAGATTTTCTGTTTTTTATAATTTAGCTATTTAGAATAAATCTACTACCCTTTTTAAGGTTCCGGAATAGTATTTTAATGATATTGCCTCCTCTTTCCCCCCAAGATCTTATATCTTCCAAAAATTTGTGTGAACAAAATGTATATCCTAGGGCGTCTAAAAGGTGTTGCTATAATAAAATCCAACACGGGATGGAGCTTGCATAGAAACTCGAAAGATATAAATCCTGCTGTCAAAATGCTAGGCCAATGCTTAATTTCGCTCCATAGAACTGGGAGGATACGAACACAGAGAAACCATCTCGTAGGATTCTACTTTGTAGCGTTCAAACTCCTCCGGCATCCATATACAAGTATATCCATGTTGACCATCCCACGATATGCACAACCCTCGAGCTCACCCCAAATATCAGTGTTCCATTACCAATCAGCTGGCTACAAAAGAAATCTGGCGTGATAATCCCCATCCTTTCGAACGAGCGCATATTTCTAGGTTGAATCGTACATGCACACCTTGCGCTTCCTTGGCTTTGTGTTACCAAGACTTTTCGCTCAGACTATCACCAATTGCACTTTCCTGAACAGCCGCTTGGCGTCTGACGAGGTCATTCGAATGTGGTTATTCTAGCCGCCTACCTTGTCATACCTTCGTATCTTTCAATTTATTTCTTGCGAAAATCTGCGTCTCGCCTTGTATTTGCCGTTGTACACAAACATGAGAGATATACAACCATAACATTGGCCACGATTGAGTGCATAGATATCGGGCCTGTGTTTGAGAATTCGTGTCCTTGCACTCGATATCGCTTCTTGCAACATCGTTAGCATATAGGATTCAGACTCGTGAAAACACCCCAGAAGAGATAACAAGAGATCTTTAACTGTTCATTCGTAAAGAAACTTTGGAATATTCTTCGCCTCGAATCCGCAGTGCGGTGCCGCTAGTTTAGCTGCGGAAACTTTAAACCTTCTCTCAACCAAAAACATTCCACAAGAGGTAACACAAATGTGAAACCCATCCATAAACCGCACAGTGAGCGCATTAGAGTTTCTTTGTTTATTTAAATGGAGCGAAGAAAAATGTTGCGGGGAAACCCTGCTTATACCAGATTTCAAGATACTGCTCTTTAAGCTTTTTTTCTACCAAGGGGGCGGGGTTCTTGGAGCGCACCACCCCCACGGGGTACGCCCTATCAGGTTTTTCTCTCCATGTAGAAGGCGATAAACGGCAGATACCATCTTCTTCTCTCGGCTGGAAGATTACATGCGCAAATTCTCCGCAATCGTGAAAATATTATCGATCATGTGGGCCGGACGAAATCCGTGAAACATAGTTAGGCAGAGCCATCCCATGAGATATAAAAACGAGGGATGGAAGCATCCTCCTTTGTAACCTCGAGGAAAGCTCTGTTGACTTTCCGGGCCTCCCTCGTATTCTTCTCTGTTGATTTCTTACCCTAGTATCTTAGATTTATATATTTTAGTCAGTCCATACATCATTTCTTTCAAACATGTCGAAAGAAGCCCCAATCGACCACATAATCTCAGAGAAGGGTCGGTCTTCCATTTGCGAGGATGTCTCTAAACAGCCCATCGAGAAGATCGATTACTCCGGCGCCCATGAGAAGACAGATCCAAAAGAAATCGCCCTTGTCAAGAAACTAGACAGATGGATCATGCCGATGCTATGGAGCATGTATTGGCTCAACTATCTCGACAGAAATGCGATCGCTCTAGCTAGACTAAATAAGCTAGAGAAAGACCTAAACCTAACCAGCACCCGTAAGTACTCATATCCTCACTATAGATTCAGCAGTTCAAGAAACTAACGTTCCGATAGAATACCAAACCTGCGTCTCCATCCTCTTCTGCGGCTATCTCATCGGCGGCATCCCCTCAAACATGTTCCTAACCCGAACCCGCCCATCCCACTACATGGGACTAATGATGATGCTATGGGCCGTCGTCAGCGCCATGACTGCCCTGTCCAAAGACTTCACGGGGCTTCTGCTCACTCGCTTCTTTTTGGGATTAACCGAAGCACCGTTCTACCCAGGCGCGGTATACATCCTGAGTATCTTCTACACCCGTAAAGAGATCGCGACCCGAATAGCAATCCTATACACCGGCAACATCCTGGCAACTGCATTCGCCGGACTCATCGCAGCAGGCATCTTCCACGGCCTCGACAAAGTCGCTGGAATCGCGGGTTGGAAATGGCTATTCATCTTGCAAGGCGCAGTTACCTTTGTCATCGCGGCGGTGGGGTACTTTGTCCTCCCGGATTTCCCGTTAACCACGAAATGGTTAACGCAAGAGGAAAAGGAGCTCGCGCATTCCCGTATGGAGGCCGATACCGTGGCGAACAAGGGCGAGACGAGTACCTGGAACGGCTTCAAGCAGGCTGCGAGGGATCCCATGGTGTGGATATTCGCGCTGATGGCGCATATGCACCTTGCTGCGAACGGGTTTAAAAACTTTGTACTTGCCCTCTTTTCACCTTCAAAATCTTTCTCACTTTACAGAGAAATCAATTCTAACTCTTTGTTGATAAATTAGTTCCCTACCGTTGTCGAAACCCTCGGCTTCAACACTACAGTCACCTTGGTCCTTACTTGTCCACCGTACCTCATTGCGGGCGCGGTAACGATTCTGGTCTCTTGGTCTTCCGGCAGGTTCAACGAACGAACATACCACATAACCCTCTCCAAGGCCGTCGCAACAATCGGATTCGTCGCCGCCGCTGCAACACTTGATACCGCGGGACGGTATATCAGCATGGTGATATTTACCATCGGCACGTACGGGGTTAACAGTTTGATATTGGGTTGGTGCGGGAGTACATGCGGTCAAACCAAAGAAAAGAAGGCCGTAGCGATCAGTATCGTTACTACGGTTATGAATGCGTCGTTTGTATGGACGCCGTATCTGTGGCCTAAGACCGATGGGCCGCGATATGTGATTGCTTTGGGTAGCTCAGCGGGATTTTCGGTTGCAACGGCGCTGCTGGCGTGGCTTGCTAAGTGGGTTATGATAAGGAGGAATAAAAAGCTGAGGACGCAAGAGGACGAGACGACGATTTTCTATGTATACTAAACGGACTGGTGATATATTAGCGACAAAGCTCACGAAATAATGAACCTAATGACGGCATCGCAGACATGACACCACGGAAGCTAAGATTAGAGAAAACTGTATGATAAGAAGAAACCTCCTCGGATATATATTTAAATATCTCGAAGGGTATATAATTGATCAGGTTAAACCATCAGTAAAATACAGTATACTTTGCTGCGTGATTAAACAGAAGCATGTGCAAATTCGATTGAACCCCAGTAGCCATATCCCAAGCTCTCTCCCCTTTTTTGCCCCCCGTCTCCCATTTCTCAAAAATCAGACGCATGATACATGAAACAGGTACAACCAACAACCGGAAAGCCAACGAAGCAGGAAAAAGACGTTATAGTTGCTGAAAAATTTGCCACCTCCATAGGAAAGGTTATCAACTCCATGAGCAAAAACCAAAACAACTGAGAACTGTAGACCAGGAGAGAACGGGAAAGGCATATGAGCGAACAAAAGCAGCGCTCGTGAAGGTAAAAGCTGATGAGGAACCGAATAGCAGTACACGTGGGGACAAAGAGAATCACCGGAAGTGATAAGGAAAGGATGGTCGTCGAGAGTACCTCGCTGCGAGCAAAGGTATTCCCAAGACCGGAGGGCGAGAAAACATAGCTTGACACACACGCACGATGAGCATGCTGTGGGAAAATCACAAACTTGAGAAGAAATCAGACATAAATCCGACGCCGCTTGCTTCGAAGGGGATAGGAAAATGACTTTGCTGATAAGAAACACGGGAACGACAGGTAGAAAAAGATGTGGTCGCTATGGCCCTAAAACTTTGATTCGAAAAGACGCAAGATGGAGAAAAACACAGACGCTGAACGGTATTTGAGACTTTGAAACAAGTAGATTGAGGGGAAACGAGAAAGACATATTTGATCGATTTGGATTGCCCGATATGTTTGTATTGTGTATTATTATTTGTTATAGTAGTTGTGACCGTTGAGCAACTGGAATCGCTGATGCCGGCTTGGTTGCTCGAGATCGACAAAAAATGTTTTTAATGTTAAGACATATTGAATGAAGGATAGAAATAATGAAAGAAGGTTTGTTGATAGCTCGAAAGACCAAAAGGAATCCATAATGCACAAACACCCGCGTCGCTGTGTATATTCAAAGTCGAAGTAAGATAAAAATTCAGAGTGGTAATATGGTATTGTTGTAGGGGTCAATCTTGCGAAATCCACGAAATGTGGCGCAGTCGTCAAGAGGACCTCGAGGTGGTGATTGTTGAAAAGGCGAAAAAGTGGACCGCCAGAACTTCAGTTTAGTGCTGAGATTATGGTCGCTTCGATGTCTTTTATGGGAAGTATTCTGATCGAAAGGCTTGAAATCGGGGAAGCGACTTGGACGAACCAATGTTCTTGATACATCCGAAGTAGTCTCCAAATCAAACGTAAAACATGTTTTGGCCCTAATTCGGCGCTTCCCAAATCTTGGTGCAAGTGACTAACTCGCCCAAGTTTGATATCGAGCCAATCCAGGCGTGGGACCGCCACCAACTGGGGGCACATGGCGAGCAGCCTTATGGCCCGAAGTCGACAAACCAGCCATTCCACCACTGATAAAGTCAATCGTGATATCTGGAGGACTGGAGTGGTCGCTGTTCGACCGAGTGTGTACATGCGTCAGCTTAGCGCCATAAGCGACATCCTTATGAGTATATTGGACGTTTTGGGAGCCGCCTTGCATATACGAAAACGGGTCATCATCGAGCTCGACGGTGGGTTTGTGACGTGGGGCGGAGTATGAGAGAGGATCGTCCCTTGAGGTCTGCTTGGTCGCTCGCTTTGACGGGCGCGATCTGACCGTGCTGGTGCCATCGTCGCCCTCAGAGTCGGTGACGTAGACCGGAACGAACTTCGTCTTATACTTCTTGCTGTCCATACCCGAGTGCATCTTAGCGTCGAGCCTATGGTTACAAGAGCAAATTGAGATTAGCAAAAAAGAAGCGAGCCAACGATGTGATAACAACGTACTTCTCAGAAGAAATTCTAGGGTCGACGGTTGGTCGCAACGGCGTGCCCGCCGCCGACGATGTCGAATAACCGGAATCTCGGTTTCCTGGAAGGGAAGTGTTAATATCTTCAGGGATACTCGAAGGAAACGAGTCTCGTGAAAAGAGACCAGCTTCGGAGTGCTTTCGCGATCGCTCACCAGGTCGGTCTCGAGTTCGATCCCGTCCCTTGTTCGGCGTCGAAAAGGTATTGTGAGTAGTGTTCATTGTGGGGTTGCTATGTCTAAGCTTTGGTGACGAAGGTGGAGAGTATGTGTGGGATCGTGGGATCGAATACGAATTCGTGGGAGAACCGTATATAGGTGCACGAAGGTAATCTTCGTGGAGGGGTTCTGTGGACACGCGTCTAGGGTGATTCTCGTACGACCTCTTTCGTTCTCTTTCGAATTCGCGAGTGCTGAAGTCCGAATCCCTATCGCGATGACGAGACCTCGAACGATCTCTAGTTTTCGAGGGGTCTCGCGGGAGGTGGAGAGATGGTTCGTGGAGGCGTTCCTTCGAAGGCCTACCACGATCCCTAGTTTTCTCAGGTCGATCGAAATGTGCGGGCTCGGCGTCGAGGATGTCATCGATGGGAAAGCTCTGCATCGAATCCTTGTGGCCTCGATCTTGTTTGCGCTCTCTTGTCCGCTTTTCTTCGTTTCGACCGTACTGTTTGCGATTATCCTCTCGTTGGAGCCTTTCTTCTTCCCGTCGCACTTCTTCCTGTCGTCGCACTTCTTCTTCTCGAAGCCTCTTCGCTTCCGCTTTGGCTCGTTTGTCATCTTCTCGTCTCTTGCGATCAGGTTCTTGCGACGTGGATGTTTTCCTCCGTTCCTGGTCCGCGGCATGTTGCTTGCGAGCCTGCTGGGCTTGCATCGCCATTCGAAGAAGATCGTCCTCCTGGCTCTTTGCAGCCCGCCAGTCCATTTCAGCCTGTCTATCTACCGCCCTCCTGTGTTTCTCCTCCTCCTGGTGTCTCCTCCCCGCAGACCGACTGTTCTGCGACTGCTTCCGTATTTTCTGTTGTCGTGCAAACTCTTCCATGATTTTGGTTTCTAGAGCAAGATCTTCATCGTACTCTTTCCGCCTACGCGAATCGCTGAGGACCTCGTAGGCTTCTTGTATCTGTGTGAACCGCTTTGTCATCTCTGGCTTTAATTTCTCATCGAGCGTCTTGTCCGGGTGATATTGGAAGGCGAGCCGCTTATATGCGGTGCGGATTTGCGAGGCCGACGCCTCTTTGGTGAGCTCCAAGACGCCATACCAATCCGGGAGCGGCTCGAGATCTGGCGGTGCCGGATGACCCATATTTGAACGTGGCATTTAAGCAATATTGAACGTTGTCGGATACGGTGGGTTCGATGCGGTTGACAGGTTGATTATGTCCGTGTTTTTCCTGACAGTTTTTTTCCCCCTTCTGCTCGTTGTTTTTTTTGTTGCGGAGTAATTTTAATTTTTGCTGTCGGCGAGGTGGAGAGGGAGCTTGGCTAGGATGGATATTGTATGAGATATATTTCGGAACCAGTACATCCAAGGTCCGAAGGGCTCAACACACGTATAACTGAGATATGTATATGAGAGAAAGGGGAAGGAGATATAATTTTTCGACACTCGAACGTTTGAGAAATCTGAAGAGGCGAATGTTGCTCAAGTGAAAAGGTCTCGGTTAAAGCGATCGTGGTGGCGGGTGCAGAAGAAGTAGCTGCAGTTTAAATGTCGTCTATAAGAAGAGGGGGGAATGGCCACAGCGTCGAGCCGATTGGTGCCAAAGTTCCATGTATATTAAAGACACGACGCAAGCGTTCGAAACTGGATTGCAGCAGAAAAAAAGGAAGTGTTAGTTCGGTCTACCACTTCCAGAGTGCAGAGATGAGATATTGCGGAGAGAGAGAATATTATATTGAACGCAGAATTCGGTATGGGATTGGATATGGGCATGCAGGTGTGAATATTGCTGGGCATTCAAGCAACGGCGGGCAGAGCGGCGGTACAAGTATTAAAAAAAAAGATGGCGTCAAGAAAAATAAAACACAAAAAAAAGGTGGAGAAATCTGGTCGGCCTGGGATTGGTGGTGCTAGGCCCAAAGAATGAGGAGGAGAAACTGGGAAGTTTGAACCTCTCGCATGCAAGAAGGGAAGAAACGAGCGAACGAGAATGAGCACACACCACAATCAGCCCGCCCTTCTCCTCTTTCGCTGCTGCGACCTTCTGAGGCGAGGCGGCGTCTGCGTCCAGAGGATTAGATCTCGAGGAACCCCTCCTCTGGTCACTTCCAGTTAGAGCCGACGGTCTGACTACCCAGCTCCTCACGAGAAAATGACGCGGAGCCGAGGGGTCTAGGCAGGTAACGAGGACGAGCCCAAGCAAGGAAGCCAGCTAGCAGAAGATCCAACGAACAAATAAACAGACAGGAGTAGGTGTAATTTCAAATATGGAATAAAACATAGTAACGAAGAACACAGCTGGGTTGCGTAGAGAAAATAGACCCAGTTGGGGAAGAGAAGTGGCACCGTACCGTATATAATAATAATAATGCTGTAGGTAAAAATGGCGATAGCAATATAGCAAGAGAGCTTTGAATCCAGACTCTGCCTCTCTCACTCTTCTCAATCTCTGTTTCTTTGGGGGGGCGTTTGTTTCAGCCGGGTCAACAACAGTCACAACATCCAAACAAACTGCAGAAACTGAGTCCCTGTTAATGTTGTTTCCTGCCCGTCCACTCTCGAAGTTTCCCTCGCTCGGAGAGAGACTGAAGGGTTGTGATTGGGGCGGAACGAAAGAGCAAAAAAAGGAACACCGTCGCCGGCAGCAGAAACTCGAGGGTTCTTTCCGTTCCCTTTTTCGTGGATGAGGAGAATGCCGTGATAGTTGCAGGAATGCTCGGATTGGCCGGACTTTCCCTAAGAATTTTCCTCCCTGGCTTTCTCTATTTCGTCGAAGGAAAGAAGCTAGGGAAGGACAGAGGGCCTTTTTGAGTCGTTTAGACCGATTGCAATCGAAATAGTTAGAAAAAGCAGGGGAGATAGAAAGCGAAAGAAGCTTGTTGTTGTTGGAGCTCTCCTCTTGCAATTTGGCAGGCAACGAAAACACAGTGTATCCAGCTACTGTTTTGCTGTTTGCCGTTGGGAGCTAGCTTAGCTAAACTAGTCGCAGCGACTCGGGAGCTACGCTTTGGGAGAGTGAATTGGATTGTATTGGATTGGGGAGAGGACGGGGTTTCCAGAGTCCAGCGAAGGAGTGGAATCAAACGAAGGCAGGTAGGTAGGTGTACAGTTGGGTGGAGGTAAGTGAGCAAGCTAGCTAAGCTTCGACGGACGCAAGCACCGTCAATTGAAGCTCGGATCCGGGTCGATATGGGCTCCTTCTCGAAGCAGCTGCCGATGAGCGTTTACTTTTATGTTTGTTTGTATCCGTTTTTTCTTCTTCAAGTTATGCAGAGTGCAAGTCGGGCGATGATGCTGGCGATGGTTGGTTTGGTGGGCGAGGTTTTGGAGTTGTGAGGAGGGAAAGCAGGAAGCCGGGTTTCCCATACAAATTACCGCTTAGAGCGAAAGGATTATTAGAGCAGTAGCAACAGCGCACAATATTGCAAAGAACCGAACCCTTCCCGATCGCACAGAACGCCTGAAAGCAGAAAGACCACTAAGAAACGATTATATCGAAATAGGCATGAAGAAGAAGAATGGCAATGTTCATAAAAAACAAGTCGTCAAGTTCTATTAGTTTGTACTATGTCGTATTGTATTGTATCGTTTCGTATCTTTATTGTCGTGAGAATGCAAATGGGCTTAAACGTTCCGGTCACGGAGCGCTGGCTCGTACTTCCAACGCCCTGCAAGGTCGACGGGTAGACACAGCAAGAAAGAATTAATTAGAACAGAGGAGATGAAGGGAAAAGGCACAACCGGCGAGAAATAAAGAAGATTATTTCTAGCGGGTCTATACTCCACGTCCTTCGTTCATTCACTCATCAAGACGCTAAAGTCTCAGCAAAGAGCGAGCGGTCAAGTGTCCGCTGTGCTCCTGCTGGCTGCATCGTTTGTCCTGTAGACACGAGATCCCATGCAATAGGTGCCACGGCTTACCCATTGCCTACTCCCGAAGAACAAGAAGGACACAAGATACATGTAGCAGCATTGGCCGTGCATGCATGGAAAGTCTCAGAAAGTCACGATTCTACTCGACGGCATTAACAGTGGTGACCCATACCTGGCTGACCCCATCCAGCTCTACAGGGCTACGGGGCTTGTGCTGAACTGAAGGAGAGTTTCGTACTGGAGGGAAACAGCAGGGGTCTCTTTTGGGTACAGCTCAAAGCTACAGGTACAAATGTACGTACCTACATGACATTGCATCAAAAAAGGATGGCCCAGCCAGATGAGCTGGTACCACTCACCCACTGGCCGAAGGAATCGATTGTGAGAGGACGCCGAATTATATTATACTGTTCATGCCTGCTTGGTTGGATGTACTGATCCCGCCTCTGTGCCAGCAAAACAGTACCCAGCATTCGACTTGTTAATCCGTGACGAAATCTATGCTTCCAGTTCCCAGGAATTCGTGCTTATATTACCCGAAAGACGAATAGGAACCTCTGCCAGCGCGCGACGAGTGCCTGGAGATCACCTCCTTTGCGATGTCGCTTGCTTCCCTTTTCCCTTCTGTTTCGCATAAGGGGCAATTAATGCTCGCTAGTCACGATCGTGCTCGCGAATAAACTTTGATAAAGGAATAGAGCCAGTACCCCAGCTCACAGCTTACAACTAGCCTCTCTATTTTTTTCCTTTCCCAAGTCAGGAGTTAATGAGTCTAGTTAACCGTGAAGAGAAAAAAACAAACAAGAAAAATAAGAAAAAGTGGTCTAAACGAGCTCGAGCTCAACAGCCGACCCAAGCCCAGCGCTCGCATGCGCATTAACTTTCCCAAGATCAATAGGTCTTCCACCGTAGCCGACTGTACAATGAATTCATAGATCACCTGTCAACGTCCAGCTGCTCTTTAGGCCAAAGAGGCTAAAGGTGCTATTCTCTCTGTCTGTCGACGGTCTTCATCAGCCGCCCAACGTGGAGCCTTTAATTCACCTTCGATTCAGACTAAAATAAACCCAGGAGCTAAAAATCAAACCCACAAGCGTGACAACGCATCGGATCGAGGAGCTGTTCATGCGTTTGATCTGTCAGTCAAGATCAGTAAAAAAAAACTTGGCTGGAGCTGGTGACTTGACCGGGGTACATGGGGGCAGCAGCATACAGTGCTCAAATCTACCCTCGCCCACCAATGTACGCCCCAGTACGCTTCTGAGCGGATGGCACCGTGACTTGAACCAGGCTTCTGCGATATCGTGACCTTAGGTTTGTTTGCCCGCTGTCGCCGGTTCATGCAAAAACCTCACCACAAAAGAAAAGAAAAGGCGAAAAAAGCGTTGCCCGGCATCCTGAGAACGGAATGGTTCGGGTACCAGAAGGAGCGGCGTGCATTAGTCTGCATGAGGAGTAGGGGGAAAACGAAGAGCGCAGGACCAATGGATCCGGGACTCTGCGAATGCGCTTCTCCCAAACATCGAATCACAGAGAAAGGTTGCCTAGCTATTTTTCCTTATTCTTTTTCTTTGGAATTGAGACAAATGCGTCGACATGACTTCCTGGGTAAGTTGAGCAGACCCGTACCCCGATTTGAGAAGACAAATCTTTATTTTTGTGGTTTTCGACATGGATGTCAAATATGTCGATGAGGGTTTCCTCATCGTCAATTGCGAAAATTCTTACTCGATTCGTCAAGCTCTGGAGCTCCAAAGACTATCGTGAAAATCGTCAATTCTCGACCCTATGATCTTCTGGGTACACTCGGACCCTTCCCGCTGCTTACTCCCCTCCATAACAAACATGAACAAGCCAGGTACCGCCTCCTTCTGCCTCGTATCTCTACCCAGGTCTTGCGCAATTTTTTGTTCCGGCCACAACAAAAATACAAATTGGTTGACAGGCGGGAGCAGGCTAATTCGAGGATCGCTCGACAGCTCCCCCAACCCTGGTGTGCACTGTACTGATGTGGAGACATTTTGGCCATTTTTCACTGAGCAAGAGGTCGGACAAGGACCTCGCCTGTAAAATGTCACTGTCTGATTTGACAGATTCGTTTCAGAAGCTTCTTGCCGGTACCGTAGTGCGGATCTGGGCCAATAGGTGGCCGGGCAAAACCACAGCGCCCCATCTACTGAACTCGAACGTGTGGTGTGGTCTTTTAAGCTCCAGAGAAAACAGAAACTGGGTGGTGCTCCTCCCAGTTCCCCATCCGCCAAGCTCAAAGGGAAAGCTACGAGCTCCACACTTTCGCACCGGATTGGCGTTCTTCGTTGCCCTTCAAAGGTCACAACGGCACAATCGAGTGGGGTTACCTGTTGCTCTCTCGAGCGCCCCTTCTGTCTGCAGATAATTGTGGACTGACGTGCTCCTCATCAGCCCAGGTATAGCTCGTACGCTAGAAGCGTGATAGCTGATACAGTCTGTCTTTTCTTTCATGCCGGTGATAGAAAGGTCGATGCATTGCAGATGGGTTTATGTTCGTTATCGGAAAACGTGTGAGGCCCCCGGCCGGCTACAGTAAAACGTGCGGACACGGAGACACGGACAGATATCGATTGCACCCTTCGACCTTTGAGGAATAAACTCCTTCAAGGGATAAAGAACAAATATAGCAGCTTCTAAATTCGAAGCGCGAGGATCAAAAGGGTAAAAGCATCTGTCTCTTTGTTGTCTGTTTTGCGCCCTATAGTAGGAGCGTTATATATCCTCATCGCGGGCTGGGCACGGCGCTTCCAGTTAACCCAGCCTGGATCACAGAATCCGAGCTTTTTTTCCCTTCAGTACAAGGTGGTACATCTAATACTACGAAGAGAATTATATGGCACTAAGACAAACGCCCCAATACGCCAATTCTCAGACACAAGGACGGGAAGGGAGATCGACCCTTCCTTGGACATTAATTGTTTCCTTTGCACGTGGTTGTCAAACTTTGACTCCAATTACATTCCGCAATGACATTCCTCGCCTGCGATGCGATGCGTTCGCCTCTGCGGATTTTCTAGACCGCAGCTACATGTCACATAACTCTCCCCAAGTCACATTTTACCTCTGCCTTCTCCTCTCCTCTCCTCTTCCGTGAAGTCTACCGAGTGCAACGAGAACGGAGAGAAAAGATGACTAGGTATTAGCCAAGTTCGTTGGACTGCGACATGGCTACACAGCCGAAAATGTATTGCAGCCGAAGAATCCGGTTCCACATTATCGTCGTCAGGCGATGGTAATAACCCAATAAATACATATTACCCCAAAAAGCAAAATCCCGCCCGCGGCCGTACCACCGCAGAGTAACCTGACACTCTCCCTGACTCTCTGTTATACAGTCTACCAACCCAAGGAAATAATAATACCTGCACCTTCGTCTACTATTTCGTACAAGAGGAGCAAAAAGGAGTAAAAGCGTGGGGTCACCATTTTGCATTTCGTACAGTTTAGGCGTTTGCTTGCGCAATTGCTACCCGTTTAGCAGAAACTCCCTTGAAAAAGAAAGAAACCAATGGTTTCGAGGCTTCCTTGGTCATGCCTACGCTTTTCCCCGCACTTATACCCAATCTCGCGATGAGCGGGATGCACCACCAAAAAAAGTGTAAGAGCGATGAGCAAGGGAACAAAAAAAAAAAAAAAAAAAAAAGTGTGTGGATTAGCTACCATACTTGCATGCGTGGTGTGGGATTTTCCCTTTCTTCTTTTCATGCAGGTCATTTTTTCCCTTTGACTTCCTTGCGGGACTTTTTTCCTTGCTTGGTTGATGGGGGTCGACCGAGATGAGATGAGGTCAGCCCTCCTGTTTTTTTCTTTTGGGGATATCGTAACCGCGCAACCCCGCATTTTCAACAGGTTCGAGGCTTGACGGGAATATGAACCATAGCCAATATACTGCTATTACGATCGTTACATTTCAATCAAGGTAGTGGCAGGTGAGGCCCTTCCTTTCGGGCAGATCATCCTTCTGAGGCTGAGACGAGACGAGGTGGGAAGTATTTTCCGTTTGTTTTTCAGTAGACGGATACCTTGAAACCTTTTGACGAGAGGTATTCCGTCGGACGAAAAAGATGGCTGGTGGTCGGTCATCTGATGCCCATGGATCGGGGTGCGAGGGATGTCAACATTACCGACGCGAAACCTAAAGCTTATCGGATATAATCGTATAATCCCAATACGGATAGCCATAACGATATATTAAAACATAGGTCATCAGCTCTAAAACCTGGCCTTGTGATGGAGCGAGCAATTTATCAATTTACGAGACATAAGCTCTGACGAAATGTTGTATATTTAGAATATATTGTTAATTCCATAATTTATTACACTTTATACCAAGTAATTCAATCTAACCTGTTGTATACGAAAATCATACTGCGAAAACCCACTCTATGACCATAACCACTTGATCCCGTAGAATATGTGTTAAACACACACTTCGCTAAGACTTAAACTATCCCCGAGCTCATAAAGCCCGTGCTATCATCCGATCTCAGGGAAAGGTGTGTGTGGGAGCTCTGGAGCTAAACTAGACGATGATCTGTGTGATCGATAATTCTATTATTCGTAGTTGTCGGAATTCCGTCAGCTATGTGGGAGACTAAATTAGTTTCCTTCGAGACGGGTGCCTGGACCGAAAAGAAAAGAAGAGGGATATCAGATGAATTATCATTCCACGGACTAGTCTGGCGGTTAGACTGACTTGTGCGGAATACGGAAATTCCGTTTGTCCGTCCGTTTTATATCAGATGATAATGGTGGAAGGGTCCAGGTGTGTGAATACGTCGGCTTAGTTGAATTAGGGAGTTAGCTACTAAATTTGTAATTATAGATTTTTTTGGTGAGATTATCTGAATAGAAAGATTTCAGTGTTTTTGCAGAAGTGTAGCCTGTAATTTTCAAGAATTAACAAATTTAGTTGTGCACTTAAGTCGAATAGAGATATTGTCAAAATAAATCAATGGAGATATAAAATTGGGCGAGCTGTAATATGATTATGACTTTTCGCGCTGCTGATGATCTATGCTCGAGGACATTCTTATTATTTTTTTATTAGACCAAGATACTGAAATATTGATATTGAAATTTCTTTAGTTTTTATAATTACGAGGATGTAGTCTCATAACTAAACTGACGTGGAGGCTGATTGACTGGGACACCGATTCGTTGATTCTGCGGAGATGTCTAGAGAATTCAATGAAGCTCTAATTCTATCTCCTTATATCAGTTCCTTCTGAACTTGTTCTCTTTCTCGATATATGTATATATATATATGATTATGTATTGAATACTATATATAAACACGCTGTCATGGTAGTACAATATTTAAAAAACAAAAATCGCCATGCATGCATGCGGGTCCTTCACCACCAAAAATATCAAATTATATGTACACCGTCGCATGCTCGAACATCTTCCACATCCCACTCTCCCAATCTATACATGAGACCAAAGTATGTCCACTCTCTCACATACCAGGCCCAAACTCACATTCAAATCAAGCCTTAAACCTCATCTCCCCAACCACCAACCCATCCTCCAACTTACTAACCACACTCCACCTCGGCAAAAACCTCTTCACCTCATCCAAAGCAGGAATAACCCCCCTCTCATTAGCATCACTCCACAAACACTGCACCGTGCCCTCCAGCTCCCCCTTCCCGGCATCAACGGACTCGGAAACCTCAACGTCCCACCCGCGATTCCACTCTCTGCTCCACAACCGTAACTGATCGACCCCGTCATCGGATACAGGCTGCTTATGCGGCGTCGTCACGCCCTTGCCCGTGGGATCTCTCACGTCTGCTTCCGCAACCTTCCGATCAAAGAGGACCCGGCAAGCCCGTGAATTTCGCGCGTTAACCGAAATCTTCACCGTTCGCTTCCCCGCGTTCTTCTTCGCCTCCTCGCCAACGACGAGGGTCGCGTTCGCCGTCATCCAGCTCTGCCACGCGTGTCCCGGTACCACGTTCGGCATCTCGCCGGGCCACGTGCACCGCTGTAATCCCAACCTCAGCGGGTCTTCAGTGCACTTCACTTTGACGCCGTTCCAGGTGCTCGGGAGGTTTTCCTCAACAAGGGCGCGGACGTATTTACTAACGCCGACGATGTGAACTGCGTTCTGCCCGGTTTGGAGGTCTACTGTTTGAGCAAAGTAGACTTTAAGCGGGTTGTTCCAACTGAACGGGAAGGCGACGAGGAGGTAGATTGCTGTCGCGGCGAATACGGCGACGAGGAGGAGTGGGATGTGCTTCGTCCAGCGGTGGATGAAGGGGAGTAATGGGAGAAGCATGAGGATCGTAAAGATGGCGTAGAGGAGGAATCCTGTGATGACGGAGTTGCCGTCCGCGCCGGTTTGGGCGATGGATGTGCCGACTATTAGACCGATCTGGGCGGTTATGATGACGGGAACTGGAATCAATATCAATGCTTGTAGGATCCACGTGTAGCGGAGTAGATGGCGGGACCAGTATTGCTCGCCGGGGAAGTGACGTTGCGCACAAAGGTGAGAGGAGGAGCAGTCTGGTTCGTCGTCTTCGTTGGCTTCGATTGTGGGGAGTGTGCTGGTTGCGCCGATGCTCAGTGATCCGTGGGAGTTTGGACGTCGACCGATATGACGGCCTCGGCCTAGATTCGAAGAGTCACGGAGGAGGGAGGTATGTTCGTTGGGGGCCTCTTCATCGTCATCTTCAGGTGTCAAGGTGACATTATGGCGGTCATCGACAGATGGAGCGATGAGAGAGCGGCGGTCGTCATCTTCGTCGAAAGCGCCATGAGGAAGGGACTCGTAGATGTGGTTAGTGGGCGGGAGGAAGAAGAGTTCGAGGAGGCCAAAGAAGAGGGCAAGGGAGGTGGCCATGTAGTAAAAGATGGTAAAATAGAGTCCGCCGACGTCTAGCTTGTCCTGCGCGACTGCATTTCCTAGAAGGAGCAGCCATGAGATGAAAGAAACCCAGGCTATGCCCCAGGTTCTCGCGGTGGCCGATGGTCTCCACCATCCCGCTACCCTCAATACGAAAAATGATACCAAGAGCCATAGAGAGATGAGGCACACCCAGACCGCCTCCTGGCTACTGTACATTATCATCGGGTTTACCTTGGCTATCAGCAAAGCAATGGAAATGACAGCGGCAGATGATAGGGCGATGGCGATGAAAGGTCGCCAGAAGCCTTTACTTCCAGCCAATTCGAGTTTCGGAGGCAGTGGGCCATTCGACTTTGGAGAAGAAGCGAGGAGGTAAAGCTTGTCGGATTTTGCGAGGAGATAGATGAAGAAGAACAGGAAGAAGGGTGTGATTGTGAGGAGGCACATGGTCCAGATGAAGGTATCACCGATCTGGAAGATAGCGAATCCGCGGCCGAACACTACAACAGTTAATGACTATAATTTGACTACTCGTTGAGAGGTGTACTCACTATCGAACCACACACCAGTGTGCTTTCGCCCATTTCCAGCGATGAAAGTGTAGCTACCATCGCCAGCCATTCCGGTGAGAGAAGCCAGAGAAGTCTCAAACATGTGCCATAGAGAATTGATGCTCGCTGTTTCTGTTAGCATTGGCCTTCAAGAAAAAAGAAGCGAAAAAAAAGGAATATGGTTTCTTACTGAAAGCCATCGAGTCCCATTGAGTATGATATCTAGCTCTGGGCTGCCAGAAGGCCAAATCCAAACCCCGCATGTTCAATTCTCCATCAAAGATGACGTAGTCGGTCTGACTTCGAATGAAACCTCTCTTGAAAGCGTCACCGCTCAGACTGCTGCCGAACGGATATTTCGCCCTCTTGAAAAAGTTGGTAACTTCGGCATCCGTGCTGCGAAATAGCGTTGCTCTACCGCCGGCGCCGGCGCCTTCGAGGTTGAGGAAGATACGGCAGGTCTTCGCCATGGGGTGTTCGGTGAAGGCCATTGCGCCGTTCAGGTAGTCTTCTTCGCCATTGTTGAGCAAAAAGTAGACGGTCCGAAGGGGTGTGTGGGCGGGTTGAGTAAAGTAGTCGATAAGGCCGAGGACGGTAACAACGGCGACGCCATCGTCGGTTGCCCCTATTATATACCAATTTAGCATTCACGTTCTTTTGGAGAAGTAAAGTTTTTATAATATCGAATTGCATACCAGGTGCTGTGCTGACGCTATCGTAATGCGCATTCACGAGAACATCGCCAACTTCTCCTTCAAACTTGCCGTTGCCCTCCACTTTGACAATGATGTTCATGCTCTCAAAGTAGATGCTGACGGACGACCGGCCGAGATAAAAGACGTTGACGACATTATCCTGCACGATCTCGGTGTTGTAGTTTTCATTCTTGTCGACGATGCTCTGGATGCGGTCGACCAGGAACGCACGAACTTCGTCATTCGCCCGCGAATTGTAAGGATGGTATTTCTTGGTGATGGCGGCCAGGGTGTGCCATGTGTCTTCGAGGTCCACGCCTATCGACTTCTTCAACGAGTCGTTCGAAGGAGGCGAGGGTGGAACATAGTGGATGATCAAGAGCGGGATGAACAGGGCCAGGTAGATGACGGCGGTAAAGATAGTGACGGGGAAGGGTCGGAAATGAAGGAAGCTCAGCTTGCAGGGGCCGCAGGAGGGCATTGTGGAAGACTGGAGGGCGGATCGGGGTACGACCGTGAGGTAACGAACGAAGGAGGTTTTGAGGCTGGAGGGTCGGAGGCGCATCGATGGGACTTGGTGTCAGACCGTCAGACCGTCATGACCGTGCAGGACATGAGGATAGTAGGATTAGGAGACCAGCGGAAGGCGGGTTACTTGCTTGTGGTGGTACAGATAATATCCCCTGACGGCGAGATATATCCCTGGGACGAGACGGAGAGGAGGATGAGGCGGTGAAGCGATCAGATCTCATTTCCAGGTGACGGCGGACGTAAACAACACAAAGTGAGACCCAGCCCGAACCGATTGTGATTGGCATAAATGACCCCGGCCGCGTACCCCGCATGGAATGGCGTACGGCCGCAGGCGTCGATTGGCGCGGCGGCCTTTACGTCGTCAAACCTGCAGTTCGCTAGCAGGCCAATCAATATATTATTAATATATATTTGAATTTCGATATCATTATCGAAACTACCCGGTAAGAAGGTATCTACTGTGGTTCAGACAGCGGCGTCACATATTTATTTTTGATATCCGGCAAGTCCCTCACGGAATACCCCAATCTGGACGTATGATCAAGTATGATTTCATCGAATTGTCCCCTGCGCGGAGTCTCAAAGTCCTACTGTGAGTCAGCGATAGTACAATGAGTCAACCACTCCCAAATATCGCGCGCTTGGGCGGTTGTGAAGCTTTAAATTGGACCGAAACAGCATCCCAGCTGCCGTGCCCGTGGTTTCAACCTTGAAATAACGAGACTTGAGCCTCAGCCGACAGGGTAGGAATCAGTTCGAATTCGCGGTGACTCTTCGGCAGGGCGAACTTGCAGGCGGAAACGCAGTAACAGAAACCCCACGCGAACGCCGTGTTTGGCCGTTCAAAGAATAAATATCGTCCGCGGTCCTCGTGCATCGATACGTATTTTCTTGTGAACTCAGTCTCTTTGTATAACGAACTCGCATTGCATCCCGAGCATATTTTCTAGATTTTCTAGATTTCATGATAGATATCTTTTATCTTTTATACTCTTTAATTGACGAATCTCTGCAATTTGCAATTGTTTTCATTGGCGTTGAGCTTTGTGCAACAGAGTCAACACATCTCAACCTCACCGCAACACATCCGCCGCCGCTCAATTATTTGTACAACGAGCGCGAACACGGGCACCTCTCCCGATTACCCCCTTCTTAAACATTGGTTTATAGAAAGACACAGAGTACGATCCGATTGATATACTGTATCTTTTGCTGGGTGTGCTGGTCATTACGGTTGCTGATATTGTGACAGATTTATATTGCCGGTCATGGCGTCCACACCTTCTTTCCCGCCCACACAGACCCCAGACACCGCGCTGGCTCTCGTCCTGCCCTCATCTCACCTCGACATAATCCAGCCCTTCCGGTCCCTCTACGACGCCGCAGCCATCAAATGGCCGCCCCACATCAACCTGTTCTATCCATTCGTGCACTCAGCCACTCTCGAGGCCGCATCCGAATTCCTCTCCCAGAACCTCCACTCGATCTGTGAAACACCCATCAGAATCCGTTTCTCTGACGTCGAAGTCTTCCGGGGCGGTAAGAAGCGTCCGTCGTTTCTAGTACTCCGCCCGGATGAGGAATCAGAGAATCGGATACAAGAAATCTACGAGCTTCTGTCCTCCGAGTTTCCCGACGTTAGGAAGGCCGTGAAACGCCAGGACTTCAAGCCCCATCTGACACTCGGACAGCTCAACAATGCCAGCGAAGGGAAGATTCAATTTTTCTCAAACAAGTTCAAGGTGATCTGTAAGGACATCGGCGAGGTTGAAATGGGACTAGCAACCATGCGCAGAGTCGACGGCAAGATGCAATTCCAGGGAAGCTGGGGTGTGCAAGAATACCCCGTCAGCCTGTCACCCGAGTGCGTTCCAGGAAGTGTCATCCAACGCCCTACCTGGAAGTTCAAGCCTCCGTATCAGCCTGAGTATTCAGACGAAAGTGAGGAGGAGGATGAGGCTGAAGTCGAGAGTAAATGGGAGCCCGTGGAGGTTGACCAGGCGGCTGAAAAGAAGCCCGGCCAGAACTTCACGCTCTCATCCTACAATGTCTTCGTCGATGTCGATGACATCATGACGCAAAATGAACGGTGGTACAAAATCTGCAAGAAACTTATTTCCACCAGCTCCACCATCGTCTGTCTGCAAGAGGTCTCTGATGACCTCCTCATCATGATGGGCAACTCGTGGGAGTTACGACGCAAGTATCCGTACATCTCCCATTCGCCCGAAAAGCCGCTCCTTCGCGCACGGAATTGTGTAATTCTCAGTTCCGTTCCTTTCACATGGGAAGAAGTCACCAGCAACGTCCAAAAGAGGAGTATCTGTGTAGCCAAGTTTCAACAACTTGGCTATTACACAGTTCAAGAAACGGAGGACGACGAGGAAGCAGAGAAGACCTGGCATCCGCTGGTCGTCTCCAATGTTCACCTGCCAGCGTATCTCACGGATGAAGCTGTAAAGAATAGGGCGGACTACACCAAAGAGATCACATCCTATCTTGAAACCAACTATCCCACAAACCCCGTATTGATCGTTGGGGATACTAATATCCACAACGAAGCAACAGTCGAATACGCCGTTGCCCATAAAATAATTTCTGAGGCTTCGGGTGCGGAATACCCGAAACTTTTCTCATCCAGCGAGTTCTCTGATGCTTGGTTGATTGCCGGTGAGGGTCTCGAAGGGAATACCTTCGACCCTTCTACAAATACTCTTGCTCTTGAGAATGCCCAGAGCGGCTCAAGCGTTCCTATCAAACCGCAGCGATTCGATAGAGTCTATTTGCGAAAGCAAGGCGGTGATAATCTTCTCATTCGAGAAGCCCGGGTCGCTCCTGACAGCGACCCAGAAGATCCGGCCAGCGATCATTACATTCTGAACACCAAGCTCTCCTTCGTTGATACCGACAAGCAAGCTGCTGCTGCCCCTCTTCTGGACCTCCCGGCAACCTCTCTCAACGACTCAGACCTGCGTGATCTCCTCGTCGAGAACAGGTGTTTTCCTTCACCCTCCGACATCACTCTTCGTCATCGCGCCCTCGAATCTCTCGAAGCCTGCCTGAAAGGCTTCTCCGACCTCTCGCAAACTCAATCCGCGGAATCTACCTTCCAACTTCGCCTCACACTAGTCGGAAGCTTCGGTCTTGACACCTACGATCCCACATCCGATATTGACTACCTCGGCGTCGGCACAATCTCAACCAGCCTATTTTGGCGTGTCGCAAAACAAAGGATCAAGAAATGGCGCGGCAAGTCCGCCGACGACAGCACCCTCGCCCCATCGGACGCCCTATCCGTCAAAATCGTCCGCTACGTAGACGCCCAAATCCCCATGCTAATCCTCCTAGTCGGCGACTCCATCCGCGTAGACCTCCAATACTGCACCGCCGTCAAGATTGTAGAAAACTGGGACGCCATCCCCTCGGCCCCGATGAACAGCTCCCTCTTCAACCTCACGGTCCCCACGCTCAAGAAACTCCAAGCATACCGCGACATGCTCTTCATCCTCAACAACGTGCCCAACCTCGCCACCTTCCGCCTCGCATACCGCTTCCTCAAACTCTGGGCGGCCAAAAAGGGCGTGTATAGTTCTAAATTCGGCTTCTTCGGCGGCGTACACATCACCCTCCTCCTCGCTCGTATCGCAATGCTCCTCCCGCCTTCCGCGACAGCGAGCCAACTCGTCCTCGTGTTCTTCAAGCATTATGCTAAACTCGACTGGTCCCACGAGATGGTATCAATTCCCAACACGGGCCGCGTGGTGCGCTATCAACGGGCCGCGAGGGATAAAATGGTGATCTTGACGATTACCACGCCCGCGGTTAACGTCGCTGCCAACGCGACATCGCACACCCTGCGCACTCTATCCGGTGAATTGGAGCACGCGGTCGCCAAATTTGATGTCGACGCTAGTTTCGTGGAGGTCGCGGGTACCTTTGGCGATTCCGTGGGGAGTCTCTCCTCTTCTGTCGGGGACTTCTTGAACGGGTTTAACAGGTATATTAAAGTCGAGGTACAGTTCTGGGGTACGAATCGACAGGGCGGACGGGCGCTGGTCGGATGGGTTGAAAGTCGACTGGTGGGGTTGCTCGCCGAGTTGGGGAAACATACGCCGGGTCTGACTGCTAGAGTTTGGCCTGGACGGTTTCATGAAGTTAAACCGGACGATGGTGCGGAGATTACCACGGCGGCGACTAAAGAAGTAGATGAAGACGAAAAGTCCGAGTTGAGAGGTTTCTATCTCGTCGGGCTCGCACCGGTTTCGAATAGCGAAATGAGTAAAGAGGATAAACGCAACGGCGAAGCCGCGTTCGCTTCGGTGCTGAGGAACTTCGAGTCCGCGGTTCGGAATAAAGACAAAGTCGACGAGAAGGACAGCTGGATCTCTGTATCCTGCGTTAAGCAGAACGAAATGACCACCGAGGTTGGGCATGTAGTCCGTGAAGACAAAACGATGGTCTGGGATGGCGGCGAGGCCGATGAAGAAGGCGATACCATTCCCGACGAAGACAGCGAGTCCGATGAGGAGAACGATATGGTCGAGCAGTTACTCGGAGAAGGCGATGAAGGAGACGGGTTTGATGATTTCTTCGGCCCTGCTAAGAAGAATAAGAAGAAGGCTGCAGCGGTGACACAGCAGAAGACTGGTCCGACGCCTAAGTTGAGGCCTTCGCATGAGGTGTTCAATAGGATTAAATGGGATGGCAAGTACGATGCTGCTAGTTACGTTATCGGGTACGAAGATCGGTTTAGGGGCGTGCTGGAGATCGGTGCGCATCTGTGGAAGACTGAGATGACCGATGAGGAGTTCGTGCCCATGCATCGGGTTGTGTATTTTAAGGAGAAGAAGACGGGGGTGGTGGTTTGGGATCGGGAGAAGAGGGTGGATAAGATTTTTGGGAGCGGCAAGTCTGAGGAGAAGAAGGGGAAGAAGTAAACGATTATTTTCCAGATTAATGATGTATTGGAATATACCCTTGTATTAGAGCTAGCAATTATATTGAATTTTGAGTTCTCTTTTTTAATTTCTAACTTCAAATTGAATTGTAACGAACGAGGCTAGTAACAGGGAATTCTAACAATGTAAAGAGAAGAAAAGAAATCCAATAGCCCGTGCTAATAGAACATGCCCTTCCTGAAATCCTGCGCTTTCAGAAACCTCTTCATATTCCCCGTGCAGGCGCCTCCTCGAACGCGCCCTTCAAGCTTGATGATTAAAGTACGACAGCAGTGGAAGTACTTCACCCAGCATCCAAATCAGTCCAACTTCATTATATTCAAACGAGCTTATATCCGTAGAAGGTAGTAAATTTGTAAAATAAGTAGAATACTGACCATACCAGACGGCACGTGCGCCCCACGACTTACAACCCTCCCGTGGTGGAAAAATACGCAACTACCGGTAGATAATCCACGGTAGCGTTCAATCTTATTGAGTAGATGCGAGAGTAGCGTGGTGGAGAATATTCGGAAGACGAGTTCGTCGAGGACGTCTATACGAATACATATACCTCATTACATACAGTTCTATAGGGTTTGAATCAAGCGGTAAGGATTGATACCTTCTTCGAGGTTATCTGCAAATACAGTCTGCACGGTTATAGCGTCCGCGTAGAATATCTGACGGGCGATATAGCATGATAGCGCTGTCGGGCTCGGTGTTCTTTCGCGCGCGGTATTCCCGTCCGTGTTTATGTTTGTAATTGTGCTGCTGCTTGATGCTTCGTTTTGGCTGGTGGTTGGGGACTTCGGAGCCGGAGTGGGATTTGGAGCCGAGTCCCGGTCTGCGAGGGGACTAGTGGGTCGCGCCATGTGTATTGCTGCCGGTGGAGAGGCGAGCGTGAGTGCTTGGTAGATGGAGAGGGTGGGATCCATTAGTTACTGTTTCGTTGGGCTGGGGGAGTGAAAGTGTGCTTCATGATGGATTTAGTGGGCTACGGTGGAATCTACAATATGCTATTCTCTCTGTGAGAGTTGTGGGGTGTTTTTTGGTGTACTGCTGCTCTTTGATATGAAATTAAATATTGAAGATTGACGTGCGATAAAACAAGCGTGAAAGACATCGAATATCGTGAGCAACACAACTAGGTGTTGTATTTTGAACACCTCTTCAACTAACTTAGTAAGTCAACGTCTGCTATTTGCGTATGGGCAGCATGGATATGAAAGAAGTAAATTCGGGGCAATTACTCTCATTTAGGGCCCGAACGCCAGTTTAGGCCGTTCGCTTGTTTAAACGAATGCTAATACGGGAAATTACTCGAGAAGGCTTGTTCTGCTTTCAACATTGCAACACGAGGACACGACGGAGTTTGGAGTTAAGGAATAGTATTATCCCCTAAGACCTTTGTCGTACAAAACCCTAAGGGAACGTCGGTGACACGGCAAGATTTGGTTCCGAAGTGCTTTTAATTCGCATATCCGGGGAGTCCGTTTTACTATTGTTTTGGTATACGTAATGTAGGGACAGTTCGCAAGTGGAAGTGCTGGACCTAGCGTGAGACGGTCAGTGTCTCCGTACTGATATTCGAAATTGAACGGGGCAGTATCTGGTTAATTGGAATCTATATTCCTGGCATCTGGGATATAAATAATGCCGTTGAATCGCAATCGAAAGCCAGCAGGTCCTTTTTCAAACTACCGAAATTAAGCAACAATCGGGACAAAGACTCGAGTTTAATTTTCAACCGAACTAGTGTGTCTTAGTTTCAGGAATTGTGTTCTAAAGTCTCAAAATTTATCAATATGCCCTCCCAAATGAACATCGTCCTCGGTGCCATGGGGTTCGGCCAAGAAGGCACCGAAACAGCCCGCGTCTATTCTATCGACGACGTCGGCAAAATCGTCGACCGCTTCACCACCCGCGGCTACAAAGAAATAGATACAGCACGCATCTACGGCAACGGAACAAGCGAAGAGTACCTAGCCGCAATAAACTGGCAATCCCGCGGCCTAATCATGGAAACGAAGCTCTTCCCCACAGCCAACATGCCAATACTAATCCCGGACCACCTAAAATATAATCATCACAAGGGAAACGTCCGCCGTGGACTACTCGATAGTTTGAAAGCCCTCGGGGCGGATAAAATCGAAATGTTTTACCTCCACGCACCAGATCGGACTGTGGAGTTCGAAGAAACCTTACAAGAAGTGAATGAGTTGTACCAGGAAGGATATTTCAAACGCTTCGGAATCAGTAACTACGCCGCCTGGGAGGTCGCACGAATCTGTGATATCTGCGATAAGAACGGATGGGTGAAGCCCAGTGTTTACCAGGGAGTTTACAACTGCTTCGGGAGAAGCGTAGAGCAGGAGCTCATTCCGTGTTTGCGAAAGTACGGGTTATCGATATACATCTTCAACCCACTGGCAGGTGGTCTTCTCACGGGGAAACATAGCAGGGAGACCACGAATTCTGAGATAGAAGCTGGTTCAAGGTTTGACGAGAAGAAGTTTCTGGGTAAGGCTGCGAGGGTGCGGTATTGGAATGACAAGTTTTTCGATGCACTGGATCTTGTTCGTCCTGTGGCGGAGAAAAACGGGTTGACCTTGGCAGAGGTTGCGCTTAGATGGTTGGTGCATCATTCAGTGTTGAAGAAGGATTTGGGGGATGCGATCATTCTTGGGGCGAGTAGTATCAATCATTTGGAGAGTAACTTGGATGATGTTGAGAAGGGGCCGCTGCCGGAGGATGTTGTGAAGGCGATTGATGCCGGGTGGGGCGTTATCCAGGGGGTTGCTTCTAAGTATTTCCACGGATGAATGGATTTATTATGAAGGTTGATATCAAAATGTCTTTAATTTCTGTCTTTTGTATTTAAATTACATTTGATTGAGACTATCTAATAGTTTCGCTGTTTTATAAATAAATGCATCCTCGTACCACTTAAAACCAAGTTTTCTTAGCCCCCCAAAGTGTTTTTACTTTGAATGACTTGAGCTTGAATGATGATAGGAAAGTCTCTGAGAAGCGTTTGATCAGACCCAAAATATCGCTGCTCTTAAAGGTAGGCAATTGCGGCCAAGTGATTTGAGAATACTTCATACGTAGGGGAAGTAGCAAGTCACTGGAGACCAAGAAATATACCGACCAAACCGCGAAGATGGTCAACCAGAATACTTTCCAAAACTGTCTTCTGGAAATCGGAAACGAGATCACTTTCAACCAAAGACGAGCAAGATAGCTGTTCCGCCGTTCTAAAATCCTCATAACACACCTGGATATAATATATAAATATCCCGAGAATACCGCACCAACCAACAACACACCCATGTAGATGTAGACGGCGACAATAATGTTGAGAGTATCCGCAATACCGTCGAAAAAGATTTCAGATCCCATCAATAAGAAAGCCATCGCGAGAACAATTAGCATCTGCATTGAGAACATCTTCATAAGGAAACTGGTTGTCTTGCAGATCAAGCTCAAGACCCTGCCAACTTCGAATCTTACGACGTTTGACGATGCCCAAATTGCTCGATCTTGCCTATTTGATGCTCGTTTTCTTTGGTCCTGGCAAAAGCGGCAGTCGCATTCCCCTTTGACTCTGTTTATCTCTGTCATAAGTTGATCGTACCGGATACTTTTCATGTCCATGTCGTTCCCATACGGCTGTGTTCTGAACGGAAGAAGCGCCGGATTGAATTTGTCATGTTGGGCTCTGATATTATCAAGACAAATGGCGATTGCCTGTCCAGCAATCTTATCATCATAATATTTGCCCAGGAGCTGGTAGAGTTGGTCCAAGAAACGCTGGTAGTCTGTCATATGGCTGAGGAGATGGTGTGCACTGAGAGTACTGTAGATGTACCGTTTCAAGATTGGAACTCGCCACTCGTGAGCGCAATGGTATATGTCGAAGCAGTTGTGCAGGGCTTCTAGATCGAGCGAGCCGTAGTTACCGTGTCCGGAATAGTAGCCACTCAGAGCCGCTAGAGCGATTCGTACTGCCTTAGGAGATAGTTCTGGAAATGTGAATTGTCGTCTCTCTGAGTGTTCCCAAAATACAGCGGAATATTCATCCAGCAAGTCCGCTTCGACGTCAAACTCGGTGCGGTTGGGGCCAATGAGAAGTTTTACTCTGGTGAACGCTCTTTCGGGTCTGGTGGATGGAGGAGAGTCTGGGCGTGATGGTCCAGCCGGCGATTCTGAATCTGTCTCAACCTCCGGTTTTTCACGACTCGGTTCCTTGAACCTCACTTTGGCGTGTGCTCTCATTGCTGTAGATAATCGCATTGATGGAATTATATCGGCAGGGCTCTTGTCCTTATTTGGTGATAAAAATGATAGCTTGCGTTTTCAAAAGCCTTGCCCCTTCCGATATTGGGTGCCAACTGAGTTGCGGTTGAGCAATTGAATCTGTTGTCTAGATCAAAAAAAGGTTCCTCTCTTGCAAGAATGGCGAGTTTGACTTGTCGGTGTAGCTTAGTTCTTCTAATAAATTGTTTGAAAGAGACAAACTCGGTTTATTAATTTCAGAATCTACCCAGCAACAGCTCGGGGTTGTGGTGAGAATGCGTATCTCGTTAGATATGATGAAGTTTTGAAACAATTTTTATGCTATCCGTGGACCTGAAAATTGTTTGTGAAAAATTCTCGACAAGTAGATTTTTTTAATACCGTTAAATTTTCTTCCTTCGTAGTCCTGGTGAATTCTTGGGGCATATAATTTATTACTATACAGCTGTTCGAGGTCTTTGTTTCAGAACCGTGCTCGATATCATTAGACCTTATAAAAATGACAGATACACCAGAAATAAGTACTCCAAAAGACCAAGCGACAGAAAGCCTAGAAATCCCGGAGACCCCATTTCAATGTAATTCACCATATGAGAACTCAATATCTCAGCCGCCCAGGCGACGGCCAAGGGATATACAACCCCTTACGCCACCAGAGGAAGAAGATCCCGCGAGGGATATCTCATCACTACATGTCACCATAGGAGAGTCTTTCACTGCTTGCGATCTCGCGTTAAGGTGGGGTATGAATACCAGGGTAGACCCAGAGGTGAATGATACTTTCCGAAAGCTCGGATTGGCAATGGCAGGGGTACATATTGGTAACCTGGATGGCAATGATTCTGAAAAAAAAACAACACCGACGAAGATGGTCATGATGGAGACCACAGGGAAGGCGATTGTGAAGAATACGATTTTGAGAACTATAATCGAGACGGCAATGATGGAGAGAAAATAGACGATGATATCGTAGATTTACGGTAGCCTACGTTGTGTATATATCGTATTCACTCTAAGAACGGTCCATAGGAGGTTTATAGCTGAGGCAATCTTAGTCGAGTGGTCCGTGACTCGCATAACTCGACTGGCTTCATGAGATTCCCTCGTAGTACCCCTTCGAATATTATTTACACGCAACTCGCCCACCTCTTCTTCTCTCCTCTTCACACACTCTCACCGCAACAAGTCAATCATCATCAGAGCATATATATTTTCCCTGGTATCACAGTTTCTCCCCTACTGAAATTCGCGAATATAAAAAGTCAAATTAATACATTTCCTCTTTTGGTTCCGGCAGCTAATTTTCTTCCTATATCTGGTACTGCGTGACATCTTCACATAAGAACAAACGATCACCCTTTGCGGTAAACAAGGTAAGCACTTAACTAAGTATCTCTTTCCTCGATCCACAACCTCGTTACTAAAAAACGATTTATATACAGAATGCTTCGTTTACGTCCCTGCGGGCTCCCACAAGGAGGTGCGGTAACGGGCCCAGCAAGCGAGGAATGTCCATCGGATATTCCCGCCCTCGACACCGAAGCGGTCGAGATGGCCCGTCAAACCGGCGAGTTTGACGTAGACGATATCTACGACGTCTACCAAGCCGCTAACGCCCTACGGCTTGACAGTCTCATGTCACAAATTTGTGAAACCGCAAGGGCAAAAGTCGCCCTTAACCTTGAGGGAATTCACGATTTTGAACGCCTTCTTGACCAAACGATTCATTTGATGGAGGATCACGGCCACCGCAAGAAGGTGAGCGCGGCCTTCCTAGGCATTCTTTACGAAGTGGCATTTATCCACGAGTGGTACACGGTCTATCACTGCGCCTCCCCCAAAACTAATGAAGAGGCCGAGAAGCTCGCGAAGCTCGATGTTCTCGCCACAAAGTACGGTTTATGCCCAATCGGCGCTGACTGCGTTGGCTGCCTTAAGAGAAGGATGCGAGCCCGCAGGATGAAAGAGCCGACAATGGTCGGGAAGGTAGAGAGGTTGTGTGAGATGGCGTGGGAGAATACTTGGGGCGGTCTGGGGCGGTCGAAAATGTACGACCCGCACCCACCCGATCCTCGGGATTTCGATTAAAGCTTCCGAGATTTCTTCGGCATGTTGAAGTCTACATGCAATATATAATCAAAAGGCTGTTGTTATACCAGCTACAGTTTGGCTTGGGAGGTAGATAGATCATTATTGTATGATATTAAATAAAAGGATAGGACATACGGTCCATTATTGATACACCAAACCCCACCCACCATTCCACCGCTAGAAAACGTGAAAAAAAGAAAAAACGGAAAAAACGGAAAAAACAGCATCATCATGACCTCGTAAAAATCATCTGGAAAAAAACTAACTCCGTCTGATATGATTGATAGCATCCTCCATAACCTCCGCCGTAACATCTACCCACTCCCCGGCACCTTCATCAAACCCCACCTCCTCCACGATATCGAACGTATCACACGCCCAGGGCCCTTCTTTCCCCTCCCCACCCCACATAACTTGCATCGCAAAAGCGCAAATCGCCGCTTCTTCCACAGTAAACGCCATAATATCAGTGCCCTTCAAGCTAGGTTTTACACCGCGAACATGCCGCAGATAGTGCCTAAACTTCTCCGCCCCGTGGCAGCGTATATACCTCCCCTTCGACAGATTCCGAATCACATACGACTTGCCATTAGTATTATACCCCAACTCTCCCCTCCCCCCTCTTCCATCTGTTCGACAGCCGTAGGAGTCTAGAAAGTTGATCATCCGCCTTATACACCGCGGGTACTCTTCCAACCGTACCATATCACTTATCTCTCTCCTCTCAGAACCCGCTACCGCCTGCCGGCCAATAGTAGTAGTAGTAATAATAGTAGCAGGTTCTCTACTCGAAAACCGTTTGAAAACTTCCTCGAGTATATCATCATACGCAATAGTCTTCACCGGCACGACCAACCGTGTCAGATAATTATTAATCTGCGGCTCGTAACTCGCAGAAACAGGCGCGTAAGCCTGCTCGCCCACGACCGCGATCCGCCTACCGACCCACGCACCAGGGATCCGATGCTGTAAGATAGCGTGGACCCGAAAGCAAGCACGCTCGAAGAGGTGTCTGTTCGTCAGGGCGAGGGAGAGCGCATCGCGGTCGTTGAGGTAGTCGAGGATATGGTGGATGAGCTCAGCTGGGAAGCGGAGCAAGGTGGAGTCGCAGGGGTGACCCTGTTCGATTGATGTGGTGGGTTTCGCGATTGATGACAATAAGTGGATCCTGATATAGGGCGTCCGGTGGGGACACGAGGTGTTAACAGGTTAATTCTAACCGGGTTTTCGTCCAGGAGAAACGAACGTATCCGCGCGGGTGTTTGAGAAAAAAAGGAGTTTTTTTTATACATATAATAATAGTGATTGACATATAGGGTGTGTGTTTGTGTGTGTGTGGAACATGGTGTAATATGGGGGAAATCCGGTGTTTATGGTGTGATACTCACATTGATAGGTCATCTTGCTCCGGGTGTCTGAGCAGGTGAAAAAGTTCTCTGATTGAGTCTTTTGTCATGAATGGGAAGGGCGCGCGGTCTGAGATCTGGTGGTTAAAAAATAAATTCAGTCGATAGGTTTCAGTAAATGGTTCTAGGATACCTGTTGTACATACTGCAGGAATATATTCCAACGTATCGAAGCATCCCAGCTTCCATACTTGAGCTTTCGCTTCCTACCCCGATACGGTTAGCTAGTTACACAATTTTGGCGAATTGATATATAAAGGAAAAACTTACTGTTTCTTCAACGAGGAGAGCGTCAAAGTCAATCTGTTCTAGAGTAAACATCCGTACACTACCGAGGCGAATTAGATTCCATCGATGTAACGGGCGATATCGCTGTCCAACCTGCGGTCTCATTGTGTCGGGAAAAGAAGGTATTGGAACAGTAAATGAACAAAAGACTGAGGAGATACACGAACAATAAGGAGAGAATCGGGACGACAAAGGGATTCGCGATTTGGAAAGGTGTAAGTGATATCGCGTGGCCTGAATTATATATTTAGGTCCGTATTTCCCAACGCGAGAGAAGAAAAAACAATACGAGCAAGACGGATGTATAAATCCGGAGTATAAAGAGGATTTAAGAGGTATGCACGCGAGAGCCACAAATTAAGCCGACCGCCTCTCCTCATTCGACCATCCGAGATTGCAGCAGGTTTTTCGAAAAACGAATTTTCAGCGAGTCCGACAACAAAGTACGTTTTTGGGGGCTTTAACTCCGAATATAAAGAAGAAAAACACACATAGTCGTACCGACTCAGTAATTTTGAGAAAAAGTGTTAAATCTCGTAAAAAAGTAACCAAAAAATCGGTCAAGAGGGAATAGACTCTTTTTAAATCCAAATCCAGTCAATGGGATGTCTAAACGATTAAATACTCCATCAATGTCGCATTTAGCACCCTTCCGTTAACGTTCAGAACTTAAACTTCCCGACATCATAATCAAACACTCTTTCCCGCAGAACAGCAGCAACAGCTAAGCTAGTTAGCTAGCTAGCTCAGTCTGTGCGACATTACCCAGTCCCAAACCTGAACCATGCATAAGTGCATGCATGCATGCGTAGTGCCTAGGATCAGACCAGATCCCCCATCTGATTCGGGTACGCCCAATACCCCTGGCGTAGCTGGGCCCCGTTTTTGCCACTTAATTGGATCCATGGCGCCGCAAAGCTGTTGGCCGTTTTATTGTGTGTTGCGCACCACAGAGCTAAAACCACCACACATGTGCACACCCTCTAGCAGCATGTCTCAAACCAACCCACCGTCGACTGACGGAGCTACATTGGCTACTTCTTGCCGTGACCGCTGTTCTAGAAAATTTAAAGGGTAGCCCTTGTTTACCTGTTTTGCAATCCTGGGCGAGCATTTCCCTTGTTTCCCTGTCACCTACCTTAGCGTGACTGAAACGGGGCTCAACAGGCGCAAAGGTGAAGGTTGTGTCTGAGGTCAGGACCTGTTCGGATGCACGTTTCATGAAAGCTACTCGGAATGACGAACGAGGACTAACCACTGACTGGCCAGGCCAGGCCAGGCCGATTTCAACATGATGAAATGATATCTGGCGATCGGGTTGGGGGGTACCGTTCCATATGGATAGCAAGCACACCTCCAAGATATACCTATTCGCACTCACGCGCATCGACACCCCTGCAGTAAACCTGGCGGGAAGCACATTCCATGTCTTAAGATCCGATATAAACAGAGGTCTTTTTCTCTTGCTCTCTCCTGATATTGTCAGAGCGAAAGAGAGGAAGGAGCTCGAGGAATATGTCTCGAGACAGACAATACGAAAATACCGACGTTGAAAACGGAGAATTTCGTCGACTTTTTGTCGTGGATGTTTTGCGATGTTGGAGGGTTGTATCTCGCAAACCTGTCATTTCTCCACACTAAGCTCGTGCACGGTGCGGAATGCGAAAGAGCAAACAATAATGTCCTAGACACACCTTATCACCAGGCCAGGTCGATGGCGTCGCCCCAAAAAAAATATAAAGCACACTACAACATATATAGTTAGGAGTGAGCAGATTTTTTTTCCTCTTTCTGCCAATTTCTGCAATTGCATGCAATCGTAGGTCTTTCCGCTGTTTTTCCTGCACTAGGAAGAAAAAAACCACTCCCGAGCTAGGTTCCTGAAATGCCAACCTTTCCTAATCGACGATAGCGGGATAACGGTGAGGCTAATTTAGCTCCGTTTTTTAAGTTTTCGCAGGAAGCCGTAGCCGCGATGTAATAAATTATGTAACGCCGCCAACACCTTTTTTCAAAACTTTCTTCCGGGATGACGGTATCCCCAAACGATCTCGTTGCGAGACGTCAACTGGGGTGTTTCAAGCTAGTCCGTGTATCTGTACATGTACACGGTTCATTATAAATGCCATCCCATCACCAGTTCCAGGCCCAAGACACTAAATGATGACTTTTTATTAAGTTTTCAAGTAAAAATGTTTCACCGGCGATATAAATTCCGTATTCTCAACGCCTCTTTTGCTTTCTGGTCCGCTTGCTTTCTAGCTGCAGTGGCAGCGGCAGTAGCAGCGGCAGTACTTTCCTCGTCTTTTATACTTTCACCACCACCAACACCACCACCACCACCACCACCACCCGGCTGCTGTTGCCTATTGCTAGTGAAACTTTGCGAGTTATTGTACTGCGATGTCTGAGTCCCATACATGGATTCGTCCCCGTCTTCCGCGCCGTAATTATAATCCTTGGCGCTAGTGCGATACGGATTATCGCAGTTAACTTGTAACTCTGGCTCGTCTTCCTCAGGATAATTCTGGGGTTCCTCCGGATCGTCGTCCTCGGCAAAATACTCTTCGTCATCTTCCGGATCATCATCTTGATATGTATAATTGGATTGTGACGCCCCTTGGTAGGTGTAGTACCCTTCTCCTCCCTCCGGTTCAAGATACTCTCCCTGTTCCGAATCCGACGAAGATGAACTCTCACCTTCACTCGGTTTCACGTCCTCTTCCTCGTCAGATAGATCGCTGAGGCATACCCGTCGCGGTGCTTCGGGTTCGGGTTCGGGCGTGGGCGTCCAGGATTCCGGTGTCGGCCAGTTATCGTGGTATTGGTGCAAGTTAATGGCGCCTGTCCACGTGATAGTTTCTTTGCGAAGATCTGTAAAGACGACGTGTATTTCCTCTTCCACGCCGTCGTTTCGTCTGGTGCCGTGGAACTCGATGGTTTCCAGTAACGGCGTCCTCCCGGTTCCGATCATGGGTTGGATATACCTCACTGCCAGATAGTGCGGGGCCATGTTCTGCGCATCGTCATAGGTCGGCCATTCCAGTTCTAGATGCTGTAGATGAGGAAGACGCGGTAGATCTTTCAGCGCTTCGGAACCTTCTCGCAGATCGTTATACAGGCATAGATGCTTCACGTTGAGGAATCTGGTGTGCAGTTGACGTAGACCGACACGCTCGAAGGCTTTGTTGAGATGGAGGGTCGCCTTTTCGATATTGGGGAAGGAAAGAACGGTGCCGTCGCTTTCATCTTCTCCGGGTGCGAGATTCAGATCGGTTATCCACAGGTTTAAGTGTTTCACGGTACAATGCGGAATGGGCTGGTAATAGAATACACGGAAATGTGCAATCCGTGGATTCATAGTCCTGTTAACCCAAACGAAAAGTTCATCGAGTCTTGGCGGGAACCGGAGCTCCTTTGTTAGAATCCTGTTGGCTTCCTCGTCCGTGAGAAACGGACCTAGGAAGTCTCGGTCCTCTTTTGATAGTTTGGCACACTCTGTCTCGAAGTATTCGGGTTCCAAGAGATAGTAGAGCCGTCTGGTAGTTACAGGAGAGCCTCCTTCCTTTCCAGATTCCATAGCAGCCACTAACGAGTTATCCGACGTCGCTACGGAAGATACCGTACTATCTGATGGTCCTCCTTCTTCTTCGTAATCCAGCAAGGGACGTTTTATCTGCCTGAGATGGAAAAAGATGCACAATCTGTTCAGATTTGGGTAGCATTGTAAGGCGGTGAGCGAATGGAGAATTGCGACATAGAGGTTCTTTTCCATCCATGCCGGATATGCGTATTTGATTTCTATCTCGGTCAAAGTTGGGAAGCATCCTAGCAATTCTAGAAGCGTCCGAAGGTTGCTAACCGTGGACGTATCTTTGACATGAAGTCGGATAGACCTGTCGTCGTGTGGACATCCTCGATTAATACAGTTGCACAATTTTACTCGATATATCGAAGTATAAACTACTGGGGCACATAAAGGCAGCTAAATTAGTACAAGCCACTTACCGAATAGAGTTCTTGATAGGTTCGAGCAGCCCGCCAGGTGAGACCAATTGGAAAGACCGCTCATTTAGGACGATTCCCTTGAATCGGGCAGAGAACGAGAGGTAATAACAGGCCCTCGAGCACCTGGCGAACTCCCTCAGAGCCTCCGCGGGGGTACAAGCCAGGATCGCGTAGCATATCTCAGTGGGGAGCTGCAGCAGGCGGTTCTTCCTTGGCCACTGACCACGAGTCACCGCCAGGGTCCTGCGGTCTCTCATCGAGGCGGTCGGATTGGCTGGCCACTGCTGCTCGTGAGACAATGACGAGGGGATGCACGATATCCGTACCGGTATCGCACGCAGAGTCGGAATGTGTCTGTGTCTGTCTATATGTATGTGTCAGATGTCAAGTCTCGGGGAATCGAGGCCACGACCAGGATTCAACGCGCGATCGCACACAATCCTCCGCCCTTCGACGCTGACTCTCTGGTACTAATCGCAGGATCGAGCCCGTTTGGGTAATAGGCCGATTCCCTGTTCGGGAGCTGTCCTTTCCTGTTCCAACTTAGCAGGTCCTCGCACAGCAAGCGTGATCCTGGCGGTGGTGTTGTTTGGGGACCTCAGCTGGTCAAACACCCTCTCCACCGCGCCATTTCCACCAACTGGCTCGCCCACTAGCCAACCAGCCAGCGGACCAGCCAACGGACCAGCCAGCGGGCCAACCGCAGGATCTGATTGACCTCTGCGATGGATGGATGGCCCTGTCCAATCCACCGAGACATACATAAGTCCCTACGTTGGACTCTCTCGTCAGAGACACCGACAGCTCGAGACATCAAGAAAACAGAACGAGCTCCGGAGAGAACGATCTCACTGATATCCACCCGGCCGATTGCAAGGACTGGATACCTGCACCGAACTATGCTGCGATCAGCTTGACAGAAAGCAGACCAGATCACTGCTTCCCCACCAGGCTCCCCCAGGAGCTCCAGCATCGTCGTGAGGAGGAGGCAGAGGAAGAGGAGGAGTCCTTCTACGCACACGTGAACATACGTGTGCCACAGCGAGGTGGAGTAGTTGGAAGTGGATATCTCTTTGTGGGACACGGGTTACTAGTAGTTAGTATATGTGCCCAGTCCACCCAGCTCGGACCTCACTTGACAGCGCCGTCGAGACCAAACTAGCGCCTCCACAAGATGGAGTCGCAATTGTGGAGGGTTTTCAACCCGCAGGCTAGGCAGGTACGTTATATATTCTCGAGTTGAAGTTATACTATAGCCCTCACATATATGTATATATGATTTTGCTGTGTGTTATTTGGGTGTTTCATGCGCTGACAGAACTCTCACAGGCATTACCCTGGTGCGACAAATACGAGAATCTACTTAGCGGCCCACTATCATGTTACCTGCTGAACGAGATCCGCGCCCCAGAGCCTGACCTCGATCCATTCGCCGGGTATGTACCCAAATATACACTGATCTTCCAGTTTAATTTATATATATATATTAATATAGCTGTAATGTTCCGGGCTAACATGTATATATCATTGTGAATAGCCTAGACCTTCCCAAAGTAAAGCTGACCGACGCACGCCAGACCTGCTCGCCCCTCTTGTCCCTCCCGCTCGAAATCCTCTACTCCATATCGGACTGCATCTTAGACCTCGAAGACACCCTTTCATTCTCTCTCACATGCCGCCTGCTCCTCGCCGTCGCCCTGCGCAAGCTCCACGTCGAGCTTTTCGAGCAAATGACGGGGAAATGGATCAACCAGCCCCTCATCTGCCTGGGCTCTCTCACCGCCACCGCCTCCGACCTCCCTGACGCCCTCCAATGCTTCCAATTCACCTATAACGACGAGCAGGCGAGTAACCCGCGGTCCGTCTACAACCAGACCTACCGCGCGGGCTCCCGCCGCCACCTCTTCTACCTTCTCGAATGCCATTCCACCCTACTAAACGGCTACGATCGAGTGCAGCCCTCCACTCTAGGAGTACGATTGAACACCCTGATCAAACAGCAAAAGGACACCCTCATGCTCCCGCGCATGCGCACTCCGCTAGAAACATACCTAGAACGCTCCAACTCCCCGTCCTGGAAGAAACGTCTCGTCGAGCGCGCTGTCCTCCTCGCATCGGGTTCCTTGCGAATGTACCCGTCCAACATCCGCTACGTGATCCGAAACACCAGAAAGAAAGAATTCTTCCGCTTCGAATGCGCGCGGCCGTTGATCGGTGAACTCGCCACTGTCTTTTTTACCCATGGCGCACAGATCCCGCTTGACTCTGCCGTCTGCATCGTCTTTATGTTTTTGATCTCGTGGAGTCCGTCGAACCTCGGCCTCGAAGACGAAATGGTACACCGCGGCGTGTCTGATGTGCACGGCCGGTGGGCGGGGGATACCTTTGACGTGTGTAGGACCGAGGAGATCGATGACGGGTGGACGGATGTGGCGGCGGAGACGGTACAGTTGTTGCGGGTGTATTTGCCTAGGATGTATCGGAATATGCACGGGCAGGACCGGTTCGGGGAGCCGTCGAGGGCGGGCCGATCGAGCCGGTTACGGTCTATGGGGTTTTGATTTCTTTTCTTTCCTTTCTTATATTATACTATATTTTTCTTATAACTATTGTGTGGGTTTAGTGTTTCGATGCGAGGGACGGCGTCAATTCTATCTTCACTAGCTAGTGGAGTTTCTAGCGTTTCATTACTTCGTTTACATGAAAACAAAAGATGCTCAGAATAAAATATTTCCAATAATTCAACGTTACGTATAATTATGTAAATTTAAAGCATATCATTAATCTTCAACCGCGGAATATCAAAAGCAGACTAGTAATCATCACTTGCGCTTGAAATAAATCGGAGGATTCAAGTCTCCTAATTAAACATTACCATTACTTGTATCTACCAAATACCTCAAAGAAACAAATCCCTAAACACAAAAATCATAATAGCAAAGAAAGAAATAAAAACCAAGCAAAACTCCCCATCAGATTTAATTCTTATAAACTCTCACTCGTCTACATTGTAACCGAGCTTTACCGTCCTTATCTATTCAAGCCTGCGCCATCGGCCCGCCGCGATAGGTATTAATCAATTCCAGCGGCTCACCGTACCCTTCGCACCGATCGTCAGCGTAGACACCGTACTGCTCTAGCTGATGGAGACAGTTATCCCTGCTCGGGACGGGTGTTTTCGCGATATCGATTGTTGGGTTTTTAGGGACGTTTAGGATGTCTAATTGTTTATATTACACATGAGACGCGGTCAGTTTGATATGTTAATTGGGCATATGGATGCACCTTGGAGGTATTCGGATGGGATGAGAGAGGAATCACCGGTATCATCTGTAAGATCGCGACGAAGGGGAGGAGGACCGCCGCAATGATCACATTCGAGATCCGTGTCTATATTGAAGGGGATGATTGCAGCATTGGAAAGGGAGAATAATGTGAGTAGGAAGAGGTAGAAGAATGCATTGACGCCGCACATTTTTCTTTCTTGTGCTGGATTTGTAACTTAGATAGTTGGAAGTGGAGAGTATATGAATTTCTATGCTTTTGTAAAGGAAAGTTCTGATATAAGGATGGCTACATGGTTGATTATGGGGATTTATATTCAGTACTGAGGAATGCACAGCCCAGTCGGGCAGACACGGGAGTGCTATCGAGGGTATTCTCTCAGTCCCCTTATGAGGCCGTCTTTTATATCTATATCTATATATGGAATGATATGCATCGACGAGCAGAACACGAGTTTGATCACGATTATTTGCTGGAGATTATATCACGCCGGTTGATCTCGCGGATCGTATATAGTTTTCCATATAACCATCCCTTTCTACCACTATTCGGATCATTACCACTTTAGAATCAATATCCACCCTACCCACCCAAACCTCACTTCGCTTCCCATCGGCAATAAGTATTTTGTCAGAATTCGTATTCAAGCCCGAACGATCCCATACCACACCATTCCCATCGCCCCGCCGAGCAATATCGCAAAGAACGGCTCGAGCCCAAACCACTTCCCGCCCACGAAACTCGTCGCAGTAACAGCCACCCAAAACGGATCGACGCCCAGCGCGTTCCCGCTCGTATGGTCCGCATCTATAACACCCGTCTGATATAGTCTGTAAACAGCGGTAAACACCAACCCTGTCGCGAGCGCGTTCACCCCGCGGAGAAAACTAATCGCCCACCGTCTCTTCCTGATCGCGCGCCAGAGACCCATCATTCCCGCGGCGAGGATTATGCCCGGTGCGAAGATACCCAGGAACCCCAGGAGGGCGCCGATTTCTTTTGGGATACTTGTTTTCAATGCCGCGAGAGAACCGAGGTAGACTGCGAAATTGAAGTTAGGGCCGGGGAAGGCTTGGATTAGTGCTAGACCCAACAGGAAGTCGCGGGATGTAACCCAGCCTTCGAAGACGATGTATTCGCGGAGCAGGGGGATGACGACGGGTCCGCCGCCGAAGATTATGGTGCCCGCGAGGTAGAGATTTGAGAAGAGGGAGTAGGCGAGCGGTGGGGCGACGAGGGAGCCGCGGAGGGACATGATGATTATGAAGGTTATGAAGAAGGCGATGATAAGGAGGGTCCCGCGGCGCCAGGTTAGGAGGGGTTTCTCTTCTATGGTGGGTGTTTGTGGGGTGGTAGGAGTGGTGGGGGAGGAAGGGGAGGAGACGGGAAGGATGGCGTTTGCGTCTTCTCTGCGGCGGATCACTGAGGAGGTGCTTTGCGCGGGGGAGTCATGGGTTACAGTTCCTTGTTCTATTTCTTCACCTGGGTTCTCAGTTTGATTCTTGGGCTTTTTGAACTTTTTCACGATCGAGTGCAGCCATTTGTAGTCCCAGATGATGGCGGCGAGGCCACCGGTCATCATCAGAGCTGGGAAGAACCAGAGCGCGGAGTAGAGCATGCCCACGGCGCCACCGAAGAACACCAGGAAGCGTGTAAATTGGTCCGTGATGGCCTTTTCCGACAATTGCACTGCGGCGAGGGCTATGATGCCCACCGTCGCAGCATTGAGGCCGGACAGGAGGGCGTAGACGGGCGCGGGCATGGTGTCGCCGATACGGGCAACGCCCAGGGAGAGGCCGTACATTCCTATCGCACCGGGCAGACTTTACATCTCAATCAGCATTCAGTATAATTGATATATATGCATATATAGGGAAGAGAGTATAGGTACCTCCAGATGCAAAATGAGAGAAAACCGATCAAGAACCCGCCACGGATGGAGTTGATACAGAAGAGCATCTTGGTGCTAGCGGGGCCCGGAAGGGCCTGACAGAGCGCGAACAGCTCTTGGAACTATTCACGCTTTTCAGCATCGTGAGCTCGAACATATATACACGCGGTATACCCGTACTCTCACGATCCCACGCACGCAGACGCATATGCAAGGATATTATACGGATTGTGAGAGAAATGTGTTGAGATGGGGTATTTTCGTACCATCTGCTCATCGATCCACTTCAATCTATCCACGAATTTCGCGTGGAACTACAATATTATTACATGTTAAATTTGACTGATACGAAGGTAAAGGTGAGGGTGTAAGGGGAGCTTACGATCTGAAAGTGCACGGGAGGTCCACCGAAGCAGGTGAACCCGAGGTGCCAATTGGCGACGAGCAGATCGCGCCATTTGTCGGGCAAGTGGACGTTGAGGCGCGTGGACGACGCTCTGCCGGAATGGCCTTGGGTGATTGGGTTTCTGAATGACAGCATCTTCGATATTGATATTTTTTTGTCTATCGAGATGTGATCAGGAGCAATTGATCAGTTCATTCTCCCGCGCTCGAGCCGGAATTCATTCGCGATCCAGTCATGAAGCTCTTTTTGACACCAGCCAATGAGAGGCGGGGCAGAGAGCACGCCATAGCTTCGGTTGAGGCCGCCTCTCCAGAACATCTCAACTAGCTAACTATCAGGTCAATAGTTGCGACTCGCTACCATATGAAAGATGGTACCCAAAATCGATCTGATAATGATATGATTGTGGGTTTATTATTCCTTTCCATTCTCGAACAGAAATGCCCAGACACGTAATCAAAGATGCCTTGGCGGTTCCTTTGTTCGTTCGACGGCAGGCGGGCGTTCGCATTGGAACGGTTCGGCAGATTCGGCAGGTCGAGTAAGCGAAATAACGGAGAAATAAATGAGGAAATCCAGTCGGGAGCGATTCAGGGCCTGGCGAGTGTTATAAATTGCAAAATTAAGACATGACGAATAATGTTACTTGCGGGAAGGGTACCGCGCGCTTCCACAGGGCGATCGATCATACATTTGCATTCACAATGAATAGAAGAGGTTCGTATGATTGTGGGATGTTGAACAGGGCGCCAAAAATAGCCACGGAAGGGGAGCCGAACTGGCTGCCTGCACCCACATCCATTCCATCCACGAGAATAGAAAAAATATACGGCCGGCAGAATGGAGAGGTTCATGCGGGCCAGACCGGGCCATCAGCTGCAATGCGGTGCTTTCTAATTCTGCGGCGGGGATGCGATCCTGCAACATCGACGGCACAGTTTTTTCTTGTTGGATCAAGAACTCCGTCCGCAACACAGTGTGAAAAACAGTGTCTCTGAATCTCAAATTCTCCTGCTCGATTGATCCCAACATCCGCATCCGGCCAGTTCCTCTCTCCAGTTAGGCCCACGGATTTTCTGTCCAATTTTTCGATTTGTGTTCAACATCGAAATGCATTCGTGCAAATGGTGCACACGCAGGGAACCGGGATCCCGACATTTTAGATCGCAGGAGAAAACGGCCGTCCGCAAAGTTGATTGGCTGGACGGCGGACAAGGGTACCAGCCAAGCTTTGCACGGGAGCCAATCGATGGACGGGAGTAAGCGCTCCTGCTGGACGCACCTCCTCTCCGAAAAAGAAACCCCCCTGCGGCCGTACCTTTCTTTCCTTCGAGATAACCGCTGGGTGGGCAGCCGTGCGGAGAGTAAAAAGTAGCTCAACAGGCTAATCCGGTGCTTGCTCAGCGCCTCCAATTGGTTCTGATCATTCCGTCCCACTCGCTTGATTCTCTCGATCAGAAGGAACAATCGAGGCCAACAGCTGTTGGTTGGCCAAAAAAGGCCCTGTGAGAAAGAGGCACAGGCCCAGCGGGCTTCCCTTCATAATGCAGCTGCCACCCACATATTCTATCGTCTCTTCTCTTTTCTTGGTTTCCTCTTTCTGATCCTTGGTGGAATTCAACTGTATCTTTCGCGATCGATAGATATTTTACATTCGGTACCTTTTTTTCTGTTCCGACAAGAAAAAAACGTGATCTCGCAGAATTTTATTTTTCTTCGCTTGAGGTCAGCCGCTTCTCGTTCGCATACCGACAAACCAGACAAACTTCACCCGCCTGCTGGAGTGAAAAAAGGATTTTATACAATATTTCCGACAGACAACAGACAGTCCCGCGCTTGGAGTTGATCTTTGAGCCTCGAAAGTAGAGCTATCTCGACAGCTTCTCACAGTCGGCACCTTTTTTTCCGGGCTACAAATCAGTATATCCTTCCATACAAAATCACATCAAACAAGATGCTCCCCTCGCTATTCCTCGCCGCGGCCGCTTTGGCCTCCACCGCCTCCGCACACTTTGTCATCACATACCCGGCAGACAGAGGCAACTCGTACAACACCCAGTTCCAATTTCCATGTGCGTCTCCATTTTCCCCTAAAAATTATAAAATTGATTGAACCATGCTGATAGCAAATCGCAGGTGGTGGACTGTCAAACAATGGCAACCGCTCAGCGTGGCCGACGAACGGCGGCGCAATCGCCTTCGTCCCGCTGCACGACTTCGCCTTCACCACAATTAATATCGCTATTGGCAATAGCGTGCAGGAGACCACCGATGTCAACCGTTATAATCACATCATGGTCGCCACGTTCAACCAGACAGGTGGTAACGGCACTTTCTGTCTCCCGACAGTCAAGATCCCAGGATCGCTCAAGCCACTCGTTAAAGCTGGTGTGAATGCAACTATTCAGATCGTCCAGTTGGTCGCCAGCGGCAGCGCTCTCTACAACGTGCGTATATCTACACAACCTTTCATATCAAAATTTAAGTAAGAATTTATAAGCCTAATATATTATAAATATAGTGCGCAGACATCACCTTCTCCGACACGGAAGCCCAACGCTTCGGCAACCCGCAAATCTGGAACTCCATCTGCTTCAACTCGACAAACATGGGCGCGAACCGCCTGTCCAACGCCGAAACGGCAGTAAACTACACCGAACTCGCCCTTCAAGAACTCAACCTCAAGACGGCCGCTGGTGCACAGGTATCTCTCACCTCGACCACACTGTTCTTCTCCCTAGCTGCATCCATCGCGGTGTTGCTATCCGGGATGTGGTAGATTTCTCTCTCTTGAAGGTTTCAATAAATATATGATATAAGAATGTAAAAAATATATATCTACGAGTTTCGTTACCGTTTCAGTATGGTATAATATGTCCGGATGGCTGGTTTTGGTTGGTGTTTGCATCTTTTCCTCTTGCTGCTCCTTTAGCGCTCTCTCTCACACTATCTGATCTGGGTGTCCTTTTTTTATTTTTGGTTATGATATCCCGGGTATATCTATATCTATATCTCCGCTGTACAGTTGCCTCTTCATCCTCATTCTCACCTTCTCATCATCTTCCATCTCTCTTCCTTTATTTCTTCCTTGAAGGTTTCTTTTTTTATATTTTCGTTCGCACGGCGTATATTGGTTTCTTTTGAGTGTATACTGCTTTTTTAAAGTGTTGGCATGCGAAGGAATATTGTAGCATAATAACGCTCATTTAATACGAATCAACAGGAAAAAATTAAAAAGCCGGTTGCGGTTGACATATCTACGTATATTTTATGTATACCTATTTATGGATATCGGGGCCGGTGAATGTCACGCTAGGATTCCCATCATATACCACTTAAATAAATACTCAAATTAACTATATATTATATATCATAAAAGGAAAATAGTTGTATACTAGTTATCCCACTGACATGACCCTCGGTCTTTGAGACCTCTGCGGGTACCGAATACTACGCTGTGTCTGTATCAGGACTATATATATGTTGCTGCATTCCATCTATTGATAATTAATTATACATGATATGTTTGCCTACGTTTTACACCATCCTGTTCTGAGTTCGCATGCTAAAATTCTCCAACTATCATACCATCGCGCTATATAGCACCGAGGGATTTCAAGGCGATAGTCACTTGCTCATCCAAGTGTGCGCGCGGCAAGCCAAGACTGCTATTATAAACCTGGCCGTACTTTTCAAAATGACCACCATACCGACCGGTGACGAACCCGGTCTCTATAAGATCAAACGTGGCATACCCATCGCCGTTCTCGACCGCCTTTTTCTTCTCATCAATGAACTTATAACTATCGATACGCTCGACCGTATATTTAACGCCTTGAATCCGTTCGATGGCCTCGAGTAGTTGATTCTGCGTGATGGCGAAATCGCTCAAGAAAAGATTAGTATTCTTAAAGCGATCACCGGCTTTGAGAGCGTTGACGACAGCGAGCGCCGTATTATCCTCCGTGCTGCAGGAAAAGATGCCCTCGCCGTCATCCCACTTGACGAAGCGTTTCTCATCGACGTGCATGCCGAGGAAATTGTGATGCGCGGACCATTTGATCCACATGCCGCAGGAGATGCTCATCCATTCGATCTCGCCTTTGCTCGCCTTCTCGCGCAGGTAGGCTTGGATATCGCCTTTATCCCGGAACACGCTATTGAGGGCTTGAGCTTCGGGACGCATATTGTCGAGGCCGTACTCGCTGGGAACGTAACGGCGGACTTTGGCTGCGATGGCGGCGTCTACCATGCGATACTGATCGCCGACTGATAATGAGGTCATGCAGTTGACTATGGCGTCTTGGCCTGTGAATGCTGCTACTAGCTCGTCTTTTGGGTATGTGTCTGAGATGGTGATGGTTTTGAGATGGGCGGGCATTGTTGCTTTGGAAGACGCTCGTTGGAGCAGCGTGACTGTGAAAGTAGGCTCTTTCTCGAGGGCGGCGAGAACAATGCTGCCGATGGAGCCCGTGGCGCCGATGAGGAGAATATTCTTGAACGTAGACATGTCTTTTCTTTCCTTGCGGCTTGCTAGGTTGTGAAGAAGTAAAAGCTTATGGTGATGAATATACTATGTAATGAGATATATTCAATATTGATGATTTAAATTACAATATTTGATAGTTGGTATTGGATAATTGGTAAAAGGCTGAAATGATGATGTGAGAATGAAATGTGAGATGGTGGAGAGGATACTGGCAGTATTTTATACTCCTACCATTTGTTATATTTTTCAGTAGTTCAATTTCAATCTCAAAGAGGGCACATCGTGATATTGGATCCGACCAAATCGAAAGAGTCGCTAACTAGCGATCGTGGTTAGGCTGAACGCTAGCGCAAATCAGGTAGCATATGCAACACGGCCGGCAGAGCCGAATCAATAATCACAGCCTCCGTAAGCGGTTCTTCCGTTAGTTCTGCGTAATTATGTAACGAATCGAATCCTCTGAGGTGTGTAAACGTTCAAGCAGACGAACCCAATGGAATTGAACGGTAGCGTTGAAGGTTTGTAGCCTCTGCGGAACGTCGTTGCATCGCATTTCGGATTGACGAATCGGTCAACCCCATATACGTTGCGCTGTGTTGTCAGCGTCTCCGTTAACTTTGATGAGTATTCAACTCGACGCATGCTGTCATGCATGCTGAGGTTTAATTGAGCGGATATATTACTGGACAGCTGGCTAGCTTTCCACCTAAATGCAGTGATAAGACGATGCTATTTTCTGTTCCCGATTAAACCTCGACTCAAATTAAGGTTCTATCTGGGTGCCCGTCCACGTGCATTCTGCGAGATCTCGAGATCTCTCCCGTTTACCGTTTTGCCAATCGGCCGAAAGGGCCGGTGGTGCTCGGCATACCTGATATAAGTAGCGCTAAGTATGCGGCTAGCTGCAAGGATTCGAGCGACTGCTGCAATGCTTACAGCATGGAATTCCCGAGCATCTCCGTTTGCAACTCTGTGGACGCTAGTATAGCAACTGGCAAGGTTTATATATAAGTAGAGCTCTTCTTAGGCCCGAATCTGGCATCTGCGAGATGTCTTTACGGTCACGCTGAAGCTTGTGGTACTATGTGCTGAAATCTGTAACTGTTGTGTCTGGGAATCTCAAGTTCCTTCACAGAACGGCAAGACCACTCTGAATTTATAGATATTTTGCTCCGTTCGAATTCGTTTTAGTTACTTTGCATCTCCATTCACGACTATTAAAGGACGAGTTTGAGAAGCTAGAAGTAGGTCGCGAATCTTCCATACCAGACATCCGCGCAAGCAGGTGTGTGCTATCTAAATTTGCGACAACCATACCACCAGCACATGAAGTACTTTTACATATATAGTAAACTTTTTATATCCCCAATCGTTAATTACTCTTACATACATACATTTCTATACATATAATATACGAAATATTGATTGGTTTTTACTGCCGGATACTAAGTACTTACAGTTTCCTATTTTACTCCTGCTCGACGTCCAACTCCGGATAATACCTAAATATACCGTCTCCGTACGCCAACCGCCGCGAACTCGCAAGATACTCCTTCAACCACTCCTCCTCCTTCAACTCATCGTACCATTTAAACAGCGCGTCTAACTCGCCTTTTTCACGTAATTCTTTGATTTTACTAGGGAACGCGAAAGCCACACCGTCAACCGCCTGCCACACCGTCGTGTCCGCGTGCGTGATCTTTTCACCGACGAGATATTTCGTATCTGGGAATTTAGAAGCGTTGAAGCGGACGACGCGGTCGAAGAAGGAGAAGAATTTAGGAATACGCAGGGTTCGGAATTCCTTTGCGAATCTGAGTGATTCTGCTTTTTGATCGTTGTAGAAGAGGGAGACGGCGATGGGGTGGTGCACGTTATGCGCTTCGTTGGTTAGATCGAGTGCCGTGAGGGCGTATTGGTTTACCAGGTATTTCAGGTCCGGTTGGGATGCGGGGGAGGGCTGCAGGGTTGCTTCGTTGTCGGAGAGGTAGAGGAGGATGTTTGGGGTTTGGGAGATTAGGAGGCCCGTGGTGGGGTTGCGGAGGGCGGGGGGGCAGAGGGCTGGTGCTTCGTCGCCTATAAAAATACAATTATTTTTTTATGTTAGAGATGGGATTGGGTTATGGGGGAGTGATTGGGGGTTACCTTCGAGGTCCTTCTTGCTAATAACGCCGATGAGGCTCTGGATGCCGGCTTTGGATTCGTTGGACGTGTCTTTGTACGGGATTCCCGCGCTGCATTTGAAGGTTAGCGAGGGGTAGCTGTATATATGTGACGTAGATGGACGTACGCTTCCAATGCTACACGCACAAACTCGCCACGGCCGGGAAGACCGGGCCAGTAGAGGAGTTCGTATTTAGGCTCCAACTTGGCCTTTTTAGCAGACGGTGCATCCGACATTCTCGCTTTCGATTTAGTAGAAGAGGAATATTGCAATTGCAATTGATGCTGGAGAAGAGTAGGATATTTTGGGAGTGAACGCGGGGTGAGGTGTTGGCGTGAAGCGATAGTTATAATTCCCCGTCCGGTGCAGCGTCCGAACAACATTATTGGCTCGGTTTGTGGATCGGTAGTTCGTACGCACGCTTACTTAAGTACTCAACGACTCCCAGAATATGCACGGAACGCTTGCGTTCGTTTTATTGTTTTCCGAATGCAGACATAGTACAGAGTTGAGCTGCAGTCTACGGATACGTCCTATACCCGACCATTCGGACGGGCTTTTGGAGGACGTTCTCGGGGATACGCTGACTAACGCGGTTTAGCGGGCGGGATGTCGGCTGTCGCGACCTCCGTTTTTTGATTCATTGTGATTCACCGGGACGCGCTGGGTTCGGTTCAACTTGACGAGTCGGTTTAACCTTGTTGTCCGACGGTGTAATTGATCGTTTCTTCATGTTTAAAGTTTTTGAATTCGCGGTTCGGAAAATGATATTTTGAGATTTCTTGATATTAAGTTGAACTTTCTTTCTGTCGTAGCAGTAGTAGTCATACATTTAAAAAAACGGCCAATTGCAATCCATAGTTATACATTCCGCACACCCGGATAGGATATTATTCCCTCCAAAAATTTGAGAAACACCGTCCACAAGGCTGAAAAACAGATTCCTCCAGCTGGATTCGTTTTCGTAGGTTCCGTTGAGAGCTTAGAACCCCCAATACCCGCGGTTCAACCAGGCCACATACCCGCTCATACCGATCAGATACCCCACGGTGCCCAGGAACCCGATGATCCGGCCAGGGCCTAACGCTGCCTGTCCGCGAACTCCAAGCTCACTATTCCAACCCAATTAGTTGTCTCTTCTTCCTTTAATTGTGGAATATGCTAGGTATATGGGGGGAGAAACATACACATGCCCAACCCGTAACACAAACAACGCCCCCAGCGCGCCCATAAGAATATTCGGATCCGCGCCGTTCAGCTCCGCCAATGCCGTGGCAGTAATCTACACCATAAATCAATCGATTCGTATCAGAAACCTTCTTATAAATAACCCGCTAGAGATATATTAATGGAAGTGTACGGGGTGTAGAAGAGCACTAACAGCCAAAGGCACATATTCGGCAAAGTTACCGTGCGCGCGAACCGCCACGGTCAACTTTTCCGGATTCTCCTGCGAGGTCTTGCCTTCCTTTGAGCGGTCGCCGACGAATGTTTCGGATGCGACGCGGAGGGCGACGACGCGGTAGGAGAGGAGGCTGAAGTAGGATGCGAAGAGGGGGAGGGCCGTGGCCGTTATTGCTGGTTTTATTATATATGGTTAGCTGAAGTTCTTAGCTGACCTGCGTAGAAGTCCATAAATGTATATTTGCCAGTGGGTATTTTTTGGGGAAAACGGCAGTGATGGAGTAGACATACGAGTTCCCAACCGGAGACCAAGCGTCGCGGAAGACATGTTTGCGGCTCCGAATAATATTCCGGGGTATTTCTCTCTATGAAAATAGCTACTTCGTGTATTTCGGACGGTGCTGACCTTCGCGCGTTGGGAGGGCCTCGAAGCTACTGGGGGTTACGAAAAGTGCATCTACAAAACTACGGAGGAGAGATCTGGAAGAAAAGAAAAGAAGCGACGGAGTTTCAATTTAATCTATCGAGAGGGGTCACTCGGTATATTTAGCACCCATCCTCTGTGATACCTCATTTCTCATTCCTAACCCTGTTCTGTTTGGAGCGAATTCAGCCTCGGGATTTTAACTCGTCTCCGCAAGAACATGGGTTGTAATCTCACTCTGTTACTTCCCATCCCACGACAAGCTTGCAAGCTGCAGCTACACAGGTATATTAGACTCGAGAAGGGAATAGGTACTAGCTAAAACTGTTGGCTTGGAGATCCGGTGATTGTGTCTCCTTCCCTGAGCTCGAGCATTCCTGGCAAACTAGCACGTTTCAGGGATAATTTACTCAACGGAAACGGTGAATAGAGGCCAGGTATTCGACGACGTCACCGAATGCTCCGAAAGTGTGGAGAAGGGCGAATGGGAGAATGCAAAATGGTCGGAGATGGGCCGGGCGTTCGTGCATGGTTCTGTATGCAGGGGTGGTGGGGTCGCTGTGTGGTATTTTATATGGCAACACAGTTAATGATATAAAGCTGAAACCTTCTGCACGGCGATAGAAACTTGTACTATTTCACAAACCTCAGTTGCAAAATGTCGATATAAAAAATATATACGCAAATTTATCATGCAGCGATACAGAGCTGCACAGTATATTATGCACCTAACCAATCGTGGCGCATAATATGCTTCCTCGGAATAGACGGGTAAGGCTTCGAGCCCGAGATCGTCGTGGTCTCGGTATGACGCTCGAAGCCGAGGCTTCAACATCCTCATACGCCAGGAGAGCGCAGAACAGCTTCAGCGCCATTCGAAGATTCCCTCCCCTGCAATGGCAGCGGGTATCAAATCGGTTTAAATTCCACAGGGGCACGGGAGCTCTCATAGGAACTCTCAAGACCATCATCTTCCTTGAGAATCCTGTTGAGATACCGTTGCAGATATTTCTCGCGCCTACATTGTGCTCTATCAAGATGAATGACGGTATACTCCCCTTCTCCTGAAATTGGTGATATAAGAAACAGTTGCTAATATGAATTGGTTAGAGAACCAGCGAGTCGTCAACAAAGAGCAAGCCGGACCCGATCCTGCTGTTTCCAATACGAAGACTACCAAAAGCTCCGTCGCCTACAGAACTCAGGGCGGAAAGAAAGAGAAGGACCCGGTCACTCCGCCAGCGGAACCACAGACGATGACTGTGAAGGTCATAGGACCAGACCAAGGTATGTTCATCTGTCCCTTCTTCGTCTATTTTCAATGTTTAGATACTAATAATAGGAAAGACGAGCTATCATTCCTCGTGAAGATGTCTTCTAAAGTGGAAAAGCTATGCCTCACCTACGAGGTTTATAAAGGTGTCCAGGCGTATGTCTATCGCTACTTCCTGGATGGGCAACGGCTTGAACGGCCGAAGACTTGGGAAGAGGTATGTTTCTTATGAATTACTATTATTCGCGATGTGTTACAGGGCCTGGGGCTGATAGGTGGTAGAATGGAGTTACATTAGGGGATCTTGTGGAGACGATTGAGGTTATGCTTGAGACTGTTGGGGGTGCGGATGTCCCCGCTGCAGCCTTAGAAACTGTTTATGAAGGGATATGAGGAGCTTGATGTACTGTTAACTTTCGTATCTGGATAATCTACTATGATGAAGATTGTGAAACTATATTTCGATTTCTAAATTTATCAACTCATCGTCTATATGATACCAATCTCATCCAGTTATATATCTCGTCACGCTCAAACTCACTGCGGGCGGTGATAAAAAATCCTCGCCCTCAAATCCCCAGAATTAGTAAACACCTGGTTCTGATAGTGAAACGTTCCATTGGCAGGAACCACATGCGGCCCATCCGAGTACGGAATCAAACTAGTCTCGTCAGCGAAGAACGCCTGAAAAGCAGTCCATAATTTGACATAAAAGTCGCCCTGCACAGCACGTTGGTCCAGACCCCCCACGATGTTGATTTTAACATCTGGCAAGTTACCGGTATAGTAGAACCTGCCCTGGTCGAGAGATCTGATGTCTTCGTCCGCGTCGGCTAGAGTGAATGTTGCCTGCCAATTTACCGTGTAATCCGTTCTGGTGGATGTTTTATTAGCATATTTGCATGGTAGATATGTTCGGTGATAATGAGAAGTACTGCCTACATGATCGAATACGCATCTGGTTTGGCGAATTCCGGATCGGTGCCTCGTTTGGTAGTCGAGTAGACTCTTGTGGAACCCTTCATATGGATTGTTGGCGTTCCGGGCTCGAAGGTTATCGCGTTATTCACGGTGACTGTATTTCATTTCACGCATAAGTTTTGGTTCGGTGGAATATGACATACGTATACGTAAAGGGCAACTGTACCTTGTTCAGTACAGCCGATATAATCCTCCCGGCTCGGATTCTTAAACTGCACCCAAGGATGGTTGTTCACTTTAAAAAATTTGTACGCCTGCTGATTTTGATCCCAGATATAATTAAACGGCGGCTTGTTGGCGTCTGGATACGCCGAGTCCATTCCGATAGTGTAATTCTCCACTATCTGTATGTTGTTATTCTCATCGACGTAAAATGATGGGTCGGTGAATACGATGTCCGCAGCCTGATTCATCCGCTGTACACGCGGGCAGAAGACTTTCTCGAAGAAGTATCTGCGGCTCAACATCAGCGTGCCGTTGACACCGTCGCCGGCGCCCGGCTCACTGTCGAGGGTGCAGTAGTTTCCTGTTTGGAGGAGATCTGGATCGCTCAGGGTCGTTCCTAGGTTGCGGCCGATCATGGAGCAGATTACTAGTGCGTCTTTGTTGACGTAATTGCCGCCGAGATTGTCACCTTGGTACGGGTAGAGTGTGTAGTAGCTTGTTGGGACTATAAGCTCGTTATATACGCAATACTGTCAATTAAAAGCTCGAGCGCTAGAACGCGGATGTAGTACTCACACGAAGTTTGGAGTGGAGTGATATTTAGAGTCTCGTATACTATTCGGCTGAGCAGGGGATCCAGCCCAAGAGTGGCGAGATATCCGTCATATTCCCCCAAGAACGTGGTGAGCAGAAACTGAGTGCGGAGGCCGGTGATACCAGCGTCTGACATCCATTGTTGAAACGGTATTTTACCACCGTTCCTGTCCGGCCAGAGCGTGGCGTCCCAGTCCCACCTATATGGTGATCTCCCCGTTCCTATGAATTAGGTTGTTGTTAGCTGGAATTTATAAGCCACGTAAGTGAAGAGGAGACACCTACCGATGACATCTCGAAAGTAGGTGCCATCTTTAGGTCGCAGAAGCTGCCCTTCGCCGATGCTATACCGGAACGTGAAGACAGCTCCCGAGATGTCTGCAGTGTCGGAAAGGATTTTGATACTGCCAGCCTTGACGCTGTCCAGTTAAGAGATCATTAGCGGCCGTAATACCAAAATCAAAGCAAAATTTACCGAGTGAGATCTGGGGGATACATACTATAAAGATATAAAAAAGCAGCGTAACGACACGTTAAAAGCAATCTTTGTGCTATCGAACTGGACCGTTAAAGACGCCCCGGTCCGGTCGCCGCTTTTCGAGCTGGGGTAATTTATCGTTTTAAATTCCGGGTGCAGGAATAATTTACCATCCACGAATAGCTGGTTGAGCATATCCTGCGAGATGGCGATGACCTGGTCGTATTGACCGGATGAGGTCTTTGTTGACGCTGTCAAGAGGGACGCGAATCCCGGGTCAAAAATCCCCATTTTTTTAAAATGGATTTCTAGTAGCTTAAGTTGGAAAGCTTTCGAAAGAATTTTCTGAACTGCACGCTGGGTAGATATTTTGGTATTTTTGTGTGTTCTTATCAATAGTGGCTATTGTTTGAATATTGAGAATGGGGTTGACCTGGCCTGAGGTGCTGTCTATATATACGATAGCAAATCTGTGGTTGGAAACAAAGTGTATTGAACATGATGAAATACCGCTAGACGCAATACCGCCAGACTACTTATCCTACGCCAGCCGCACCTGTTTAAGTTTCAATAGAAGTCATTTCGAAAATTAGAATACTTCGAGTGCAACACTGATCAGCCGTTCAGCCGTAAGCCTGTGTTTGGATGTTTATTTGTATCAACATCCGTGAACCATCAACCGTCCCTGCAGAATGTTTACCTCAAAAATAAACACGATCCAATTATCTACGGCCGCTGTTGCGGGATCCCAACCCTTCTTGAAGCTTTAGACTATGTACAATTTAGAGCTGAAGGTTCGGAACGAGCCATGTCAAATGCAATGCAAGGTTTTCTCGTTCGTTCTTCTATGTCTTCGATATAAGGCTGAAATGGTGATATTTCTTCGGCGCTGGAAGGCGTATTGGCTTTTCTATGCCTAATCTGTTGGACGGGATAGTCGCCAAGAATATGGCTGCTTATTTGCAGACCGAGCGCGAGATATTCCTCATTATGCGGTTACAACAACACGGATTGTTCAGCCGTGAATGTGAAACGCAGCCACATGCAACATTGGTATCACGGGCTCATGCGTTATTCTAGCCTCGTGGTATCGAGGCTAGCGTTATTCACGGTGACTGTATTTCATTTCGCGCATAAGTTTCATTCGGTGGAGTGTCACAAACATATACGTCTGTTAATTAATTAATAGTAATTACAACACATTGTGGATCCGTCTACCCACGTATTTATAGAGCGATACATATCAACCCAGTTGTGCGCCTTATACGATATACCGCAACAGATAGTTCATCAAAATGCAGTTAAAAAGTTTGTGTTCCACCACTTTTACTATGATATACGATTATTACCTGTATATACACGTAAGGCTCATATTTTCTCTGGTATAGCGGCGCGGCACAACAACTTCGATACCTACATGGAGCAAGTGACAAGGTCCGCAAGATAAAACGATCCGTAATCGAGGCCATCATATCCAGGAAGTAGAATATCCAAATGATTATTTTCTTTCACCTGGATTCCGCCAAGTTCGATATTGTAAACCACCACATCCGCGTCTGGAACAGGAAGTTCAAAAACTTTGTTTGTACTATCATTGAGTTGTCCGAGCTCTAAGCGTAGGGTGGATCCTGCCGTGTATTTTTTAATATCAAGTGGGATTATCGTCATAGAGTAGAGCCACGCAACCGCATGTGGTTCCGGTCTGATGTTGTCTATCGAAGGATGAGATCCAGTAGCAAACTTCATAACAGTGCGATTGGAGTTGTAAAGCTCGTGGGGAATGGTATCGAGTGACCATACGCTGGTGGGAAAGCCCAACGTGTATCCCAATAATGTTCTACCTTGATATTCGGAAATAGGGACATCGGTAGTCTATTCAATATAATAGGGTATTGTTAGTATTTAGCCATACACACCTTGCTCTAAGTTATCTTATGACTTACATTTCCGTCTCCACTAAATAGCAGTTGATATCCGAAGAGATTGTGAGTCTCACACTCTGGCCTTTCTTTCGATTTACTGCCCCATACTGGTTCAGGATCGACTGCAGGTACCGGAACTAGTCCCGAGAACGCTACCTCTGCAGCTTTTGTGGGAGAAATATCATAGCGAACCACTGTTCGGCTGCTTCCAGGGTTAACTACAGGCTGACTGACCGGGTCGCAAAGCGCGGTCATAGTAGCGATAACCTTGGCGTATTCCGTAACATATGTTGTAGATGAGACTTCGCTGGTGATATATACTGTGGTTGTAATCTCGATATCCTTGCTATTGATGATAATCTCGTTGTAGCTTGTACAACTTGCTGCATATACTGTTGACCATTCGGTGGTAGTCAAAGTCGTAGTAATAATAACCGGCTACCCGTAAGATGTAAGTATGGAACCATTTGAAGATTAACCAAAGATCGGCTGGTCAACTTACTTTAACAACGGTCGTTATCTCAGTTACAGTTTTCGTTACATACTTGGGCTGTTGGACAATTTCTTTTGTGCAATTCCATGCACATGCGACCCCCGAAGGGCATTGTAGATGTTGTGCCGTCGTATGTTGCTGGGCCGTTTGAGAAGCACACGATGTAACTATTGTGGTACCCAAGCCGGGCAAAGAGGTGCTCAATGGTGCTCCTGCCGGATCGTTGTCTGGGTCATTATTGAGAGGAATCTGGGCTAAATATATCTCAAAGTCAGTAAAATTCAGATTTTTTAAATAATGAATCCATGAAGCATAAAAGATACGAAGTAATCTTTCACTTTTCAGATTTTTGACTTACGATCAGCGTTGCCTTGAGCCATACCCAAGGCTAGTAGGGAGGAAATAAACAGGACATGAATTGTGGAAGGAGCTTTGAGAAGCCTCATTTTGCTTTTAATATTTTAAAATAAAATATTTTTCTTGTATCTTGGTAGAATTGGTTTGGAGCTTGAATTAATACTGGGCTCACTTGGTATTTCTGTGTCATCTATATACTTTTAATACAAACGGCATTGGGCCCTGAGAGCATACCAAAACCGTAAATTCACCATGGCGTACGATATGCGCGGCTCGGTTGTTTGTTGAACACTATCAGTGATCGCTGGTTCTTCGGGTTGTCTATAAAAAGAAAATTCAAGTTTTAGCGCAATTTCAGCTCCACCTCAATCACTCGGATTTATCCCTTCCGGAAGGCGTTTTAATCAACTGGAAAGACAATTCCCGCACGACAAGCATCGCTGAATACTCTCCGTGGATGAATGGTGAAGAGGCAATTACTGTGCGGTTGCGATTACGTATCGGCGGTACGTGCCGTGAACGACCATCAGGGGTTAAATATGCACAAACGTTATATCTCGTGGCCTCTAGCCGTCTCGATACTCAATCTTATTGGAAGGTAGATATCCGTCTCTATTCAGAGTACGATGTTAAGGTTACAATTAACAAGCGAGACTGCATACCACTAACATTAATCAAGGCCTCTCGCTGATTTTCTAGCATACATATATGCGCGCACGCCAACCACCTGCACAAGGCCTTGCTTATGTTCTGGTTTGCAGGTTCAGCCCATGCGGCATAACTCATGCGGCACATGCAAGCCCTTCCGACTGCGACTATCGTACAAGGATTACCGGATTACCCGAGCTGCGGTAGCGACGCAATCCTCCAAAACGACTATTAATGTCGATATAATTAAGATATTACCCTAAAAATTACGGAAGTACAAGGAAATTTAATTTGCAGCTGACTTCATGACAGGGTCTGTAGTCCGCGATTTACACAATATCCCAATGAGATAGGGAGGTAGAGATCTATTATAAGCTGAATCTGCTTCTCTATCCCGGTAACTTGCATAGATAAACTCTGCTATGGACCTCGGGTAAAGTATTGACCTAAAAGAAATATGAGCTGATGATCCTTGATGGCGCGGGAAGGATTGATTCCGATTGTTCAAGTGAGGGGTTTAAGTTTCTATCTCCAAAAGCGATATCTACTAGAACTGAAAAATTGCGGGCTGGGAGAATCTGGGTTCGGTAGCTTAGTCTAGTTATCATGGTCTCGTTATCTTCCTACTTCAGAAGTAATCGCAAGTCGAGAAGTATAAGCAATATATAAGAGGTCGAACATGTACCGGTGGAACATCAACCGCGGTCATCAACAACCTCGCACCAAAACCAACAACCAAGGCGAATCATTGCTATTCCCAAAACCCAATATTTTTGTCTCTTCAAAAGTCATGTTGTTTCAAAATATTTTTATTTTATTAAGTGCTCTAGCAACTCTATTATCTCTTGCCTCTGCGCAAACTTGTCCAACCGGCGGTATATTAAACTCCAATTAGGTTTTCAACAAATTTCTTAGTGCTGATCCGAAGATATCTTAGGTCCCCCAAATCCCGGGTGTCGATTCACATGCCTCAAGGGAGCCTGTTGCGACCTATCCTCGCACACAAACAACCCTTGCCAGAACGTAGCAACTAGTTATTCAAGTGCTGCAACCAGTTATTCGAGTGGTTCCAGTTCTGAATCTAGCCTGGCTTCTGCCTATTCCACCGCGTTTACTTCCGCGACTAATCAAGCTTCTGCTTATTCCAGTAGCTCTGCTGCTGAGGCCCGTCGAGCTGCTGATTATTATGCTTCCTATACTGCCGCGACTAATCTAGCTTCCGCTTACTCTACTGGCTCTGTGTCCGAAGCTAATCGAGTTGTTACTGCCTCTGCGGCGGCTGCCAGTTGGTCTAGCACTGCTTATAGCTGGTGGTCTAGTTGCTCCACCGGTTCCGTCGGCTGGTCGAACTCCGCTTATAGCTGGTGGTCTAGTTGCTCTAGTGGCTCCGTTGGGTGGTCTAGCACCGCTCATAGCTGGTGGTCTAGTTGTACATCTAGTTGCACCGCATCTTCTTACCGAGCCAGTACGTGTAGACAAGTCTGTGAGCAAATCGGAAGTGGGAAACGATGTATATATGTACCTGTATAAGTAAGATGTAATTACTCCAAGGATTCTATACAAACCCAAGAGCTAGGCTTACCTATATATATATATTCAATAGATATATATATTTACTGGGGTTTCGATTATTCATCCGGAAAAAACATGGCTGCTTATATGCAGACATAGATATTCCTTATTGTGCGGTTGGAATAACATGGGTTGTTCGGCCCTCAATGTGAAACGCAGCCTCATGCAACATTGGTATCGGGGGCTCATGTATGGGTAGCTTGTTGAATGAAATTAACTTTATGATATTAGTTGGGTTAGGTTAGCAGTATCTGCTAGCCCGGGCTTGCTTTAATAGAAACCTTCTGGTGATTGATTGCTACGTGTATATTAGAGGCTATATTGTAAGAGACCTAGACTTCTGCGTCCGTGGATTTTAGTAATTTGATCATATTTTCAAGTAGCTAAGATAAGAATAGTTTAAGAATTTTAGTATGAACAGAATGTGCGATAACATTTTATCGTTTTCCACAGCACAACTCGAGCTTTGGAGTGGCCTGTTCCAAAGTTTCTTCTCGTTGTATGCTAGCAGAGTTATTTATTAGATTTGATTCTCTTGTATGTGATGACGCATCACTTAATGGGGTACCGGAGCTTGTAGTCAAAGGTGCGCAATCGTTTCCCGGTCGCTGGTCATGATCATCACTTGAGAAAGATTTAGCTGGGCTAAAGTCGTAGTGAAAGTCAACGTGATTCCAGTGCATCACAATATCGCAATTGGTATTGTCGTTCGAAGAGCATGTGCATAGCTCGGTAGATTCAAAAATTGCGTATTTGACATGAATTCCACTAACTGGCGAGAAAATATTGAACTCTTGTCGCAGCTGTTGATCTCCACCGAAGAGGTGTTTCCTGGACTTGGTTTGGAGCTCAGACAGCTTCCAGCCACGGTTCCAAGCGTCTGTTAACCCCCTAAAATCCTCATCCGTCTGGTTTATGAGTTTACTATATTTGGCCCACCACTCCCCCATCACCGTCCACGAGTTAGGAAGTGGACCGGAGGGTATATTGTATTTCTTTCTAGCCATATCGGCAACAATACTCAATGGGAGGAGAACATCATTGGCCAGAGTCTATAATCAGCAACAGATTTGAAACTTAGCGTAGATAATTTACTTAAAGGGGATAGGTCCATTTACCAGCCTGCAAACAACACTGTCAAAGGACACGCTAATGTCGCCATGTATTTTCTGGTATTGCTCTAATGCCTTATTTGGCCCGAGGTCGGCTAGAATGACAAAAAATTGAAGGTATTCGATAATCCGCACGAAGTTTGCTACTTCGTGTGATTCCGCTTTTTCAGCCCAGAATTTTTGTAATATTCGATTAAGGAACCCGAAATCCATGCCAGATAAGAGTGCTAAGTACGCTGGTTGCCGAAAAACTCGTATTCCACTTACCTCCTGTACCCGGCCGTTCCAGAGAATAGATGACAGCGTCGGTTCGATAGGCAGCGTCATGTTATCTGAGTTGTGGGAACAAAGACAATCTACTCCGCAGGTGCAATTCCCATTGTATTTGCAAAAGCAAGTGGCAGTAAACAAATCCTTGCCCTTGGTAACTTTCATCACCTTCCAGTGACTCAAGTCAAGGCCGGGACCGTGACTTTCGGGTGTTTCGGCTCTCTCAAGCCAATATTCGTCCCAGCGTGTATTCGCAGTCTTTTTTCGCATTTGTAATATGGCTTCTCTCAACTGATGAACTTGGCCTTTTTTTGGTATCGCAGCAATTTCATACAGGTGGTCTAAAATCGGCTTATGATTAATGACGTACAGAAACGTATCAACGTAAAGATAGAGATCCTCTCACCAATCAAATAGATTTTATCGTTCAAGTAAATTTTTGGGCAATTGATAAGAAAGCTGGCACGAGAAATACTGCGAGCATGCTTCGTACAGTTGCTACAAAGGCCCTCCGGGCTCGTTTGAGAACACTATGAAAGTACTTCGTTAGTGATAGAGCTACCCAATATTTGCATCGAGCTTCAGATCTTGATATAACTTCAAAGAATTGAGTATGCGAGGTGTAGTTTACTCACACGGAGTTTTAATATTTTACACCGAATACATGGTGTTACCCTGGGGCTTGGTTGCATTTGTCCCTTTTTGTTATTGCTTCGTTTAGAAACTTTGCTCGTATGCTTAGGTCGCAAAACTGTGCACATTGGTCCACTGATCCAAGGACGCATAGGATTTGTTGGCTCATCGATGGGATCCGTAAACTTTCTTTTCCGTTTCACTTCCTTAAAAGGATCACTATGTGGAGTAATGGTTATAGCGTCGCTATTGTCAGGTCGATCTGACGTTGTAGCAAGATGGTGATATAAACCATCTAGATGAAGCTCATGAGGTCTAGCACAGTCCGTGTTGCTTTCTGCAATGGCGCGATTCGAGCAGGTCTTTCGCGCATCATCCGTCGGACAAATTTCCAAATTACCAAGAAGGTGTTGGCAATCATGGGAGAAAGAATTGATATCACATATATGCTCCGCGCTGTTAGAATTAGAAAGGATACTATTCTCGAAATTCAGTATGGGAAAGGATTCTCCTGCTACAGCCTTTATTCCAAAATCCTTAACTGTCAGCTACAGCCGTACTTTTACTAAGCGAATAGGCCAAGAGTACAATTTTGGGTTTCTGTACATCTTGTAACATTGTTCGTAGCCACGACAGTGCATCTTCATCGAAATTCTCCAAGGCACAATCTTCGATCATTTGGTTTTCCATAGAGGATGACTTTGATATTTCCAACAAATAAATAGCTTCAAATTGATCTTACTAGCCTTCAGCATACTCAGAATGTCAGTATAGACAGATTCCACGAAGGTTGTGCTTGAAGTAGCTCCCCCTGGATAGTTGGGTTTGCTCGGTACCTAGGATAGACTCGGATAAAGATATTGGGTAGGAAAGGCGGTGGAAGTTTCTGAAGCGATATATATGAGTAAATCTAGTCCTTGTGGGCTATTGGAGTTTTTATCCGAAGGATGGAAAGAAGAGAAAGAAGTGAAAACGATTTCTTCTGAACAGTTCAAATTTCTGCGCATTCTATACAAATTCACGAAGCAGCCTCATCAGCAAAGCTGGTTTGGTTGACCGAATTACCTAAAGCGGAAATCCGGCGAAATTGATGTGGTATCCTTTTGCCCGCAACACAGCACGTGATATGCACGGACTTGAACACTTGGAGCTTGAGAATGGCGCAATATGATTTTTGGCAGCTGGCAAGCACTGGACAGGAAACTTAATATACTACGTGCCTATAGCTGAGATGTTGCCATAAGATAGTTGTAAGTAATACCTAGTTACATAGGGGCTTATCGTTTAAATATTCCCCCCTGTTTAAATACAAGCCCTGATTTGCGACAAGAGTATTCTAAAACTGCTCTCTATTTGCAATATTGCCAAATTTAGCCAGTCCCATTTTCGTACTCTAGGAGGTCGCAAAATTATGTGGAATGATGTGATCGGGCTCATTTATATCTTATACTTAGGAACAAAGGTATGAACAAAGGTATGAATATGACGGCATTCGATTTGATGCAATCTAAAAAATATCAGAAGCAGAGAAGAATAGAACCAAGGTTACGATTGAACACAAATACCGCGTTGCGCCGACGGCATCCCCATTAGTATACCTGGTAAATTTCATGGAGATCGTTCTAAATTTCCCAAAGTGGGATAGTACCAAGCTAGTGCCACAAATCTCGAACACAGAGGAAGGCTTCAGTTGCGTGCTAAAATTCACCTCTATCCCATTTAGGTATCTACAAGCCTTCCACGGCATCTCCAGTTGCCGTGTGTCACAAAATTTCCTCCGGAATATTTCGCCATGCCGAATCACCGATCGGAGCGATCTACGGCATCCCGCTTTGGTATTCGGCATGCCGGAGCGAGGATATCGTGCATCCTGGCGGGCTGAGGCGAACGAGACAATGGCATTCCGCAGTATGCCAGTTCAATTGTCGATACACGCTAGATATTCGCCATCTCATCCTGTTCAAGTAGATACCGGAAAGCGGAGGCGTGAACGCAAGAAAAATTCTACCCTGCATGAGGGATATCAATAAGGGTAATTGTTACAAGAATAGCATGTGAGATATAGAGCTGAAGGGCGTCAATGAGATACCAGCGCTGGGCATCAGAGGAATATATATAGAGAGGGTTCTGGAGAGAGAAGTCAGATATCTATCATCAGCATCACAAGAACAAATCAAATACCACATACTAGCAGCTTCGAGCCAAACAAGAAAACAACACTACTTTTAACATCCAAATAATTCAACCGACTCATTTCTCAACTTTTCCAAAATGAAGTTCTTCAGCCTCTGCACTGCTGCTATTGTCCCATTGACTCTCGTCAATGCGGCTCTTCTGCCAAGACAAACCAACCCCAAGTTCAGAGCCACTCAATATAGCATCAACGGCACAACGATATCCGGTGAAATCGAGGTACGTGCAATCTCTTCTTTCCTATTTAAGATTTCTATTGGAAGCGAAAACCTAAAAATATTTTATGTAGACCCCTGAAGGTCCCGAGAGCGTCCAAATATTCTGGGCTGCCGGAGATAAATGGAACGCAACTCCAATCGAAGCGCGACGGGGCTGGTTCAGCAAGGGTCTGCACATCGTATACTGGAGTTTCAATGGTAAGAATATCATTTTAGTCTTCAAAGATTGAGCGAGCAGTCATCTAATATTCTCTTATTTACAGCGGAGGCTCCCGGTGCCACTCAGTTCTACGCGAAGACTCACATGCGTGATGATGGCGACATCTTCGCGCCAGGAAACTTTGTCAACTACCAGCTCTAAGCTCTTAGATTGTTGACATGATTCTACTTCTAACTCATGTAATATATTCTTGAATTTAATTTCTTAGTAAATATACTCTAGAACTGCTGGATGCAGATCATTATTCTCTTCTAATGTTTTTTCTTCGCGTATAAGCTGCGAGAGGTTAGGCGAGTATGCACTCGAAAACACAAGCAGCCCTTGTAGTTCACGTCGATGACCCTATGGCAGACTGATAGAAGGCACAGATATATATTACTTTACCCCACTCCCATGGTCTATAACGACCGGGAGAATTTTTGGGCATTTTTTTTATGTCATGGCGAGAGGTGGTATGAATTGCAGGTCGGCCGAATATTGAGGTTACCGTTCGATGTAACAATTCTAAGCCGTTTAGTCGCATACTCGGTGTTGGAAGTTCGGAAACGAATGCGATGGTGCAATCGTTCTATTCGTATTCGCACGAGAGAGAGTTCAAATAAGTGGAGATGGAATCATCGTCGATATTCAAAATTAATTCAGATACAATTCTAAGAGATAAATGGAGGCCAAACACCAGACGATCAGATATACTTACATCAATGTGCTGGCCACTCCCCAACCTCCGCCAAGCAGACCACGCGAAGCATCCCGATTATTGCCATCCAGACCTTGTTGGTTTGCCACGCTACAAGTAGATCGCAAGGGTATTGATGGGAGCTGATAACTTACTTTGAAAGTCTTGGGGATTATCTTCGGCGAAACTTTCATTCGAGAGATTTTAGGCAGCTAACTTGCGAGGACTATGTCCGAAATACGAGCAGCTCAGGGATTTCGAACTGGCATGCATAAGCTTAAAATACAGGGAGCCGTTCTGGAACCACAATCGCCTGTAAACAGAGCAAGGATCTGCTCGCGCATGGCGCTATTATGGTATTGATATCGGTGGCCATACATCTTAGGGGGTAATCAAGATGCAGTTGATATTCGCCCCTCCTTCAATATATCGCTCATTTTTCGAGCGAATTAGTCGATGCAGGAATGTGTAGAACAAATCCCGTATTTAAGGCTACTCTCGGTGTCAATTTCCTATACTCTTTTGCTATAAACTTGCAATTGGCAAGCTTGGCGTTTAAAATAAGGATCCAAATCGACGTAATATCTTAAGGAAACAGGCCAGAGTCACCCTGCAATGCAATGGCACAGATACCAGGTGTGACTAAAAAGCGAAAACATGTCTGAAGAGCATATGGAAGGTAGCTAACCCCCACCCCTGATATCGAGAGGGGTTGCTATTCATGATCTCCCAACGTCAAGTCCCGAGTCCAGGGTAGAATCGGGATTGATCGCAAGCCCAATCATGGTTCCGGATTTCTGGTTTCTTTTGAAAGCGATATGAAGTGAGGACAATGATTTTTCGGCTAGCCCATGATACATATTATCGTATCCGGGATGCGGAGTAAACGGCGCGACCAATGATTCCACCGTAGCATCAAGTCGCTAGGCAGAAGCTCAGCGGTCAAATCGATCAAGCTTCGCATGCTGGTAGAACGACCTCTCTAACCTTTCTCTGTCGCAAGTCCAAGACATCGAAGCATTCAGTTGGCAGGGAATTGGGAGCGGGGTTAATACGAGTTCCAGCTGAACTAGTTTTATATCGATTAGTGATATTGCCTGCGACAGCCAATAGTTTTAGACAGCCGGTCCGATGTCAGCGTCCGACGAATGTGTTGTGTTTCCGAGAATAACACGGCGAAACCGCCATACAAAACACCACCTTCCTTTCTGTTTGTTCGAGTTAGCCACCGACCGCAAAAGGGGCGAAGGAGGGACGGCCGTGCCTCGGTCCAAGTCGGAGTCGCGTGAGCATTAGCAATTCAATACATTGTTTCTCTCCGTCCAAGACTTTCATATCAACCATATCAAACTTGTTTCTTGGACGCCTTTATCTGGCGTTTCGACCCAAGATGACCAAGACATCTTGGGGCCCATCTTGGGAGACATCGTACCCTCTTGGAATGGCAGCCTGGTGACCACAGAGGCGGTATTCCATGCTGGCCAAGCGAAGACGCCCTCCGATAAACCTTTTCGTGCCAGACGCCGGATGCGTTCTTGCTGCAAGTTGTGCAGCGAGCCCACCGTCGGCAGCCCCCGAGCCTGGCGACGATGCAACCACTTTAGCGTGCTGGCCGTTCATAACCGCTTATACGAAGGGAGGCCCTTTCGCACCCTTCGCAGACTTGCCACAGGTCTTCTGGAAGAACAATGTTCCTGCCGGTTCAGGATGGTTGACATCTGCGGTGTCACCACACCACCTTCCCGCTTAGGCACAGAGACATGCGACCCCCGCTCGTATATTGCACCATAGTCGCCCCTCGAAGGGCCAATTGCTCGGAGCTAAACCTTATCTCGAAGTGGGACCTGCCGCTTCGATCTCAGGCGCTCGCTCGGAGTAGGTGGGAAGGACCAGGTCCAGGCACAAGCTTCCCATTCTTGGCGCCGAATTCACACATTCTCTTTTCGAGGTTCGTGTTGCGATGATCGGGTCGTTTCTTCCCACCATTCCCTGGTTATCATGATCATGCTCTATCTGAATACGGTGGCAGGGGATGGATGGTCCTGACCGGCACATGGCGAAGATTCCAGCTTCTCGAATGGCATTTTAATTGTCGCTGCCAAGGTGGCAGCCTCCTTGGATGACTCTGGGCGCGATAAGTCGTGATAACCTCTGATACATAAAAGCAGAGACTGTCCATGAGGTCCGGTCGACTTCTCTTTCTCTGTTCGTCGCAAATCGTCCCGCCAAATCATCCATTGGAAAAGGAGGAAATCTATCATCATGGAGAAGAACGCTCAAGGACAGCAGTTCGACAATGTCGAGCTTGCTGCTGAACGAAACTCGATTCACCAGGTCGACGAGAAGAAGAATGTCAAGGACTACACCGTCGAGCTCGGATCCGAGAAGGGTTCTTCTGAGGAAATCGAGGTCCTCGATCCTTATAGCCCCTTCCCAATCGATCTTTCCCAGCCTGACGAGGGTAATATCCTCACGGTCCGTGCCATCGTCCTCGGTTGCGCACTCGGAGCGCTTGTCAACGCCTCTAACTTGTATCTCGGTAAGTTTTATGCTTCTTTTATGTACATCCAGGCTTAAAAATGGCGCTAACAGATAGCAGGTCTCAAAACTGGATGGCTTTTCGGCGCCAACCTTTTCGGCGCCTTGCTCGGTTTCGCCATCTTGAAGGCGTTGAGCAAGGCCCCACTCAAGATTCCTGGCTTGACTGATCACTTCGGTCCCATGGAGAACAACATCGTTCAGACTGCCGCTGCCGCCGCCGGTGGTATGGGCTTGATCTTCGTTTCCGGTATCCCAGCTCTTTACCATCTTGGTCTCATGAGCCCAAACCCAAAGGACGACTTTGGCAAGCTCATCGCTATCACCTTCTGTGCCTCTCTCTTCGGTATCTCGTTCAGTGTCCCACTCCGAAAGTTCTTCATCATCAGTGTTGCTAGGGAGCTCTCCTTGATCTTCCCAACTGCTACTGCTACTGCCGTCTCCATCCGTGCCATGCACGCCACCGGTGACGGATACGGCCAAGCTAAGAAGAAGATCAAGGCCTTGGGTGTCTCCTTCGCAGGTGCTTTCCTGCTCAGAGTTATCTCGCAGTACTGCATCGGTGTCCTCTGGGACTGGCACATTTTCTGGTGGATCTACTCCATCGCTAAGACCAGCAATGTCCCCGCCCGTGGTGTCGTTGGCGCCATCAGCTGGGGTTGGTTCATTGAGTTCACCCCAGCCTTCATTGGATCCGGTCTCCTCGTCGGATTGAACTCCGCTTTCTCCCTCTTTTTCGGTGGTGTTTTCGCTTGGGCCATTGTCGGACCTCTTCTGGTCAAGAATGGAGCTGCTTTCGGCAAGACTCCTAGTGGCACTGAGGTTGAGGGACTCCAGAACTACATGAGCATGACTGTCTCCAACCTTGATCATGTCTCCCCAAGATACTGGCTCCTGTGGCCCGGTGTCTTCGCCATGATTCTCGTCTCCATGGCCGAACTCGCTTTCAACTACAAAATCATCAGTGCTGGTTTCGTTGCCGGTTACAAGAGTGCCATTGGCGGAATTAACAAGCTTAGAAACCGTGGCCAACCAGCTGCCGAGAGCGATCAAGAAGACGACGATGATAAGGATATCTTCTCCGCGCAGGACCAAGTTCCAACCTGGATGTGGGGTGGTATGGTCGTCATCACAACAGTCCTCATCTGTGTCATCTTGGGTGTCATGTATGGTTTCCCAGTTGGTGTTTCCATTCTGTCCATCTTGTTCGCCTTCATCTTCGCCTTCTTGGCCATCCAGTGTACCGGTGCTTCCGATACCACCCCCGTCTCCACTGTCGCCAAGGCTTCTCAGTTGGCCACCGGTGGTGTCACCAAAGGCATGCACGTTTCCATCAAGACCGCTCAGACCATCAATTTGATGGCTGGTTGTGTCGCCGGTGCTGCTGCTTCCCAGTCCACTGACTTGATCAACGACTTCAAAGTTGGATATCTCCTCCGTACTCCTCCACGCAAGCAATGGGTAAGTTTCTTTCAATATAGATCCCCGATGATTAAAAATAGTCGCTAATCTAATAAAAACAAATAGTACGCCCAAATTATCGGTTCCATTGTTGCCATCTTCATGGCTCCATCCTTGTTCATCCTCTTCTCGACTGCCTACCCTTGTATCCTTGAACCAGGTGCCGAGAAGTGTGCTTTCGGTGCCCCATCGATCGCCGCGTGGCGTGCTGTTACCGAGGCCGTCACCTCTCCACAATTCCCAGTCCCCCGTGGCTCCGCCATCTTCTCCCTCGTCTATGGTATCATCTGCGTCCTCATTTCCTTGGCCCGCCACATTCTCCACGTCAAGGGCAAGGACAACATCGCCAACTGGCTCCCCAACACCATGGTCTTCTCCTTGGCCCTTACTCTCCCATACACTCAATACGGTACCGCCATGATCATTGGTGCTGGTATTGCCGCCAGCTGGCAGAAGGCCGCTCCAGAATCCTGGAACATGTACGGTACCTCCATCGCTTCCGGCTTGATCGCTGGTGAGGGTATCGGTGGTGTCATCAACGCTCTGTTCGAGGTCCTCAAGATCTCCGGTGGCTTCTACGGCTCCGGATTCGGATGCCCCGATGGTGCTTGTTAATTTTGATACGACTTTGTTTTTTGTACATAATATTTGCCTGTTTTCTCTGTTGTTGATGTGGTGTTGATGTTATATACCCATTTGGCCCAAATATTAAATATATTTTCTCAAACCTTCAAGTTATCTTTTCACTCGTGATAAAAAGTAAATTATGACACCGTTGTGGAAGCAATATGTAAGAATTGAATTTGCGAAGGACTTTGTTTGGCAACACAACCGCGGTCTGGTTACGAGATCTCGAGACTGGGGAAATCCCAAATTTTCGCCTTTTGTGCTGCGGCCTCCCGAATTAGCAACAGTGTAAGCAAATGTGGCTTGCAAACAGTCGGCTCTCCAATCACAACTAGGCACAAGTTTACGCACTTCCTAAACCCCCGATGATTGACACACCCGTGTATTGTAGCAGAATGCAGAATTTATTCGTGACATAATAATATTCGTATCCGAAAAGGAAAATACCAATGCATTTCTATAAATGGTCTTGCTGGAATTGGTTCCGTGCACAGCTACAGAACTGCGCACACCTAAACGAAATCGACGGTCTGCTGTAACTCTCTCAAATCTATCCACCATTTGGTGAGCAGAATTCTTGGTGGTGAGCAGAATTCTTGGTGGTGAAACGTAAACCGACAACTAAACCGTTTCATAGGTATGCTGGATACGAGCCAAGGGCGAAAAAGAGCTTCAAATAGTGGAAAGTTGGTGGTTATCAAACCACTTAGTAGGGCATACAGTGTAACGTTGACCCTCTCGCGAGCTGGTCCTGCGAAAACACAGAGCGAATTGATTTGGTTTACTCCGCCGATCAGGGCGACCCCACTAGGAAGGTTACTAAGAGCCAATGTGTACTGCGTGCTAACAAAAATTTGCAGCTAAGTGCACGGATGTAGGCTTATTCGGGGTGCGCCATGTTGCATGTTCATGCCAATAAGCTTATCTTTTCGCTGCATTCAACACTAAGCAGCTCTGTAAGCCAAAAAGCTTCAACAATTGACCCGGTCTCGAGGGCTCGGCAAGAATGGAAAGAATTGAACAAGTTCCGAATATAAGGTTTCGCTCTATTTTTCCTTTCACGTCACGAGTACTCTGTTCTTTCTGGTTCCTGAGTCGGAACCCTTTCCTGTCAAAGCACTGGCTTACGTGTCGAACACCATTTTTAATTTTCGTCGCTCCACTTTGCTACCAATTTCAGCGAAGCCAAGAGTTTTTCATCGTATCATAGGCATACGAACGAGCTTGTATAGTCATCGATAAAACGGAGCGATATAGCCCGACTGCATGAGGATGATTACCCGGTCGGAGTTGAAACAGCATGCAACACGGTACTGTCCGTTTGAAGGCGTAGTTAACTGCGCCGTATCTGAACGCAGCCGTTTGCGAAACGGTGAATGCGATGAGTTTCCTATTTTTCTATTCGATGAAATATCAAAATACCAACCTGTTATCGGGACGTTTGATACTCCTGTAAATCTTCTTCGGTCCTCAGCACCGCCACCAAATATGTACCCGGTACGCGTCCTGGGCACTCCTTGCAATTGCCATGATCGCCGTGCCGTCGCGGTAAGGTGCAACTGCCAGTCCCTGGGAACGTTTCCACCAAAAAAATATCCCGGTAATGACAAAACGTGTGCAAATAACTTACTACAAGTTCTTAATGCCTCGCGGGACTGTTCTGTGGTGCGTGGGCTCAATCGAACCAACTAAATTGCCACCACTGTGGCATAGTAGCGATGTAGCAGATGACGAACACCACACACTCCCCAACACCGTTGACCCACACGCATATGCACATCCCGAGGGGGGTTGTCAAATGCACATTATGATACCCTGCTTGTGATTTTGAGGCCATTGTTGTCTTAAATGTCGAATGGCATCCTAGGTATCCATTGATAAACTGCCTGGTTCCCCTCCGGAGAATATTTTTTTAAAACTTGGTGACACCTTCGTTAATCTTCATCTGAAATAATCGACTCCGACAATATCATATAATATCATCCCGAATCAGGCAGCCTCGGTAATATTTTATGTCGGAACCATAACGCAGAAACTACTCCTTCGCTGTCGACGATTACTCAATAGAACGACTTTCCGCTGTCTTACTGGCGTTTTATATTTCCTTTCTTCCGACAAGAATGCTGAAATCAGAGATCTCACCGATTGTCTGGGTTAATATAGCAATATGCCTTTCGGTAATATCGATTAATGTCACTTTTCTCTGGACCTTTATTTCGGACAGAAAGATCTCTATCCGAGACATGGAACTATCCAACCCTAATGCTACAGTAGGTGCCCCGATATGCCCAGATAAACCTTCCATTACCTTGTAAACCCAGGACCTACTTCTCACAGAATGGTGAACTACAGAACGCATACATTGCCCATTCAGCAGACTGGAGTCACAGGTATATGGCCGCTACTCAGTACGCAACTATCGAAGAAGAAGACAGACCCTTAGTACTCTACGCATATCACGAAACGGAGAATGCCCGACAGAATGCCCTCTTTTTCATCAAAAATGGCTTACACGCCCAGGCGGATTTCATCTTCATCATGAACGGCGAGACCTCTCTCGGCCTGTCCATCCCATCGGCACCCAATATTAAAATCATACAGCGAAACAACACCTGCTTCGATCTCGGCTCTCACGCTGAAGTTCTCAACAGTAATAACGGCGAGCTCGTCGAGAAATACAAGAGATTCATATTGATGAACGCATCTATTCGAGGACCGTTCCTGCCAACCTGGAGCAGAGAATGCTGGAGCGACGCATATCTGGGAAAAGTAACCGATACCAACAAGGTACGCACGCTCCCTGCGCATCAATGTTTCAGATGACGGGTAGTTGACGAAACTCCGCTAACATGATTAACTTTCGTGTTTCATAGCTTGTTGGGATGACTGTGAATTGTATTGAACCGCACCACATCCAATCCATGATTTTTGCCACCGACCGTATCGGAGTACGGATTCTCCTGCCTCTGATCTCGAGATGCTTCACGGATATCCTCGACGCCGTGAGTGTTGAAAAAGAAGCGACGAACGCTATTATCAATGCGGGATATAACGCCACCGCGATGATGTCGGCGTTTGCGGGATCGAAGAATTTCATTGAAACTTGCGACAATAACGATTTATTGTTCGACGGGGCGTATTTCGGCACGAGCGTCCATCCTTACGAGATGATTTTCCAGAAGGCGAATAGAAATATCGCGCCGAAACAGTTGGAGTTATTGACCGAGTGGCACGAGAATTCGGGGTATTCGAGTTGGGATGTTTGCTTCAAGGCGAAGAAGAGGAGGGATGCGGTTAGGAGAATGAAGAGTATAGGATTCAATGTTGAGGAAATATGAATGGTAAATATTGCTTCTTTCAGCTCCAAGTATCGGTCTTTCAGTTTGCGAAGCATATGATCTAACGTTTCCATCTCAAGGGTCAGATTTGGTATATAACTATAACGGAGGAACGAGAATTCGATACCGTTGTGCCAGTGGCACTGTATATATGTTACGATATTATTAACTAGGAGTTTCTTGATTAGCGAGTTATGATTTACTGTTTGCATTTATAAAAATAATTTTTCAGAATTGTTTGGGTAAAAATTGCAATAAAACCGTTGAAAATTAAGATTCATTGACATTTCATGACAGGATATTGTGCCAGAGCAACAGCCAGTTGTACCACCGCTAGACCAACAGCCACGGCAAACGTTACCTGTCACCACCTCAATGGAGCTAAAAATACTTGAGAATCGCTACTGCGAAAGATTCTGTATTTGTAGACATGCTGACCGATTTAGCTTTTGGATTGTTAAACGGCAACCTAACAACACGAATGCAAACAGTGCCACCCACAATGCATCCTCACGTCCTCTACAACTGACTTCGCCCAAGCAACTTGGGATGCAAACTCTTGTCAATGTTTGCGAGAGCTCTATGGTGAATGCTAGTCGTAAGAGCGGGTACCCGAAACTCCAACTGCGGCGACGAAATGAAGGTGGGAATAGTCCACAACACAGTCTTGGCGTGCCCACGATCGAGGGCAGTCTTCGCAAGACACAGCATCTCGCTTACAACACCGAACGCGTTCTCAACCCCTGCCTTCCAGCATTTGATATCCGATACTATATATAGCTACAAGCAACATCTCCAAGGGTTATTCGGCTCTAATCCGAACTACTCAAATTCATAATTCGGGAACGAAGATAATGCCTCCCGTTGCTGCGAATCGATCTCGGGGCTCCCGACGTCGACGACGTGGTTTCCGCGGGCGTAATCAGGACACACGCGCCCCAGCTCGCCCAGAACCAGTACCAGCTAGCGCTGCGGCACCTTCCTCGAGCCCACAGCCAGTTACTATTCGTTATCGGGGGGAGCCGCCGTACACAGATGAGGAGAGGGCATGGCTGCAGAGAACTTCAGGTGGAGAATTCGCCTTTCTACGGCAGTACGGGTTCAAAACATATGACCCAGCAGAGCAGGAGCATGGACGTCGATTGGCAAGATCTTTCATCGCAGATGAGGCCGCAGATCAACTTAGGTACTTTTATAATTGGGGTGTTGTTAAAATGACAGGAGAGGCTCGCTAATGATGTCGAACAGTGCGTTGCAAGAGGCGGGGCAACGTAGCGATGAAAGCAGCGCTGACAGCGATCAAAGGGCTCCTCCTTCGGACCCCTCTTCCGAAAGGTAAGAATATATATCCTGGTCTTCGATAATTTGTACACTTGTAACGGATCTTACAGGACTTAATTTGTTATGGTGATAATAAGAGCTAACGAGCTGTAGTTCGCGTGTTGATAATAAACGGAAGAAAACCGTGGAGACTCATGTGCTCCCCTCTGGAGAAGCCTACAATGTAGACTGGATCTTCTCCACCACGTCAAATGTTCACGCCGCAAAGCACAAGGAATGGTTCAAAACATATATACCGTTCGAAGCTACTTCGCCGGAAAATCTGAAGATAGTTGGTGCTGGTACCGTTGAGCTCCCTGTAGTCACTAACAAAGGCTGTGCAATCATAACTCTTCGTAATGTTGTGCACGCGCCCTCCGCAATTTGCAATATTGTCGGGATGGATTTGATGGAAGTGTTTGGAGGAGAACTTGGCGGCGGATCGGGGAAAGTATATCTTGACGAGAAGAGGGAAACATGGGCCTATATCGACGCTTCCGCGCTTTTTCGGTTGAGACTGGTGCATCAATCTGACACACAAACAAGCTTAGACCCGGACGCTTTTTACGCTGTTAGAGCCTCATTGCCAGCTGAAGAACGTTACAAGATGACTGAACGGATTATGGAGGAAGAAATTAGGAAATTAAAGTTAGCCGGATGGTGTACGTGAGCAACTACTCTACAAGATTCTTCTCTTGGAGCATTCTACGCTTCTCGTTGCGGCCCGTAGCATCAAGTCTGGTTACGAGACTGCCGTAGCATTCCCACCAAAATGTGAACAGATAATTTTGTGTTGTCTGGCCAGCGAGGCCACTGAACAGCGAGTAAGTCATATGGTGCCGACCAATCCTTGTCGAGGTACAAGACTGCATAAATGCGCTGTCCCGTCGAAATATTAAGGTTTATACCGGAATTGTTAGGACGGCAACAAATGAATTACTTTAAACCCCAGTCTTTTCTTCCTTGCAACGTCAACTAGTCCCCAACTCGGCGAACGCCGTGTCTACCCATCTGGTGAAAGGTAAACACATCTGCGGTGACGGGACTGTAGACATGTACCTAGCTAAACTGCAACGCAAAATCATTATATTCAGGACCAACACAGCCTGCAGGACCGGTCAGAATCCTGCGGGCCTGCGGATCCTGTGTTGTGTGTTGACAGGCCGTCCAATAGAATGCCGAGGTTAAGTCTTGTCCCACCAGGCCAGGCTTCCTTTGCTTGAGTCTTAAGTCTTAAGTCTTGTTTCCAGAAACGGCAAGGTCAGGCTCTTGGCACTTCAAACACACTTAAGCCACAGCCAGTTTGGCCTTTGTGTTGCGACAGGAGACCACACCCTCTCTCAACAAATCCGAATTTTATGTACATATATGGGCTGGCCGGCCAGCCGACCTGGGAGAGTCCGTTCTCGCTTTGAAAATATAAGGGAGCAGGATTTCCACTATATAGAGCATCTATCAAACAAATGAAAAATTCATGAGACAACTCTGATCTTCTTCCCTCACATACGGGTTCCTATATAGCTATTTGTGATACCCTGACGGATTGATGCATTGCTTGAGGAAGCAGAAAGTGGTTGCTGCGTTCGCGACAGACTCCGCTGGCTTTCTTATCCCCAATGATCGACAACCTTGGACTTCTGCTTCATATTATTCCCGTATTTAAAACCAACCGAGATTTCTTGATCGATCTTTCAACATGGATTTTCATACTTCTAACCTGAGCTATGAGACTAATGATGTGTTGTGGCAGTTTTTCGATTTTTTTTTCGATTTTTGTTGCACACACAGTCTTGTACCTAGGCAAAAAGTTGTGGTGCCGACCGAACTTATTGCAGTCCAAATGAACTATTTATTCGCGTTGGAGAAACAAATGACCCATCAAGTGGTTTTCTGTGCAGCTACATACGCCACAAGAACTTATGTCTTCTAATTACTTCAACAGCGAAGACCGGATGTTGACTGATTATACAGAATCGGGAAGTAAGTGCTCTTGTTTGATATTTGTCCAAAGATAAACCCACCGACATGACATTCCTGGCCCGTTATAAAGATTACGAATCCCCGATTTTTGGTCGGTCTCAGAACCCAGGATCGGCCTCCCCAGACAGAGATCCCGACCCCTCGAGCCATCCAGCCGATTTTTTGGTCTCTTCCGGACCTCCGGTTGAGGCCTTAGAATCATCACATTCTGCAAATAGTGCCAACCCCAATTCTATTGACCTTGGGTTTAGGGCCAGCAAGCATAGGCATAGTGGTCGGACGCACCGACACGATAAAGAGATAGAACGCCGAGATCATGATTGCGTTGCTGGCATTAGTACACCATTGTCTCCCTCATCGCCTCTTAGCCCTTCAGAAGGTTTCAGAAGGCTAGGGAACAATTCCCCGCCGTCCTCTTTGCCTGAAACACGGCGGAAATACCATGTCTGTTATATCTGTGACGCACCGTTCAACGCCCTCAAAGCTTATGGAACTCACATGTGGCATGATCATAATCTGAAAGAGTTCGAATGCCCGCAATGCGGGGCGAAATTTGCAAGAGATGATTATCTGAAGTCTCACTTAAAGGGGGGCAAGTGCCTGGGGCCGCTGCCAGTTGGTAAACGACAAGCATCAACGTCGCCTAAGTCGTCGATTGGCGCCGAAAGAGAGCGAAAACGAGCTGCACTGTTCAGATGCCACTGGACCGATCAAGGGCCCACGATAGGCTCCCAATCTTCCCTTCTTCCCGCCGACTCACCAAATCCGACGTCCTCTTTACCAATGCCTACTCCAGCCTCGACTATAGCACCTGGGCCTATTCCTGTGCCTTCATTGGAATCATTTTTCGAACCGCGCCCCAGGTCTGGAAATCAAGAAAGCATGGCTCTACCTATTGTATCGCAACCTGCACCCCAAAGCTTTCCTCTGTCACAATACGGAAGAAATCGTGGCCTACCACCAGTAGTGAGTAGGAACCGTGAGATGATTGCTCCGGCAGAATTCGCTAAATCAGAGCGAACTATTGAGCAACTAAGGATAACTGTTAAAGCACTTCAAACTAGCAATGATATGACCATTGCAGCCCTGAACGCCGAAAATGCGGACCTGAAAACCGAGAACGAAAGGTTAAAGGCAAATATCAGACGACTGGAGTATACTGTTCAACAATATCACCATTCTCGGTAGTAGAATGAGGATCTGCGACGCAAAAAATGGATCTATGCAAAGCGACTAATTTTATATCCCGAGTATCCTACAAAAGGATTTAGATCTATCCTAGGCGTGTAAGGGTAAGCTTATGAAGGCCGATGCAAGCGGGCTCACATATTGCTTAATAGCGAGCAACTAGACCCGAGGTTTTGGTTTAATAACCATAAAATCTATAAAAGACAGAAGCAATAGTAAAAAAGGAGCACTATCGTACTTACGAAACAGCCAAACGAAAAGCTAGCTACATATTTATCTTCTTTGTTAGCTAACCCAAGCTTCCCTGTTCTCCCTTTCGTTGCCAGGTTTATCCCCTCGGGACCGATTTAATACGCCCTTTGATGAAGATGTTCAGACTTTCATTTCAAGCTGAAATATTGTCGGTTGTAAGCGTATGCAGCTTTTACTCATAGTAACATAAGGCCCTAAAATCTCTGAACAATAAGCCAGCATGTATCTGATATTTCGCTTTTGCCTCCAGCCTAAGATGGCATCTGGTTTACGAGTCATAACTTTAATACCTTGTGGTTATTTGTATATACCAATATATCAGCCTCTACTCGGAAAGACTGCAGTATTGGTTTGAAGAGAAATCAGTATCACTTATAATTAACTAGAGAATCCGACGTAATTCGCAGAATTGGAAATAATTCCGGTCTAGAAATAGTTCAGGTTAAATTTGAGCGCCTCGGAAATTCTGGAGCCGCCTAGGTATGACCGTTGTATAGAGCCCCTTGAAAAGCTCTCTAGATCTTTCGTCTCTAGATGTTATGATCATTCGTCGTAATGATAGGCCCTCAGTATGATCAAATCTTTAAAGTTGATGACACAGTAAGATTATAAATTATATAATTTTCGGTCTGCAAATATTGTCTATGCTTATGAGCTCATGAGACACCCGCACGGATTTGACCCGATTCGTGTCCAAAGCATCGGACTATGCTCGAGCATGCATGCCGGAATCCGGTGCTTTGTGTTGACCCTCCCTGGTATGTGTGGCGGTGCTCCGTACCCGCATCATGTGAGTTTGGTTCAGGTCAATAAGATGTAAGGTTCAAGTACTAAGCTGTCTCGACATTGTAAAATAGCCAGTGGCTTGAATTCATCTCGGTCTTCCCCATCCTCACAGTATATACATCGAGATATACGTGGCAGGCCCTAAAAAAGCAATAATGGCAACACATCTTTGCATCAGGACCGGACCGGACGACAACGCAAAAACACAGCCCTGCAGGATTCTGAAATGCAGTATGCAGGAAGTAAACATGTACATGCATGGGGTTGGGTGGAAAGGAGGTTTTGCGCGGGATTGCAGTGGGTCACTTATGGAATAAAGTAGCTAGATAGTTATCACTAGAGCATTCCCTTCTTTATAGTCTCTTATCTTAAAATCTCACCTGGTCAAGCCTGCAGCGACTCCATAACATAGTCCTCCAAGTTTCCGGTATGGAAGATCTTAAGATAATATCTCCAAAGTCTGTTCAGAACTAATTGAGGGTTACAGACTTGAAGCTGAAGAATACTATGATATCCGGCCAGGCTAATGGACCCGAACTCGAATCAGGTATGATTGACGGTACGTCTTTTCCGAATTCCTATTTTTTTTCTGCCAAATATTTCATCTTGCGGGGTTTGAATACGTATTTTCTGCGGCTCTATAGTACTATAGTAGTTTATAGAGATTTGTTGGACTAACAACGTTGTTGAACTGACGGGTCAAAATTTCCTGACGATTAGATGTGCCTGCGCTGAGGGGGGAGGAAGTAAACGGTATGTTGCGTACCCTACGAAAAAGTGTATTTACGGCCTAGGAGAAGTATAATATTGACTTTATCACGTAATCAGAGTTAGGCTCTCCAGGTTTCGCCTTGAGCCCGGGTTCTAACAGTACTTCAAGCGATTTGAAAGGTTCGAATACATTTTTTGATTTGCTGGGGTTGTTCGACTCTGAGCTTGAATTTAAGCAATTCAATATCCAATTCAACAAATATATCAATAACGATATTGAAATGGAAGATGGGGCATATGAGGGTGCTCTAGAGGGATCTGGCGAACATGAAATGGCTGAACCATTTCATAGTCATCATGCGGACGCTACTCCGGATCCGTCAAATGGGCTAGGGTTAAAATCATCAAAGGTACTGAGCGCATATGAATGTGGGGCCTGCGGCGAAAAGTTTACAAATCGCAGAGTGTACGGATGTCACGTGTCCCAAGTGCACGGTGCAGGTGCATTTATTTGTGAGCGCTGCGGTGCTACGTTCACGAGGCCCGATAATTTGAAAACTCACCGAAGGACTTGCGAGAAGCGACGACCGTTACCAGGAAAAAAACGCGCGGCAGATGATCTGTCTGAGCCTCAGATAGTACCGAGCCGGGCGGAGAGGAAAAGGGTTAATATTCAAGATTTAAAAACTCCACCAGCATCCTTTCATACCAGTAGATCAACGGGAATACCGATAACACCGGCTGATTCTCCTGTACCAATATCTTCCGCTCTCGTTGTTAGCCCGATTTCACCGTGTGGGGCAATCCGCTCTAAGGGTTCCCTGGAAAATAAAAGTGCTCAATTATCAGGTGGTTCAGACGCAATGCACCAAACACAAAATATACCATATCTAGGAACTGGCTCTCCGAAACAGCAGCCTATGAACAACTGGGCAACACCAGCGTCTGGCAACGAGACTAGGCATGTGATGCAGTTTCTTAGCGATAGAGTCAACATTTTGGAAGCAGTACTCGGCGATATGAGAGAGAGTTGCTCCACAATTAAGAGAGAGAAAAAAGGATGGAAAAATCTATATCTGAACTTGGACAAAGAATTCCATGTCCTTCAGAATGAGAATTCGGATCTCAGAAGCCAGTTGATTCAGTTGAGAACCCAGGCGGCACCTGTTGACAAGTTGTATTGACTTGATATGCTGGCTTTTGCGACTACAATGATCCTTTTATACTGGGATTTTGTTTTACAATAAAGTGGGAACGACGAATATCATTTATTTTGCTGCTTCGACGGGTTTAGCTAGGGGTTTTTCTTCTTTCATATGTTATCTCATGGTAGATTATAGGAGGAGCTCTAGGCTTCGCAAGAGGGTACGCCTTTTTCCCGCAATTAAGTCTTCGGGTCTCTACTCTGATATAATAGAAGGAGTCGGTTGTGTTTCTCTGTTTTTGGTCCTGTATAACAGTACTCCATGTAATATTGTTCAATCTACTTTTATTTTTTTTTCATTATGGAGGCGATACTGCCATAGAAGAGGTCTTGTTTCAAGCAACCTTGCCGCTCAAACGATAATCCTACTGTAGGATGAATGAAACTTCATAGAAGGTGATTTGTATCTCTACGACTAGAGCTACCTTTTACTATACGTTGCTTTTGATGCTACGGATTACCATACCATCTATTATCGCTCTTAAGAAAAGAAGAAATAATGTGAAAGAACTTCGGTTTTATAATTCTTCCTCTTCTTCGAACATCTCTTCCTACGCCTCCAATTCGCCGTCTACGATCTCATGATCTCGTTTATCCTCAATTTTATGGCCCATTTCGCGAATCAAATTTTCAACCTCTCTCAGAAGACCTTCCTCAGTCATACGCTCAATCGGAATCCCGTCATTCATCAATCTTCTAAAAACCAATGCTATGTTTTCTTCTCTAGTTTCAATACTGTCGTGCTGCAGAGGGGGTTGCGAAAAGTATGAGTCAAGAATAACCCAAGCGACGGGACTTCTTTCCATGATGACGCTCTTATAATGAAGAACGACAAATCGGGGTATACCGAAATTCGGATCGGGTTTCTTGCTTTCAGATTGTTGAGATGGGCGAGGAGGTCCATATATAACAGAGATGGGCTCAGGAGGTATGAGTATATCGATATCCTCGTTTCCTGCTTCTTTCATATGTTGGATTGCGGTATTGGACATCCCAGGACGGATTCTCCTTCTTGGTTCTTGTGATGCAGGATCAAGTATCTCGATGCCTGAATTGAGAAAGCTTTGATTGTGATAGAGTCCTAATGATTGCTTGCTGCTGCTGGCTATCAACTCTTGCGCGCGATTCTGCTCTGCTATTTTCTCTCTCTGTGCCTTTGCATGGTTTCGAGCATTTCTATTGAATATCACTCTTACGTCCTTGAGCTTTTGACACTCTCTGTGGTCTTTCCATTGATTATATTTGTATTCTGCTTCCTGTCGTTGTTGCTCTTCTATCGAGTTCAAGATAGGAATGAGACCCCCGTCTGGTGGGAATATATTATGCGATTTTGGAATAGATCTTCTCTGCGACGTTATATTGTTCCAAGTTTTAGCCTTTTTCAAGCTCTCGTCAGTCCAGATCACCGTTCGTGGCTGCGAGGATTCCCCTTCGCCCATGTTTCTCTATAACTTGGGGTCGGTGGTAGTGTTGCCATCCTGCTCGTATGGGAATGTAAAGAGTGCGTTGTCGCCCGTGGCAAGTTGTTGAAAGGATGGAGCGTTGACAGACGCGGAATCGTCCAATTTAGCATCGGCTAAGAGGTTAGCTAAGTCGTCTTGTTCTTGTTGGCCTGGTTCCTGCTGGTCTGGTTCCTTTTGATCTGGTTCTTGTTGGTCTGGAGCTTGGTATAATTGAGGGTAGAGATCAGGGTCTGGTTGTTTCCCTTTAATTTCTTCCTTCCTCTCTTGTTCAGTCCTATCACTGGATTGTTTCTGGCTGTCTGGCTTTGGAGACCCTGAGGATTTCATATCTGGAGAACTAATGTTTCGTACTGCCGCATCTTTCTTAAGGTCCTCCGACTTCTCAACCTCCTCTGGTTTCTCTGCAGGGATTAGGTTTGTATGCGTTTCTGAATTTGTGGACTGGGTCTCTGCAGCAGTTTCTTCTTTCAATTCCTCCACATTCTCGCAGGCTACCTGAGTCTCAGAATCTCTCTGTTCGATCGCTTGCTTCCGTGCCATTGCTAACCAGCCATCATATACCGTTGGAGGAATAAATGGCGTGTAAACTGGTAGTGAAGGTCTTGTACTCGCGGTGACGAGACCTGCGCCTTGTAGATAAGGAACTAGAGGAGGAATAATGTTGTAAGGATAATGTTTAACGAGAAGGGGATTAGCAGGAGGGTGGTTAACGAGAAGTGGATTAGTAGGCCGGTGGTTAACATGAGGAAGGTTGATGTTAGGATGGTTAATGGGGATATGGTGGATAGGTATGTGACTTGTAGGGGGTGATTGACTGGGAATTGTATCGACAGGAACGGGGCTAACAGAGGTCGGGTTGACAGGAACAGATTCAACTGGAACAGGGCCGGCATGTGTAGGTTTGATATCACTAGGACCGGGCGGAGGCGTAGGGTCAACAGGATCCGACGTGGCTTCGGCGAGAATAGCGCTAACGTTTATGTCTGGCTCTGTAGCCTCGAGGAGCACCTCTGGTGGAGGTATGGTAGATTTTGTAGGAGATTTTGTTGTGCTCTCGGATTTCTTTTTTGCCGTTGTCTGCTGCTGCTGTTTTGGATCCTTTGATAAATCCCACGTGTGTTGTGTTTCAGCTTCAATAATAGGTGCTTTGAAGTCAAGTTGCGGAGTATTTTGGATTGTAAAGTTCGAAGATGGTAGCTTGTAATCTCTAGTTCGCTTTTCATTGGTCTCTGGTGAACTTTGGATTCCGTCTTCCATGTCGTACTCTAGATTAATATGCTTGCCCCATCTTCTTCGGGCAGCTTCTGCCAGCTCTTGATTTGTAGGATCTTTCTCGAGCGCTTCAGTATCTTCAGCAAGTCTTTGCATTAACGAGTTTTGGATAGCACTAGGTAAAGGTATTGATGGGCCGGGATGATTGAGGCGTGGGGCTATTTGTGACTGGGGTATATTCAATGGACCTAACGAAGGTGCTAGACGAGGAGGTGGTGGGCGATTGGCCAGCGTAGTAAGATCCACACCCTCGAGGCTGGCGGGGTTGACGAATCCTGGCGGGAATCTGAGCCCATTTCCATGCTCGGTACGTATAACCCGCGGCTTTTGAGGTTGAACCTTGGTGGCCAAAGAGCCACCGGATTTGTGTATGGATGGTGCTCCGGGAACTGAAGACATCTTTTCAGGCCCAGTCTCGAGTTCTTTTTTAGATTTCCTATTCTTTCGCTTCTGTTTGTCTGATTCCGATGCACTATTCGGTCTCGAAATCGTTGAAGACGAAGACGATTCCATTGCCGTCAACCAATCCAACCTCTCTTGCTCTGAAGGAATTCGGCAGCGCTGACTAGAAATTGGAATTAAATTCGCCGCTGTTCTGCCTTGCTTTTTAGCTTGCATAATGGTGGGTTCAAAGCTGGGAGCTTTGCGAGCACGTGCTTCAATAAGGTCATTCAGTGTCTCGGCTAGCGGTAGTGACTCCCCTGACTTCAAGACTGTGTGCTTGCCATTTTTTGGCGAAGGAATGTGGAGGAATTGATCAATTTCACGGTCCTGCTCTTGGTGCTTCTCCTGCCGTTTCTTTAACAATTCGATTTCTGTCGCAACTTGATGGCTTCGATTTCCCAGGATGTCAAGAGTGGGCTGGATATTGAAGTTTTCTTTCTTCAGCGCCTCCATGGCAGTCGCGATAGATTCCTCGACTCGTCCTTCCTTAAGCTCAGCTGCACTGCGGTTCAATAAAATTGCATTCTCAGCTCTTGCTTTATGGGCATGGATTCTGCGGGCATTTGGACCACTCGCGGTTGATGTCCCTGATGTTTCCCAGTCATCCTCCGAGTCTGTAGGTTTTGGGATTTCCATAGCTCGATTAGCAGCTTTAAAGGTTTGAACGCTTGAGTCTAATATCGTCTTGCTTCGATGGTGCGGACTAGGTTTCTCATCTTCATTTGAATATAGAATAAAGATCGAACCGTCGACATGGTTTTGTCGAACTACACTAGATCCGTTTGTTGCTAGCGAGCGAGAGTCGGAATGGGTGAACCAGGGCGCTTCCCTTCCACTTGGTATTTCGCCATTATTCGAGAGACGATATGCAGATATGGGCGGTCTTTGATGTGGTTCTATTGGGTTTTCAGCGATGGTAAGCTCATTATCTTGTATCTTCACCCAAGCTACTTGAAGGCTACGTAGCTGGTATTTTTCTGTGTGAGAGCAAAGTATAGAAACGACTTGGACTGAATTACCAATTAATTTCGATATCTTCAATATCTCCTTTGGCTTCTTTGGCTTCTTTGATCGCTTGAATATTATCAGCCTTAGGCCCTAGAGTAAAGCATACTGGAGCGGAATAGTAAGATAAAATACCTTTGGCTGGGGAATCATCTGAACAGAGGATGGTTGCTTCTGGTGGCGCCCACGGGGCTGTATCAACACGACTGGTTTCGTGGATACGACCGGCATAATTTCTGTATCCTAGTACAGAGAACAAGATTAGTACATTAATTGAAATTAATTCACCGCTCAACCATTTCAATATATTCATACTTTACTGGCAGCTTCCTGGCGCTCTGTAGTCTGAATAGCACTCGCACTAATAGTCGTAACCTCCTTTTCGACACCAACATGATGCTGCTTACTAGTGTCATTTTGGTATTTATCAGCCATGGCTTTAATCCCTTTGATTAATGCCAAGCTACCGGCGTGGAGTGCATTCGCATTAGTTTCCCTAATTTGATTATTGGAACGGGTGACAGAAAGTGTTTCTGGATGGTCATTTCCTTGGATTCGAGCCTCAAGGAGACGCAATCGATCAGCGGGCACTGCTTTCGATGTCTTTTCACTGCCAGAAGGTTTTGACGGACGCAGATCTAGTTGAATCGTTCGGATACGTTGGTTGCTGCCTATATCTCCGTCACATTTAATCCGGAATAGTTCTATACAGCCGCCATGGACAGCCCTAGATACTGTATTACCCATGCTCTCGCAACTTCCACAAGATGAAACTATGAGATCGGCAGCTTTTGCGGGGTCAATACGGAGGTGGAGGATTCTATCATCGTCCGCATCTTCAGCTGTATAAGTTTGGGGCGTGGCTTTGGTGCACAATTGCTGCTTGCGAGTGAATGCATCCATATGTCGGTTGTTAAATATTGTATTTGTGTTTAGAACTCTATAGTGATTCGGACTTCTAGGGCGGTGCAAATTGTTGCTGTTTTGTAATACTAAGGGTTGCATTGCATCTGCCTTTCCTTGAATGGAATAGCAGACTGTAGATATCTTTTCCCTTTGAAAGTCAGAAAGAACGAGAGAGACTTTATCCAGCCAGTTCGCCAGAGTGATAAGTAGCGAGATGTCGAAAGATAAGGAACCTAATGAAACTTGAAAGATCTTTCTAGAAGGGATATCAGCGCTCTAGAACTAGGACGGCAAGGCTGAGATGCAAACATAAAGTATCTTGAAGTAGAAATCGAGGATACATAGTGGCTGATATGGATAGACTGGATTGCTCACCGTGGGATGAGGACTGGCTTAATGAGATGAGGTCGTGTATAAGGTTTCACTAAGAAGGTGATGTGATAAGGTTGATGCAAGTTGGAAAGGGGTGCTAGGTACAAGACTGGGGGTGTTGGATGTGCTAAAATAGCTGCAACGCGGCCGTATCTTCCACGAGACTCGAGATATATGGGCCAACAACGATCTTATTATGAGAATGGTATCAACCTATCACAATCTAGACTATTCTGACCTTGAGTGGTCTCGTGAACAGCGAGTTCGTGTATTTAGTTTCTACAATTTTATATTTTCTTTAGATACTACATTGTAGGAGTAACGTACGACGGGTTTATCCGCGACTTTGTATCATTTACCCACAAGCTATTATATCGAGATTTACCCATCGTAAAGCAATTCGATATCGAAATCCTACCGCGTCAAGCTCCAGAACAGTCTGAGAAGTTCTGCGTACGTGTTTGAAGATACAATATACGTAAAGTATATATAAGCCCCGAATATTGCAATCCATCCTATCATTTGCTGCTGGTGTATATGGATGGCCCGAACAACCTCTGCAACTTGAACTGGATCGGCTTGTGCATTTCCGGCTCCCCCTTGAGTATGTGCTGCAATACTAGGTGGTAGCGACCAATGCCATCGTCCGCCGGCTGTGTTATTGATCATGTCTTGTCTTTCCTCGCCTTGGTTCTGCACCTCCCCGTCTAAATCCATCGCTTCAAGTCTCTCGGATAATGCAGCTTCTTCGAAATCTACGTAGGGTGCAACGCTGACCGATCTACCTGCCCAGTCGGTTTTAGTCAGCAAAGATTGGGGACCGAACAAAAACATTGTCTGTTCGAGTATTGCTGGTGGCGTTTTCTCGGTTTTGAAATTCGGGGGTCCATCTGGAGAGGTATATAGCTGGACATCAAATTTAGAGATATCTTCAGATGCGTGGTCATAGAATGCATAGGACTCATATTGATTGTAACTGAACCATATATCATCGCTGGTAAGGGATCTCTGAGCGTATTCTACGATTAGCTTTGGAACAGGATATGCGTCTGCCTCATTGAGGATCGAGTTCAATGCAGACGTAGTTTCAAGAGGATCGTGTCCGGTCCATATCGTTCTTGGGGCTTGTACTTCTGTGAATTCATCCCGGTATCTTAATAATCGCGCATGTGCTATCTGGTTCTCTGCAGAGGCACTATTTGGATCAAACCCAGAGCTCAGAAACCCATCTGTAAAATGGAGTTAGTCTCAACGGAGTCTGAATATTATAGGCAATTTTAATTGATCAGCATACCCACGAATACAATGCGACAGCCAGCCCAGTCTCCAATATGGTCTGGCCACAGAATCTTGGTAATACGATGCATTGACAGGTTTAGAAAATGCGAATTCATGCAGGCTAGCAGCAAACATGTCGCAGGATGGAGGAATTCAATGATCCTGAGCAGTATCGAGGGCGGAAGGCCAAGAATGTCTCTTCTTCGATTAGGTAGCCTACGATAGATGTAATTCGTATCGCGGGGCATATTGATGCTACGGAACATAATGTCAATTAAACTTATATCAGCGGACGTTACAAATAAGGAGCATCGTATCGCAGAGAAATATACGTACTCTTGTCTCTCGAATGATCGATACCCAGCTTGGAGCACTAACTCGGAGAATCCTTTTCGAATTGCCCACTGTTCGAGATACAAAGCATCGTTATTGTAGAGTGCGCCCCCAACGTCGAGAGGATATTTCAGAACCTAAGAGATCAGACTTCTGTTCAAAATGGAACCAAGTACAATCCGATGCTCCGCTCTGAAGAGCTTACCTGTCGCAGGTCTAGGTTGACAAACATATGGAATTCTTCATCGTCTCGTAAACTCGTCGGATTTTCCGAAGTCTCAGGAGGACTTGGTGAAGCCTTATCCGGCGGCGGCGTTCCCATATCCGTTGGATCATCTATGTTCATCGCTGACGACGTCGAGGCCATTGCTGGAGAATCTATTGGCCCTGGTTCGAACATTTTGAAGTTTGACCACTAGGTAGAATTAGAAGTTTACAGGCACACGTGTAAGTTTTTCAAAACGACATATCCAACAAACTCTTAATAGAACATGCGGCTTTTGATTTATGTGCTGAGGCTGCTGCGACCAGTATCAATGATTTTGTCGCGTATATTCATTCTTAGGAGGGCTTACAATTTAATTGCATGATTGGCCTCGTAGTCGTATCTTGAACCTTCAGATAATATCAGTCTTAGTTAATATTACGAAACCATTTTTCAATATTCTCTAGGGATTGGCTTCTATAGTACTAGTTATAGTTGAAGAAGATCGAACAAAGTAGTGCAATATTGCAATATGCCCGAACAATACCGAATATCAACACGAATAACGCGTTGACACCACATGGAAGTGTGTTATCACAATAATGCTACAGATAGGAAGTTTAGTTTAATTTATATTTGCACCAGTTCTTCATGCCTATAAAACTATATAAATAGACACGCCCGCACCTCAGAACCCAAGTGTCACCCGGCTCTGGTAGATATCTCGTTACCCGCTGCTCTGTTTAAACCTGTGTGTGGTATTTTTTGTGTTGTATCAACATTCGACCAAAACTCTTCGATCTTGTTATAAGCTAGCTTCGTAGGCAAAATGGAGAAATATTCGTCATAGGATACCTAGGCCACTAAAATGTCCGCCACATTCCAGCTGAGCCAGCAGCCTTCAAGAACACATACTCATAAGTCTGAAACTTCATGGCCTCCCCATAGCCACAACCTTTTGAGACCCCGCCGCAACAACATACCCTATTCAGATCGACCTAGACAAAGCCTCCACTATCTGTCGGGGCTCATCATACGATTTTTTCTAGCGACGAAAGAGTAGCGGCTATTCTTTCCGTTGGAAAGTCCTAGAGAGTTTAGTGGTTTTGCATTTTGGCGGGGTAAAGTTCCCACTGCTCGACTTGACTAGGCATCCAAGGACTCGAAGCTGTAAAAATTATGGGACGAAGATCTATCAATCCATTCCTCTAGGAGTTCGCTTCATAGAAGTCCTAATATCGGAGGGAGTTTGTCTTTTTATTTCGTCTTTCAATTGCTGAAGCTATGTAGCTATTAGCTCAATAATATCATCTAAAAGGTAACGAGAGGGTGGCATCTGGCTTGTGAGGCAATAGGTGGAGCAATTCCCACATTCTTCACGGACTGAATTTTTTTGTCAAACTCCAGATTCTACAATCGGTTGGAGCTCGTGTATAGCTTCTTAATTGTTTCACTTAAATCTCGCGTTCACAATAGCTCGTTTTTGGTCGGCGAGAAGAACTATATTTACGCGCCTAGTTTTGGAGTGACACGAATTGGGCCATGCTGTCTGAACCAACTAGCCTAGAGACAGCGCAAGATATGTGTGCGTGTGCCACAAAATATATTTTCCCAATGCACAAGTCGTTTGTAGAATTCAATTATCAGCTAACTTTCAAAATCCCAAAAATCGATATTCCATGTAGTTTGTTTCGAGATCGAGATCGTTAGCCCCGCAAGAAATATCTGAAGGCACCACCTAATTAATTTGTTGTCTGAATTTGTTAGCAATGGGATCACTAACAAATATGTTGTCTCGTAAGCCAGATGCCGTCCCTGAATTTGAGCGATAGAGGAGTATTTCAAAGGAATGGTTTAATAGGGTTGTAAATGTTATCTTAGCCCGACAATCAAAGCCTGGATCTAAAAAAAAAAGTAGATTGAACAAAACGGTATTGGAGATAAGGGTGGAATATTCGCTCCGCGCGTATACAAGTATCTGCTTGTAGTCTGGTAGCTAAATCGGAAAACGGTGTGATTTGAACTGGTTGAAGACCCCATGATGGATTTGGCCAGTAAACAACACAAAGCGCTAACAACTCTGGTTCGCAAAAGTTGGAGAATGGTTTTTCGAGATTGTGCGAAAGAAAGAAAGAGTCAACAGGAGAGTTATTTCATGTTCTATGGTCGTTGCCTTACCTTGCTCATTAATCATGCACTTCCATAATCGAATTCCTTTATGTAGGTTGCAACCGGATTTGAAACCTTTTATAGTAGACTAATAGCAGCACAATGCATTGAAGAGGAGAATTAACCAAACGAAAATAACTACCAAATGAAATCGCCCTCACTTTCCGGAATGCTGCCTGGACGTGTTGAGAAACCCGGGTGCCTAGTTGCTATATTGATGTTTTATACTTTAAATTGAGGTAATGAAGCCGTACCGAATTTTTAGGCACTTTGTTCATATTCATTTGTGGACTAAACTTTTGTGTGTAAAGGCGACCGTATCTTCCGTCAATCCTGTACCAAGACAAAATTGTGGTGCCGACCGAATCTCTCTTTGTGGGTATCTTGTTGCGTTGGGGGGGTTTTAATGACACAGGTGCGCTGAAGTGCAGCCGAGCTCGCTCGCTCGCCTAACAAATCCCCACACGGTCACAGTAGGCCAAAGGTAAAACACCTTCGGCCTCCTATCTGTCTATCAACAACTATCGGATTCTAGACATATTCCTATCACGACTGATAGTTTCGAATCCTGCAAAGATGATTGGGAGTTGAGTAAGCGCGTGCCCATGAATAGGGAATATATGAGCTCACTTCGAATATTCTAGTAGTGGATCTGGGTAAGAACAATATTTGGTAGAATCAGATGTCTCCTATGAAATACACCCAGCTTATCATCGTACCACTCGACGACTCAATTAGTGTAAACTTGCGCAGACCATGCAAGTATTAGCTAACCGAACGCAGGGTCGGCGTTAGTGATCATGTTAACTTTTGTTTCCTGAATTCGCGGCGTGGCTTTAGAGTAGAAATATATAATATTCACGCGTACGGTCAATGGCCGAAAGATTAATCGATTACGCAACCCTTATTCCTACTATTGCTACAAATATTTTAATTACTATAACGGAATGCTATCATAAAAATGTCATGTACTCCGGCATTTTGCATATGCATGATGCGGGTAGAGGCACCCGTAGAAACATTTAGATCTCGTTTCAAAAAGCCGAGCTTGTCTACCGATGTTGTCTACAGCGAGGATATACATCATGAGAAAATATTTTGTCCAAAGGGTAGTTCTAACAACAACTCAGCACCGCCACTGATGGGGCTTGCATTGATGGTGCGGCAAGGCACCACTATTTAATTGGCTAGAATGCGGTCATACCCCAAAATCTAGCCCCTTTCAGTAAGCAATCTAATCTCTTCCAAGATTAGCCTACCCCGCTAACACAAGACCATATTCTCAAACAAAAGTCCGCAGCCCGGATCGGTGAGTACAAAAGGACAAAAGCATAGGCAAAAAATCACTACCCAGGCTAGTTGACCCAAAACGCTGACTTGCTTTGGGAACCTCTATCCTGCCGTCAGCATGCGGTTCACACCAAGAAAAGATCGTGTATCATCTGTTACGTCCCCATTCGATTAGTTTATCGACGGTCAGGAGGAACATGTGTTTCGAGAAACACATCTCGCAGTACAAGCGTAACCGAACGGATTGGATTCAAGATTCGAAACATGAAAGTTCCCTACTAAGAATAGTCCCCGATATGGGCATCGGGCGATGGCAGAGCCACATTGAAGAGTACTTAGTGGGAGGGAATAATATATTTAAGATCTTACCAGCCGCTCTTAATGCCACTTTTCTTAGCCCCTCAGGTTCCTCATAGAATTCGAACTCGGCTTAGAAGTCTACTTATTTTCGGTTTCGAAGGCTACTGCACATCGACTGCTACCATCGCTTTAGAAAGCCCAACAACCTTTTAACACAAATACCTCCAAGATGTTCTACAGCTGTCAGCGACAGTTATCTACAAAGTCGAAGTCACCACTAAGGAATGTATTTCATGAAAATGTGGTCCATTCAAAAATTGTTTGCCTAGAGAAAGATCAGGTTAGTAGATATCACGGCTTCTTTCGAGTGTTGTAAATATTAACCCATTTATTCTACAGGCTCTACTATGGCCTCAATACTCTGTTCAAACAACCACAACAACACCTCAGCGACGAGTAGTCGAAGAACTCGTACAGTATCTTCTCAACCCAGAAGATAGCGCAGTCCTTGTCGAGCCCGTCCCAACCCGAAGACAGAACGAGGATGCTCCATACAAGGCGGGTCTTACGACAATGCCAACCGAGATCCACTTCATGATCTCAGAGTACCTTAGCGACTACGATGCTCTCTGCTTGTCTCTTACAAACAGAGCATTGTTTAATAAGTCCGTTGATAGAATGCAGAGACTGGTCTGCAAGCCAGACACCATTGGATGTTGGGCTGGCAAGGCCTTAGTCCGATCGAATCCAAATAACCCCACTCCTGCTGCCACTGCGGTCGAGGCTCAATACCTCGATAAAGCGACCGACGCGACATTTGTCGCACCTGCACTCCGATCTAACGAGACTCTTTATCTTGCCTCCTTCCCTGACAAGCGTCTCGTCCTTCACGGAATTGCACACGACCTGTACATCCCACAGGTCATTCGCCGCTTCGTCTCCGCTGTCCTCCGCGACAAGGAGTACGAAAACCTCTTCAAAGTTAGAGAGGAATATGTGTTGAGGAACTTGGACCGAAAGGAGTATGTCAGGTTTGATACTAGCAAGATTCAGAGTACCGTCGTCAGCACTGGTGACTTTCAAGATGCTAGAGCTTCTGGCCCCGCTGAGATTCTCCACGACGCGGAGATCCTCATGGACGCGATCGCCTGCTCAGCTGAGGATACTTTCTCACCTGAAAGGTTTGAAAAAGGTAGCTGGGCTGGGTGCCGATTGGACATCGTCTTGAAGAAGAGAGTAGAGACCGAACAAGGTTGGAAGGAGGGAAAGAAGTCTGCTGTTACTAGGGCATATATTAAGCCCGAGGATATCCGCGGAAGACTCGCTCAGGCTGGTACCTTTAAAGAAAGAAACTGTAGTCTCAAGAGAGACAAGTCGGTCGGCAGAAAGAATAGGATGTACTCCTTCCTTGGCAAGGAGAAGTTCGTGTTACCAGCGCAGCCTAGACTGTCCGCTGAAGGAAGAATAATTTGGGCTTCATAGTTTCCAGCATTGCATTGTTTGGCGTTCAAGGATTGTTTTAATATTTACGGGAATGGAACGGCGCTTTCGGTTTATAAAATTTGGTCTACGGAAAAATCATCACGTTGTATATATGGGACGGGTCTTCATTCGCTTCGGAACGAAGCTGTATTGGAATATTAAACAACATTAATTTTGAAGAACAAAACGTATCCGCGCATTCATACTAATATTTAAGTCCAGAGTACCTCCAGAGCTTGAGCGGAATCTAAGCATAACATTTTAACATTACCATCTTCTGTCTCGAAGTGGCCAAAACAAAAGAGCCGATAAGAGCAATGTCCTTCATTAGTCGACCTACTAGAAGCTGAGAGCTCCGGAAGTCCAATAAAATTGAATATGCGTTAAGAGATATAGGCGAAACTTTCGAAAATTGGTGAATTTAAATTCCGAGTCCCTCATCCGTCACCGTAGTTGATCTTTTCTAGTGTGATCAATGCCAGCACCTTGGATGTGAGCGAAATCAAACTAACGCACTTTCGATTCTCACCTCAATAGCCGAAGTCACCAGGGCGAGCCCCTCGTGGAGGACGACGGAGACGACCGCTTCGAAGCTCTTCCTCTGTATATCTATACCCGACGATGGGGACGTACTCCCCCGTATCTTCTTCGCGATGCCATGCCATAGTACCTGGTTGAGGGGGGTGATGGTTGTCGATGAGGAACCCTCCGCGACTATTATAGTGGCCATGAACGTTACCACCTCGGGCGTGAGAGCGGCTGGTTGGGTAAGTACTCCCAGATTGACTGCTGGTGTCGGACATATCCAACTCTTCTTGGCGAGCCGGAGTTCGGTAGTTGCGAGTGACTTGTTGATCTTGTGGGTAGTATTCTTCGTCACTATCTGATCCCGATTGATAGCTCATACTGTGACGGGATGGTGGATTTTGTTCGCGATGAGGAGGTCTATAGTTGTATGCATCTTGGTGATTGCGGCGATAATACTGAATCTCACCATCTTGACGACTGGAAGGTGGAATGCCTGACTCGCGAGCGCCACGAGCCATATCATACTCCCGTTCGTCAGTCGAAGAAAGGTCGCTACGGTCTGTGCCAGCACATCGTTCTGGGCCACTCTCGATCATGCGATAATCCTCGAATGGAGGGTCTTGGTGCATGGAAATACGGCGATGACCACCACGCGGGCGGTTTCCTGAGGAGAAGCGATCCATTGCCATTATGATCGACGATTGGATAATTCTTAAATTGCTTTCGAAAAAGAGAGACGTTGATATTGAGGAAAGACAGCTTTGAAGTAGATACGTTGCTGACAGCAAAGAGGTTGAAGATTTGGGTGAGTGGAGATATTCAGGTTCAAGAGAGAGCCGGCTGCCTCCTCCAATTTATATATTAAAACTTGACTCACTATAGAAACGTATTACTTGGGCTGGATCACAACATCCCATACTTTAAATCTTGACAGCCTTAATAGTTTCGCTGGAAATGATTGGAGTAATAATCTTTTATAACGGAGACCTGTCTTATCGTACCGAATTGATTTGGATGGAATATATTTTATTTAACAATAATTGATTATATACTTTTCATAGGGTGGGACAGCAACCTATATTACAAAATTTACCAGTACCAATATCAAATCGGGCTTTATTCATAATTATTTTTTCCCTTAGTTGGCTAGATGAAGCTTTCCCTCTGCGTCATAAACCAACTCTCTGACTTTGACGCACCTCAGGTGATTCTTGCCGGATAAGCTCGAATCGTGATGGAAGAGGTACCATTTACCGTGAACTTCGGCAATAGAGTGGTGGGTAGTCCATCCCTTTACTGGCTCCAATATCCTTCCAGCATAGGTAAATGGACCTAGTGGACTGTCTCCAATTGCATAGCAAAGGTAGTGTGTATCGCCCGTCGAATACGAGAAGTAATATTTCCCGTTATATTTGTGCACCCACGCAGCTTCGAAGAATCGTCGGTCGTGATCATCGGCGATTAGAAGCTTCCCTTCGTCATCGACTATCGATACTTGCTGGACCTCCCCGTCGAATGTGTGCATGTCCTCGGTCAGCTTTGCGACACGGGGGAGAATCGCTGGGCCGGTGCCCTTTGGCTCCATGGATGTGTAGTCTTCTGCTTTGAACTCTCCAGTTTGCCAGCATTGCAACTGACCGCCCCAGATTCCACCGAAATAAAGGTATGCTTGGCCGTCATCATCAACGAGACATGCTGGATCGATGCTGTAACTTCCCGGGATCGGCTCCGGGTCTGGGGTGAATGGACCTTCGGGCTTGTCACCTACGGCGACACCAACTCTGAATGTACCTTCCTTATCTCGGGCTGGGAAGTACAGGTAATATTTCCCATTTTTCTCAGCTGCGTCTGGCGCCCACAGTTGTTTGGATACCCATGGGATATCCTCCTGCTTTAGGACGACGCCGTGGTCGATGACCTCGCTTCCGATTGTGTCCATAGAAAAGACGTGATAATCGACCATATCGTATTGGTCGCCATTGTCGTTGTCTTGGATATCGGTCTCGCGATCATGAGAAGGATATATGTAGACGCGATTATTGAACACATGGGCCGAGGGGTCGGCTGTATAGATGTGGGTAACGAGAGGGTTGATATCTGACGAGGCGGCCATTGTGAAATATACTGGTGATATATATGCAATATAATTAGAAGATCTTTCAATATGTAGTATCGGGCCGTTGAATTCTGACAATAATTTCGAATTTCTTGCAGGCGGTGAGGTCAACTTAAATAGCCCCGCGGGCGCATCACGTCGGAATTTCGAGCATTGCTCTAGCTCATCCCACCGCCCCGCAAATCGGCACTTCGGATAATTCCAGGTGCTCGGTCAATACACCTGACGTCTCCCGTTTAGCCTTCAATTTACCCGGCCACGAGTCAGGGCTAATCCCTGCCGGTTAAATTCCCAAGTTACCCGATTGAGCTATCAAGAGGTAATGGTCACAAATCGTCTACAACGAAACAGTGCATGTAGCTAGCTCGACTATCCGTAGTTCTTCCGGATCTCGAGCACCTTTGTAATGCCAAATTTAGCCAAATTCTTGTATTTCTTGTCTTCCTTAAATCTTCTCATGCTAGCCTACGCTACAAGTTACTTCACTTTTTACTCAACTGCGTGTTGAAAATACAACGTCCAACACTTAGAGCAGGAGTATTGAGAAAGGACATTTCCGTGGGTTTCGATGGCGATTCTAAATATACCCACTGGATAGAATCAATAAAACAAGCGAGTCGTCTACCTCGGAGATTTGTTCGTTTATTGATGCAATATCATAGTTGAGACTACGGTCACCAACCCACAAATAGATTCTCACGGCTTCCCCACCAAACTATCGAGATTGGATTACCTTGAAACACCTCTACAACTGGCGCAAAACCCAGGATGAAAAACGCGTTGGCTCGAGTTCGGATATGACTTACTATACCTTTGATCACTACTGACGTTACTCTGACGCCAGGGGTGTTACCGTCGTAACTGTTCACCAGTCTGTTGTACCAGCATATGTGTGCTAAGCCTGGGAACCCATTAGAGACAAGTTGCTCCTCAATGTTGTTTGTCGAGCCGGGTCCCTCAAAATGCGCCCTGGAGGCAAAGTCGATGAGGGGGACGCCTGCGTTCTCGGTAAATAAAGAGCCACCCGGTAGTCGAAGTATTGTTAATTTCCACAAATTCCGCTCCAATTTGAACTCCTCGAGCTATACAGAGGAGAGCGAAAAGGTCAGTGTTGCTAATTAAAACAAAATAGAAGATTTAGCTTAGATATTAAGTGTCTTACGCTTATGTTCCATGCCTCCGCGGTTACGAAATCAAGTTCACGGAGCTGTGGCCAGACTCTGCAAACCTCTTCAAGAGTTATATCATCGCCAAGCGAGCACTCGCTGTAATACTTGAGTACTTCTAGAGTTTCAGAGCTAAATTCATCTAAGTGAGCTTTCTGCATTCCCTTCTGTATAGACACTTGATTAGCGGCTGCCCCAGCTATAGCTAGATCTTCAGGCGCGATCCTAAACGGATGATGTTTCAACCGAGATGGGATGTCGTATTGTGCTAGCCTTTGTATAATGCATTTGACTTCCAATCGTTTCAGTGTCTGCAGCTGCGGTTCCACTACTGCAAGAGTAAACGTGTCGATCCGTGTAAGACCCATAGCCCAGGGTCCAAATTCCAACGAGATTGCCTTGAGGCCCGGTTGGGTCTTTACCTTGGCCGCTGCCCAGTCTGGATCTGCAACAGTGGATAGTCGATGGAGGCCAGTATTTGACTGGACCCCAACGCGAATCTCAATTCGCCGTATCGTTTCTATCGCTGGTAGTAGCCGAAAAAAACGGAAAAGGGCGCGTGCGGCACGTATATTTCTCACACCCTCAATTTTTAGCACTCGCAAGTCTGGAAGATTGGTAAGCAAAGAGACAGTAGTACCGACATTGGTCGGCCCATGCATGGCCACGGCAAGGTCAGCATGCCACGTTACTTCTCTGTTCAAAAGTGAATATGTTAGCCTGGGCGGAGTTTATCTAATCCCAGATGTGAGCTATCGTTTTATAAGACCAGCATACCTCACTCGCGTCTGAAATGCACGATTCGTAAGTAGAAACGCAATATTTGCGGAGGTTAAATCGACTCTCTTCCAAGATAACCCTTTCGAGAGGTTATGGGCCCAACTTGATACTAGAGCGAATGCTTTAAGATCTGGAGCTTCAAGCTCTTCGAGGATGTCGAGAACGATCTCGGCTGGTAGAGATCCTAATACTGTACTTTCTCTTGGAACAAGATCTCTGACTATGTTACTAGGAAATGGCTGTCCCGTCGCCACTCTTCTTCGTTTGGCCCCATCCGAATCCATTCCTGCTTTCAAAATTATCAACCAGCTCCTACGGGAAACTGGATATGCTTATATGATGAAATATCTCGGAGATTCTAGTATTCAGTATATAGGGATGAACGCGCTATTTCATTCTCAGTTTGGAGGATCATAAATGGCGTCAAGAGCAGTACTATGGGATCGAAGATATCACAGGTGCCACGATTTAAGCATGCAAACTCTCTGTTATACGGCGATTTTCAATACAAGTTTTACTGGAGTGGGTGGCAATCATATGATTGGAATAGGCAAAATGCTTCGAGTTAAGGGCGATATATCTAATAAGGCAGCCATGATAACCCGAAACATTATTAAGAGATTTAGAACTGGAGCAAAGTATTTGCCCATTTAACAGGCAGGACCATGGAGAAGTATTTCCGAAATATACACCCAGAGATCGTTTCAGGATATCTGTTACTAAAATACGTGCTAGCAACTTCCGTCTACTTGTGTGAAAGGTCACACAGACTTTTCGTCAAATAGAAATTTGGACAGTATTGGGACCCATCGCCTGAGCCGTCGATGCGTCAGATTTCCACCAGGCCGCCTGCGCAGCTGTGACAACGAAGAAGTTGTTCAGCTAGTCCCAATGTTGCAAAAAAAGCGTTGCCAAACCGGCAAGACTGGTTACACAAATCAGATCAGGGATCTGCTCATATGCTCATGCATCTACCCCTCCCGCCAGGAGGGACTAGATTTCTCCAATTGGTGGAGAAACTATGCAAAAAAGTGAGCAGCAAATCTCTTCATTCAATGGTATTACTGGGGTCTTCTGGAATTAGAACAGTATATGATTAATGATTGTTACGTTACATTCAGAAGATGTTTTAAATAGGCGCAGACAAATTGATCACTGGATTTGCAATATGGCCCTATAACAAAGGACAATAAAATAAGCAAACTCTAACACTAGAACCTAGAATAATATAAAGAAATCACTAAGAAACAGACATAACATAATACTAGCGACGTCTAGACAGTTCCGAGTATCCAAGGATGAAGTAAACTAACTCGCATTTTAGCTAACGGGACAAAGCAGAATTAGAGCAGAATACCAAACGCCAGACCAAGAGCAACCAAAAGGCCAAAAAATGGATTATTATAACCACTGCTACTTCCAGCGTTACGAGAAGTAGTACTGGCCGGCTGGTTATTATCAGTAGGAGTCGCATCGGCAGGTAGACTCTTGATGCCAGAAGCTTCAAGAGACCCTGTAACGACAGTGTAATCTGTAGATTTTGCGCTCTTTCTTGCAGAGCTGGCGCTAGTCGGTCCAGAAGTGTCCATTACGATACTTTCGGATTGCGACCGTTCGCGGCTGCTGGTGGCAGTGGGCTCTGATCTGGTAAGAACAAGGCTGTTTGCGGGCGGAGTAATTGCGCCAATCTGGCCAGTTGGTCGCAGGATCGGGAATGAGGTTTTGGTAACGCGGGACTCGGTGAGAGCAGGGTCGAAGCCAGTGCAAGCGGCGCCGCCGTCAGCGCGGGTGACGCAGTTTGGTGTTTCAGATGGGCTGATACAGTGATAGTGTGTTAGCATAGTTACTCTCGGCTACTGGAAGGCATATTATAAAGGATTTACCATGAAACAGCATTACGCTGTGTAGGTTGTCCGAAATTTACACATCTTGTTGCCCTTGGCCCACAATCTCCGCCCCTTTCCCCCGAAGTTAGCCATTAGTATTGCTACCGTGGATATAAAGTCTAGGCTGGATTGAAATTCATAATTACCGAGGGCAGCATCTAAGTGCAGTGCTTGTTTCGTTGTCGAAAACGCACTCATCTCCGGCTGGGCATCCGTCAACTATATCAAGTTAGTAACCAAGTTCGACTTCGTGATTCGCAAAGTATAATAGAACTAGGCCTTACCAAACACGCCTCGTCGAAAACAACACACCGGTGCGCAGGATACACTATCGGCTGTGAGCTCGCAGATTATGTCGTCTGGATTCCCCGTGATATCGATGCACGTGGAACCAAGAGTCATTTGATCCCCCGAGGCTTGCCTTTTGGTGAGATCGATTTTTTTAACATGACTTTGAGGGGGGTCGGCAAATGGGCCTCCCTCGTTCGCTCCAAGCGCAGACGAGGCGAACAAGAGGAAAGATATTTGTTTGGCCGTTAGAACCAGCATCTTGAGCCTAATAATTGATAACTATGTCGTTTGTATGTACCGTATTGAGTATAATTCACCTGTAAGGATCTCCAAGTTTTGGGGGATTGAAGTGTAGAATTTGTTTAGGGCCGTGGCTGAGGACGCCGAAAGTATCTCGCGAGTCCTGTAGAATAATATATATTCTCTTCGTAGACCAGCTGTCAATCTTTTGCCTGTTGAAAGTGTGATAAAACTTGCCCCGCCCCCAACTGTAGTGTCTTTGCGTTTCAAGAGGACTCAATGTTGGTGGAACGACGCATCAATGATCTGATGATTTCTAAGGTAAACCAGTAGCCAAGTGCAACATTCTGCCCCAGCATAAATCGTTTCAAACAAGCAAATTCCTCTAGCCCAAAACTTTAATATTTAAGAAATCTCCCCATTGGTGATTCTATGTTTAGAGAGAATGGTATGCCAAGCTTCGATGATTTGCTGTTGTACCTGTCTCATCATGTTGGACGTTGGTAATGCTAACCAATTGGGAACAGGGGAATGGAACAAAATCCAACATTGAGTCGAGAGGATTCCCGTTAGCACCGACGCTACCCCCGCAACTCAGCAAATGTTCATATCTCAAGCTTGAGTGGTGGCGGCTAAATTCCTCGGCAGGGTTGGTTAAGAAAGCTTAGGAAGGCACAGGGCAGAGTTTTGTGGCTCCATCTCTTTGGATCGATATTATGATGTAGGCTATTCTAATACATGTTCATTAATAGAGGGCAATACAGGAGAGTTTGAAGGATTAGACTCATCTATCGAGCAATTCGTACGAGCAAAAGTAGGTAAACTTAAAAAATACTTGGCCGTCTACTTATAATTAACTCGCGAAAACGAGAATAAGTGTTTTGACCGGTCTGAGTTTTAATCGATATGACGAATAGGATAAGTGTAACTGCCAAATTGAGCTTATTCCATTATATGGCCCAAACGAAATATACTAGCCCAAACGAAATATATAAATCGATGGGTTCTAGTTCGCCCTGGGTATTAAGCAAAAGACTTCGTAATTCATATTAGTGTTGTTTTATAACAAATTAAAGTACCATAATGTCCAATTAAACACTCTAAGACGATTTATAAATAGGAAAACAAAGACCATCAAGCCCAGTTCCACTATACTTTCGCCATTATTTTCAGCTTGTTCGACAACGTTCATGTCGCTTAGCGAAAGCTCGGCTTCCCAACTTTGGAATCTGCGGCCCCGCAAACACCGGAATTTCCCGATGCAGGTTATAAAATTTATACTCAGTGGAGTGTCCACATTATAACGGTCGTTGATAATTAAATCGCTTAAACATGGGACGAGACGCCTAACTTTATCTGATAACACTCCGGCGCCGGAGCCACCAGCTTCTAGATATCAGGGTTGTGAGTCAAACGCAGCCAAAATAGACCTGCCTGATGTCTATTTTGCCTTACGTAAACTGGGTGGATCGTATTGGCGCGAGATCCGAGAGATATACTCAGATCTCTAACAAAGGATTCAGTGCCTTCGATTATATATAGTGCCAAGGACATCTCAGCCGCACATGAATGAACTCGAACTCGCACATTGGCCGTCGGAACTTATATCGATTGGTCACTGAAAACCGAGAAACCAGCTCACTCAAAATTCACTTTAGGTGTTTTAATCGCCCCAACCTTTTCTCTGGCAGACCTGCTTCGCACGCCCCCGCCTGGTCTACAAGACAAACTTCAACCGCTTCCAGACATTTTATACCAAAAGTCCACCCATTTCTACGAGTCCTGTCATCAATAAATAATTATTTCTGATTATTAGTACAACGATCTTATATTGAGAGTATATACATGCTATTCCTTTATCTATCTCCAGTCGCGAGTTATAATTTCGGCAGCCGTTTCCGCAACACCATAAACCGCCGTTTGGATATGGGCACCAATTTGAACTGGGAAAATGCTGGCATCCACGACTCTCAAGTTCTCTGTCTTGTAGACTTTGAGTTTCGGATCAACGACTCCTCCGTCTTTAAGTGGTAGCATCACGCAGGTTCCTACCGGGTGGTAAATGCTTAGTGTTGAATTCTTCGCGAATTGGATCCAGTCCGCGTCAGTCTGAACCAATGCCTGCCCAGGCTCATATTCGTCGACCCAAGCATCCCTGAGTGGACTTGTTGAGGCTATCTTCCGAAGGTACTTTGCAATGTTCGTCATAGCGAAGAGATCGTATTCTTCGCTGAGATAGTTCGGGTTAATTACGGGCTTTGCAAACACGTCTGTCGTATTAATATGTACGTTGCCTCGGCTGAAAGGATGCATCAAAGCGCCTATCAATGCGAAAAAATTCTGGCCGTACAAGGGTGAGCCAACTGCGGGGTACCCTTTGAGACCATTATATCCATCTGAGAATATAACCTCAACCTCTGGGACCTTATTGCGGAGGTAAGGATCCGTAAGATATGATAACTTCTTTTTATCACCCACAGACCCAGATTTCGCTACTGCTAGCTTCGCGAGCTCCACGGCCCGTTTAGATGTCTCTTTTGAGACCATATCCCATGTTGCAAATGCGAAGCCCGATCCAGTGTAGTCGTATTGCGAAGTTTTATTGGCATTGTAGAGCGCCATCTGTTCTTGTACATATGTTGTGTTGTATTTCAGTTCATCCGCACCAGTGTATTCTGGTTTCAATTGGAAAGAGAGTTGAATACGGGTGTGATCTTGTAGGTTTTCGCCGACGCCTGGGAGGTTCACCAAGGTCTCAATACCTGCAGAAGATAGAATAGACGAGCTTCCTATTCCCGACCTCTCAAGGATAATCGGTGAAGCCAATGAGCCTGCGGACAGAATCACTTCTTTGGAAGCGTAGAAGATCTTCCCGCCCGCGACTTCGACGCCGGTGGCTTTGATATTTTTAGAAAATGGTTTTCGGCCGAATACAACCCTCCGAGCTTCGGTTTCAGTTAAAATTTTGAGATTTGACCCCGCCAATGGAATATAAGAAGGACTATAAGATCTTGTATAATTCGTGTATCGAATATTGGTTGCATGAAGCATACATCCGAGTAGATTTCCGTTCAGATACTCCTGATTCCGTGGGATTCCAAGCGATTGCATAGTTGGTAAGAAACCAGATTGTTGCGGTGGTACGAATCGATTGCCTAGAAACTGGATTGGACCGCTCTTTCCCACGCCAGTGGTTAATCCAAAAGACGGACCGGAAGGGTGGTAAGTCTCGGCCTTCCGCATATTGTTACTCATTGTTCTCCAGTTCCACCCAGGATTTCCAACCTGTTCCCAAGCGTCATATTCAGGGCTGCTAGCTCGGTCCCATGTCAGAAGGTTTAGCGCGGAGCTGCCGCCCAACACTTTCCCTCGGGGCTGTGTGAATCTTCGATTTGCGGCATTTGGTTGCAAGATGGTTGTGAAATTCCAGTCATATACTGTACCGAGGGTGCTTCCTTTAAGACCTGGGATGTTTATACGGGGCTCGTTGGGGGCCGCTGGGCCGGCTTCTATGACTAGAATGCAGTCATTGGGTAGATTCTGGCTAAGGCGTGTCGCAAGCGCTAGGCCTGCAGTGCCGCCACCGATTATAACCTTGATTTCTCTTGTTAGCTGTCCGTTTCCAGAATTAATAGTCTCCGGTGTCAGGTTCTTACAAAATCGAAATGGTCGCTATTTTGTTGGCAATTGCGCGGACCATTGCCGTATGTCGGCGTGGATGCTGCGTGCCCGAAAAATATAGGAAGCGAGAGCAGCAAACTACCGGCTCCGCGCATGGTTAATTTATAAACAAAAATCCGGCGGGTCAAGAAATTGACGAAACGGGGTATAGGCAACTCGCAAATTGGTAGCTATAAGTTGTCTCGTAGCGCGACCCTCCGCACTTGCGTTGCATACAATTTAGAGACTCAGGCGCAACCCATTCAAAATTCATTCTCCAGCAGGTCTTTTGGTCTTTTAAATACTCTGCAGAGATCCCATCTCTCTTACGGTATCAAAGTTTGCTTCTTGATGACGCGACGAACACGTTCTTTCAAAAGAGCAAGGGTACAGACCGGGAACTCCCTGGCCTGGTTTTCTGTACGACCAGGGCTGCCGAAGTTACACCTGAGCTTCCCTAAGCCCGTAACCTAGCCTAATTGTAGCGATAGAAGTAAATATATAGTCATGGAGGATTCCGCAAAAGTGGAGCGCACCGTTTATGGAAACCAAATATTAAGCAATGAAGCAATGTTCTGCAGACTTCTTTTTGTTCGCTTTCTGGAGTGCGGTATATCATCGGTTCAACGATGAAATGGTATCAAGGTCTGACGACTGTGACCCGTCGATAACGCGCTACGTTCCCTCTTCGCCGTCAAACCCAATCACGTAGACAGACCTGTCGGGCCCTTATATTACATTTCAAAACTCTATTATATTGTTCGCGCCTTGTTATAAAAATTTTGAATAAAAAACGTGCGCGATGACATTGCTGACCGCATCCCCATGCATGTGCTAGGGCTAGCTAGGATATGAAACAACAAAAATGCTAATATCATAATTATTATAGGCTATTATAGGCTAAATTTCTGCAACGAGAAATCTTAAATCGAATCGCGGGCATCGCAGCGGGCCGATTTAATTCCGTTTGTCATATGAAGTAGAAATCCTGAATCAAGACAGTTATCGCGGTTCGGCTATTGACTCCTTTTGCTTATATACCCAAAGCGAAATTTCATGCTCGATTTAAATTGGTTACTACGATTGAATAGTATAATCGTGACAAATGAGCCGCGGCTTTACTCCCACGTATATCTATCTTGGGGATGGAACTGTGCAACCGCTGAACCTGTCCAACTAGCTGCCAATGCGTCTGCCTTAGAAAATGCGTTTGCCTTAGAAAATGCGTTGGACGTTTAGCTGGACGTCAAAGTTGGCGTATGCAGCACTGCGTTCCCGGAACTTGGACGGGGACTCGTACGGTTACATACGCATGCTACAGCTGCACTTAAAAAGCGATGGCCGCAGCGCATCGGGTTCTAAACCTCCCCGAGCTTCTCACACCGATCCTCGCTTTTGCCCATGATGCTACGCACTCTAGCACAAACTGCGAGCCCCTAGCTACGGCGTTCCTGTTTCGCACGCGCATGGTCTCGCAACACTGGCGCTCGGTAATAGATACCGCACCGCCCCTCCAGACGCGAACGTACCGCAACCCGCGGATACGAACCAACGACGAAGACTGGACCATCTGCGAAGCTTTTGTGGGGTTCGCGATCCAGACGATTCTTGCAGACCATTTAAAACGGGAGAGTAGGGATTTTTGGGGATGGAAGAACTCTCTGGAGTTCTGCACAACGGGGTTCCCAGATCATGTATTCATAACACAGCCCGTGGTCACCGAAGTGGCGCTCTACTTTGACGCCGAGGGTGACATCGAATGGACCAGCGCCTTCTACCATCTCCGATATGATTCTCAGAGCTGGCCGGCCGTTTTATGGGAAGGGCACCGGGCTTATCTTCGTAGAGCGGAGGGTATAACGGTAAAGCTGGTCATGGATACGGTGAAAAGCGTGATAGAGTGCTGGTACGGGAGTCGCGGAGATTTCACTCAGTTTGATATCACGATGCAGTTTCCGGTACCGCAAGGGCTTCTTGACAAGTATCAGCTTTGGGAACGTGAATATAGTCTTTTGCCAGTTTCTGACAAGAATTTAGATTGATATAAGGGTATTTAGTATACATAATTTCTCTGTAATAGAATATTGCTAGCGTTATTGACTATTTGATAACTTTATGGTTTTAAATCAATCTTTTTCCTCTTACCACCGCCATTTGACTCTGGGTCCTCAGACAGCCCATTCAAATAAGCCTCATCATCGAAGGGGAACTCTGTGGGGTGGTAGTCGTTTCTGATCTCCAATGTGGCCTGGGTCGGGAAGATCCTAACACATCGTTTCGACCGCGGAAACAAACGTAGTTGAATCCTCTTGTTGATATCGGTTTCTCTATTCAATACCTCCAATGTCCCATCGAAGAACCCAATCTCAATCCCCCACAGCATGTACTGCGAATTCAACCTGTTGTAAACACCGAGTAGGGATACTACCGTATTGAAAACATCCCGAACAGTAACACCTTGGTGGTTTTCGATCTGAAATATGTCTTCCGCGATATGCCGATTGGGTTTCCGAGTGAATCTGCGAATCTTCAACATGGCCAGATCCTTCGGCGTGAGTTTTCTATAATTGTCTATTTGCATCCTGAGGAAGATCTTGTCGACAGGAGGATGGCTGATGAATTGTTTAACATGGTGGCCGGGCCTATCGAAGAAGCTTGCATTCTACGCTAGCTTGCGAAGGTTTGAGAAATCCGTCTTCCCATTGACAGTATCTGCCATTTGATCGCGTATATGAAACCCGAGCCATGATAGGAAGGGAATATGTAGAAGATGATGGTCGCCCGATAATGCAACTCTGGGAGTTTGAAAGGGCATTGAGTGACTCTTTCGGATGACGTCTCTCCAGAATCTAGAAACCAGCTGTAGATCTAGTAATTGACGGAACGATGTCGTCTCAATATTACTTTTTAGTGTTGTGAGGTATGAAATGACTCCATAATCGGATGGCGGTGTATATATGTAGGATAAAATGTTGACGAGGAGATAGGGATTGGATAACACGTTGTCTAGCTCGGGTGTGTCACTGGAGTCTTATCAGTAAACCGAATTCCATAATCAGATCAATTGCGTCAAATTACCTAAATTTAAGCATTTTGACCATCTCAGTATCGGGCAACGATGGCTTGTTCCAGGCTGAAATTAGTTTCTCGATCGTAACGCCTCGCAACGAGGAATGGTAACAGTTGCTCCTTTGATCGCGGTTTCCCGGGATCGTGGGCATCTCTATTGATTTGAGAGTTAATATCGAACCATAGATTGGAAAGGAAGAGGAGATGATTACATTGATGAAGTTTGAATGTGGGTATCTGACCTCCGCTCGTGATTGTTTCTTCTTTATGTTGCTGAGGTTCGTGCAAGTGTGTTGTGGAGGGTTGACAAAACTACATTCATTCGCACTACGATGGCTGGTCTGAGCGTGACCCTGACCCATGGATGTCTAAAATCCAAACCGAGACATCTAGCAAAGTTTGAACCTCGAAGTCCCATAGAATATGATCAACCTCAAATCTACATTAATGTTAGCGAAAATCCCTGAGCCCTCCCAAAAGCTGGATTTGGGAAGATCCACCTCACCATCGGACTCAACGTCTAGTTATCAAACTGCATTGAACCAAGCCAAGTCATTTGAGATGACTTGGAACACGAGAGCGTTTTCTTGGTGTCACTATTCAAATTCTTTGAAGACCATTGATCTTTTCAACCGTCGTTTCACAAATAAACGAATTTTTGACATCAAACGCGCGAAAAACAATCCTCCGCAGAAATTCCAAACCCCAATCCTGTCATCCTCATATTAGATACCGTTCAGTTTTAGATAGTCGATATCATCTTGAACTTTTCGAAACTATCTATTTCCATATTATTGTAAGTTTCGCGGTTTGAATGAGCGCCTTTGAATCGGATTACTGTCATATTTTAATGTCTTTGAGGTAGGGTTTCAGGATGCACGGGATGTCACCAAAGCAGCCTTGATAATTGTTTCGGTCGATACAAATTCCATGCCATGAAAAATCCAATAATATCCGAAAGATTAAGATATGTCAATTTTTTCGTATATATAGCTGTACCAATTTTACCCTTCATACCACAACCAGAATGCATCGCAATCGCATACATATAGCCACAGGCTGTTATCTTGGGCTATTCTTGGATCGGTAAAAACACGATTAATATCAACCGCATAAAAACTTGAATTTCCAGTCCATTGCCCGCCCTTGAAATAAAAGTCAAAATCTAGCTCCTATGGGATCCGACAATATACAAGAGTGGTTTCAAGGGTATGTAATAATCATGCTAGATCTTAGCTTCAATGATTTAGGTTGTCTTCGCATATATTAATATTATAATATATACTGAATACAAATCTAGTCCAGCGTCTATTATAAAACAGGAGGAGCGAGAAGCCGAATTTCCCGATTCATCATTTGAGGAATATGCAAGGCTTTTAATAGGGGCAAATGACCATGAAGCCGCCGATGGGCTTTCTCTAGAACGCACTCTTTCCCTCGTTCTTCAGAAAAATAATGACACCCGTCCGCATTACGGACAGCGCCTGCCGGGAAGTCCGGGTAGTGTCTGGACCACGCCAACCGATAACCCTGTTACTGTAGGGATCAGAGGTCGCTCGATCCAACTTACGGTGGATTGCGGAGATACACCGGGGCTACACCATCGGTTCAGTGATGTCAGAGGGCTCAAGTTGGAGTTGGGGCCGGAGGCTAGATCGAACGCGGATTGGGAAACTCAATCGGCTTTAGATGGCAACTCAACTTTAACGACAGGATTTCATACTGGAGAAGAGATAATCAAAAAAACGGGCTGGAAGCGAGGGAATCTAGAGACCGCAATAGAAAGAGCAGAAGAACCAAAGCAAGAGTTGGAGAGCGAGTCAGAAAGCGAGTGGGAGGTTACCAACAAGCCACGGTTTTGCAATCCTACTCGAGACTGGGTGGAACGAATGATGAGAGAGAATCTCGGGAGCCGGCTATGTGGCGATTTTGGAGAGAATGAGATTATTTTCGGTGGACCAGATTTCACGGACCATATCTTTGAAAAATTCTCCGTCTCTTCAGCTGCATTTTCACCTGGCAACCCGAGAATTGTTCATCTACGCGCGAACGCCAAAAGTCGAAGAATTAATAATCATCGGACCCCGAAACGAATGTTTGGAAAGTCAATCGAAATTGCCCTGGAAAAGCTGGTCCCGCTGGGATCCGAGGGTAGATACTACGCCAGGCGACAGGAATGGCATTTAAGGAGGCTAAATCAAAAAACAGATATCACGACTACGGATTTTGTCGGGTTCGCGAGCTACCTCTATGCTATTATTGGGTGGAATATCTGCGAAGAGAGAAACGACATCGAAGTTTCCACCGTACCTGCGGGACACAAATTTGGGAAACGTGGTTGTCGGCTTGGGGGCCATGTAGTGCGCAACACTAAGCGACTGATTCTCCAGATCGAATGTTTGGATCAGAGAGGTAGTGTAGTCGGTGTGGTTAACATTCTCGTATGCAGAATTTTCTCTCAGAAAGTTTATGCCTACTGAATTAATCAAAAAGTGGCGAGATTATTCCACGTGCCGAGCTATGTCCTGCTTTCTCGCGTCTGGTTTACGAGACAATTGCAGTCGACAAGTTGAGATTTAGTTAGGTAGCTCACGTTCACAAGAGGAGTGGCTTGCCAGACCAACTAGCGAAATTGAATTCAGAACCAAAAAACGTTGATCAATTGATAGAACGAATTTAGATTTACCATGTAACAAATTGCAACCCTTTGAGATCGAATAACTTATAGAATATACTTCCAATGCAATCGATTACCGATTTTGAAAGAATTCCAGCCTGTCAACTAGAAGGAGCTGTTAGTAATCTAGGCGTGAATCGGACAAGGCGAACTAAGATGCATTCCTCGGTCGGCCTGACAAGGTTAGTCACTCCGTGTGACTCGTTACCAAAAACGTACTGTGTAACCGTGCCCGAAGCGAAACGCGGAGTCATCACCCAACGACGAAAGTTGTGTTGATTAATCAAGCCGACTCCCGTTTGGTATTTAAAGCGGCGAGGGAGACCGCTACTGTTTCCGTTCTGCTCGTTCTCGCCGTAGCAAATCCGACGCGTGCGCACGTGGTTATATCTGGGCTGTTCCTCCCGGCTGTTGGCCCCTTGAGACTATTCTGCAGGTTCTATCTTACAGGTGCATCTGCCGGTCGCTGTATTGGGCCCCTCTCGATCGGCGCCCTGAGATTCGGATCCTTGTTTATTAAACAACACTCAAAATACAGGATCCGACTTCCAGCTTATTTTCACCTCCAACAGAAGCTTCATAAGACCTCGGTTCTTGATATTAACGATATGTGGACACCTTTTAGAACAATTACATAAAGATGCCCCCCAAAGCCAAACGGCCAAAACCTGCTAGACCTGCTCGGCAGGCCAGGAAGTCTAATGTTGAAGAAATTCCGTTGGACGCAAAGCCGCACACAGCACTTTTGATTCCAGAACTGTTGGAACTCATCGTCACATTCGCCGCACAGCCATACCCTGACGACACCCCCGAAAATTGCAAAAAGGGCTTTATAGATCTGTGGTGCAATTTCCGAGCGGTCTGCAAGTTTTGGAAGGAAATCATCGAAACATCAACATCACCCGAGCTCGCAGGACTCACGTTCACTACCAAGATCACGGTTAAAGACGACCTCCCTCTACCTACGCTGACCGTTTGCCCTCTTGCAACCGAGTTCCTTAATAAAAATCTGCGAATGCATAACCCTTACTGGCTCCTACAATGGTACTCAGATAGAGGCTGGGCGGCGAGATGCGTAGATATGTTTCGCGCAGCAAAATTCCCCAAGAGATTCGCCACCTACCCGGCGGCGACGGGCATGCGCGCCAAATCAACAAACTTGGCACTGACCGGGACGGGAATGAACAAGAGAATCCAACGCGTCAACTCATACTACCTCAAGCAACGGCGTACGGTCGTTACATGGGATGAAGTTGAGCAGTATTGGTACTTCGAGGCGGAGAGTGAGATCACTGCGCAGAATTTCGTAGCCTTCGCATGCGGAGTTTACGAAGCGGGAGGGCCGAATTGCTATCTTAACGATACCACGGGACATAGAGGCGCGGTGCCCGCGGTACGAATCGAGTTTTTGCGACCAGACGAAGGCGTTGTTGGGCAGGTGGAGATTCGTTGCAGAGTGTAGACAACATTTGTGTTGCGCTTCGACGCTCGTCCTTTCGCTCTGTACATAAACAACTTTTGTAGAACTTCAAGTCTGTCTGCACATCGGTCCAGTCTTCTGACTTTCCTCTTCGACTAAAATATCTCTCGCGATTGGTCGACACCTTCTTCAAACTCTTAGCACCATAAGTTCATTTACAAGTTTCGGAACGATGAACCCAGGCCCGTCCACCAGCCAGGTGATGCGCTACGGAGGGATTTTGCAACGTACGAACGCTCATCTGACTCTCTATTGAGCCGAAATTCATGTATCTAATATATCTACAGAAACCCGCATCCGCACCAGGGGTTCCAGGACCCGCGCCTCTAATACCCCGCCGGGTGGCGCCCCAAACCCTCAACCCCACCGGAATAGCTTAGTCGCGGCCCCAGCATCGGCAAAAGTCCTCGCTATCCCTGAGCTTCTGGAACAAGTTCTACTCCATGTTGCACGCCCGGAAGAAGAATTCGCTCTCGACTCGGAACCATTCATTCAAGTCTGGTGCAACTGCCGATTGGTCAATAAAGCATGGAAATCCATAATTGAAACCTCGCCGAAAATCAAGAGAGTCACTTTCCGCAGCGACCATATCGATCCTGCCATCGAATATGGAGATATTTCAATCTGCTCTATCGCGATTGACTGGCTGGAGAAATTCATACGCCGCCAAAACCCTATCGTTACAGATCAAGCTCAGCTCAAAGCGCAGCGTATTTTCACTAATGAACTGGCCGAGATGATAAAAGTCGAAGGAGTCCCCGAGGACTTGTACTTTACCTATCCACCCACGCGCAAACTCTCGGTGAGCATCTGCTGGTCTTTGACGCACTGGCAGATCTTGTTCCTCCGAACAGAAACCATGCCACCTTCTCACAGACTTTCTTACCATGGACTTTCAGGGTTCGGGGTCAACGTCACCGAAGAGCAAGGGATCACGTTCAGACGATGCATGGACTTGCTCTGCGGCTGCCTCGATGACTTTGGCTTTGAGATCGCTGAACGTTTCATGAAGGAAGAGAAAGTAGGCCCATCGTTCTTGCTTCATTTGTGTGGGAAGCCGTCATTGTCAAAACAAAAACCTCCTAATGAAGTACTTGAAAACGGCGGTTACATGATTGAAGTTGACGTCTGGGCTAATCCAGATTAATGCGCAGATTATAATTATACGCTTAGCATTTGCAACCCGATTATATTTTCCGAGACTACGCAACCCATGGGTACACCTTCATCACGAACCCAATCCCGTGCATCCTTTCCCCCGATGTATATTAGCCATAGATAGCGATTATCATGAATATTCTACTTATCCTAACCTACCAAACTCGCCATTTCTAATCCTTCGGCATTCGCGAATAAATTGACACTATGTAGAACCTCTCCAACATAAAGTCTCCCGAGCGTGTGTTGCCGAAACGCATACCCGGCTAAACACCCCACAGGATAAAATCGAACCAATCTCGCATAACCGACGTCACTCTACTCTAACTCGTACCATGGTAAAAAAGATCATACCACGGTCACATACAACTGAACTGTGGACCGGAAGGTAAAATTATCCCCCGTCTAGCAAATATAATTTTCCGTCGGCAAGCAGACAAGGCACTAGCTAGCGAATTTTCGTGAATTAGTTTTATATTTTCCAACGAAAACGCTTCTCGTGTTTCGCTTCCCTTATAGTAACAATCCACTAAGGATGCTCGGTTTTATCCGGCCGGTTAGCCGGAAAGCTTAGTCTCCTCGTTCGCTACCTAGATTGAAAGCTTTGTGCGGGGGACCTGCAGGGAAGCACTCAGGGTCCCTAGTGTTCAGACGTTGGTATCGGGCCGTATCCCAGTAGAGACGACGGACCCGTACCCGTCTAACCTCGCTTTTCGTCGTTAGGTAGGATGGGGCTCCACCGTTGGTAATGCGCCACCATGGTAAGTCGGAATACCAAACTGTGGTAACCGATATCAATAATATTGTCAGTGCTATATGGTGACTTCTGGGTTTTATTGGCCTCGGTAATATTAAAACCGTTCGTATAGATGTATGGATTGAACTCCGAGAAGGGCGGTATGTACTCACACACAGATGCGCCGAATCCTAACAACTTTCTAGAAGTGCGGCTTGTGAGAATAGCTTGTAGTCTATCTATAAGAAGGCCACCCTCTAGCCTCTGGGTGTAGCTTTCTGTACGAATATTCCCGTAGCCTCCATTATAGCCGTTGGCTGAACGACGATTCTGTACATCTTTCACTGTATTATAATACGATATGATTATTTCAAGACCAGTCCGCCGCCTGACGATAGCAGAGATGCTACTAGTCGGTGTATTTCTCATCGCTGGGCTTCTCTTTACCCCTGCCACAGCGCAAGCTAGTCCTCCCGCCAAGGCAGATGGCTACACCACTGCATTTCCTATCGATATAAGCCAAGTTTCTCTGAGCAGCAGCAGATGGGGAGACAACCAGTCCCGAACTCTTGCATACCTCAAGTACGTTGATGTCCAGCGCTTACTCTACGTCTTCCGCAACAACCACAAGCTCTCCGTAAATGGCGCTACAAAGAATGGCGGGTGGGATGATCCGACCTTCCCATTCAGAAGTCACGTCCAGGGTCACTTTTTGACAGCGTGGGCTCAATGCTATGCCACTCTAAAGGATTCGACATGTAAAAGTCAGGCGCAGACTATGACCGCCGCCTTAGTTCAGTGCCAGAACAACAACGGCGCTGCTGGATTCTCAAGCGGTTATCTTTCGGGTTTCCCAGAGTCGGATTTCACAGCCCTCGAAGGAGGAACCCTCACCAACGGAAACGTCCCTTGGTACGTTATCCACAAGACCCTGGCCGGTCTTCTCGACGTCTGGCGTAATATCGGCGACTCCAATGCGAAAACAGCTTGTCTGGCTCTGGCGGCCTGGGTTGACACCAGAACAGCCAAGCTCAGTTCAAGTAAGATGCAATCCGTTTTGAACACCGAATTCGGTGGCATGATGGAAGTCATGACGGATATATATTTCCAGAGCGGTGACTCGAAATGGCTGACCACCGCCGCCCGCTTCTACCATACCTCTGTCGAGGATCCTCTCTCGAACAATCAAGACAACCTGAATGGACTTCACGCGAACACCCAAGTTCCAAAATGGATCGGTGCTATTCGAAACTACAAGGCCACCGGAAATACCAAATATCTCGCAATCGCTAAGAACGCCTGGAATATCGTGGTCAACGCGCACACATACGCTATCGGCGGTAACAGCCAGGCCGAACACTTCCGTCCTGCCAATGCCATCTCCGGATATCTGACGACCGATACATGCGAACACTGCAATTCGTACAATATGCTGAAATTGGCCCGTGAGCTGTGGTCTGTTGAACCCACGAACTCCGCCTACTTCGACTACTACGAGCGCACGCTATTCAACCATATCATCGCCGCTCAGAACCCCAGCGACAGCCACGGACATATCACTTACTTCACCTCCCTCAACCCCGGTGCGAAACGTGGTTTGGGCCCCGCTTGGGGCGGTGGTACCTGGTCAACCGACTATGCCTCCTTCTGGTGCTGCCAAGGCACAGGTGTCGAGAGTAATACAAAACTAATGGACTCCGTCTACTGGTACGACAGCTCGTCGCTCTACATCAATATGTTCATGTCTTCCGTTTTGAACTGGTCTGCCAAGGGTATCACGGTAACCCAAACGACCACCTACCCTATCACCGACTCGACAACGCTCACCATCAGCGGTAGCGGATCATTCAGCTTGAAAGTCCGCATTCCAGGCTGGACTTCCGGCGCATCCATCTTAATAAACGGTGCTTCCGCTGGTGTTTCCGTTTCCGCAGGATCATACGCCACGATCTCTCGAACATGGGCATCCGGCGACACGATCAAAATCACCCTCCCTATGAAATTCAGAACCGTCGCAGCAAACGATAACTCTGGAATCGCTGCCATCGCGTACGGTCCCGTCGTTCTCACCGCCAATAACGGCGCCACAACCCGTCCAACGCTCGATCTTTCCTCCCTCTTGCGAACGAGTACCTCCAGTCTTACGTTCTCCGGCAAGGTCAACGGCGCGACAACTACGTTTGTTGCATTTTACGAGGGCCAGAACATGAACACGAATACGTACTTTACTATCACCGGTAGCCTTCCCGTGGTCACGACTACCACTACCACTACCACTAAAACTACTACTACCTCCACGGGGACCACGACTACGTCTAGTAAAACTACAACGACGACTACCAAGACGACGACCGCAGGCGGTACTTGTGCGACCCTTTACGGGCAGTGTGGTGGTATAAATTGGACGGGACCGACGTGCTGTACCTCTAGTACTTGTACTTTTGGGAACGATTATTACAGTCAGTGTTTGTGAGTGTGAGAAAAGGTAGTTTATGTAGGGTGATGGTTTGTGGATGTGGTGGTTGTTACTCTCTTGATGAGGGTGTTTTTGTATATAAGTTAGTCAAATGTAAATGAATTTCGCGGTAGTTAGCAGTCAAAAATTGATATCTCAAAGTTGTAAATATTTAAATTTATGTTGTTCGCACGGGCAGATATATATATCGTCTCTGGTAGTCATACATGAAGACTCGGGACAGCAGTATATTGTAAATTGAATTCATTGAATTCCTCCCATAATTTCCATTGAAGTTCGATTGGTCCCATAAGAGTCGGGTCTCTGTTTTTCTTTTTTTCGCAAGAAATAAGGGCGACTCTCAGGTATGAACTAACTGTGTTAGCGCCTCTAATACGCAAAATTTTAACTTTATGCAAGTACCCGAGTTCTGCGGCTAAACGCAGGGGCATTTAGGGTTCGGGTCCCGTTTTCGCTTCTATGTCTACCCTTTTGCTGAGCACTTGAATAATTATTTCTCTTAAACCCCACGCTATATGACTTATAAAAGTTGCTAGCGGGGCTTGGAGTTTGTCGGTCCGGGCCTGTACGTCGGCGCCTCGTCGAAGAAAAGCCATCGCAATATATAAGCATTAGTCTCGTTGTCAGTTTGAACTATTTAGCAGCACGTCTAGCGACGAGACTATCTAAGCATCAATACCAACCTGCTTGGAATAAAGGTGTTGCCTCTTCTCTCGACATCGATCTCCGATCCTAGTGATTCATTCTACCACTAGTATACTGTATACCAGGTTCTCGACACAATCAGAAAATTCATCCGCAGAAAATTTAGCAGCAAGTGAGAACCGGCTTTTGTTCGATGTATGTAGGCCGGGAGACAAATTTTCAGGGGTATTACACCACTGCTTTAAGGAAAGTACTCAGCTGCATCCTCTGGTATGGTCACCGTTTGTCAAAATTCCACCAGCAGGCGTAGGTCGAAAACCTCTACTGCCCCCCGGGCATGATGCCCACAGTGCTAGGCGGCATTGCCGTATAAAACGTATGCTCTGGGCTCATATATCCATCGTATAGTTGTATTTTCGATATTCCTATCAGATAGCCACAATACAGATTGTTGCGATATCGAATTGCACAGTTTGGAGCCGGCGACTGATAATATGTGTCTTCCGGATATATTAGTAAGCAAATACTTGTAATACCAAAATACAAGAAAAGAGTGGTGGTCGATTTCAGAGATATCCTATCGACAGGTATTATCTGACTCGCCGCCAGAATGTCTCTGCAATAAGTGGCTACCAAATGTCTCAAGAATTATCATCGGGATGACTGAATTGCATCCGAATCAATGCATTTTGGCGAGATCTCTAGGATTGAGGGTAGCCCAGCGCAGTGCCCACTAGTGCTGGGGATTCGCGATAAGTTAGCTCGTCCAACCCCTGTCGCCGCTGTGGAACGCAGCACCCATTTCAGCCGCATTCTCAGGCCGCTGATATTCACACGGTCCTGCGTTGTCATTTCCTGTGCCAATCGCATCGTAGGATCCGTGACACCCGTCCTCCAGGTGGATACTAGTGCAGCCACAAAATACTTGATTTTCATTCATACTTCCCCACTTGACAGGTAACGGCCGCTCCGACGAGTAAGATAACCATTCTCGTTCTGACGAACTTGACCTATTTCCCATGCTCAGATCGCGGCACGCATTAAATCCCGTTTGGAACGCATATCATATCGTTCCACAACAGATTTTCAACGCCTCGTCCTGACTGGCGCCCAGGTTATCTAGCCCCTCTGATTTGTAATGTACCTAGAAAAATCATGATTCGTAGCCAAATCTAGCAATGGGATCTTGTTTTCAGTCTCACCCTCGCCGCCAGATTAAAGTTTAAAATCGTTGCTCTTACCTCGCCATCGCCATTTTAGTAGAGCCAGTAGGCGTCTTTAACGCCGAAGCCGCATGCTTGGAGACAACTACAAAGACTGATATATACATTTTAGCAAAAGAAAAAACAACATGCACACAAAATAAAATTGTAAAGGTGCGGCATTATCGCAGTCGCAATAAAAGAAACATTTATTATTTTATTAATGCATAAACATATATCACAAGCTTGCCGCTAAACACTTTCCAATGGTCGAGTGATTCGGAGGAGATTGGCATATGCACGCCATAAGAAACGCGGGCCACGCGAATCTTTTAAAACGCACGAAACGCCCAGCTGACAAAAATCTGTGGAAACAACTAATAGGATGTGGATAAAACGGCATTACAGATGGAAATTCAGGGCTGCATTTGGGGTATAAAGAGACTGACAAAGTAGCTCTGTCCATGCTGCCTTGCAAAACAATTCTCTTCCAGGCATAGCAATTTTTAATATTCTGCTTGAAACCGGTTTATCCTAGGCACGTTGGCTAAAGATAAAATGGCGGACAATCAATATCTCTCAAAGTCGGAGTCAAAAGCAGTCACCGAGGGTCACATTCACACCTCGCCGGCCGGAGGATCTGTTGAACCCAAGGCTGGGGGGACCAGGAATCTGTTCAATAGGCTCGGAGTACTGTCAACTATTCTCTTTTTTGGAAGCTCTGCCTTCGCGATTATTTGTATGGGATGGTTTGGATTCCTTTGGTGGGGAACAGCTGAAAACTCGACATGGCACAGTATTGTCATTAATGACTGGGCCGTTCGAGCCATCTCGCTCCCATCCTCTCTCTTTCGCATCGCGATCGCGGTTCAAACCGGCACCTGTTTATCTATGTTGGCTGCGCTTGCATTGGAGAAGACATATGTTCCTCTCCCAGATGTAAGTGCGACCCGAATGCTCTCTGGAACGCATAATTTTGGAGACACCAAAACTATGGATAACGAAATGCTAATGTTTATTTTACGATTCTTAGCTTGCTGCGATTTCAACGATGCGCGCAACCGCTCCCAGCTTAACCGATACCCTCCTGAAGTTTATATACCCCCTCGTCGCCGAATTCCGGAACCTTGGGGTCTTATCAATTATTTGTTTAGCACTCTTCATTACTTTTACCTCCTCTCTTCTCGGGTTTTCATCTACAATACTTTTGTCTGATGTAATCGTTCAACCAATACCGAGCTATAATACTCGTGTGACAACCCCAATCGATTTTAAATGGGATCTAGGAGCGACTTCGATTTATGGCTTCCCTCAAAACTTTGGTGGTATCGTTAAATACTACTACTGGCAGACGAACCAACAAAGAGCATTCGCACCTTTTGCAGAATATTCAGAACCACCCCAGGTTGTTCCAGGACTCGTCGATACTGGGTTCAGCATCCGTGCCTTTCCTCCGTTCATTGAGTCACAGGACCGCGTTAAGTTGAAACAATTCAGCGGTAAAACAGTCGTTTGGGACTCAAGAGTAGTCTGCCAAAAGCCTCAGGTATCGAATCTAAAAATGTCCGATATCGGGAGCGCTTATAGGGTTGAAGGAACTGTTCAGAAAACAGTCAATTTGGATCAGATTGAAGAGTCATCGCCCACTGGCGCCTCCTTCACTTGCGTGGTATCGAGTACTGACACTGGAATTTACATCTGCGAGCTTTCGATATCTTCGTCGGCTTACAGTGGCGGATTAAAAAGCGCATTTAGCAAACCAGAGAACAGCATACGTTCTGGAAGAGCATATATGCTGCTAATTAACCCGTCCGACTCCACTGCAACCAAGTATCTGGCAGAGAAGCAAGAATGGACGCAAATCGGCACGGTCACTGGGAATTCGGACAAAGGGACCAGCGGCAAGATTTTAGCTAGCCTTTGTTATGCTGCAATGGATGCTGTTGACCGGCAAGTGGAAATGTTAAGCTCTAAACTCAATCAAGAACCGCAATTCGCAACTTTGAAGCCTTCCATTCTACAATCAACATCCGCTGGAGGAGACCGCCCCCCTACATATAGTTTCTCCGAGGAAGTGATGAGCCGTTTGATACCCGGAAGCAAAACTATCGAAGCGCGTGGACTACTTAAAATGACACCCCCAGAATCAGGATGGGCCCAAGATATCTCCAATGGAGTTGGATCGGACGGACCTTGGTATAAAGACTCAACCAACGGGGGGCGGATAAGATGGGAGAGCTTTTTGGTGAATGCTCTCCGGCTAGACAGCCGCAAAATATTTGAAGTCGCCACAGGTCAACAGGGGGGTTGTACCATATACTTCTCTGATTATTTTATCTCGAGCGCGCCTAGCTCTCAACTAGACTACCTTGTAGCAGGTAAATCCTGGATCGGAGATCTCTATCGCGCCATCCAAGATCACCCTGACGGCAATACGGCAATTGCCCTGCAGGGTGTTTTCACCGCCATGGCAAGCAATGCTTATTATGACTTTGCCCCAAGGTTCAACCGCATTGAGGATGAAAATTCGTTGGTTACGTATTTCCAGAACGTTTCTTCACCTGGTGGCCCGTACGGTACCAAACGAGGGGGTGAATGGTCAGCCGAACAGCAAGGTCTTCTGAGTGGGCATTTCAACGGTAAGGTCGCCGTAGGATATACCATCGTTGCCGTCTTCTTAGGTCTCCAGATCCTGGTTGCCGTTATAATTTTGGTTAGATTCATACTGGAGACTAATATAACTCGAATTGGCGACCCATGGCAAGCACTGGCCCAAGTATCTTCGGATTACGGCGACGAGATAAGTTCAATCTTCGCGCTTAGCAGAAAAACAAATATACCCAGGGATGCAGTGGCCCACGAGTTACAAGATAAGCATCGAGAACAAACCCGAGTAGGTGTGGAGGAGGTGGATGGCTCTGTCAAGTTGATTCACAGAGGCGAAGGCGATCAGGCTTAAGAACATTCAATTTGTAGTTTAACGGTCTTCTCAAACTTATTCTGATATGCTATACGAAAAAATTGCTCGAATTTCCAACTTTTTGGACCTCGATTGGTGAATGGTAGTGAGTGGGTGGTCACGAAAAGAGACACTATAAAGGCTTAGGTTGGTGCATCTGAATATATTAGCGTGGCCATTTTCATGACATGCTACCGAAATTGAGTACGAAGCTTGAAGCATGGAGATAAATTCAGATAAAGCTCTTGTATCAAATAAAATCCAGCACGGTAGTCTTGGAAACCCCAAATTCTATATTCACTCTTTAAAGTTCAATAATATGTTAGCCTAGCTCTTTTCTCTTTCGGCCTTCTCCATACAAGCTTGACCCCAGATCATCAACTGATTGTCATCTCTCGTAGTAATTTAGCGAAAACCCCGCAGCCTCACACTGTTCAATTTCAGTAAATCCTGTTTGATGCGCGTTCCACTGCAAGAACCTCACTGTCCAACTGTTATTACGCTTACTCAGTTTCTCCCAGGTACCTGTTTTTGCCACTCGATCGAGTGTGTTGCTGAACCCTCTCGCTTTGAGAAGTCCAACATCAGGATTCGGGTTGCCAGTCCAGGTAAAAGCAGACCACAAATCAATAATATACTGTGAAAATGGTATATCCAGCCCATCCCGGTCATTTTCTCCCGCATATTTCGTGTTACCAAATACGATGTACGCATCCCCTCCATGACACTTATAGTATTCGCCGTCAAAGTCTCCCAGTGGCTTTTCTGTAGTAATCGGGGGGCTACAGAGAGGGTACGTCCATATGCTAGGTTGATAAGTTCGATTGAAATTATAAACGTAGACAGCCGGAGATAAGCCGCGACTCTCGAGTGAATATGCAGTCGCCCAGGTCAGACAAGTGAACCCGTAGTCTGTAAGGATGCGTGTTGTGACATTGAATACCGACTCCTCGAGTGGGACGTCAGGCGGCAGTTGGAACGCTGGACTATTAGCTAAGTACGTAAGGTTCGCCCCTGTGAGAAGAGGTGTCATCATATCAAGATAGTCAACTACGTTATTAATCCCGTATAGACCAGCATTGAAGATGGCCAGCTCGTCTCGTATGATCCCAGTCATAACAGGAACCTTAGTCACGTAGCCTTTACCATCTACTCCCAGGTTGCCGTCGAGATAAAGGTGATCGATTACTGGGTAGCTAAACGAAATGGTGTTAATTTCGCGATCATGTCAGAATTTGGTACGCAAAAGCTTCAATGCAGCTCACCCAACGTAGGCGCCCAACGCAATAGTCGTTCCATCCACTTCTCGAAGACAATTCAAAGTAGCTTGAGAACTGAGATTTCCGCAACCAAGTATTGATAAAATAGCGCCGCCGGTATTCTTAATAGACTCGGATATAGTGGGATATTCAGAATCAGTTTTATTCGGCAATAATGCCGCAGGTCCTGACTGGTGAATGGCCCCAGATATAAGCCCCTTCGTTTTTTTCGAAGCCAAAAGTGCTCGTACCGCGAGAGCACCTGCAGATTCTCCCATGATAGTGATGCGTGAGGCGTCGCCACCAAAGTATCTGATATTCTGCTTAACCCATTTCAACGCAGTAAGCATGTCACCAAGTCCGTAGTTACCGGTACCCTCACCGTTCGGATCGCCTTCGGGATTCACACCAAGCCAGCCGAAATTGCCCAAGCGATAATTGATGGCAACAAAAACGAGATCTCCACGCGATGCCAGGTTCCCACCATCGGAAACTGGTTCGTTGGCAGACCCTTGTGTCAAGCTACCGCCGTGAATCCAAAAGAGAACTGGTTTCAAATGTTTTATATTTGCAGCTTTTCCCGGCAAATATGGAGTCCTTAATACTTGACTAGTCAGTTGGTCCTCAAAAGCAATTCTTTATCAGCTGGAGGAAAGAGTCTACCAAATATTCAGAAATAAGCAATCCTCGACTCCCGAAATAGTCCCGAAACCACCAAAATTTTGTATACAAATAGGAGGATAGTCGATGGCAGACACATCCGTACTACCACCAAAGGTATTCAGGGCTGACTGCTTGAATCTTTCCGTGTTAGTAGCATAACGGAGACCGTAGAACCTAAAAGCACTTCTATCTCGATAACCAATCACAACTTGCTCCGAAGAGCCGACTTGGCGGGAAACCTGCCATCGTGACGATGTATCGCGTGAAGTTGTACTTCCCAATGATGCAGAGTTTGTGCATAGTACTGGAAGGCGCTTGTGGCAGTCGACAATGTGCGTTGTGCCAATGGCTTCAATGGCTGTACACGAAGGAGAATCAATCCAGAAGAACTGGGAGCTACGGAATTTATTGAGATATATCTGGTGAGTGATGGTGTTGGCGAGACCAGCATTGAAAGGCCCATTGGAGCTTAGAGACCACAGCTTCTCGCCGATCAAATTACATGCGATAGGCGCATCCGCCCACGAGTGCGTAGACTCTACAAGGATTGCGGTACTAATTTTGAGCGAATCTTCGGCTACAACTTGTTAGCATTTTGTATTCGTTGATTATCGGGACAATTTCAAAATACCATAAAGATCATTGTCAACTAATATTGATAAAGTAAGATTAACCTGATTTCTTGGATTCGTAGTGGCTGCATTAATAGCACTTAGAAAATATAACAATGCAAGTACAAAAATTGCTGGAACTCGGGTATGTGGAGTCATCTCGAAATAGGCCCCCGAGTGGCAGGGTCTGCTATTGAGTAGATATTCAAAGTAGTCGGGATACATCAACCGCCAATTTTGGGAGGTTAACATCTTATAAATTTCCATTCTATGATCTCAGTAAGACACCTTTAGTCAGCAAGCGCCACTTTGAAACTTAATTAAGGACGTCTAACTTTCGACGAGACCATCTCAGAACCCGCAGAGTAACGGATGCATTGGATCCGGTGAGGCTTCCAAACAGGCGCATCGTCATCCCCGTACTATTTCATGTACGTTGCTATCTATGAAAAAGTAACTAACTCATGACAATTTACAAGGACCTATCGACTGGGGCTTCCAGATGCCTGTAAGCCGGCATTTTGCGACTCTTTCTCCACTCATAGTTGGACAATGGCGGAAAGTTTCAGCAACATATCATCTCGTTTTAAGAATACAGGGTAGATTTTACGGAGAGGTGCTTCCGATTGCTTTTGTACAATGGCTACGCGAACCTCGTATTTGGGGTTGTTCTGTTTCCACAACGAAGGAGGTGGCATCAATTGCAATCTATCACTTCCGAATCTCTATATACGATCCTTTATCTGAACGAAGGCGCTAAAGGCTTGAAGTTAAAATTTAATGCTTGTTGTACGAATAGCCTAAAAGGTAAATTATCTAGCGTGGAAGAACTTAGTGCAGTGCCTGTCAATTGACATCAAGGCAGCGACCAAGGCACCCCGATACTCTCGATGCGTTGCAGAATCAAAATGCAACACCAGATGCTCCAGGTCGACGCTGTGCTCGAAGTTGCTTACACACACTTGGAGCACTGAAATTTTCGGCCCCGGAAGAAAAGCGCCATGCGTTATTAGCTCCCTTCGTCCTGTGCTAGACAGGACGCCATGGATTGGATTAATATTGCTTCTAGTGTTGAATATCCTAGGACACCTAGGGCTTAATGAGCGATTGGATTGCTCAAGCTATACTTTCTTCCACTCAGTATGGCAAAACTTCTCGTCAAATATCATCCCTTCGAAATTATCCCTATTTGCTGTAAAATTTTCGAGATAGCCCCTAATCTTGTTGTTCTATTTTCTAGGTCTCTGCGCCTAGTTGGAGCTGATGGTTCGTGTTCCGCCGTAACTTCCCTCCTACGCCCATTGGCGAGTCTTATAGCAGGGTTCTGCGCTTGATGAGAATCAGGCGCAGGACTAGATGATACTAGAAATAACTCTTCCAATATAGAGGAAAAATAGGCGGTCTTATGCTCGGTACCTGCTTCTTCTTCATCTCTATCCCGAGAGATTCTCCAAACGGTACCTTCAGCCAAACTATGCTGATAGAGATCATTAACATGCTCATAGCCCGTCCAATACCTTCCCCTATCTTCCAATTCCTGATCGGATACTCTCTTAGGCATCCAGTGACTAGTGAAAGCGTAAATACTCCTGCCGCGCCAACTAAGAGCCACATCGTCCGCGCGCTTGCCAACGCAAAATGCCCGCCATTGGTAAAGTTTTGTTATCCCGGGATTCATTTCATCTCTGAACACGAGTTCCAAATTCTTCAGAGTAGTACTGTTCTCAAACAAATATTCAGCAAAGCTATGGAAATAAACTTCCTCACGTGCGACCCCTGTCTCCAGAACCCCATTAGGTCCAACAGCCACCGCAACGGTCTCAACGCGCGGAAACATGCGTATAAACTTAATCAAAGGGTGATAGCCGTAGCTATTGTGTGATCGAAGGCAAGCCCAGCTGCGGGGGCAATTTGGACTGGTGTTGAAAGCCGTGACGAAAATGCTGCTGATGTTTTCACGGATAAGTCGTGGAAGTGAAATGGCCGTCGCAGTTGAATTGCGAGCATAGCCAGCAAAAATATGACGACTATAATTGATGACTTCCAAAACGGCTGGCGTGACTTTAGCCCAGGCGAACGTCTTATTGTAGGATTTTGTCCCGACAAGGCAGTTATCTAAGAGAGTTACAATTCTCCGTCGGATTAGACTTGCCGATACCTTAATATCTGAGCTGAATGCTTTGCTGACGAGTAACAAGTTCACAGTACTGGTGTCCTGGTGGTCAAGAAAAATCGGGGTAGTTGGTATTTCGTATGTAATTCCACATGGCTTCAGACCTCAGCGGCGTAGTCCCTTAATTAGTACAAGGCTTACAGGAATCGACTATTGTGTCGGCTTACCCCTTTTTTCCTTCGGAACGCGTAGAGGTCTAATTTGTACTCTCTAGTTCCTCTTTGCCGAACCCCATAGTCTCTTCTCGCTTCTTCACTTTGGACCTCCGACTGATAAATAAAGTTTGGCGCATACGTTATGACATCTTCGTATATTTGTTGCTGCAGTTCCTGGGGCAACATCAGTAGCCTATTTATAACACACGAACGGGTAAGTATTGGCCTCTATTTGAGAAGTTACGAAGCAGAATCAGCCACTCGCAAAGGAGATAGCTAGTGGAAACAGTCTTGCATTTAATCAACTTACCGACATTCTCGGACCTGTGAAATTTCTTCCATTTTCGGAGTTTGAAAACCTGTCTACCTTATCGACCAATCGGAAGAAGCGTGATTCTTGAAATTCTTTGTCGCTCGCGCTCTACGATGATGCTACTCTTACAAACGTCTCTTACTCGGTCGACGTCTCTTTCTCCGTCTACCCTACCATTCACGGGTTTTCGTTTAATGACAGAAAGTATTCTTCGGGTAGTATTGAAGATGGTGAGTTCGGCTTAAGTTGAAATTCCAGCCTCGAATATTTAGTTCGTGGTTGAGTCATAATACTCGTAACGTTGGGATGTGATTGGTGACAGGACAAATTAGGATATTTTAGATATCGGGCTATACCAAAGTAGGCAATTTTATTGTTTCCCCGGAACACGGCCGTCCCATTTAGTACACCAAGAATCAACACACAGGTCGTAGCTACAGAGCGAACCTACCGACTCGACTCTACGGTCCATACTCTAAACAATTTCAAAATATTAACCCCGAGCTGATATATTTCCCACTCTGAGCTGGTACGGCCTGAATCGGCGTTAAAATTTGAAAGGCGAGTATATTTAATAGGTATATATATATATTACTTGTTCATCTGTTTGGTATCACTTTGTGCATATTTTACGCTATAACAGCGCAGAGGGTGCTCTCCTGCTATACAGTGCATAACACGACCAATGATCGCAAAAGCTAGCCCCTACTTGTGTACTCAGGATATGTTTCTTTCGTTTTTTTAATGTATATACAATGTGGAAAATCGCAACTTTTGGCAGATCCGAAGAACTGGTGCGCTACGTATTTACATGCTGAATGGTGTTGTCAGTTATTTAGGGATGCAGATTCCAGGGCACCCAGCGCAGAGGGGTGGCGACTGGGGGTCCTTGATGCACTGGAGTCCTTCGTCGCAACGAATTGGTGGCCAGACGGTATAGTTGCACTTCTTAGGCTATATCCAAGTCTTTGTGAGCATTTTCGAATTTTTTACTTGCAGGGCATTGGGCAGCTAAACTTACAGGAGGAGCAGCGACGCAGATTCCAGGGCAACCAGCACACATTGGTGGCGACTTTGGATCTCTCTCGCAGTTGAAGCCTGCAGGGCAGTTTTGTGGTGGCCAAACAGTCATGTTGCACTTCTTGGGCTAGAGTAAATTATCCTTTGTCAACAACTTAGGCAGTTAGGAATACTCGGTTAGAAATCTTACCTGGGGAGCCGGTGCGGTAACGCAAATACCGGGGCAGCCAGCGCAGCCAACTGGAGCCTTTGGATCCGCGATGCAAGTCTTACCAGCAGAGCATTCAATGGGTGGGTGAACGGTAAAGTTACAGGTTTCTGGCTTTGGGGTCTTTGAATAACTCGAATTAGCTGGATTCTGTCGAAACAAATCATCTATTATAACACTAACTGCTGGGATAGCGGCGGCCAAAGTAGCCATAAGAACGATAATGAGCGTGCTCTTCATTTTGATTTAGGTGTTCGAAGTTGATATGAGCGAATGGTATAGTTTTAATGGGTATGTATGTTAGGTATTGAATGCAGATTGCCGAATATGTGGTTTGATATGGAGAGAATAAAGCAATTGCAAAGGCGCGACCGCCCACATATATACTCGGAAGCTTTGAAGACAGCCAGGAGCTTGTGGATCGGATATCAGGTTATCTTAAGACCGCATGCCGTATTGGTTCTAAGTTTTGAAAGCATCACTGACACGTTCCTGGTTTGTGCAACCCCCTGCCGAGTGTTTGGAAACTGGAGATAGATAGCCTAGTCGGTTCATCCCCGGCCTGCTTGGGTCGAATCGATTCCGATATCTGACACAAGGAACAAGCTTTTCGACCTTAAGGATACCGGTTAGCATACCTAGGTACTAGCGAACAAATATCTCAGCTAGAAAAAAACCACTTAAGGACCTACCAATCTAGCGATAGAGTTTGCGGGGAGCGAATGGCACCTACCTGTCGCGATTAGAAGGGTTGTTCTGAGCAGCTGTGATATGGCGCCACACGCTTTGGAGTACCCTGGTTTCGCGAGAAAGGAAGGACAATTACCATTCTATTTCAAGATTATTATCATTTCCAATTACCCGTTTTGTCCCCCTGTCAGGTGACAAGACGGATTCTAAGCGAGGGGTACCAGGTCGCCTCAACGTGCATGTAACACACGGCATATGCATATGTAGCGGGCAACAGGCCGGGTATAACTAGATACAATAACTACCGTTGAGGTTTTATGGAAGTACTTTGAATTTTAAACAAATTCGAAGAATCCTGTTTCTTCTACTCGGAATTTGTATTGGCTAAGAGACCGATGCAAGGGGTATCGAGATCATCATCCTACCTCGCAAGCTCTAGGAAGAACTCCAATTTCATACTATGTAACGTTGCATCTTTTATTTTTATTCTTATCTGTTTTTTGAGCGACTTTCGAAGTAAGTTCATTAATAAATCCATTTGCCAGCATCAGGGTTTCCAGTGGCCGACAACACCTGAACGAAACATAAAGGCAGAGCGAGGCGCGAATCGAATCTAGTGAGTCCTATTTGGGCCCTCTCTGTTTTTACAAAGCGGAATAAAAAAGCCGATAGCAAATCATCACCGAGAAGAGTGGCTCTTAACAGAGTGATCGATCTCTACTTCCAATAACCATTGCCTCCTGGGATCAAACTCAGCAGCTAGTGCCGTTGGAACACCGATCAATATCACCGTCTACGTGTTTAAATATTGTGTTGTTCTATGATGTGCCAACGTGTGGTGGAGTAATAGCCTGTTACGGAAGATATTGTTACCATATGCAACCTAAAGAAAGGATCCAAGCTGTCGGCCAACTCCCGGAGAATCTACAAACCTCGGTATAGTTCAGAGACAAATTTACCGCTATCCGCGCGCACGGAGATAAAAGCTTCATGCTAGCACTTCGAGACGTTATTATCCCACGCTTGAGAACGTTGCGCGTGGGATAATCACGCCCCGAATACGGTGCTCGCGTCCAGGCCAACACCGGTGCTAGCCTCATGGAAGCTATTCCAGCTAGATCAGAACTCCCCAGGGAGCTGTGGGACAAGATTACGAAAGGCGATTTCATAACGATCCAAAGGTCCATAAGACCTCTGAATAAGCACACATACCTTCTGTTCGGTAACTTGTTCAACGGCCTCACCCCGGCGCTTTGGGAGAAAGTTTTCGAACATCTGGATTACCGCGATCTCCTAATTCGTGTCATTCGGACTTGTCAAACATTCAATTTGATAATCCGCAATACGAAATCGCGGCATATCCTTAGGCAGCTTTTCCGAGAAATACTCCCTAATGGAGATATTGAGCGATATACCACTGATAGGCTCATATCTGAAAAAACATCAATCCATCCGATCGTTCAGCGCTTGGGATGTCATGGAAATCCAAGTGGTGTCATGTCATCAGCCCTCGAGGATCGAGATCTCGCACTTGAAAATTGGGAATTTTATTGCGCTCGTTTCGACCTTGGGTCCAGCACCGACAATGCGACTAGCCCTCCTGTCAGTTCGTTGACCGTCCGCTCGCCGCTTCTCAACTCATCCATCATTATCAATAAAAGAGATGAGGATATAAAAAGACAGAAAAGAAAGCGAGAAGAAGGAGAGCAGGACGGCGGCAACTATAAAGAAAGCGTCAATTATTGCACGGGTTCAACAGGATCGAATTCGGTAACAGTTGGCGACTTGATAACAGCCTGGATGGATTTATTGAGGCAAGGTGGGTTTATTTTCATGACGAGAAACAGCACACACACAACAACAACGGAACTAGTTATTGGGGGTGATATACTGATTCTATCTTCTAGCAACCGGGAAAAAATCGTCTTTTCATCGGGTAAGGCCCACTCCTTTTTTCGGCTCAATAGAGTCCTATGAAGTCATTGATGGGTCTCGTTTGAGAGTCGTATTGAGTTTCACCCTCCCGGGAAATAAGGATTGGATGGAGCTTTTGGGTTTCTGGGATGACCCAGATCTAGCTCATAGACATATGTTTTTGCACTGCCTTAATTTCTTAGAGCAGAATCTGAGAGAAAACATCTGCGATCTAGCTGGCCGCACGGTTACGAATGCCGAAATACTCGCAAATGTTAGAGAAGATCGAATATCGCCTGATTTGAGGTATGCCAGTTTGTACTGGACATCTCATCTCGAAGGCACTCGGCGTAGGTGTAGAGAAGAGGATGAGCAGAGGCTTTATGGCTTTCTTTCACGGCACCTATTGCACTGGCTCGAAGTCATGGGCATTTTGGATGGCTACAGGTATTCATTCGATGGCATACGAACCTTGAGCTCCTGGGTGAAGGTATTTAATAGATAATCTACGAAACTAATATTCGGAACGACTTACTGATCTACGGCACTTGGGTACTGCTAGGGAAGTGAAAATGCCGCTCTTTCACAACTAGTCTCCGCAAGCGAAAAGTTCATGACCTCACGCCGTTTACCACTTGATCGAGCTCCACTGCAAATATATTCTAGCCTTATATTTGAACCCGAAGACAGTTTAATTCGTGAGCTCTATTCTCACGTCGCCCAGTCTAACTGTGTGAGAAGATACCGGCTAGCATACGATGAAGAGTTTCCACTGTCCAAAGGCTCCTATAACAAGCGTGTTCTGGCGATAGCGTTTTCATCGGATGGTAAACAGTTAGCCACGGGATCCACCTATGGGACAATTCGATTTTGGGACCCCATTTCCTGTCAGCTCGACAAGAAGCTGCGAGTAGATGACGAATACGGTCTTATCGACCTTGAGATAATGTTTCTAGTTTTCTCCCCTAATGGTAGACAAATAGCCGCCTCCTACAACAATAATGACCTGATTGTGTGGGATATAGCTTCCATGACGGTAGTTATGGAGATTACCTCCTCTTCCATGGTCGAGTCATCTGGGATCCCTATGAAGTTTCCGGGGATGGTGATTGTAAAGCCAGCATTTTCACCGGACGGTCAACAGCTAGCCGTTAGCTATGACAAAACTATATCGATTTGGGATATCTCGTGCCGTCAGTTTCTCCTAAAAATCGATACAGAGTGTTGTAGGTCTGTCCAATTCTCGCCGAACGGGGAGCAGCTGGTATCAGGCTCCAAGGATAACGAAGTGGTGATCTGGGATGCCCGGTCTGGGACCCCTATCTTGGTATTCCGAGGTCATACAGATGCTATACTCGATGCTGCATTTTCACCGGATGGCGTGCGCTTAGCGTCATCCTCGACGGACTATACCGTTGTATTATGGGATATCGCGTCTCAAAAAGAACTTCAGCAAGGGTTTTATTGGGTCCAGAAACTTCGTTTCGCCGCAGATAGCCGATCCCTTGAAACAGATATCGGCAGGCTGAGCTTATTAAAGCCGGAGGAATCATCACAAAGTGATGAGAAATACATGCCGTCCATTGTAGTGGAAGGACAATGGATATACGTTAACAATCGTCGCCGCCTCTGGATCCCATACCAATACGAATCTTCAAGAGCGAGCATCGCAATATTTGGAAATCTTCTTGTGTTTGGGATTAGCGATAAAGAAGTAACATTCATAGAGATTGTGCCTACGATCGAGGATAACGAAACTACAAGGAGTCTCGGTCTTGCGACATCTTCCGCAGCCTAGCGGCGCCAAACCAAGGAAGTCGCTTTTATAGAACTTCGTTATATATGTAATTCAATGGCTTTTTATCTTATTATGATGCTCTGTTACGCATAGGTTTAAGTGACGGTCGAAGGTAAAATTGAGTGGTTGTTGTAATCGTTTCCAGGCTTGCAGATGATACCGACCCAATGCGAACAAGTTAGCTATACTCTTGTCTTCAATGTAAAGCTCTAATGATGGGAACGAAGTACCATAAACTTGAAGCTTTTGGCCATATGCGTATTATTATTATTATTTTCAACGGGTTCAGAGGATCTAAAGCTAAGCAGGAAACGAGTTTACCTGGGGCGGCCAAAGGCAAGCAAAAAGGCAAAGCAAATGTTTCTCAGCTAGGTAAATTTTGGTTGATCAAAGAAGACAATATGTCTCGAAAAAGCTCTGCACCAGAACTGGTCGGCAAAAAAATCTTCTTCTTACCCGAAGTGCTGTACACATATGCCCTTCGAAGTTTAAAATGCTTCGAAATTGGACAAGGGACTCCACACACCAGTGAATTGGGTTAATTGGAGCTTTAGACCCCAGAACGCTCGCTGGTTGGCTTGTTAGAACATGCGTTGTCAGAATTTACCAGTATCCTAGAAGTCCAAATAACAACCAAATACTGTAGAACAAGCTATTTGATACACGAATCGATTAGGATTCTTTCACCCCAAACTTAATAAATAAATAAAGAAACGAATGAAGGGTATGGTGCCATCCAGCTGGTTGCATTGGTGTTTGTCGTGAAGACACCCTGCCATGACCATATATCAAGCATATTTCCGGACACGCGCTGGTGGAAGATGACATTTAGGCACCTGTGTGACAGATAGTGGTATTAGTGACTTGATACCGTATCTTCTTGGGCGCCGTGATCTTTCGCCGTCGAGGACGGTCACCAAAGGACAACTAAGTTTTCGTCAGAAATTTTCGGTGACATCTCACTTAGCGGGCATTTGGAAATACCGCGCCGCCCCGCTGCGAACTGCCCAACATGTCAAGATCTAGATCAGGTTGTGCGCGGGGTCCGAAAACAAGACATGCATCGAGGCGCTGTTGTTCGAAGCAAATCGTGATCGAATTTTGGACAAACCCCCCAATTTGAATCCAGTTCGGGACCCCAGTTCGTTGCTGCGGGCCACAATAGCCTAGCGGGCTGCATTGTTCGAAAAAATCACCGACATGATGCCATTGGTTTCGGCTTGGTGTTTTTGAATTTGCGCTTTGATCCCGCGCGGGCGATCCCTTCTCGGTTGGCGTTGAGTGAACCCAAGCCTTTTAGATCGGTTCCCGCCTCCTGCTATGACCTAACCCTGCACCACTAATGGGATGAGGATCGATCGACGAAACTACCCATGCAGCTTGTTAGATGCTCCAGCGCGAAAGGGGATCGAAAGGAGAGGTATAGAGCTCTGTTGGCCCGGCCCCTGATTCAGCACCTGCAAGCTATCAGCTGTGCTTCAATTCTACAACTTTAAAGACTTTTCTAAGCTTTGTGTTTTGGCTGCCTACGACATCTTCCCTCAATCGCCTCTCGAGCCATCCGGACCGAAAGCGTTCGCTGAGAGGCAAGTTACACAACATTAAGGTTATTTTCCACTCCTTCCCTTCGAGTGTGTTGGTGCGGCTACAGCCCCTCAAGGAAGCCGAGAAGAAATTATGCAATATCAGGATAGTTGGGGCAGTGATGGTTTGTCACACCGCAAATTTTACTTGTCAAGAGTTTCAGCTGTTCAACACCGCATGATTGGTGAGGGGTTCCGGGGTCCCTCCCTGTCGCGGGCGAGAAATCTTGGATCTTGTGTTTCTTGCCTTGATTAGCGAATCAATTTGAGATTTAATCGGTCCTTGGGGTCTGATGCATGGTCCATTTTGAGTTTAAGCCTCAGGGTTTCGCCGAACTAAACAAATTTGTCTACTAACCGTGATAAGCGTTGCAGCAAAACATGGATACTTCGTTGGCTGTGACTTGGAAGCAATTGGAATTTCTTCTTCTAACAAAGCTGAAATATACCACCCACGAAATTATCCCTTTTGATACAGAATCTATAAAAGGATGGCAATTCTCTTGATTAAGAAGCCGATCATTTTAGATCTATAAAGGGCGACACCTGATACCCTTTGTATCTACATTTCATCCATATCCCTTCTTCCTCAGGCCAAGATAAACGATCTACAAAATGTTGATGAACAGGCTTTTATCTCTCCTCGTGGTCACCGGCCTTGGTACTCAAGCCTTGGCAGCGCCCCTCCTCAAAGTTCTCAACCTGGGCGCTGCGAATGCCATCCTCGACAAATATATTATCGTTTTCAAAGACACAACTTCTGACGCTGCTATTACGAGTCACAAGTCCCTTATCGGCAGCCTACACACAGGTGTCATTAAGCGTCTCAAGCTTACTGGGGCCAAAGCTCTCGGTATTGAGAGGGAATTCAATTTCGCTTCCGGTTTCCGGGGATATAGTGGGGGTTTTGACCCAGATACTCTCAAACAGATCCTTCTATCCCCTGATATTAGCTATGTTGAGCAGGACGGCGTTGTAAAATCCAATACCGTTCAAAATAATGCCGAATGGGGCCTTGAACGCGTCTCCAACAAAGCGTTTACCAATGATGGCTCCTTCAAATATTCTTACGATGGGGCTACCGCTGGTGCCGGTGTTAGTGTCTATGTTATCGATACTGGTATCGAAGTCGAACACAGCGTAAGTTGAAGGCTCAATATATAAGCCAATTTATACCAGGTGACAGCTTTCTATAAATCACCGTACTAATTTATTCCATGCCTTTAGGAGTTCGAAGGAAGAGCAAGCTGGGGATACGACTTCATCACCAATACCCAAATTGGTGTAGATGGAAACGGCCACGGAACTCACTGTGCAGGAACCATTGGTGGGAAGACATACGGCGTCGCTAAGAAGGCCAAGTTGGTTGCTGTTAGAGTTCTGGACGCCAGTGGTTCCGGTAGCAATTCTGGTGTCATTGCTGGTATGCAATGGGTAGCAGATAACGCGGTACCAAACAAATCTGTCGCCAGTATGTCCCTCGGAGGTCTCTTCTCGCAAGCCACCAATGATGCTGTCAGTGCTATATACACCGCTGGAATAACTATCGTCGTGGCAGCCGGCAACGACGCACAACTTGCTGTACTCTATTCACCTGCCTCCGCCCCCAACGCTATTACCGTCGGTGCTATGAATATTCAGAACAAAATCGCATATTTCTCGAACTATGGCCCTACCGTCGACGTATTCGCTCCTGGTGTGGACGTGAAGAGTTCATGGATCGGTGGCTCAACAAATGTTATTTCCGGTACCTCTATGGCCACGCCTCACGTTGCCGGACTCTCGGCCTATGTTATCAGCAGCGCGCCAGGCGGATCTCTCACACCTAGTGCTGTTACTATGAATATCACCAATGGCGCGATAACCGGACAACTTGTAGCCCAGGAGTATGCTTTGTCGGTGCCACTTATTGGTATCATCACCCAACTCACAGATGGGCCGGTATCCGTTGGAACACCGAATAAAATCGCTTATAACGGATATCTTGGATAAATCTATAAAGTAATCCTCATTCTATTTTCGATCTGTCGCATATTCGAAGCTCGATCTTAGGAGAGTATTATCGTTTTTGATTTTTGTTATTTAGAGTCAAGCGGAATTCAAAAGTTTCAAGGTTTTTTTTGTCAAAGGCGCCTTAATTATCTCGTGCAATCTATCTTGGTGGTTAAAAATAGATATCATTCTCGCCGAGACACTCTGTAATATTGTATTTGATACAATAGTATCTCCTCTCTTAAAGACTACAAAGTATTTTGGCAAAAAGTGGCTTCGCTCAAGTTAGAACTATGATCATTCCGATTCTTATCCCAATTATCATCATTATAATATTACTTCGGCATTTATTCCCCCTAGAAAATCGTACACGCAATGAAGAGATAAAAAAGACAATATGGTAAATATCAAATTTGTTAATTCGTTCTGGACAATTCAAACTCAATGACCCTACGATCCCCCACGGCAGTATTATCATACCACTCCCTATGATCAATTGCAACCCTCTGGTGCGTATCAATATTGCTGCTGGCTGTTTCTTTTATCCCAGACTTTCGTATACAGCTACAACCTGGGAACAGACACCTCGCCGTAAATTTGCCCGTAGAAGTATGCTGGGCCCTAAAGTGCCGATTCCGATTGGCCTCGTCTGTAAAATACATATCACAACCTTCCTGGCGGCAGCGAAAGCTAGGACTGGAGCCCTCGGGGCGGCTTGACTTTCGGCGTCTTTTTTGTGGACGAAGCTGATTCTCTGGTGAGGGGACAGCCGATGCCTCTGACGGGGTGGTATCAGCGGCCGCATGTAATCCGGCTTCTTCCGATCCAGCTATCTCGTAGAAAGTTCTTTTACTAGGATAATTACTTTCAAGTGATCCCGGTGATTCAGAGATATCGCGCGGCCATTCAGAGGAAATTTGTTCTAGGCTTCCGTCAAAATTTCCCTGAGAGACTCTTCTCAGTGATTGAGGCTCAACGTATCCGTCCCCTATTGGAGGCACAATGCTGCTAAGGACCGTTGCTGGTGTTGAATCGTTGGAACCATCGGCGTCAAGAGCAAGGTCGTAGAGGGTATCAGGGCTAGTATCAAGTGGAGATTCGTCGGTGTGCATTATAGGGAAACTAAAAAGGCGGTCGATTGCGATTTCTGTAATCTGGCTGGTGTAACCTATCACAATCTGGTAGAAATGACCAAACAAATCTAGCAGCGTGGGTTGCCCGTTGGGATTTGCCAAGATTGCACCACAGGCGTCACATTTCGGAACCGTAGCAGGATGCTCACATAGTCTGCATACTACCTCGGAATGTCTAAGGGATTGGTCATGGTGTGCCCAGAGCACAAGAGTTGAAATTGCACTGCTGACATATAGTATCAAAATTTCGAGACGAGATAGCTCTAGACGCGAGATGATTAGCAATGTAAAAGGTAATATACCTAAATTCATAAAAGAAAGACGTACTGCTTAGGAAGATGAGAACAGTTTGGGTGATTTTAGAAAATAGAAGACGGACGGGCATGGCGTTCCAGTCAGGTTCTGGCGATTCCAATGGTGTTGGAGACCCGCTGATAGAGTCGTCGAGATCTAATTTATCTTGAGAAACATTGGCAGTGTTTCTGGACTTGGACATGCATAAGCAGGCCCTATCTGGATATGTCTGGTAAATATATTCTCGCAAAGCGGACGGAAGGGTATCGATGGCATCGATACCAGAACCAAATTGTGTATTGCTAGTGTGCCGGTTATTCCATTTTATGGCGTCTTCCAGCTCCACCCACATGATTTCCACAATCTCGTCGAAAATGTCCCTCTCCTTGGTCTGGTGTTCGAGGCCCTCAAGCTCTGGTAGTAGCTCCCTGAAGACGTTCAATTCTTCCCTGAAAGCTGTGTGAGGAAGCTCCTCGTCCGATCGGGATATCTCTAGTTGATACATGGCATATGCCACATGGAGGTAACAATAAACCTCCACGAGCTTAGATAGGACATGACCAGTGAGAATCTTCTGCACGGCCAAACATCCTACCCTAAGAATTTCGTCAATACCCCCTAGGCTTTTCACGAACTGCTGTAGCTCAATCGAACCCTTTGCTGATTCACGGCAGAGTTTATAATAAGCATCCGAAGTAAACATGAACAGTTCCTCAACTTTAGATTTGGCGAAAGTAGACTGCACAGCTTGATCCCTCGCTGACCTTGATGGCCTTTGTGTCGAGTCTACCAAGCCTTCTACGTTTTCCTCGGTGACCAATATTTTCGTATTATCACTTGAGAAGAGACTCGTATTCTTTTCATTCTGAATCCATTGATTTGGGAGATCCCTTAGGCTTGATGGCTTGTAGCTTAAGTCGAGGTCTTCGAGACCTTTGACGTTCGGTCGCTCAAAGTCCAAGCTACTTAAAGTGGAACTATCTGGCTCCAAAGTAAGAACTTCGATGTCTTCATGTGGGCTGCTACCCGTTGTCGAAGGTGGGGCTCCAAAATCTTCTTGGTGGTGAAGCCAAGATTGATAAAAAGGGCTAAGTGGATTCTTTGGGTCAAAGGTCGGATCTACTGGTTTTGCAGATTTGTTTTTTGCCTTCTTTTGCTTAGTTCTAGGAAACTGTTCATCCTGTGTATTGCTAGGTGGTTGTGGCTTGTATGGACTCTTTCGTAAGAGCGTCGAATCCATCAAACGGCTATCATGAGGCCAACTCGTCAAGTATCTTTTCCGAAGTTTGCTCTCCCTTCTGTGTGTTTTAAGACACTCGTGGATTTCAAGCGTGAGAGAGTTTATACCGCGATCCATATCATCGGTGTAGTCAAGGGTCCATGCACCAATGGCGGTCGAAAATTCGCTCTCGATGGGTGTATAATGGGATGTTTGGATTGGGTTTTGAGTATCTGGGTTTGTGAACATCCTCTGAGAGCCGTGATCAGACCCGCGATCAGAAACGTTCGAAACCAAACTGTTCTGCGCCAATTAAATATGATTGTCAACATATCTTCTAACAGCACGAAGGCAAGTAAATGCATACTCGACAGGCATTAATTAACACAAGAGGTTAATCGACTCACCGGACGGCGATATGGAGATTCGCGATCAGCGCCACTTCCTTCTGCGGAAAATGAACTCTCGTGATCATACGATGCATTTTGCGAACTGGGGTGTGACTTTGTCCTGTGCCTTGCAAGTTTAATATTCGCAAAAGGTCCGAAGAATCCTTGACGGCACGTTGGTGCTTCGCATACTGCAATTGTTGGCCTGGTATCACCCCCGAAGTGGCGAGTGATCTCATGTCTTTTCATTTCCGTTTCCGTGTTACATATATCCCGACATCCTACTTGAGAGCATCTGAAGGAGGTGAGTAGGGGTGAGCTACTTTCGTAGCCGCTCGCCTGTGGATTGCGGCTTGTTGAGGGAACATTGTAGCTTAGTATCTTGTCTGTAACGTCGGGAGAAGGAGAGCTCGAGGAAATTTCATCGAGTGGGCTAAGGCTAATGTCACTTTTGCTGCCGGAGACTTGGTGGTATGGAGAGTCGATATCCGCACGAAGGGGAGGAAGGAAATATGGGTGGTAGGTTTCCTGTGGAATATACTTCTGGCAATTAAGGCAGAATTCTGTCCCGAGATATGGGGATTGGCTAGACCAGCAACGAGGGCAGTGGACCAAAGAACCGAGAGATCGAAAGGAAGAATTGGGGAAACGATCCGGCTGAAGAGATTCATCAACCAAATTGCCGGAGCCCCGTTCTGGAAGCGAATTCATTTTGGTATGCAACAGCGCGGATTCGATTAAAATGGCTAGGGCCGGCAGGGGAAGGGTGTAGCGAATATCCCGTCTTGGGGACTCGAGATCTGGGATTGTTCCACACAGACTGGAATATGTCCAAGGGCTGAGAGATTTCGGGTAGGAGAATACAGAAAGAGGCGGGGCAAGAGAAGAGGGCCGTGCTTGTCCGCTGCTGGTTACAGAAACAAAAGTAGGCGAGAAGATGGTTATCGATAGTATACGCCAAAGAGCAATTTTTTGGCGTCTTTTGGAATGTTTAGGACATCAAAATATAAAAAACTTCGTACATTTCTCGTTATTTATAGAAAATATCTGGATATCAGAACGTACAACTTCGCTATTAGTTAGGACCTCCGCCAGTACAGGTTCTTTTCCTCACGAAAAGAGGTCCAAGAAAAATTCGAAAACGAAAGCTACCTGGACTCAGCAGCGCGTCCCAGCTGCCACACTCACCAGCTCTCACCGGGTCTGCCACATTTAGGACCTTCTATGCAAGGGTAACTCGTACCCCTGTCCCCCAATGTCAACATATCATTGGCTCTATGAGCACTATGACCTCCAGGACCGTTTTCGAAAAATCTGAGGCTCTGTCAACAAAAAAGAAGCTCCTGCACCCTCTGAATTCTGCGTATATATTTGCTCAGTTCAAAGAAGCATCGAAGCTCTAAAATATAAATATGGTAGTTACCCGCAAAAATTCCTACTAACTATGTTTTAATTGTGGCCTTAATTCCCTCGAACATTGTGTGCCTTACGTCTCGTTGTCCGCGACAATGGCAGCGCACCTTGAAGCATGTTACTCGACTTGAATTGGCCTCGAGATGGATCAACAGCTTGCCTCAGTCGGAGTGGGTCCCGCACTCACCAACACGGTGCGTTGCACGTCAGCTCAGTCCTCAGCATGCCTTTGCAAAGTTCTATAACCTTTCATCGGACGCGCTGGTTTCAACACCAGGGATCCGGGATTCTGAAAGATCCCTGCCCTGTGTGCGAAGAGGCATGCAGGATAAGACGAGGGTGTCAATCCAGATTGGAAAAGGCGGTGACAGACGTTGACCCCGAAATATCTGGTTGCCCCGTCTCGCTGGTTGGACCACACAACAAAAATCGGAGTATGCATCTCATCAAGATGGAAAAACAAGCCACAGTGGACCACCTCCCACTGATGCACACTCCCTGCTTGACTGACTGACTTCCTTGTTTTCCCCTTCAGCTTGTACCTTTTTCTTTTTCTTTTCGCCAAGCTACATGTGCCAAGCCCTGCGGAACAGAGCAAATAGGTCCTAAAGATATTTGCATAATTTCCACACCCGATTTGACATGACAGCGGATTCTGGACAAGAAGCGAACCTCCACAATAATAAAAGGATAGAAAATAAATCTGCTCGCCAGTCGGCCTTCAAAAAAAAGCCAAGGAAGCCACAAAAGCCCGAGTTATCCCCTTTTCAAGCGTATTAAGCATATCAATTGTATCAGTTGAACGGCTGCTCTGGCCGGACGCTTTCATGGCAGAAAGTTAACCCGCACCAGAAAAACACCGATGTCTAGACCAGCCTCATGATACGCTTGAGCCATCGCCTATACAAAACACACGACGTTGGTCGCAGCGTGGTGCATTGCCTCAGATTGGAATTTCACGGCTGCAGGGGGGAGGACTGCAAACCTTAGCCAATTAGGGAGGCAACTGGCCTCCTAGACCAACACAAAAGCAGGAGGCAACCGGGTCATTGCATTCCGTCCTGGCAATGGCTGGGTTGATCGGATCGGTAGGCGACAGGGCATCGGGGCCCCGACCACCAAGCACATGTCGTGGAAGACGGACGGGCTGCGCCTTTGGCTGGATCTTATTTGGTTTGTCGTATGCAGAGGGCAGGTCATGGTGTTCGCTTACTCAATGGTGAGCTGATCCGAGTCCGTTCCGCGTCAAGTATCAGGTATTCTCTCCTCACCGCCATCGATTATTATAGCAATAGCTTGTTTGGTGGAGAAAATATCGTCTGAGCTTTGCGGATTGCACCTAGTTAGGCTTAGCTAAAAACTCGTTTTGAGCACCCTTATTGGAGTAGCGGGCACGAGAGACTCGCATACCAGCTTGCTAATCCACTTTGGGCCTCGCGATGTGGGCCTCAGATAACCCCGCGACCTCAGGAGCTTTCGCCCGTACGCTTGTTGACGAGGGTTAGGATCAAGCTCAAGCTCACCGCAATATCGCTATTTTCAACTGCCTACTACAATTAACATTATACGGATTCTGCTGCATAGACTAATCTATGTCGTCATGCCGAAAAGTCTTAGGGTCGCCCTCACATATGACTCGAAAGCCGACCAAATCGCTCGAGGATGCACAAATGAAGAAGCATCAGCTTATGCCTCTACCGTTCTTATCGATAGCGTAACCCAAAGCCTAAGGAGATTAGGACATGAAGTAATCGATGTTAGCCATGTCCGGAATCTAGCGAAACGACTTGTCGCAGGCGAAGGCGAGGACTGGGACATGGTTTTCAATCTGAGTGAAGGCGTATTCGGCAACGCGAAAGAGGTCCAGGTACCTGCCCTCCTGGAGGCGTACCAAATCCCATACACGTTCTCAGATGCAGCTTGTCTCGCGCTGGCCGCCGATAAGGCAAAGACGAAAGTAAGATATCTAATTAATATTGATTATACACTACACAATATCATACTAAAATACGGCTTAAGATGATCCTACAATACCATAATATTGCAACATCTCCTTTCTTTGTGGTCCCGTACCTTGAACTCGTCAATACTGCCAATGAGCCGACACGATTGGCTGGAATCCTCAAGGATATACTGCAGAAGTCTGGCTTGGAGCTATCGGAAGCCAACCCTTTGTTCATAAAGCCTAGTCTGGAAGGAGGCTCAAACGGAATCGATCATAAAAATAAACTCACGTCTTTCCAAGGTTTACTCGATAAAGTTGCATATATGCACACCCGTTTCCCAAATCAAGATCTTCTGGTCGAAAAATTTGCAGACGGCCGCGAATTTACTGCTGCAATAATCGGTACGGGGAGCAAAGCTAGAGTTCTAGGCGTTCTTGAATTCCTACGCATACGGCCAACACCTGCCAGCGACGCAAACCCTGGGCTTGACTCGGGGGCTTCCACCTCGCCAGAAGACGACGTTGACTTTGCCACCTACAAAGTTAAGAGCGTTGCTACTGCGGAATTTTTCGAGATTGTCAACGTGACGCATGAGGATAGTCACGAAGTGAGAGAAGTTGCTCGCATTGGGTTGGCAACATTTCAAGCACTCGGCGGACGGGACTTAGGGCGTATAGATATTCGGTCCATCGGGCGAGGCGATAAAGCCCAGCCGCAAGTTCTGGAGGTAAGTGATCGCATTTATTTTAAAATAGTATAAATGAACAGGCGGTAATTAACAAACTCGTACAGATTAACGCAATTACTGGACTGCGTCCCGACAATTCGCATGTGCCAATTCTAGCGGAACAAGAGGGACTGACGTATGATGAGCTGATCGCAGATATTGTATCACAAACAATGCAACGTAGCAGAAAACAGTGAAAGAGCCCTAGATTTTGATGATCAGGGATGCGAAGTGTTTCAAAAGAAAAACCTTGGTGTAAAAAAAAAACAGCCTACCAACAATAAAAACAAAGATGACCAAATACAAAATAGCTTTTCTTTCATCCCGATTAACCCGACCAGCAACTATGCGCAACTTTTGATAATACTAAAAACTTTCGAAGACAAGAGGAAAATAGTAAGAAAAAACATCGGCTTGAGGGGATTCTCGCAGCTAGGTTATGCAGTAGAAATGATAGTCTTGGGAACAATCTCAGTTTTATACCTCTGAGCTTCAGGTTTACCTTTCACCCAAGCAGCATGCTTCAACCTCTGATGTGTGTTCATGTTGTCCCGGGCACGTAAGTTTGTTCCCGCGCACATATTGCTTTTACAATCAGGGGCCAAGCAACGCACTCTGAATACCTGGTCGGAAAGGTGTTTCTCATTTTTGTGCTTCTTGAGGTTTTCGCGATTCGTATATTGCTTGGGGCATCCATCGATCCCACATGTATACTGAGCACTGGGGCGGCTAGTCTGCGGTCGCTTTCGGTTTGCAGGATAATTTCGAGTACTGTCTTGGGAAGATAGCGGACTCGAGGATGCGGAGGTTGCGACGCTGGGGATGGTGCCGACCTCAGTTTCAGTCACCTTCCGCTTGTTATGAACCAAAGTGGAAAATGATAGGGAGACCGATTTCAAGGGCACCTCTATTTCCTCGAGTTCCGATTCTGTTGAGCGTATTGGGAGCTGAGACTTGAGTTGTATAGAGTAGAGAGACGCTGCAACTGGGCGAAGGAATTTTCGGCAGGAATGAACGAGAGCATAGAATGCTTCAAACTTCTTGACGTCGTTCTGCTTTGCTTCTTTCCTCCCAGTATCACAGGTGAAACAGCTAGCATTGAAGAATGCACATGGATTACCACAGCGATCGCAGCCGTTCTCCACATCAGCGTCCTTTGGGTCCGTGTTGGTCCAAGCAAGTAAACATGGAACGAGAGGGCCTAGGAAGAGAATGAGCATTTCGCCAGTTGACAAGTCTAATAGTTTTCTGATCAGTGCTTTGTAAATATATAGAACTAGGAACCAAACTCTTACCCATCAAGAAGCGCAAAAAGTCCTGAGTTATTTGAGACCAGAGAAGCTTGCTTGGTGCTGCTGGCCGCGTCTTATCTTCGTGCTTTTGTTGGCTTGATACCCGAGATACAAAATGCACAGTTCCTGCATCGGCGATCCTCTTGGAGACGGCGACTGCGTGTACGGTTTTAAATCGGGAGAAATCGACAAAATTCTGTTGAACAGTACCGGGGTCTGGGGGAATATTACGCGGAGAGTCGTCGCCAAGCGCTTTCCTCAGAACATCGGGCAGATCTTTTGGAGAATTATCGCCGCGCGTAATCTGTGCAAATGGAGAGTGTGGCCGATGGACGTGAATCCATTTCAATGCATCGTCGAACTCTTCCCACATGATTTTGACTATTTCGTCAAATATATCGCGTTGTCCCGGCGGTGTACTTGGACCTTGCTTTTCGGTTGGAGGTAGACATTCACGGAATATCTTCAACTCGCCCCTAAAGCTTGCACCAAGTATTTTATCATCCTCGCCGGGCCTATCAGCTTGATAGAATGCATAGGCGGTGTGAAGATAACAGTAGATTTCCTCTAAGTTCGATAACGGCGTGTTGGAGTCTGGCTTTGTTACCACTTTCGTCAAAGAAGCATACCCAACTCTGAGAATATGTTTGACGTCTTTAAGGCTGCTAACGAACTCCTTTAGCCCTGGAGAGGAACGACGTGAGTTTCTCTTGAGTTTCCGGTATGCAGCAGAAGCAGCTTTAAAGACCGTAGCCACTTTCCTTCGGTTAGACTTCGAGGTTTCGAACTCTATGGGTATGTTTTCGAGAACCTTTTCGACCGGGACGTCCAAAGGAGTAGATTTTTCGATCGGTGAATTAATTACCGCTGGGACAATTGAAGTAGGCTCTGGAGTTATATGGTCCTCTGGGCCAGAGAACGAAGTCGCAGGGGTATCGGTGACGAGGGGTCTTTCGAAGTATGTTTCATCTACAGAATCTAATAAAGAAGACCCCTTGAACGTAGAGAAGCTTAGGTAGGGGGTTTTGTTGATACGGTGCGGGCAATCAGGTTCGAGGCATTCACATGAATGCCGGGATTCTCCTATATGGAAGGACCCATGCATGGATAATCTAAGATTGCCAAAGCTATCAAGACGATTCGCTGAGGTATCAACCGACTTTCTTTCATCGTTCTTACCAGCCTCCTCGCCAGGGCTTTGGTCTTGCTGCTTCAAAATTTGTCCACCTAGGCAGATGTTGTCAACAGTAGTCCGGTTTTACAGCCAGAAAATCCTGCAGCGTCCAATGAAATTCTGGATTTGGGTGAACTCACACTGTGAAGTGTCGGCCTTTGGCGGCTGTACAAAATAATAATCGCCATCCTCGTCATCTTCTATCAGCTCAAAGGGGTCCCCCTTTGTGGACTCTTCATCTATTCCACTATCACGGAAGTCGTCCACGCCCCCGTTCCCCACATTTTTCGGCGACCCTTCATTGTTTTCGTCAAGTTTGCGCGTCTGCCACTGTGGAGCACGAGTGTTAGCCTGCTTAGCTGAGTCAAAATGCCATTTGTCTCCCTATCGATAGCTATCCGCCACCCCACTGGCTGGCCCCACAGCCGCGAAAATTTGGCGACAACACAGCCTTACCCCGGACACCCGTTGATAGCCTTCGAATCCAAGGGTTTTAAGAGGGGGCGAGAAGGATTTTATACACACCATCTTCGATTACTATATTACGAAATGATCTATCGTGGCTCTTTCTCTTTTGATACACAATGCAATGCAAAGTGCCAACAATTGCGCAATCGCCAATGTCGAAGAGGACTGAACCATGGAGGATGATTGGATACTGTCATGCAAAATGTCGGAGGTGGAAATTGTGACATCGCAAAAACCTTGCTGCTTTTAATATCGAGCCGGGCGGTCCTAATTCTATCATACGCCACCGGTCCTAATTCACCAGCCGCTTCAGCCCCAGAGCTCACGTTTCCGCAGGGTCCGCATGTTTTCCAGTGGCAATCAGAGGAAACTTAACCAACGATCAGCATACAACTTCCTCGAATGGGCTACTTTTCGCGTTTTCGCCAAAAGCGCAGGCGCTCTGGTTGTCTCGCGCTATCTCGCGCTGGATAGCTAAATTAGCCGGCTGGCTTCACAAACCAAAGGGATTAATCTAGATAAACCACTAACGGCCGCTTTCGGCCAGTTGGAAGAAAATTTCGACAAAGGTATGCTTTTTATTTCATCGTGGGCTGGCTTTCGGTATCAATTTTACGGTAACCAGCAGGGGGGATACCCGGGACAAATGCACGCCGATAGCTTGGTTTAGTTTGATCATGCGTTGTTCAACGTCACACATCTGTGCTCACTCGCGTGTTTCCCCTACTTGCATTTCAGTACAACGAGTAATTTCACTTCGAACTCCGGGACTTTCCATGATAAGCTGTCCCATGTGACTGAGAAATCAAACCGAAATAGGCATGTACGGCAGAGGTTTCTTGGTTGGCTGCGGCTATAGAGTTTTCGACGTTACCAAATTGTTGGAACCCACCCTTGACCATGTGGACCCTTTATCGGATGAAGTAAGCCGAAGCATATGTCGGTGAAACTGATACCAGGATTTATGCATATTATTGCAGCTTAGTCTGCAAGGATTAGAAAGGTGTTATAACATTCTTCGCAAGTCGTCTCGAGGAGCGTATGAGGGTTGCAAGGCTAAGGCGAGGGTAATTGATTATCAGCGGCCAGGTACCTACTTAAAGGTTTAATACAATTGTAAAGTGATATTTGATTGAAAGCCTCACCTTCAAAGGCATTAAATAACTTATATAAGCTGACGCGTATATTAAACGCGTTAGTTTAAAGCAGCGCGGGTATATTGACGGAATGGTGGGTAGTGCAAATCTATGCCCAGTCTAATAGCAAGCAGGTCTCGCCGCGGAGTGTTACCACAAGCAAAATACAACAGCCAACACAGTCACTACGCAAATTTAAACTGCGTCAAATATTCAAACGTTGGTTGGGATCATGTGTAACTTTGCTTCGGCGGTAAGATTAAATTATTCATCATGTGCCGTTTACCGAATATCGGAACTTGCAGAGCCCAAAGGTATTTTACGGGCCGAAGATTCCCGGCCGAGCCAATAGGTGCACCCCGAGATTTGTATGCCGAGGCCTCTTTGACAGAGATTCCAGTTTCTAGCTAGCTTTGACAATGCATAAGAGCTCTTGGTCTTTAGCTTTGAAGGTAAACTAAGGCAATTTCCTTTTTCGATTCATTTCGCGGATTCTTCCGCCCCGAGATTCGCAAAATAATACGAACCGCGGATGGTAAGCTGCAGGTGAAGACAAGCACCGGGTGCGAATCGATAGAATACAAAATAAATTGGCATCAGATGCAAAAACCGAAAATTTTAGCCTTCTTCTCAACGTTCTGCGCCCTGCACCTGAGATTTTCTGCGTCAAAAATGATACCGCTTCGTTATCCTCATTGGGTAGATAAATTGCCTCTTTCGGAAGGTGCGATCCAAAATATACATGTTGTTCCCTATTATAGCTAGCTCGCGGGCAGAATTTGCGACTTGGAGCTCACCTCGACGGGTATTTACTGGAAATTTTTAGATTCCCATACAAATTCGATCCATGATGTAATATGAGAAATCCAACTATAAAGGCATAACACTTCGCTGGCTCGAACTAATGTATTTTATCATCATCCGCCAAGTCCTTCACTTACACTCATTTAATCCGTTCAAATTCAAACTTATCGCTTTCATTTTTGTAAAAGTTTGAAAATTAATCAAAATGTTGTTCTCCAAGATCTTCTCTACTGTCGCTTTCTTCACAGTCGCAGCTGTTGCTGTTCCAACACCAGCTCCTCAGGCTGGTTCCCTCCCTATCTTCCCAAAGGAAGTCACCGGACCACAGATCAAGCAGATCTTCATCGCTACCATCGACGAGGACACCCCTGAAGAACAAAAAGTCCTTACCACATTCGCTGAAAGCCTCCCTGCCAACGTCTGGGATCAACTTGCGGTCGTTGAGAACAAGGTTGCCACCGAATTGGCCAAGTCCAGCCCTGACACAAAGATTGTCACACAAGGTCTTGCCGCTTGGTTCTGGATTGGAGGATGCAAAGTTCCAGACTTCAATAATCTACCAACCACTGAAGAGGAGGCCATGAAAGACTTCCCAGAGTGCAAGGCTTAGTTTTGCATTCGAGCGGCATGTACTCGCTTCCTGGTGGAATGTTTTAGACCCGGTAAGTTCGAGTCGCTTAGAATAACTACGAGGTGTCGTTTGAAACGCTCCTTTTTTGTAAATATATATATATATATAGAAAACTACTTCAGGAATAAACATAGATTATTTTCGTTACAGAACAGCACTTGGAATCTAGAATGTAATATAAGTCCACAGTAAGACCAAATTTCCATAATACTAGTGCAATAAATTCCTAACTTAAATACGCGCATTAAATTTGAAAGCCATTATCACAAATTAAAAAAAAGTCGAATGAAGTGTAGATACAAGGAGCTCTTCTGTTTCATGGGGCCAGAAACGAACAGGAAAACTTTATAGTCCAACGATTTATCATCTGATTTTTCAGTAACCGTGGAAGTAGTTATGATAAAAAGTAATGGAAGCTCGTATCAGAACCGGGTGTTGGAAGTTGGTAGTTGGTGTTGGTAGTTGGTTTGACGGTATGGCTGTGGAGCCTGTGGCTAAATTACTTGACCGAGTGATTAGTGGCGTCAACAATGAGCGTGTCTACAGCAGTGGTGAGGCTCTAATCTACTTTCTATACACACGCCACAAGTAGAAATGAAATAGAATATATTCCCTCCCCGGTGGCTCCTCAGAAAAGAAAAGTCTACTAGACTTTGAATTTCCAAATTCTGCTACCTATGTCTGATATGAATCAAAGCCCTAAAACATCACTCCAAAAGTTCCAAACTCATATTTAAATATTTTGAATCGACTGGATTGGTATATTTATCTCCTTTAGAAATTTTGAGCATCTTAATACTTGGATATTCCACTCTTTGTTCTCAGATTTAATTTCATCCCTCTCACCAGACAATTTTCTAGCAACAAATACTGCAACGATCATTAAGGCAATTGCGCGATCAGACCATACTTCCAAGTTTCGAATATACATCCGACCCTATTCCACTCTCTAGAAAGCAATTTGCCGACAATAGAAGCCTCACGGAGCTCATTGCGACAACAATACAGATTTCACGGTAGCACTGCACGGTTCATTAGGCGTTTCTAATAAGGTAAGTAAGCATACAAAATTAAGCTGGTCAGAGAGATCGTAGCTAATCATTCTACAATATTATATCTGAATAGGCGACATAGTAGCTCTATCACCTGCCATGGATTTTGCGATCATCACGAGTGCCGAAGACGAAATGGACATGGATGGCGAGGGCATCATGACCGAACAACTCGAACCAGCCATATCGAATTCTGGAGCAGAAATATCAGATCAAGAGGTTCAACCGCTTTTTCAAACAGCTGCACAGCAAGTACTTGGGATCCCCGAGCTGTTAGAGATGATCTTGAATCAGGTTGCAATTTCCTACAACGAGGAATTCCGCGCACGAAGAAATGAAAACCATTTGACCAATTATGTTGATTCTCTGATGATGATACTCGTGAATTGTGGGAGCGTTTCACGATTCTGGCATGCCGTTGTCAACGACTCTCGGAAAATAAGCTCACAGATCTGGCGAGATCCTGTTGCAAAGCCCGAGAAATATTGCGAGATTGCATGCTATGTCCCGACTCTTCAGTTGACGAACACTATTTACCTCAATCCCAACAAGCCTGAGCTAAACCATTCGTTCATATCGTGGCTTTGTTCTCGCTTTTCTCTGGCGTTTGATCCTAATCACCGTTCGAACCTCAGAAGCGTTTCCTATAGAAACGTCTTTGAAAATTCCACCTTCCCAGATTGCTGGTTCACCACACCGCCCGTGACAATAGCAACGATCCGATTCAGCGTGCGAAAGAATTTCTATCCTGGGCTTCGGCAAGCCCGTGGAACCGAGTCTACATTGATCTTTTGCGGGTACATTCCACCACCACTCATAACTGCCAGTATATGTGGAGACCAGTTTTTCTATTTGATGGAAATCAGAAACAAGAAGGGCATCAGCACAAACGACATCTGTAAGCACATTAGCGCTTTCATGGATCTTGGAAGCGAGTCTCGCATTGTAGACTCAGTCATAAGCTGCCAGATCGGCCTTACAAAGAAGATACACTCGCCAAGAGTGGACACTGCCGATTTATTCGACGAGTGGTCGGTCTTCGTCGATTCAGGGTTCTTTTCGTTTCATAGTGACAGACTTAGGGGCCGGGAATCAGAGTATACGAGAGCGCAAAGGCTTCTCAACAAATCTGCTTCTGCAATTAATAAATGGGAATTTAGCAAAGCGACGTTTGACCATCATTGTGTTCCATCTTATCCCGTTTAGCCATCTCAAGAATCAGCTACTTCTTTCAAGAATATACTGCACATGCGTTTTTTGTATTAACATTTTTATTTGGGTCTTGGAACGCTTGTTATCAATCTATCTCATCTTTCATTTTGTGTCAAGAACGGTCAAATACATCAATGGCACCAAGACTGTTTGAGTCTTCGTATCTTTAATCTTTAATAAACTTAGATTACGTTTTAATACAGATATATCAATATTAATCCCTTTTTTTTGACGCAAATTTTAGAAACAAAATAGCTATTAATGGTTCCGAGTATGATTTATGTACAGAATCTTCGTCGACATCGCAGTTGCTGGAAAATGAGAAAACTTGTCATCTATCTTGGTGTTATAAGTGACCAGACGACAGCAAAACTCGAGTAAAGATAATCAAATTACAGGATATTAATTAGGACGTTGCTTCAAGCGTTGAGAGCTTGGCTGGCTTTCCAAAAGAGGTTTACCGCAGTTCCGACACCGAAAGCCCATGTGACTGTCCGTAGATATGACGCTTTAAAGGTCGAGATATTAATATATAGAATCATGTAAAGAATTCTAGCAGCCGATACAAGTTCTATTAGTCATTCTGTGACTGAATTCGTAATATTTTATACGGAAGTGCATACCTGGCTGCGATAAATACTAGGGAATGTGTATTCAAAACTTCTACTGGTAGGCGAGCTAGATTTCCGGCAAGCTGTATTTATTTACGGAATTAGTATAACTAGAAGCCTATGGGGGAAATCTGAAGATTAATAGCAGGGTATGGTGTTATTTATGCGTACCACAGCAAGACCCCAATAAGGCAACGCTTCTAACCCGTTTGCAGCAGCTGCATGTGCTCTCTGTGCGCGGGTGTAAACATCATTGGGCAGTTTGGCTTTAAGCTTATCCCATTGGTTTCTGGGGTTAGCATTGTCGAATTTCGCATTGTTCCCTGCAGTATTTATTGTGGCGACGGCAACGATTTGCCCCGACAAGGCTATGCTCCAGGTGGCAAGTATGGACAGAATGGAGTAGTTGTACGCCATATTGCTTCTTTAAGGGTCCTTTTTGTTATAGAAGTAAACTTGTTCTGTCTTAGAAAAATGGCGGAAAATAGTAATCGTAGGCTATTGGGCGAATTTTGCGCAATCGAGGGCCGACTTTAGGTAATACTGGTACTTGGATGACTTAGCAGTCAGAAAAACCTGGGGATTCCGAGCTGGTGTTATATTTTCGGGCGTTCGTGTGTTGTCGAGGCTCGTCGGCTGAATCATTGTGCCGGGGCCGGTTGCGAATCCACTAACGAACCAGGTAAGGCTGAAATAAGAATCCTGCGATATTCGCGACTGCGCAGCTAGGGATCCAGAAAGGGAATGAGCTCGAAAGGTTACGCCGTTCGCCGTTGAAAGTCCGCCAATTTTGCTCTGAGGTATGCATGCCCTGATCCTGTATTTATGCCGAGGTCAGCCGCCTGCAGTGGCGGCACCAAAGAAATACCTGGGAAATGTATCCCTTTCTCTTGCCCGCGGATCAATATCAATATATATTGGTCAAATTGGACCGTGTACGCGTGTTCACTTTAAGCTGGAACGAAATCTTCAATATTTTCAGTTGGTTATCGGCACAACATTATATTACTTGGCGACGATTTCTCGGAGATAGGTTAGGTTAATTGCAACTCGCAAGAAACTCCGATTTGGGGTCAGCGAACCAGGATCAGGCTCAAGCGGTCAAAATAGAATACAACAAACCGTTTATTCTTCTTCTAGAAATTTCAGAGAAATATTCGGTCGAACATCATGTTTGACTTTATATGGAAGCACGGACGAAAACGCGTGCCCGAAAGGGCAAGTGGGAGGTTGTGTTGTGAGGAGGTTTAGATGGCACCAACCAATCTGGTCTTCCCACGATTGCAATGAAACGCGTTCATGATTCTTCGGAAACTTTCAAATCACCCGTGAAGACGACTTCGGTGCCTACATACCGTCGCAATGGCAGATCGGAACTCGTACCTGGCGTATAAGCGGGACACCCGCTATCTGCTATACTGGATGCTGCACGCCGCAAATACTATCGTTGCCTCAAATCCCAGTTCTACCTCAATCCGCGCCAACACCACTGGTACAGTTGCTATTTCTTCTATTGTGCCACTAGCGAAGCTTGTTGCGGAGAATATCAAACCGATACCCAACCTTATCTTCCGGTTGTTTGAGTCTGTTATCGATGCACGCACTCAGGCCAATGTCGTCTTTCAGCAGATTTTTTCTGAGACTCAAGATCCAGAGATCAAAAAGAGCAATGATTCGCATAGGAACTTCATTGACACCTTAACTGAAGCGTTTGAGGCTTTGAGGGGTAAACCATTAGCTGAAGGGAACGATTCCGAGAAGAATGAAGAAACAGAGAAGCTGGAGGATGTTATATTTGCCAACAAGTTCTCATTCCTGTCCATGCAAGGACAAGAAGAAGCGGAAGAAGACGACGATGAAGAAGATACATTAACTGTGAAGAAAGAGAATAGAAGACCTGCCAAGGGGAAGAAAGGAAAGAAAGGAAAAGGCAAGGGACGTGGAAAACCGAAGCCTGCAGAGAAGGGGGCCAGCCTTGACGATATCCCTCTGGAGAGCTACCGAATTATCGAAGATACTAGTGGTGAAGTCACAGAATATCTGATGGCCGTATACTCCATCATAACTCAATGGACGACATTACGCCAGTATATCCAAAAGCTTTGGAGAGAAGTTGCATATAAGGGTCTCAATAGTGCCGTTGCCGGTGCTCTTTCAAATATGGCAGTCGCGATGATGAAGCAAACGGAAAATATGATCTTTGTTGAATTCCCCGGCCATGAGTCCTTCGAGATCATCATGAATACGATTACTCGAGGAGACATTCAAAAGGCCCAAGGAATGTTCCATACAATCCTCCACAAGTACGACCCCGTCACGAAACAGCTTGAAAAGGTTATGCAGAGGGACGTGGACGTCAAGGAGCGGTTTATGTTTCACACTTACAACGACCTACTCGACTTTATCAAGGACTTCCAGGCAAATCGTACCGGAAGGCCGACAAAACGAATGCAAGCCGAGCTTCGCGATTGGGATGTCAATATGGACCTTAAAAAAGCTAGCTCGGAAGAGAGACTAAGATGGCGGCGGGGGTATACTATCAATTGGCTATACGATCTCGTGAACGTGTTTTCATCTATTGTCGTCCAACGGAACACTTTGAAAGGTGAAAAGTGGGATCTCGCTACAGTAGATTGGTCAAAGAATGGCCCCTGGGACGAACACCGCCGTCTTTTCGGACTCAACGAATTTGCGGGTAGTGTTGCTTCCTGGGTTTACCAGAGGTCTTTAGACGACGTTCGATCGAAGATTCTACCGCACCACGTCTTCGAGATCGCGTGCATCGTTGATGCCTTTACGGCATCCAGAGGCTGGACAACTAGCGGAGCGAATGTAGACAAACTGTCTGCTCCCGCTCGTAATTTCCGCCCTCGCCGAGATATCGATTTATTCTTGGACAGAGACGATCAGCACTTTGGACGAGGGTACTGCTCTGGAATTACAGTTGTGAAACAGTTCCTTCGGAAATCCGCCGTTATGAACAACGATCCCAAGCGTCACGACTTAATAATTGCACTCTTGGACGAAGTACTATACGAATTTGTCAACTGGCTCGGCGAATGCAAGTACATGAGCGGGCTTGATACCATTCCGCCATCTCGATTCACGAACACGAATTCTAACGGGTTGTGGGAGTACTCGCCCTATCTTTGCGGCGTAGGCCTACTGGAGGCGTTGGATATCGCTTACCGCGTGGGTCTTCATCTTTGGGACGCCGTTCCAGAAATGATGTGCACTATCCATATGCACAATATGTTGGTTCAGAAGGGATTAATAGCTCAGCCCGTGGGCCTTTGGTCCACATTGGAAACACTGTTCGAAGCATCCTTCTTTGGGAAAAAACCACCAACCTCGGGCTTCTATACTGCATTTTTAAATGTATCTGGAAGGGGTCCATCGCGAGCAGAGTTCACCCGTCGAAGGGCCGCTCGCCTGGCGTCTCTCAGTGGGAAAAAAGACCTTACAAAAATCTTCGATCCGGACTTGAATCACCTTTTCAAGCAGAAATCCTTGATCAACTTGTTCAGTGATGCTGGGTGGTTACCAGCTCGTATATCCGACAATGACATCCCATTAGGCTCGGTGTACGCCATGAACATGATTGGAAGAACTAAATATCTGAAGGACCCCAAGACTGGCCGTCGAATACTCGAAGAAACGGATCTAGTGCGACGCGCAAAAGCAAATGGAATGACGGATGAATCTTTGTCCGAGATATCCGAAGCCCAGGAATCACTATACAACCAACCAATATCGCTAGACTCATACCCCGAGCTAGCGAAAGAATACGAAGGATACAAGATGGCTCAAATGAAGAAACCAGGCTCCGAACTCACGGATCTTAAGGTCCTAGGTCTTATTAAAGTAGACTTTATCGGTGATATCTGCGGCGAGCTTCGGCCTCTGTCGAGTTTGAATTATATCTGGGTATTCTCTAAGGCTATCATGTTCTTTATGAGGCTCGAAGAATCGCTCGAGAAGATCAACCACCCTGAGTGGAAACGCCTTTATGCGGGAAATGCCACGCGAGAAAAAAGGGCGGCATTAACGACTGCTATTATGACTGGGGATGATACGGAGCTGATGAAGATTGTTGCTGCAGAATTCCAGAACCCCCGGTCTGGTTTTATGGATAGCATTTACTGGGATGACTTGGAAAGTATTAAAACTATGGTGAAGGAAGATGACGACGAGGACCCTACGAATGCTTGCGTCATGATGTAGCCAATGCTACTTTACTTCTTATTTCAACATGGTGTTGTTATATTAGTCTCTGAAGATTCGAAATCCCATCTGGCGCTCAGAATCACGGCTATGGATTGTTGGAATCCTCTAAATAAATGGGACTGAAATTCTCGGCCGTGATTACTATATTATTTATTACTGGTTTACGATTATCATTATCAGGGTATCATTACCAGCTGAAAAATCAAAAAAAGGGTTTTTAAAAAATACCAATATCATTCACCACAGACTTATCATGAATAAATTTTCGATGAGAAAATGTGGCTTCTCCAACTTGATACGATGAAAATCACTTGATATCGTCTCGTCAATACACCGCGCTGGTGATACAACCATACCATGGGGTATTTCTCAACTAGTTCCAGACGAGGCTGTCAACTATTATTCCATGGTATAGCCAGCTCCTCGCCAGATAGAAACTACCCTAGTATCAAATTTTTAAACTACAACCGGAAACATATTCCCGGAGAACCCTAGCTGTAAAATTCATGCAAGATCCCACCGAGTCTATTTATCAGGCCAAATCGCACAATCGGAATCGGTTGATAAATACGAATTGTACAGGATCTCCAACTCGCTTGGAAGATCTAAGATCGAGATTTATCTTCAATCGAACTCAAGATTTGGAAAGAAAAGTAATCTATGTATTTGGGCTAATCTCCCAGACGAGCTCTAAGCCTTGCTATCACCGATCGCGAGCATCCTCAACCGTGGAGGTTTGTACAGCCTCGTCCCACAGTATACTAACAACAACAACAATCCCCTCAACAAATTACAATTCAAGGAAAAACGCTGCCGCAATCGTGCACAGTCCCACGGGCTATATATATCCGACTGACCGCCTGCATATACTACACGCTCACCTCCTCTACGCGATAAGGATACCACAATCTGGAATCGAACCTGTAGGATAAGAAACCCCCAGAGCGCAGGCAAGTTCACGCGGACAACACAACGCACCCCATGTCTGTCCTGTGTCTCGCTTGAGCTTCTCCCCACCCCAAATGGAGTCAAATTGCCCGATTCGGCTACCTTAGTCCGACTTTGCGGCTGCGCGAGCCAGTTTACTTTAATGGTTCCTGCGGATAAGGAAACGGTGAACTATGGGTGGTAGGCTGGAGGTTATCGTTGCCCCTTCTCATATCTGATAGCGAAGATGCCATGTTGTCAAGAAAAAAATGTGGCTTGGCGGGGACGCCATTGGGGAGTAGCTAGCGGTGCTGTTATGGTTTCCTGGAAATCTGGGAAGGATTTTATATTCGAGGAGGTTGGGGAATATATATTGGTTTGGAACCTTTGTGATGCACAGAGCTGCACAGGGAGTTTGAATAACTAGTCGGCATGAATAATGAGAGGGGTTCTTAAACACCTGCATGATATTCATGTCTGTTAAATTGCAGGGGAGATGAGGGGAGCAGGATCACCAGAGGTGCGATTGAATGCCGAACCGATAGAAGCACGGCTACCCGAAATGAAGACGTCAAGAGTTTGGGAATTTGCTCTGGGCGTCCACATATGCACATCCTCCAAACCCGACCCAACAAAAGGGCGCCGAAGCCACGAAGGGACCGAAGTGAACTTGGTAGAATCGATAAGAGCGAAGAGGAGAAAAAGCCAAGACTCGCTGCCGGCGGGAGAACCGTAGTGCCGTTAGTATCCTATTATTTGGCATTTATATTTAGTTTTGGAGGGCAGATAGCAGATAAGCAGAATGTATACGCGCAGGCGGACGGTTAACCGCACCCCGTTCGGCAACACAACAGCCCTCCGCCAGCGGTGAAAGTGCCTGGGTGGCATTATTCGCATAGCTTGGACGATTGGAATTGGAACTCGATCGAGCTGGGCGAGAAAAATATACGAAATTACTCAGTGAAACAGAATAGAGTAAAATGATCTCATTTTCGGCGTGGACTAGACCGTTTCTACACCTTGAGGCATCGTTCATCGTACTGAGAGGTGACTGCCAGATTGGGACGGCAACCGAATCTGTCGAACGAACCTCGTTTCAACCAATAAGCCCCAAGCCTCATGCCATAAATCAAGGCTATCTGGTAGCTCATTTGCAGGGCCGGCGCTTGAAACGTTAATCTCTTGGTAGAAACCGGCATCCGCACCCTACGCTCCCTAGAGAATGTGTATCACGAAGCTATCACACCCGAAATAGCCGGTAGCGGACGGAGTTAGTCTACTCGATTTTCATGCTATAGCGGCCGTATTATCGAGTGCTAGCAATAAAAAGTGACTACGGTCCACGCATTCCCAGTGGGAATTCCCACTCTTTCCTCTCTAATTGCTATCCGTCACTCTGGTGCGAGGGAGAGAGACTACAGTGACAGCCTAACAAAAAAGGGTAGCAAGGAGGGATCATTTTCGGTTTTCGTCTTTTGGTTTCGTTTCTTACAGGCAGTCGCTCGTTTTTTACTACGACTACGATAAAAGAGATACACACTCTATATATAATATATATCAACGGCTACTCGACATCGATGCATACCTAAGAGAGAACGGCCTCGAGTAAAACAACCATGGGCCGTCGCAGACAGAAGGGCTGCTGCTGGGGCCTCTTCGACTGCTTCAGCTTCCTCTTCCGCAAGCCCCCCGTCGGCGGCGAAAAACTCCTCGACCACCCCGAAATCATCGCGGGCATCCTCTCCCACCTCCCCGAGAAACAGCTCCTGGGCAAGATAAAACTCGTCCACCCGGTCTTCTACGACATCGCCACGACCTCGAATCATGTCGGCGTGCAGTGGAAAACATGGGCCTGGGCACACCCCACCATCCCACCAACAATCAGCATCAGAAACGCGTACACCCCAGACCTAGGCTACGAGTACGCATACGACCCTCCCCGCCCCTCGCGGGAAATCTCCGCCCTGCTCCTCCCCGTCATCAACAAGCTCTGGCTGCGCATCTGCGACGACGTCAAGCGTGCCCACGACGAGTTGGGGTTCAAACCGGGCAAAGAAAAAGACTACACCCCGCTCCTCGATAACGGGAATTACTCCGGTCTAGACGATTTAGTCGGCGACCCGCCCCACGATATCGACTGGTACCTTGAGAAGCAATTACTAGCGGACATGCCGCACACGATTTCAAATATGCAGGTCGCCCGGCCCGCGCTCGTCGAGCCCGTGAATATCACCATGAGGTGTTTCAGATGCTGCTCGCGGACATGTTCTTATACTGTTTCCTTTGCTAGTCCGCCGGAGGGGTTGCGGATGAAGGATTTCGTGACTATGCTTGTTCACGGACTGTTCGATTGGGATCACGGTGCTTGCAGCCAGTGTCTGTGGAATCATAATAGTACGCATTGCGCGGTTGCGATGGAAGTCAACGGGGTTGTCGACGAGATCGGTGAAGGACGGGTGTGGTATGATTACGTCGGTGGGAGACAGGTGGGAGAGGAAGCGAGGGGTACGTTTAATATACTCAGTTTGAGTCTTTACGCCGAGGGTGGCGGGAAGACGTGGGGACGCGGAGGTGAGTTTCAGAGTAAGCAGATGACTGTCTAGATTACACGATGAAGAAGGCGGATATGAAAAGGGGATAGAAAAGAAAGACGGGCTAGCTGGAAGGTTGGAACGTCATTACAGTACCCATGGCAAACGCGCACCCTTGTTCGTGGCAGTGCATTCCTTCCACCCACGGTCTATCTTCAGAAGGGTGGAAGGCGTCAATTATTTTCAGTTCTTGGAACCCGCATTTCGAATATACCCTCTTCCCTGCCCGGCTGGCCTCTAGCGCGGCGGGCATGTTTTCTCGTTTGACTTTCTCAACCCCCCATTTCACCAGGGCCTCGCCAATCCCTCGCCGCTGGTACGATGGGTCGACGACTAAGATGTTTAGGTGTAAGTACTTTTCGAATCCGGGGAGGGCGGCGAGTTCTTCGTCCGTGCTGGCGAAGGACTGGCGCATGAGGTCGATGGCGGGCTGGTAGGCGGCCGGGTTGGGGAAGAGGGTGGAGTAGACGCGTTCTTGGAGGGCGAATAGATAGCGTTCGGAGCCTGTTGTTTTTGTGTACATACCGGCGCGGGTGTTTGTTAGCACGGCTTCCTTTTTACATTTTCATTACTTTCCTTTTTAACCCCATTGTTGTTTCTTTTGTTTCCCATCTCCTTCTTCTTTTTAGGTGCTGGCGTTTGGTCGAGAAATTTGAAAGAAATATATCTGTATATCACAAAAAATACATCTTGACGGTATGAAAAGGATATACCGTATTCCCCCATCAACCATCTCCATCCACCAGTATTTTTGTCTCGAAAATAAATAAAAGAAAGGTGGTATAACTTACGCTGTAACCAAGTATCCCTCGCCTTCGCCTCTGTTTCCTTTCCGTCGCCCCTCCTCTCCCAGGTAGAATACCCAACGGGCACCTCCTTCCCATTATCCTTCAGATAAGCAACAACGACATAAACACTCGGATCCAGCAACTCAGCCCCGAGATACCGCCAGTATAAATGCCTATCGTGGGCAGGATACTTCTTCCTCTCAGGATACCGCCAACAGAAACTCTGGTCCTCAGCGAACGCCGCGGTCACGATATCCATCAACCGATCCGTGAGACCGGGATGTGCGTTGTGTTGTGTGGTAATTTTCAGAGTGATCTGGCTTTGGCCGACGGGAGCGGCAGACACGGCAGGAGATGCCATTCCGTGCAGACGGCCTCTCGAAATCTCTTGGTAGACGGTATTGATTGGTTATCCGGGCAGATGTACTTTATCCCAGCGAGGACGGCTTTATATCGTCTTCAGGAGCGAACTTTGCCAGCCCTGCTCGAATGTCCAATGGGATTGAGTCACCAAAAAATGTCCGCTGGGTGACATACAATCCCGGTCGAGCAGAAGGGCGGTAAACTGCAATCGGGCCAGGAAAGATTTTCAGAATCTAACCAGAAACCCACGCTGGATGCTACCTCGCAGAAGGCCGACCTGAAACCAAACGAAACCCACCGTAGCCAACCTTACGCTTATTTTCGGTGGTTTCGACGCAGAACTTATCCACTACGCTGACTAAGAGATTCCACTCGACAATTAAGCCGTCTTTTGCTGGTGCGGGTTCCAGAAGACTTCCGTTTCCGGGTGCTTTCCTTTTCGCGACTAACAACGCAAGGCTGTGTGGTATATTATTGCTGTGCACACCATGGTGGAAGTGAACAGGAACTTATTCGCGGCTGTTATCGCGGCGTTGACGTACGCGTCGTATAAAGCGTACCTTACGGGGAATGGCTGGGTGTCCTGGTTGCCGGTATATGTTGCTGCATTGGATAAAAGCAGTCTCTATTGCACGAATGCGCCCGGAAGAGTGTATACTTCCACGGAAGATGAGTTCTCCAGGGTGCCTGATATGGCGACCTGCTTTGAAGTTTCCGTAGATGGCGTGTTCGGGTCAGTCTGGAAAGAGAGAAGCGATGTTCCGGAAGCACGGCGGGGGAAGATAGTGGATGTTGACGGGTGGGTTATGCCTGGGTTTTGGGATGGACACGGTAAGCCCCATTCGATAAATCAGGAGGACTAGAATTGATAAAGGGTATATATAGGGCACATTGTGGATTATGGAAAGATGGAAGAAGGTGTTATAGTATGTAGCCTCCCCTTTAACTATAAAACCAATGACTGATGAGAAGCAGCTATATAATCAAAATATGCCAGAAGTGATCAATTCGATCCTGGCATACGCCAAGGCACACCCTACATACGGCAGCCGCGACCAATGGATCCAAGGTACCGGTTGGGATCAAGCGTATTTCGGTGGCAAGATGCCCACAGCTGTGCGTTCTCCGGATGACCCTTTCCGATTTAAACTCCGATTGATGATATACATAGGAGCAATTGGCCCACCCAATGCTATTGGACCTATACATTTACGTCACTAGGGTGGATGTGCATTGCGTCTGGGTGTCAAACGCTGTACTTCGACTGCTCCCTTCCCCACTACCAGCAGCCCCTCCCGGCGGTGAAATCCCCACCGAGGGCGTCTTCTGCGACAACGCTATGGATTTAATCTTACCTTTGATGCCGCCTACCACTGAAAAGGATATAGAAACGTACATCAAGACAGCCGTGCCGTCGTTACATAAAGTCGGCCTTGTCGGGGTTATGGATGCTGCCACCGCGATAAATGAAGTTCCCGTTTATAAGAGACTCGCGGAGACGGGGAAGTTAGGTATGAGGGTTTACGGGATGGTTGAGTGCGCAAAGCGGAATACGTTTTGTGAAGTGGAGAAAATCAACGTAGTGAAGAAGGAAGATACGTTCATTTTAAGGGCGGTCAAGCTGTTTGCAGGTATGAGCTTCGCATGCAAAGATATAGGTTACAGACTAACGAGGTGTAGACGGTGCATTGGGATCTTGGGGCGCGGCTCTGATTGAGCCTTATGAGGATAAGCCGACAAGAGGAACTATGCTTATCAATAGTACGGAACTAGCGAAAGTCGCTACCCAAGTACGGCTCTTTAAAACCCCTGTTACTCTATATATTAATACGTGTGAATATAGTGGTTCAGCAACGACTGGCAAGTTAACATCCACGCCATCGGGGACGCTGCAAACCGCGCTGCCCTGAACGCTTTCGAAACAGCAATGCTGTTACACCCTGATATGGCAGAAGACCGTAGATTACGACTCGAACATGCTCAGATAATAGTATTTTTCTCCCCCCAACTCACCATCCATTCCGTATTCTCTAACGACGGTATACGTATAGAACCCGGAAGACCAACCTCGCCTACAGTCCCTCAAAGTCATCGCATCAATCCAACCTACTCACGCAACAAGCGATATGGCATACGCCATCACCCGCCTCGGAGACGATAGAACGCGCCATTCGGCTTACCGTATGAAATCTCTCTTCCCGACACGCGAGCATCCGGAGAGGTTACTTCCTGTTTTCGGATCCGACTTTCCTGTTGAGCCGGCGGCACCGTTACATGGGATGTATGCTGCCACGACGAGGTGTAATCCTAATAAAGATACTTGTGAACGGGATATGCTCTGGGAGGAGGAGAAGGTGGAGAGGATAGATGCTGTGAGAGGGTTTGGGAGGAATGCTGGGCATGGAGGATGGTTGGAGAAGTATGGGGTGGGGAAGATACAGAGCGGTGGGTGGGCGGATTGGGTTGTTCTTGATAAGGATTTGTATGATGAGAGTGTCGATTTGAGGAGGGTAGATGTTCTGGAGACTTGGATTGGCGGTAGGAGAGTGTGGAGTTCGAAGGAGGGGGAGGAGGAAGATGTGGGGGTGAAGGTGCAGCAGGGTATGGCTGGTGACTGGTGAAGAGGGCAATTTTATATCGTCATTTATAATTCTGTGCAATTGCTTTTATTTCGTCGTTTATTGTGACTACCAAACTCATCTTGACATCTTCATCATTAAAGCTTGAACTTCACCTCTTCATCTGCTTCGACCTGCTAGATACTCTCGGTCATCTACACAGCATTACCCACGATGGCTTCTTCAGGCTATGTCTCCCATCAACCTGCATCTTCCAATGCTCTTCCCCACATGCCAGCTCGAGTCTCGTCCGCAAGTGCGAAAGTCTTCGAGATTGCCGAGATACTAGAGAACATCCTCCTGAATCTCCGTTTCCGAGACATCATGCCTCTCCGTCAAGTTAGTAGAGACTTCGACGAGATCATCAGGAACTCTCCAATCCTCAAGTGGGTCACTTTTCGTCACTCGAGCTCCGTTACTCCCCAGAGCCTTGAAGACCCACGAATCCAACATCACCTCCCTAATCACTCTAATTCGAATATCCTCGTGCTCCACCCGTTTCTCGAACGGGCCGTGCACAAAATGTGGATAGAAACACTACACATCGACCGCCGCTCCACAAGGGGAAATCCATACGATGCCACATGTGCCCCGATCTTCCCAGATGACACTTATATCACGCGCCCACCAATCAGCCAACTGGGTGTCGGCATCAACAGCTTCTATTGCGACCAAACTATCATCGATGCCGCTGAAGGCAGCGCAGGCATCACAATGAACCACTTCCTCACTCAAATCTCAAAAATAGTCCTCTACCGCTATCGCGAACTCCTACGTACCCCAAAAAGAGATCTCCCTCTGAACGGATATCACGCCGCCATCCCAGAGATCTGTCTTCGCCTACTAGAAACCTTCGAGACAGAAGAAGCTGCCAGGGCGGTCATGAAAGCGGAGCGTGAGCGGGCCCCTAAGAGATACACTGCGGACATTTATACTCGTCTCTTCAATACATTCCCCATTTACGCCCGCCGGCAGAGCATCTGGAATGCATTTGAAGTGGATGATGCACGCGAGAACTGTTCCATATGGAGGCCAGTGATCAAAATGAAGTTTGGTATTGGGTTGAACGTCAAGGCTTTTATAAGTTGGTGGAATGACTGTCACATTTACCTCCCTCTAGAGTGGTCTATGAGCTCGGAACGAACCCGACAAAGATGCTACCAGCAGCAAGAAGTTGGTTATATTCGTGTTTTTTGATATATACCTTCTCTCCACTCTTTGGAAGATACGTACAACACTATAATGGTTAGATGCCCGGCCTTATTCTCAAGGTATACTGATAAAGAGGGATTTGACTTATTCGTTCTTATCGATTTCGTTTAAGGGAACAAAAGTTGGATGTTCACGAAACATAAGGGCACGTTATACAAAGAGCGGGTATATTGTTAACTTGTGTGCACTTTCCTCTTATCGAAGACGATCCGTCAAAACTCCCAAAACACCACTATTGTAAACAAATGATACTCGCGTCCTCTCCGCCGTCTCAGTGCTATCTGCAGTGCTCTCAGTAGTCTCCAATATAACCGTACAACCCTCCAACTCCTCCCCGCCAAAATCACCAGGCAGTTCTGCCGGCGGGTCACTCCCCTGTAACTCCCAAGGTATCGCTTCCTCTACTATATCCGCCTCAAATACAGGTATGACAGGCTTACTATCCGCTTCATACCTCTCGACTTTCACTTCTCTACTATCCGCCTCCAGTTGTTCAAATGATGGCGGCGATGGGAATGTTTTCTTTTTATGCTGCCTCTTCGCCCAGATTATACATCCCAGCATCCAGCAGCCAATAATCACGACGACAACGCCGGCACTGATTCCGCCGATTGCAGCGGGTTTCAATTTATTATCTCCCTGTAATTTCAGTATTGTGGTATCATCCGGTGCGCAAGGCTCAGCGTAAACGGGCACCAGAGAAGGACTATACACTTCTTGATGAGTTTTTGCTGCAGGTGCGATGCTAAACGTGTCGTTCTCGTGGCTTACAAAAAGATATGCCGACGATAGGAACGGGTAGCCAAAGATGACCGGGTTTTCGTTGACGTAAATTTTCTCCTGGTAAGATGCGTCGTAAACATCCATAACTTGCCAGTCTAGCAGGCTCGGGTCGAGCTCCAGCCCGTCTTCGGTGATGTTCCTAGCTGGATGCATGAGATGTTGGTGTGGTATGGTGATGTTGTAAGTGCCGAAAGTGAACGTTATATCGACGTTACCGAGTCTAATACTCGTCAGTTAGATCGAGGATATATTATAGGTAACATTGGGTAATTTTCGTACTTTTCCATATCCGTATTTCTGATACCAACCCCCTTGCCACTTTCTATACTCTGCAATTTATTCTTCAACTGCCCAGTTTGCTGTAATTGCAGAAGTAACCGCTTTCTAACGATCTGCGGTATCTGGATGGCCTCGTATGACGGGTCCACGCATACCAGGAATCCACCCGTATTCAAATCCGACAGCTGCGTGGAAACTTCCACCGTTGTCGCATTATTCTGTGCCTTGATATACATATTTGTCGCGAGAACTTGGTACTGGCACCTATCCAGCGTGTTCGTCGTCGACATGGGGTAGTTTACAAAATTGCCACCGACCATATTCTGATCGTACCCGCCCAGCACCAGCGATCCAAACTGTGTTCCCGCCGGTTCCGGCCGCCAGCCATTACTAAAACCCCATGTCAGACTGGACAGGCTATGATTCGCGCTTAGTTCTTTCAACATCAGCGATTCTTTATTTAAGCCAATGTAAGCGGGCATCCAGTCTCTATCTGTGTAAGCGTCTAAATTCGCGGGCGTGCTGCCGCCGAAAGTGTTATACTCCGATCTGAACGTCAGATTACGTAAAGTCACAGATCCCGGTGCACCTGTAATGCTGAATTCTATATCATCGTTTCCTGAGAAGCTGGCGCCGGTGTCTTGGTTGTCCCAGGGATTTGGACCCGAGTAACCGGCCCATATCTTGCCGTCGTATAAACCGCGAAGGAGGTATTCTTTACGCAAGATACCTGAAATCCCGGAATTCACGTTAGGGATGCAGCGGGATGGTATGTCTTGCGCTGTGAGACCGACGCAGGATTTGTCGGCGCTTTTGACGTGGATGTCTGCCGCATTCAGTCTGTTTAAAGGGAAAATGGAATGTTTAGTATGATGACTAACGTAAATTTTTTTTGCCTAAAGATTTTAAGAACTTACTTCACAAACGGGACGAATTGCTGCTCGCCGAGGGTCATGTCGAGGCCATAGATGTTCAAGCGATCGCCAACTTCGCTTCGCAGCGAGGTGTTGTATATCGGTATCGGGTAGACTCCCTCGCCGCATTTCATCGCGCCCGCGGTAGACAATAATACAACGAGGAAGACCGAGAACCATGATAAAATAACCCTACTGGTGGCCATGCTGTCTAGCACAACTTGACGGTTTTCGAAGTTATGGCATGCTTTTTTGCACTCCAAGCAGTCTCGCCACTAGACCTCAGAACTGCTGAGAAGACTAGAAGCTTCACAACGCCGAATTGAGGAGATGAATAGAAGAACAATAGATGCAGCACTAGTCAAACGAAAAAGCCACGCAGGACGGGTACGCTAAAATATAATCTCATTGTCGTCTTACACGAACAATCCCAATGCAATGTTTCGAAAATGTCAAAACCTCGTATACACATGCACATCTGCATCTCACCGGCGGCACGGTAAAATGGGCTTGTTACAAACCGGCCAACCGGAATCTACAAAATCCAGTGTGCTGATGACTCCCGACCCGGCCGCAGTCCAATAGGATATGCGACCTGGATAATAACAAAAGGAAAGATTGAACAATACGGCCTACGCCTTGCCACTATCAGTGTCTGATCGTTTACTGTGCCGCGCTGGCGCCCGAGAAGACCAACAGGCTAGCACGGAATAGGATAAGTCTCTCTGCGGGCTGTGCTATTTGAGTGCCTGACGGGCCGCAAATCCCTGCGGGATCCCCTGACGAGAGCGCCAGCTTAGAGGGTCTGATTGGCGGGCTCTGTCAGATGCATCTTTGTGTTGTTGGTGATACCAAAGATAACGTTAACCGCTGGGATGTTTTCCGTGGTACCTTGCGTGGGTTCTTGGGGTCTGTTTTGGACAATATCCGGTTAACCGGTTTTCTTGGAATTGTGATCGTATTCTTAGACGCAGGAGTTTTGGCTTGCAGTTGGTGTGGTCCATAAAGATACCATCGGCTCGCACATTGCTCCGTGGTCCAAGAACTTAGGCTGGGTGGTTATATATTTACAAGATTGACCCATGAACTTCGATCGTATTAGCCACGCTCGGCCCCCTAATTTGACCGCTGCCGGTTGGGCTCATTTTACTTCGTGAGAGGAGAGATTCATCATGACCTGGAGAATTACTCTTTTTTCATTGTTTCTGATTTTTAATCGTCTCCAGAATGCCGGCGCCCTAAACTGCTCGGCTGTGCCCATAGCCCTTCGCTACGGCAATGTTACACTAGGTTCGCCAGGCCGCCCGGTTGCAGTAGGGGTGCCATTTATCCTAGGAGGACAGTATTTCGCTGCGTCGGTCAAGTAAGTATCAAACCACTTTAGAATTCCCCATAATCGGGATACAAAGCTAACGTAGGACGATTTAGTCACCAGAATGCATCGGTTTATGCGAAAAGCATACCGAAGAACTGCACAGGCGTGGAAAATATACCAGAAGATTGCCCAGACGTACGACATCGTGAAATCGAGGTCGGAGGGTTCTTCGATGGCAATATATCAAAAACGTACCATGGCGCAGACTACTGGAAATTGGATGACGTGACACCCCAGATAGCTTATGATCTCCTTCGATTAGGTGATAACGGCGAAGCTCTCAATTTGGGAAACTCCAGCTTCAAAACAGATCACCAGAATTACTGGGAGGTAGCCAGCGAATTTGATGGCCCGGATCTATACAACTACGTTGGGCTATCCAATTCATCCACTATCCTGAATTACCTCAAAAACCGCGAACTTATCGCGACAAAATCATACAGCTTCTTCGGCGGCTGGGATGGCGTCACTGAGGAGACATCCCAGGACGGCCTCCTCGTCCTCGGCGGCTACGACAAATCTATCCTCACATCCGACTTTGTTACCTTCCCGCAAAGCGATTACCGTCTCGACATAGACGAAGGCACCTGTCTCCTCCGCATCATTGTAAAGGGCATCTCGATGTCCCACGTCGGCGGCGACTTCGAACTCTATGAAGACTCTGTCGGGTTCCCCATGTGCATTAACCCGCGTCAGCGCGGCGTAGACATCCAATGGGAGGCGAAAATTCAAATGCTCCAAGCACTGGACGTCTACGACCCGCCCGCATTCACCGACGACACTCGCTTCGACCCCCTCCTTGACGGCCGCATATATCTTGACAGAAGCGATAAACAGCTCCAGCGATACTTAGATTCCATGCAGCTTACTTTTCATTTTGACGGTGTCAATATCTCGATTCCGGGCCACCAATTGTGGACCTTCCAGAAGAATGCGACGAGTCAAGGATATAAGTTCGCTGATAACTCGGTGAACACGACCGTTTTGAGAACAGGGCCAACGGACCTTTACACTTCTTCGTATGGGATTTTGGGATTGCCGTTCTTGGCTGCAGCGTACCTGATGGTTAATCATGATGATTATACGTTTAGCCTTGCCCCTGCGCAAGTGGAAAAGTTAGATATCTCGAAGAGGAACATAGTGCCTATTGTGCCGAGCGAGTGTGTTCCTGCTACTATTCCCTCTAATTCTAGTATCCTGACTGCAGACCCAACTGTAGTATCCGAGCGGAAAATAGGGCCGGGAGCTATCGCGGGAATCGTGGTAGGCGTACTAGTAGGTATAGCATTACTTGCTGGTGGAGTGTTCTTCTGTTACAGACGAAGAAAGGGACCACTCCTTGTTGCACCATCGCCGCCGAATACTAGGGGTATTCATGAGATGGGCGGTGGGGAGATATTCGAAATGCAGGGCGACTTTGTGTTTAACGAGGCAAAGGCGCCGAAACTATCGTTACTGAAGAGGGTTAGAATATTCACTTCTCTTGTACAGAAATTTAAATTTCGATAGTATATTTTAATTTTTACTACAATGGAGCTGGAATGTCTTCGTTGATTGTTCGAGTGTAGTAACCGGTCGCATTCTGTCACATCACTAGAACTAGGTTATTAAGTCTCAGGTTTCATTTTACGATGCAATAATGTAATAGATTAATACCATCTTGGTGTCTGCGAGCGCTTATATCACGGGAACTATATAGCAACTAAAATAAAGGTTGTGTATTCACCCCATCTTTAGCCTCTAGTTACTGCACGCGGGTACAGGTGTTGCATCTCAAACTACCACGAAGTGTTGCGGCGAAAGCCCGCTCAGATGGTTCAAAGGGGAAATTTTGAAACACTCTATTACCATATTTGGCTAGACTGTTGCCAAAGGAAGAATAGTAATGCAAAGTAATGTTCTGGAAGTATGATGCGACGTCGCGGATAGCGGGAGCCAGTATCGAGGGATCACGTTGTCACCGTTTTACAGATTCAAAAGAGGCAGTTACTCTCGTAGCACTATTCTACGAGATTTATATCAGCTCGTTTCGTTCATATTTTTCTAGAATGGCTGATGTTAGGTACAGAGTCGGCCAGATTAGCCCGTTTCATATTTCAATAATCTGAATATTCGAGAGCTTCTAGAAGGAAATTCCCTTCGGGATAGTCTGACATCGGAGTAGGGATTTATCCCCTCAAACTTCCCGATGATAACGAAAACATAGAATGGGTGGTCTTAACTAGATATTCTATAGCTCCATATCGATCTCTATTTAAACATGACATTTCCACCTGCTAATCAGCTTGATATCATCCATCGCATCAGAAACCATAAACTTTATACAAATAGGAAATACCTAACATCATCCCAAAATGAAATACTCCGGCCTTCTTTTCGGTGTTCTCGCATCTTCGGCTCTCGCAAGCCCTCTCAGTAACCCCGGGAAAAACAATACCGGGACCTTAGAAATCAGATCTGGAATCGGCGGCTACACTCCCTCGACGGATCAAACTTTCCCTGGCGCCTATGGATTAGGCACCATCGAAGATAGGGGCGGACTTTGGTTTCGCAAATACGCAGACCAGGCAGTCAAAACCGAGATGGAGAATGTCGCCCTTCAGATCCCAGCCTTCAAGACGATTATAGATGACAATGCCAAAAACAACAAACTATACGACGCTGGAACGTTAAAAACTAAAAAATACGTAAGTCAATTCCTCTTCGCGTTAAAATAGGTTTTGGCTTACTAACTCATTGCGGGGCGTCAAGTTTTTCAATTTGGATAAAGAAGGATTCCACACGAGTAAAAGTGATGCTAAATATCATGCTACCTTCAGACAATGGATCGTTACCGATGACAAGCGGCCGTTCAGCACAGGGACCTGGCACGTAATCAAGTCGGGTGATAAATATAAGGCGAAACAGAAAGACGATAAGGACCTCTTGAGCAATCTTCCAAAGAATAGGGTTTCAGCTACAGAGGGCAAATGGCAGAAGGGCGAATGGGTTCCAAAATGAGCTGTGCGAATATCGTAGACTGTCCGATAATGAACTAAAAACGGCCGTCTGGCACGCATCCTCCCGCTGGTAGGGTAGGATCAACAGTTCATTTACCGACCTGTAGGCTGGTCCCATTTAATTTCAATTTCGTAAATATAGTTGTATATACAAATCATATAATAGAATTTTTTTTCTATTCGTCATATCCTTTTTCATTATTAATACTGATCTTGAATTTTGACAACATGCGTTAACACTAGTTGACTTCGATTTCCCCAAGCCCGACATGCTCTCTGCTAGTCCCAAAAAGGTTAGCCGCGACACCTGGATACCTTCTTTGGCAGATCATGCTCGAAGGCCACACCATGGATAGATATGATCCCGAATTTGCTGCTTCGATCGAGAATCCTCCGGGAAAAGGAGACTTATGCACCTTATAATAAAGATGACGCCGATCTTACATTGAAAGTCTTATGATTCTCTAAAACCCTATTTGATCCAGCATCACGGTTCTAATTTGCTTGCTAACAAGTCTGCCAAAGCCCAACGCAATCAGTTGAAATGTCTCAAAGCTGTACATCTGCAGAGCTGCATGCAGGTCGACATGTTCATTCGGCCTCAACAACTGCCGCGAAGAGTGCTAGTTCCAACAACACCGTAAGAACGCCTGATTTGAGAATGTCTCGGCGTCATAAGCAAGATCGTTCGAAGTGCCGATCTGTAAGAAACTGGCTTTCTATAAATTGTGCCAATGCCAATGGCTCTTGCCAAGTCCTCTACTTTGATCTTCCTGTATTCTTCAGAATCCCTAGTGCACCTATTGTGTTAATACTTTAACGGCGAGATGGCAAACACCAACGTATTCCCTATGGTTAGACATTTGCAAGAATTAACGACACAAGCGAACGATGAAAAGGGCCGAAAAGACCTGCTGTCCGCAGCGCGGGCTCTCGTATCACAACTCGAAACACCAGAAGAGCGAATTGGTCGCATGAGTTGGTATGAGGTGAGTAGATATAGTGACCCTAAACCTTATTAAATACCTAACTGAACTGAAGCTTGATTTCTTTTTGCTAGCCGGCGAAGGCGGCGATAGTTCGAGTCGCTATTCAAAAAGAAATCTTCATCAAATTAGCAGAGGATAGCAGAAAGCCTAAAACAGCTCAAAGGCTTTCCGAAATGACCAATATAGACCCCAAATTGATGGGTTTGGAAACACTCAACAAATATCCTAGAAACGGAACTTGAACACTAACTGTACAATAGCACGATTCTTAAAGTTTCTTGCCACGGATGGTTTAATCACAGAAACGGGCGCCGACGAGTACGCACCGAACCCATTTTCCGACGCTCTCGCAAGACCAGAACCATCCGGAGCATTTATTAACTGGTAATTTTCCAACCGAGCCCACATAATTAGTCGTATCCTAAAACATTCTCAGCTACGATACCCTTACCCTCGGGTACTTCAATCTGGGCGAATTTCTCGACTCCACAAATTGGAAGAACCCGACCGATAAAGACGTCAGTGCGTTCAAACTAGGTTTCAAAACCGACCTCCACTACTTCGATTGGGTTACCCGTCCCGAGAACAAATTTCAGCTAGAAGCGTTCCATAATCATATGAAGTTCAAGACTCTCGGCGAAAAATGGTATCAGACTGTACCGCTTGAAGAGATCCTCGGTAAGGGCACGGATCAGAAGGAGGTCCTGCTCGTTGATGTAGGTGGAGGTAGTGGTCATGATCTCATCGGATTCCACAAGCATAACCCCGGTATTCCAGGACGCCTCGTCCTGCAAGACCTGCCGGAAACAATCCAAACTTTGAACGCGGAAGAGATGAAACCGATAGAACCTATGGGCCACAATTTCTTCACTCCGCAGCCATTGCAGTATGCGAAAGCTTACTATCTCAAGATGGTCCTACACGACTGGCCGGACTCGCAAGGCGTTGAAATTTTAAAGAATCTCAAACCCGCGATGAAGCCGGGTTATAGCAAGATCCTGATCAATGAAATTGTCATTCCGGAAACAGATGCGGACTGGTTCTCGACTAGTGTTGACATCTTGATGATGGTTGTTCATTCCTCGGCTGAGAGAAGAGAGAAACAATGGAGGGCTTTGATTGAGAGCGCCGGACTCAGTGTTGTTAAAATCTGGACATGTGGGTCTGCTTCCGAGAAGCTTATCGAGGTCGAGTTACCATAAAGCCATGGTATTCTTCTGTACTGTTCGCGAGTAATTTCAACTTTTTCGTGGCGTCGGGATTGGTTATCTGAGGTGTGCCACCTATCTGATAACTATGAAATTCTACAAAGAAGGTCCTCGTAACAGCGACCGTTAAATCTGTAGACTAATTAAGCTGTCATACTCCACTTCAATCCACCGAAAGGACCACAATAAGTCTAGAATACTTTCACCATACTGCTACCGGCGCTCTTGAGTAGTGGAGCAAGCCAAGAGTAACACCTTTGTATTTATGTGTTGTGATCAAGGATGTGGAGATTTACGAGGTCGACAGACGGAGCCGGAGTACTTATAGTCAATAGACCGGTGTCTCACCTACCGTATACTTCCCTATTCAATTTATTGTTCTTGACCTAGCTCTTTCTTGTTTATTTTGTTTCTCTGATTTAAAAATTAACCAATAGGGCACATAGTGAAGGTATTTCAAGGATAGTTGTGCGGATACCAGCTGCAGTTCAAATAGGTCGGCTACAAAACGACAACTCGAAGCGAGAAATATGACGACAAGTGTCGTATGCGCCTCCCTACCAAGGTTCAATATCGGCTCCAATCTCTAGTAGAGAATGAACTCAACTAATTCTGTAATACAACCCCCTAAATCGAATGAATCCGAAAGGCGATACAGCCGAGAGGCTCTGGGCGGCTCTAGGCGCCCCACGTGGAGCTCGTAAACTCGGTCTTCGGCATCGACGATTGAATGACTCGTGCATAATTCGGTGGCTCGTGTTAGATATAAATATTGGTGATTCCCGTTATGCATTATCTGATCCGTTCTTCAGCCATCCGCTCAACTAAGCATTTGTCATTCCTTTTGTCCAATTGCTTGCATCACGGATTTCCTCGTGCGCACCTCCACACTCTTTTATTTTATACAGAACTCTACGAAAACAATATAGTTTTATTGCATATTTCTTTCGTTCTATATTAGGCGCAATGATGCAAATCACCAGTAGTGCCGTTGCCCTTGCTATCCTAAGCTTTGTCCCACACATTACGGGACATTGCATTTTCATCGGCGCCGTGGGAGACCGACCCGGCTCTCAAAGCGGCAGATCGCTCGGAACTAGTGATGCAGTTCCTCGTGATGGTGTAGCTCAGTGGCCCTACCAGCGAGACACTGCGGTTTTTGCTTCCCCAGCAGTTCCCTGGACTAAACCAAACTGCTGGGACGGACAGTGCTGCAAGAGCAGCAATAAATACGCTTGCTACCGGAAGGAATACTACGACCCTGTTCCACGCACATATCAACCAGGAGGCTGCGGAACCAATCTTCTGTATATCGCCAATGATGCATCCACTCGTATGAATCAAGCGTGGAACGCCAACCCAGCTGCGAAGAGGAATGTATTGTGGTTTCAGCGCCCAGTCCCCCCCAAAGGCTGGATCGATATCCAATACGAGACCGGTCGCAACATCAGGGATAACAAACTCCCAACGGCGTCGGCCGGAGGGTACCTCACGCTCACCATTCACCAGGTCAACGATGACGGCGCGGGTCCGTTCAAATGTAAGCTCGATCGTACGGGCATGGGCGGCTCAAGCTGGGAATGGCTTACAGTCATGAACAATGTTCCTGGAAATAAATATTCTTTGAACAAATACAAATTGAAACGGTGGACTATGACCGTCAAGCTCCCACCAAACTTGAACTGCAGCGGCACAAATTCCGGAAAAGGCGATCTTTGCATGATCCGGTGCGAGAATAGCGCACGTAACGGGCCATTCGGTGGATGCATTCCATTCCAGCAATATCGACCACCGGTCTCTCAACCGACCCCGACGCCAGCGCCAGTACCCGAAAAGGATGACACACCAGCAGATTATACCCCAGTTCCCGACGATGAGCAAGATCCTATCGAGAATGAGTACGCCTATTAGAGTAGTGGTACTAGGGAGTTGCGGAGTAGAGTTTTAGTCCTGTGTTTACATCTTCCATTTGACTTTCTATGTATATAGATCTACAGACTACCATTTCCATTTGGAAATAGAATTATTTAGAGATCCGTCATTCAGTCTACACACGAAAGCTTATACGAGTCATTTCTTAGTTTTTTTAAAACTTGAAATCATATTCTTTAGCAATTTCGAAATCTGTTGTGAAATAATAAGGGCCAATATCTCGAAAGCACATAAATAGCTTGTAAAGAAACTTGATTTAGGTCGGTATGTGTCTGCATATTATCCTGCTATCCGTAAATCATGCCGAGGCAGTGTTGTTTACTTTCTTACCGGTTTTGTTCTTCTTACAAGCCTTGTCGTCTTAATATGTTGTCTCGTAAACCAACGCTCTGCAACGTTAATATGTGTGTTCGCCGTTGGTCCATACGAATATGTGTTGCCTTCGCTCATGATTTTTTGTCTTCGTCCTCATGGTCGGCTATGCATATATGTATACGGGTCTTACCTAAATTCCCGGGTAAATTCCCTGAAGTTTAAACCGTTACCTGGAAATGGTTGCGCTTATTATATACCTATGGTCATAATATTACAGGGGCTACCAGGAATCTTTTCAACTACTTCAGCGTTAACCCGGGCCCGGCAACAAGTCGGCCGTAAACTCGAGGGCTTGAATAATAATATCGTGTAAGATAATGGCATAGGACTATAGGATCAAATGTGTAGATATCGCTTCTATTTTAGAGACTATATTTCTCAGCGGTTTCCGCTGGAGACTTGTGTAGTTTTATAGAGTGGTTATTTTGAGGAGGCTATTTATGAGGCTGGACACAAACAGATCTTCAAATATATTGAGTTCCTGAGGCGGTGACCGGATCTGGTTTATCTGTCTGTAAGATCGCGATTATTCTCGGGGAGACGGGATACAACATGATAGTGAGCAGAGAATCGGCGGATTAATGAATACCCGCGCCTAGCGCCTGTCACGAGTGGAAATTAAATAATCTTGAACTAAGTAGTTGGTTGCTCTTGAAAACTGTCGACATGTCACCGCCTTTACCGTAATCCCAGCAACAAGGACACAATTGTAATCTCGAAATCGATTTGAGTCTTAAACAATCTAAAGAGTCAGTCTAGTTGGTGAGTTGCTGGGAGAATCCAGCAGATTTTGTCAATTTGGCAAAGTATCATGCATCATGGTGATGAGGGAATGAGATGGCTAAGCTATGCTCGAGGTCGGTGGGGCTAGCCTCTAACATTTGTGTTGTCGCTGAATTTCTACCAACCAGATGGCGGAACACAGGACAACATGCAGCAACAGCAACAGGTAATATCCTCAAGAAAAATTACCAGGTCAGTGGAGATGTTGATTTAGGAGATTTTGCTGGATTCGGCTTGGTTGTGGGGTTCAAGTTGCTTGAGAGTTCAAAGTCAAGTGAATTAACCGCCCCGGACAGTTGCGTGCTAGCAATGCGAAATTCCCCAGAGGGCAGGTAAACCTTGGTATGTCCCGCATCATATTATCCTTAGATTAGCCGCTGTTGGATCGGGTTCGTTCGTCGAGATGCCACCTTTTCATCCACCAGGGTCCAGACTCTCGATAGATGGGACGGCACGGCACATCAATCAGATATATATAGTCTAGATTTTTACCTCATCGCCTATTGTGATGAGGTGAACAGTCAAGTCGAGACTGGCTAATCGATAACGGGCAGCGTCGAGATACCGAGCCTGGGCTGCCCTGGCAATGTTTGGCGATGTTTGGCGTCGTGTGCCGTACTTTGGTGGAGGGCGAACTCCGGCTGTAGAGATCACGGCCAACTTGGTCAACTGATCAAACATTCGGACGTCCGGGCATGAATTTTGAAATTTCAACCCTGCAGGCATGAATGAGGTCCACCAATCACCGCGAGCCGACCGACCGAAAGGCATGCAATCTGCTCCTGCAGGGGGCTCATCTTTCACAGGTAGCGACGCTCTTTTTTTCTCGCTCACTCTCTCTAAAGTCAGCAAGATGGGATGCTCCGATCCATATTTTTCGTCCAATGCCAGAACCCACAAAGGAACAAGGGAATGCAAACTGCATACTGCAATTCCTCGTCTATCGGATAGGCGAGCTCAAAGCGGCCAAGGGGGAACAAGCGAGAAAAAACTATATGTCGTTCGGTACCACTCGGGTCGAGCTGCCAGGCCCGGAACCAGGCAACGGACACATGCATGAAATACATCTCTCACAAGAAAGAAAAAAAACATTTAAGGATGTGGATCATGAGGTTGGAGCGAGCTAGCCTTTTGAAACATGGGCTCCTCCATCTAGGCTCTCCTCCTCTCGCAGGACGTTTAGCTGCTTGTGCTTGCCAATTATCGACATGTATATCAGTTTGCTATCGGACATTTACACCATACCTTTTAATTTCTCGAACTAAAGTTAGGAATTCTGTCAAAGAGGAGACGGACAAGGAGGATGACCTGGCATTGCAGCGGCAGGAGAGATATAATATGATAACATGACCTGGACGACGGAGGCAAAACAAAAAAAGTTGGACCACCACCTCCACCACCTCTTCTACTTCCTCCTCCTTCTCCTCGACTCCTCCGCATCTTGCTTTGCTGGCAAGGCTACTGCTGCTTACTGCTAACTTGGTTGCATGTGCTCGTGCTTATTTAGCTTCATGCTTTGAGTACAAAAGTACTGGCCATCTTTACACTCGTTTCCCCGTAGCTCTAACCTTCTCCTTCTTTCGGAACCCTCCTCTGCACTGACCCTCCGCCGATAATCCCCAAACAATGGCACGGTACACTATGGAGCCGTTCGTCCCGAAGAAGGCGGAAAGGCCGTCCAAGCTGGAGAGACTGGAGGAGAAAGCTACCAACGCTGTTCGGAGAATCAAGAGAATCCGCATCACAAACACCCCCGCCAAGACAACACAGGAAAAGACCACGCGGTCAACGCAGTTTTCAGTGTTCACAAGAGAGAGGAGTCTGAGATATCCGATGCTCAAGAGCCCCAGTATCAGATCCCTGGTCAACAGACGGTCGAAATCAAATAGTAGCGGGAGCTCGACGCCCAATGGCAGCGCTGCCCACCGTGTTCTGTTTATCCCAGAACTTTTAGAATTAATCCTTACATACGTCCCATCCCTGCAAGTTCTCACCACAATCCGCCAGGTTCACCCATTCTTCAAGGATCTCGTCCTCACATCTCCCGAATTAGCGTGGCAGACATGGACTTCCAAGGCGATGACCCCGCCGCGGAAATCGTCGAGAGAGGGGTCGTCTAACCTCGCGGCTGGACTATATACCATCAACAACTCAGTTGAGAAATCAACAACACTACAACCAAGCTTGAAGCGCAATAGTGTGGATAGTAAAAAACCCGTAGACCTCGAAGTCTGCGAGATACTCCTGCCGATATTGTCCAAGTGGTGGAAAACAATCGCCCGGAATACTGCGAATTACCGGTTCTTCCAAGTCGACTCTTGCGTATACAACCGATTCTTCCCACCCGACCTCCTCAAAAGCATCAACTTCACCAGACCCGCTATCCACGTCGATGATTTGATATTATCGTTTACTAGCACATACGCATTTTTAAGTTATGGGTGCACGCATAACATCACCCTGGAGGATAGAGATCAACACAACCACGACAGAAACCCCGACGCATCGAATGGCGAGGACGACGACGATATTCCTACCTGTTGCCGACAAAACTGCCCGGAAGAGTTGATGATGCGGCAGATGGATATGGGCGTTACAATCGAAAAATTACTCAGAATGATGTGGATCCCGTTATCAGAAACACTACGGAGAAGCCGAGATGAGAAGTTTCTAAAAATGAACGGGCTGAAATATACACGAACGATGACAGTCACCGTTAGAGCGAGAGACAGAGTGACGGGATGTGAGAGAGGGCTGGCCGAGTTGCACTTGGAGTGTATGGAGCCGTATGACGTGAACATTGTCCCGTTATACTAGCAGTTTTTTGGCTTTTTTGCTTTCATTTCGGCACACGATACACGCGTTTTGGAGCATTAAGAGCCCAATGTCGAAAATACCGTTATTTCTTTTTTAACGCAGTAATGTTTTATGATTAATGACCTATATAGAGCCCAGGGCAAGCTGGTGGCAATCACTTTGTATGAATAGTGAAAATAATAATACCAATTTATTCGCTTCGATAACAAGTTTATGATCCAAAGGAAGATAGAGATTTCGAACTAAATGATAGGGTCAGATATGTTTCCGGTTCCGCAAGGCGTCATTTTATCTTTCCTTATTTTCGTTTACAGCCGGGAAATTCCGCCATAGTTTTCTTCTTTTTGCCCTTTTAATCCGTGACGCGTCGCTAGTGTTGTGGAGACCAATTCTCAAAATAAATCGGGTGCATAAAGTTACTCGCCTGAACACCGTATCAGATGGAACCGCTTGTTACGTGCCTCCCAGATCTCCGACCGGGTACAGCCGAGTTTGTCGAAAACAGCGGCACCGAGTGCGACTCCTGCCGTCAAAAACAGTATATCTGGCGTTGCGCGAGCTCCGCTCCTCAATAGGAGGCTACATATGGCTGACTTTAACTCTCACTACACTTGTAGGAACAAGCGTAGGCCATTTATGCAATACCTACTGCACCGTGATAGGGGCAGGCATATATTTGCGAACTCTCTGATGCTTTATTGCGTCGTCGCCACAGGCGCCATATCGATTTCTGCACTCTCCAGCTGCAGAGCTATGCATATATGCATTCTGAGATAGGGTTTGTGAGAGCTGCCATATTCCTACCTGCTATTTCGGATCGAGCTGCGAATTCTCGCGAATAATATGGCATAGAAGAAAATTGATACAACCTTGGGTAAAACCTGTCCAATGCCTCCGGGCTAGCCCAACACACAAAATACAGTTGTGGCAAACACGTTGTACTGTTGTCACGTCTTTCGATTCTAAACTTGACTGACCGAACGGCATTTAAATTCGCTTCTTCTTTTTGTAGATTCAGTGCCGAAGTTTATTACTTACTACAGCTGTCGCGAGGAGGAACTGCTTAAAAGTAATGAATATACACGTCCCTCGCGCCCAAACTGTATTCATTTTGGTTCCTGAGGTTTACGCCAAAATAGATCCCTTTGTGTTGTCGGTGGTTCGCGCCCGATTTGTAAGCGGAGCGGTGAAGCCAACCTCAGATGAAGACGTGCATATTCGATCCTGGCATATTCGCTGTTCGGAGCCTTTCCCCAATGCCTCACCCGTACGATGCTCCACAGGTCCCCGCTATTGATCCCAGAACTCGCGGAGCTAGTGTTCGTTTCTCTGCCCGCGTTCGATCTCCTGACTTCTTGCCGTGCTGTCTGTAGACTCTGGCGAGACGTGATTGATTCCTCGCCGGTTGTGGAGTACTATACTTGGCGGTCATCGTCGATACCAGGGCGTCTGCGGCCCAAGATCAACCAATTAAATTTCCAGAGAAACCCGGTGATTCCTCATATTCTGTCAAAGTTCTGGCAGCGGGTAAACCAAGCCTACAGTGACCCGCCGCAGGAAGAAACAACGGGCGACAACAACAAAGACAGAAAGAAGACACCAAAGAAAAAGCCGCCGTTAAGGAAAAATGAACTGCCTCCGCCTCTGGATACCGAGACGCTGATCGCGCCGTTTCGGAAAATCTGCGAGAGCCTGATATTCGCCAATTCAGACCCTATAGAAGTCAATATCAAACTCTCGACGCAAAAGTACGCTTCAAAACATATGCTGCACCGCCACTACCGCACTGTAGCAACCGATTACGGAATCGGATGGGTCACGGATCTCAGTATTCTCGAGAGCATGCTGGAAGAAATAATCTCTCTGTATAACGAGAAGGTATACATACCAGGAAAGAAGAACTCATTTCAAGCGGAAATTCGATACTGCGTTTTTCTATTTGACGCATATTTCGAGCCTAAGGATGAGGATGACAAGCCGATGAGGAGAGAGCTGGAAATCACAGAACGCTTCGATTTTCTGTGTGTGGAGCCGTGGTTTGTCCAGCTCGTGGAGCGAGGTGCACGCAAGAGAGAAGAGGAGATATAAATATGTATATTATCTATTGATTGTGGTGTGAATAATCGTTTAGTTTTTAGCCGGGTCTCAAACGGACTGATTGTTGATAGAATGATATTATTTTATAGAAAATAGAATCTTATATACAGGTATGCTTTATATACTAGTCATGCTGAACTCCCTACACTGTTGTTCCCATTTAGAACCTGTAGGTGGTGAGGACAGCGGCATGGTCGGATGTCCAGTCGTTGTTCTGGTGGCTTCCAGATGGCTTTGGGGATCCAACAACAAGAACTGTCGAGTCGACAACCGTAAGTCTACCCTTGTGATAAATGAAATCGATACGATCCTGAGGCTCAGGCTTTCCGGTAGCACCTTGGTTGAAAGGATAGAGAGGGGACCAAGTTGTTCCTGGGAAAGCAACCGGATCGGGGTGAGCGACTCTGTAAGAATCAATCATACCAGCTTGCGCTGGTTGCACGGATGTGGGCCACGGAACCCCGGCGTAACCACAATTCTTCGCGCGGAGCTTCTCGACCCAGTCCAAGTGAGAGGGAGCATTGGTATCACCAACCATGATCACTGGGATCTTGTTGGATGCCGCTGGTACTAGCTGAGGAGCCATAGCTTTGAGGGTGTCTGTGATCTGTGGAGTACGGCCGGATTGAGCCTCGCGTTGGAGAACCTTGTCAACGGTCATTTTGTCGAAGCAGAAATCGTATGGACCGTATGGGGTATATCCGAGATGGATATCCCAGAAGTTGATCTGTTGAGCTTCACCGTCGAGAGCAATTCGGATACCACCGGAGGCGTTAACGGTGCCGTAGTCCTGGACAATTGGGTATCTGCTGATAACACCCAGGTCTCCACTGCTGGGTTGCCAATAGTACCATCCGAGAGCGGTAGCCAATCTCTTAGGGTGTCCACCCGTGGCCTCCTGGAGGCCGACGATGTCGGCATTGGTGTCGACGATGAAGCGGATTTGCTTCTTGTGGTAGTCATTCACATGCGTACCTCCAACCCATAGGTTAAATGTCATAATCTTCATTTGAGCTACGAGCGTTGTACCTGCCTTGCGGACAGGAATAGTGACCTTCAAGTCGCTGGTGGCTCTATCGGAAGATGTAGCGCGGACGATAACGGTGGAGTCCTTGTCGGTCTTCCCTGGGGTGCCAGAGATGACACCCTTCGAACTAACGTCAACCCAGTCATCGCCATCCCATTTTTGAAATGTAACGAGGGTGCCACCGATGAGCAGTCCGCTGATATCGTATTCGTACGGATCTCCTTGACGAGCATTGCGGAGGGTAATACTTGGAACGATGAAACCAAATCCTGGAGGTGCAGTGTCGCCTTTGATGGTGACTTTAACCTGGCTAGCGAGGTACTTGTATCCGTCTCGGGCAAGGAAGCAAGCGACATATTCACCTGCAGCGAGGCTCATGACGTCCAACTGAATCGTTCCCTTAGCATCGGGTGCGTACTTCCAAACGAGAGACCCGGAAACGGGCTGTTCGTTAACGGGGGCACCGCCAGATGCAGGATACAGACCAATCCAATTGGTCTTATACGGATCCGTAGTCGTATAAGCTAATGTGAGAAGGTCACCGTCAACGACGGCCAATGTCCCCTCTATTGTTGGTGCGGCTTGGACGAGGCCCATTGGTGCCAAAAGAAGAGCGGACAGAGCCGCGGAGATAATTGAAGAAAACAGCATGTTGGTTTGAGTCTTCAGTAGAACACTGCTGCAATACAGAAAATACCTCGAATTCCAATCTGCGACATCTCCTCTTTATATACCACTGCGATAACTCCGCATGTTACAATGCCTTACGAGTAAGGTTGACAATGTCCCTCAACTGACAACGTTGTATCGTCCTGTACCTCCACGCCGACGCCGCTGTGTTGCCCCTTTGGGAAGGCGGCATACCCCATTGCGTATGAGACAATAGAGATAGGCGAAACTTTGACAGATTTGAAAGAGGGAACGAGATTCGTCGTAATGACCAATCGAAGGGTGAGGATATCCCACGGATATACGAGTTGCATATAGCGGCCGCGATTCGGAGAGTATGGGGTATTCCGCATTTGGATGCCCAGTTTAGGTAGCTATTATCTAAAAAACGGCTCACAGACGAACGGGCCGTAAACATTGTTGGGGTGGCTGAACTATACAAGGATGCGATCGTCTTCTCGGCAGGAGAATTTCATTGTTTGACCTCAAAAAGTTAAGTGCGACCTGTCACCAGCCTCTAAGCTTTTCCAAGCGCCACTACGTGGATCTGTCTAGCTTCTTTGAGGGGCTTTGAGTACTTGATCTGGATGAATATTTTATTGATATTCATTGAACCCAATCTTCTCGCATTTTGGCTAATATTTCGGAAGTTAATCCGTGGAAGTTTTGATCGAGATATCTGGTTGAAATATCTGATGATATAGAGCTACTTTAGACCACAATTGCGATTGAGTATACCTTGCATGGATGTAGCGGCTGTTACGGTACCTTTTTTATCTACCACAATATAGTATTGTTTAATGAATTATGCATTATGATAGAGCTTCAGAATACATAAATGCAGAATTAACACTTTCATCTCTAGAGCGCATATTCCATCTTGGATCTCATCGTGGGACTTCATAATTTCGGACATATATCAGCTAAACCAACTGGATGACTCTAGTATATCGAGAGAAGCAAACCACGGAGCCTCTATTAACGTGTACTTATCAAATATCGCACACGAAACACGCTATATAACTGTGGCACGTCATTCTTAGAATTACCGTAGGTGGTGTTTAGTAGTACAGCAGTAGTATTTTAAGAAGCGAAAGCCCTAAATAAGGGAAGCTCTATCGAGTATGATGATTCTCGTTCCTAGTGTTCTGCCAATGGGAACTAAGAGATTGCACTGATTGCTCGAGTGGTGCCAATAATTCAGACTTAGATTTTCTTGCAATATTGCAATGCTGCTCTTGATACAGTGTTTGTTTATTGGGAAGAGATGTAAAACGAATTCGCGAATACAATTGTAAGATAAATTGAAGTAGGCTCAATACTGTATAATCTCAGGAAACTAAAGAAAAAGTGGTAAATCCTTGCTAGCATATCCCAGAGTTTCGGAAACACCGAATTTGCAAAGGGTCATGATTTGGTTATCATCAAGAATTTCCAAACAATTGTATGGTAAGACAACACTAACTCAAATAAATTTACTAATTCCAAGCTTCCGAGCAGCATCGCGATATCTAGATATCAGCGAAACAACTTTTCTTGCTCGTGTAACAGGATTGCTCAAAATTCATCAGCACGCTAGTAGAGGCTGGCGGCCTAGGATAACCAACAACCCGGTTTCGCCTGCACTTTCCGATTGGAGATTCGGGTTACCATACCGGAATACCAAGACCGTAAGCCCTTCTCGAACCTAGATTCGAAAGAGGAGGAGCGAAAAGAAAAGAAACAGTGTTTCTGAGATATCCTGGGAGATTTCCTTATGTGTAACCTTGACTTGCTGAATATTTGGCATACAGCTGAAGAAATTTGAGCGTGGCAGGGGATGGCAAAGGTTGGGACCGAGGATAACAAAATTTTCGAGTGGGGTTTAGGCATACGATCATTTGAAGAATACGGCAGGTCTTGTATATTTTGGATAGAGATCATACCGACCGTGACTGATCCACGTAAATATAGCCCTAGAGTAAGGCCATTGCTTCGCACACTGAGCTTTCATGAGACTAGATACGGGATTCTTCAGGAACTTGGAATTTCTCGTGAACCAACTGACGCGTGATCTTATTTTATATATGGCATTAGCGGAAGTTATATGTTATCCGCTGAAACGCTCCCAAGATGTTGGCTTGGATTTCTAGAACGGTTCCATTATCGGATTATATGCATATAGGGCCTCTGAGCTGAGGAAATCTAGATTTTGGATCGGAAGGCCCAAAGCGCATGACATCCAAGCGTGCCGAGAAAAAACATTATAATTCTCCTTCCTTCGCAGACGGAGCCGAGACACCTTCCATATATCGACGCGCCAACCAACTTCGCGATACAGGGTTTAGCTCTCAGCTGAAGACTCAGGAACAAGAACAGCTGAAGCTTTCTTCTCAATGTTGTATAAAATGGGCGATCACTTCCCATCTCGGGAGAGATAAAGTTACCTGGAAATCATCTATATCAACCATACTTAGATTTTATACACTCGTTCATCTTTAGAATCTATATTCAGTTTAACAAAATAATCTATCATTATGAAGGTCGCCTATATTTCTGCTGCTCTTTTCGCAGCTTTGGCTGCCGCTGTTCCTCAGCGCGTCACTATCTCCGATAGTGCTTCTACTAGAAGAGAGGCTCTCAGACCCACTACCAGTGTTAAGATCGTACGCACCCCTTAGTTAATCATATATCTCTCCTCACAAGTTTATAAGAAATAGCTAATAATTGATTTAAATGTGTAGACTACCCGTCCTAGCAAGACTACCCGCACTACTACACGTGCCACCACAACCTCATGCACCCTCACCCTCTGCGCTGATGGCGTAAACGAGTGTGGTATGATGTACGGCGGCTGCTTCCCAGCCTGCCCCGGCCTACCAACTCCAACCTTCACACCTCCCCCCTGCCCTACACCTAAGAAGTGCGACCAACAGTTGTGCGTGGACAACATCAATGAGTGCGGGATGATGTATGGCGGCTGCTTCGAAGCCTGCCCGTGGTCTCCTCAGCCAACTTTCGTTCCACCACCATGCCCAAGCGGGTGGAACAAGGGAAAGCCTGGCAACAAGCCACAACCCGTTAACATGTAAGAGTATACTATGGGAATGGATAATGCGTATATATATGCCGCTTGTACGGTCGAGACGACTTTGTATATTAATTAATAGAATGTAATAATAAATCTATGATTATGATTATATAACGGCAGAAGAAAAATGAAAATGAAACAATACACACGCCGAAAGTTCACAAGAAATGCTCTAATTCCCCGCCTGGATATATGAGTCTGAATTCAAAGAGTGCGTTGCCTGTCTCAGAGCGGCCTTCCAATCAGTCGCGATGTGTGTTGGGCGAGGCGGTGATGCTTTAACCCATTGATCCACTCCGTTGTTGCTAGTTTCTACGCTTTCGATGCCATAAGGCTCAAACATTTGCAATTTGATAATAATTTCCGTATCCCCTACTTCTTTGATGTCGGAATCCTTTGGGTCGCGAATTCCAAATGCGTTAATGACGAGAGAGTAGTACTTTTCAGTATCCTGCATTGCACTCGCTGCGGGCGAGTAGTATGGGTTTTCGATATCCATCGCCTTCCGTTCCAGTCCTTCAATCAGGGTATTGGCGAGAGTGTTGATTTGAACAGTCTCTCGGGCTCCGCTGCCGGTTTGAACCTTCGAATTGTAATGGTAGGTACTGGTATCCATTCCCTCCTGGGTTCGGTATGAACCGGCATAAATCCATATGTTTCTAGCACAAAACCTAGGCCGGAGTAAGTTCGCCGATGGATGTGAGGAACTTTGCATCGGACTCGTCGCACTGCCAGCGTTTTGCAACTTTCGAAGCTTTGAACCAACAAAAGTGAACAGTTCCGAGCTTAGATTCTTGACTGCGCTATCGACAGCCTCGCTATTGTGTTGTTCTGCGTGTTGCGCTCGCATGCATCTCTGCCACACCCGCTCAACCAGATGCAGTGCCAACGGGCTCACTTCGAAGCTGTTTGAATAAGAATGGTCCACACAGGGTGAGGAACACGTATGATCGCAGTCGCTCGTATATTGGTTTCGAAGGCTGGGCGGCGGTGAGAGTATATCTCTATTCCATGTCTTCCACCTCAGCAGTTTAGAAGTTTCGATTGTCGACTTCCATTGTCTACAAACAAGTCGCGCGGTGGTTAAGAGTTCGATCGCACTTAAATCGTCAAGGATAAGGAAGAGTATTTCTGGAATGGTGAATATCGGGCTGGCGTCAAGTTTGGTTCCAGGCATGTTGATTGAGCTGATAAGGCCCGAGTAGCTTCGATAAATTTGATTGGGTAATTATTCGGACGGTTGTGATTGTGAAAGACTACTAGAAAATCACGTATAAACCACGGCATTGACCATCCTTATAACTAAGAAAGAGCTTCGAAAGGAGAGAGTCGATTACAGAGAGTGGTCTACGTATATAAAGGCTGTGATATCTGCTGTATGTTAGATGCAGCTCTGTTTCAGCTGAAGGCGTGACAGACAAATGGGTGCACCTTCAAACCAGGCTAATATGCAAGACCGCTTTTTCCGGACAATTTGGTCAAGCGGTAGTGGGCTATAGCAAACTCCTGGGAAATTATCTGGTGTGCTCGACAGGTTATTAGTACGCAAGGGGTGAAACGTGCAGAGGAATTGCCATTCTCTTGGGGTTCCCATTTCTTAATACTGAGCCCATTCCTGGATAACTGAACATTGATATCGCCAAAACAGCTCTTGTGAATAAATCTGACTATAGAGCTGGGAGCTGCACGAACGGAAAAGTACCTTTCCCATTCCGGAATATCTGTCAGGTTAACAGTACATGCGGTGAACCGAGGAAAGGATCGCCTAGTTTAGGACATTGCAATGCCGAAAACTCGAGCCCTCTAAAAACAATACAAGCTCTGAATTCGAAATTCCAGAGCCTCGAAAGTCTCGATCGCATTGCTTGGCAATTGCTTTGCTTGCAGGGCAGCTAGCTGTAACAGGGGTGCGGATGGCAATCCTTGGATGCGAATACGATTTCCGTGCAGACTCGGATAGTATTACTGCGCACGGCCATTATAAAACACGTGTCGGGAAGGCTATTGGAGCGCCCGCTGAGCTAAATTCTCTTGATACAAATATAAATACTATCCGCAGCCATTTAATAAAAGGCATATTATAGCATGTACTGAGTCAGTAACATTAGCCAGTAAGAGGACCTACAGCTAAGCTACTTGAGCTCGATAGCCCCACAAAAATAAACCCAAAATAATATTATACAAAGAAACTGCCCTTCAGAGAAACTGATACCCTAGCTTCGCATGCCAGACACCGACTCTGTCACGAGACAAGACTCTGTCTCACAATATACAATTACCGCCAACACCAGAACCTCAAACGACTTTATTGACAACCCCAGCTCTCCTTCTGACTGGCATCTCCTCCAAGATACACATTCTTCTTTGGCCATTTACAGTGCTCCTTGACCCCAAATTCTCCATCAGAGGTGATATTCCTACCCACAATCCTCTCCGGCGCAACTCCCTCTTCCACCCATTTAACCATACTCATCAACACACCTCCCTCAGTAGGGATCTCGGTCACTCCCTTTGTAAGAAATTGCACCGCGGCCCCGATAAACCATGCTCCGTTACCGCCCAAACAATGCCCGTGTCCTGGGATCGGGAAGAATCTATAAAACTCGTCCAACTTGTCGGACGGAAGCCCCATACTCCTAGAAACGTGTTCGTAGTATCTATACGAGTTTTCGGAGCTGATAATCCCGTCCATGAGGCCGTGGTAGACGAGAAGTTTGTGACCGGTGGCTTTAAGCTTGCTTAGATCTTTCCAGGTGGAGATTCCATAGGGGTCGAGCTTGCTGGCGTATGCGACCGCGTCGAGGTTAAAGTCGCGATCGACGGACCATTTCTCGTTGTTGAAAATTGCGTATTTGAACCATTCGATGAGGTAACGGGCCGGTTGGAGGAGCATATAGGCCGCCGCCATGATTTCTGCACCGGGGTTTAACCGTGGATAAACCATGTTACCGTCCTTTCCGTAGAACGCCTGGTAGACTTTCCGAACCGCGCCGACTTGGGCAGAAGTTAGGCAACGATTGCTTGTCCAGGTTTGTCCTGGGGCGCAGAGCATGGCTTCGGGACGTGGGTTACACATCATTGGGTCTTCGATGACTCGGTCGCGGACGCCGTCGATGCTATCGCATTGGTCGAGAACCATTTCATTAATAGCGGCCCATTGCTCTGCAGTCACGAAGGTGGGGTCTCCGGGATTTCCGAGAGCTTTGTAGTAGTAACCAGCCATGGAGTCGAGATTAGTGTTATCGTTCGCAGGGGCACCGGCTACGATGCCGTCGAATTCTTCGGGGAACTCTTGGGCGGCTTTAAGTCCCTGACGGCCACCAGTCGAGCAGCCCAAGTAGTAAGATTTATTGAGAGAGTTTTTGTAAAAATGGGTCACCGCCTTCTTTCCAACCTTTGTAGTAGTTTCGACACTGTGGGTGACGATTTGTTAGTCATAGATGAAGTTACTTAGGATTGAAGTATACATACGCCCGGTAGACAAAGTCCTTTAGCACCTCAGGTTGATTGAGAAAGTATATTCCGGTATCTCCGGTATGGCCATTATTATGGGCAATCGCTGCGAATCCGAGGTATGCTGTAAACGCCAAATCACCATAGCTTACACCTGCACATAAAATTAGTAAATGCTCGCCACTTTTTGACATTTGGATATTGATACGTGCATCCACCCAGTCCGCCATTGCCAATGACCAGAAACCTCTTGCTCTTATCATTCCAATTTGCAGGCATCCAAGCTTCCATAATGATACCAGAGCTACTGCTCGTCTCTACATTCAAACGCAGACGGCACATATCCGCCAGCGTTGTTACGAACGGTTTCTTCTGACACGTTGGGTGGTTATCCAGGTTGGTAACATTGGAGCCGGCGGAAACGAACTCGGAGAGAAGAACTGTAGTTCGATCATCTGGGCGGAAGCTCTTCGCTAGCTCGGAGCAGCGCTGCTGAAAGCCTGTTGGGATACTTGTTGCGTATGACACTGAAAGCAGTGTATAAGCTGCGAAAATATCGGTGAACTTCATTATGTTCGTGGAATAGGTAATTGAGAATTATGCTATTTCGACGCCGCTCTAGAAAAAAATGTAATTAGAATATGCCATCATCAGTATTTATGAATTTCCGGCGAGAATTTGGCCTCCCCACGCTATCGCGAAGTAGGTTGTTGGAATTAAACGAATCTGCGATGCAACACCAGGGGATCAGATGAGAACCGCAGAAGTCCCATTTAAGAGACCTTTCAGAATAATTAAGCATCATCAAATGGTCGCGGAAACTTTATGGTACGGGATTACCGTTTTAGAGCTAATGGTAATAGGAATAGCGGCGTCGCGGTGACTTGGATCCCTGGCACTAAAGGCGGGTTGTGTCAACACCTTCTACAACAAAGTGCACTACTACACATTTGGGAATGCGTGCCCTCACAACATCCTCGTCCTTTCCACTTCTCGCAAATGAGGATTGTATGATCCCTAAGACAATTTTTTCTGGAATAAGTATATACATATTCAATCTCGTTTAAAAGAGAGATCCGCATTTTCGAATTCGGCACTTGACAAAGGGATTGTTCCTTCATTCGTCCGTAATACCACCCTGAGAGCGGTAGTACTCGTACACTTCAGCGTATTCAGGCATCAGGTCACCGATCTTGGGTTTCTTATCTCTTGCCCATCTTCTCCAAGGTGATTTCTTGGGAACAAAGTCTTTATTCCAATTCCTTGGTTCCAAGAAAGGAGAATAGCGGGCCAAACACCTCGCGCGGACAGATTGTATGCTATGAGCTAACCGGCGGCTTCTAACACTGACTATATCATACGGTTCGAATAGTGCTAATGTGATTTCTACTTCAGTATCTTCTATTGCACCGCGGCGTTGGTTGGGCATTGATGTGTCATTCTTGCCTTCGACGTGTATCAACACAGTGTAATATTTCGGAACCTCGTCGCTGCCGTCTGAGGGTTCGACCTTTTCGACATTCTCTGTATCGGGAATATCCAATTTGTATTCTGCTGAATCCATATTTTTTGTATCGTTATTGATTTCTTCCTCTTGCTTCTTTCGAACTTGGTTGATATCAGTGTCGCCATACGACGAGCGGTGCATAACATTATACACCAGATCCTTCACGGCAAGCATCTTTCGCCGACTCGTCCGTGAGCTCTGACATAAGGGAACAGCTCTTGTCCCATTGTCATACAAGATCGTCTCGATCAGGCTTTCGTGCTGGATTCCACAGTAAAGGTACACCTTGGCAGACATGGTCTCCGGCCGTATCAGCCGATTGGATGTGTTGAGGCGGATTCCATCCGGGGTATCCACCAGCACGGCGGTCTCGAACTCCTTCAGCTTCGGCTTAATGAGAGCCACCAGCTCGTCCATCAGAGCATCGCGAGAATTGGCGGCCGCAATTTCCTCCGCTTTCGCCAGCGGTACCCGCATAAACCTTCGCCAGTATATTTGTAGAAAATGCAGGGCTACCGGATGCACCTCGAACAAATCCGTGTAGATGTGTGTGTTGCAAACCCAGTTTGACGACGGCGACCTCGACGGGCTGCATTTGCAGTGTATATTTGAATATTCGTCCCGTATACTGGGCGGAGGAAGGGATATGCCATCCAAGACGTTACTCCTGCCGCCTTCTGCCGCCGCCTTCTTCTCGGGTAGATATCGGTCGCGATTGGGCACCCAGCACCGCCAGCGGAGGATCGGATCGGTCTCGATCTCATGTTTCCACGCCTTGCAGACGAGACGCGCGGAAGTGACCAGGTATACGGGTGGGAGGTGGGAGAGGATGAGCGTCAGGATCTCTGGTATTCGGAAGATGTCCGGCACGGATCCGACGTCTTCGCGAGGCGACGGCTCCGGTTCTTCACCCGGCAGCGCCCTGCCTATGGTCAAAATGGTCGCTATGGTCATTGTAATTGATAGAAGCTCTGGGGATTCAATTTCCAGGCTACGGCTGGTGTTTTAACATCAACGGCGCCGCGCACAGCCTTCATGCATGTCGTCCCAGTCGAGTCACTGCTCGTGCGCTTCTGGACAGAGAGGGGAACTCCAACACATCAACGCGCTGTGTTGGGAGGAGGTCGATTGACTAAGCAGAAGGCCGAAGGATGCTCTAGCTCCAGGAGAAGTACCAAAGTCAGACTATATTCTATTGGCTCATTCCAGATTCTGTTCCATGCGCTAGAACTTTACTATGGGGATTTGACGTTGAAAAAAGGATTCGTACAGTGCAATACAATTCCTAACCAATGGCTATGCAATGCAATGAAATGTACGGCATTTATAGAGCATTTCGATTCGGCAAGATGGTATTTACTGAGTAAATGTATATTCAAAGGCCTGGAGGATTGCGCTTCCGCCCATGATCATCTACCACGAGACAGAATTGGCAAGTATCTGTACAAATCACTACACTCACATGGGCGAATCAGTAGTAAATCTTGCCGTGTTTCCTACACACGATAAAATGTCACCAATTTTTTTTTACTGGGACTGCTAATTATATCGTTATCAAGTACCTCTCGATACCTAGGGCTAGCCGAGGTAACAATATAGCTGCGCAAAAATGCAACAAATGATAACGACAGCCGAATCAGGCACGGAGTTTTACGCGAAAATAAGAACAATAGAGGCATTTTGAAAAACGACGAGGGTGACGTGGTTGCTAAACTACGAGCAAGCGTTTATTGAAAAAATCGGAATATACAGCCTATACACCGGCCTCGTATGCAGCCATATCAAAAGAGTCGTCACCTTCCTGGTCAGGCTCGGGTTCGAGGACACCCGGATACCACAATGGGCTGTCCAACGGGTCTCCGGAATCCTGATCAATCTCCTCTTCATCAAATTGTGTCCTGAGATTTCTCCGAGTCCCTCCTACTGGTCCTTGGGCTTTTTCTTCTTCAAAGTCATCCACGCCATTGTGCCTAAGTATTGGATCATTGTACCTAATTATTGGAGAGCCCTGATAGTTTCCGCTCCGGACAACACTGTTCCGGCGAGCAGGTGACCAGTTAATATCGGGATCCGAGACAATACTGAGGGAACTGCTGTCCTTTGTCGGTGAAATCTGAGATAGATCTGTATCCATAAAGAGGTTTTCATCGTTTATGATTGTTTCCGTGAACGGATTGAGGTAGGCTCCTGCAGCGTATGCGTCCTCGTCTTCGGGGAGTAGATCTGTGTCGCTCGCGTATTCATCCCCTCCGTCGTCCACGTAGAATGCTTGGTTCGAAGACGCAACCGCGTCCGGACTCATGACTATATAGTGATTCCGAACCGTCAGCCAAATTTTCAAAAATTTATATCAGACTCAAAGAGAAACCGACCAGGAGGGAAATCTGCGGTAACGGATTTCACGAAATCAAAATATTCCCGCACTTTTGCGATCAGTCCGAAGGGTGGTGCAGCGTGGAAATCACCACCAGCAGCAATTATCGCGCTGTCTGTGTCTCTGATGAGCTCTTGCACGTACGCGTCGGTCAGGTCAGGACGTACAGTCTGTACCTGAATATCATCGCGGAGCTCATAAAGATCGAATAAGAGATTTGCTAAATTATTGACCTTTAATATCCGTAACTTCGTCGTAATGCCGTAGGTCAAAGCCGAAAACCATATCCAGAGCAAAATTAGATGACGCATCACAGCTGTATGTGTGACCGTAGGATCGCTTAGATCAACCTTCACAATAGTTGAACTCCAGTGTGCATAACTAGAGTCGCTGTAGCGAAGAGAAACGCACTATCGTTTGGAGATGGAAAGACGTCCAAGATAGACCACATGCGCTAAAAAGAGATGCTTGAAAACGTGCTCAAATTCGGTAATTCCTGTTGATCGAATATCCCATGCATCAATTGCGCACTCAGGGTTATTTGTAATGGGCCAGGAGTAAATTTGTGATGAGTAGGGTCACTAATGGTCGCGAGCCTAGGGATGAGTGGCGAAAACGGTGATATACTAGTGGTGAAGAGCACGTTTTCTTGGGCTTTTCACAAATCTCACATCTCTATCGTCTGATAGCCTGGAATTTGCTGCAGAAGCTCTGTAATTACGCTGGAAGTACTATCCGTCACATTTCTATGAGACAGTACTTCGAATTCGTTCGCGTTCAATTTGATGGGGATCCTTGATAATTTATTAACCTTGGGATAGAATATGTACACAATGTACAAAGTAGCCTATGTGTCGAGTCAAAGTCAAGATTTAATGCCTCCAACGAAGATGTTTGAAGGCTACCAATGTAATTCAACGAAGTTTGTGACGAAGGTGTGTGTTGTGTGTGTAAGCAACTTCGAGGTTGCTACTCCGTATACGCGTAAGGCCAATTTGGCACGGAGTTTCTCTGCTTATTATCCACATTATTAAGGAAAAATGAAAAAGAACAAATGAACTAAGCTAAAGTAAAATAAAATGAAAATGAAAATTAAAGAACAAGTCTTATCACATTGTAAACACAGCCAGATGGCTGCACGATTTTATCTTCCCGTCTCGCTAGAATTCTTGGGAGGTACATCTCTGAGCGCTACTAGCATAGAGTTCATCTCATTTCGTATTTGGCCTCGTCTTCCGAATTCGCCGAAGCAGAAATAAAAACATAGCGCATCGATCTTACGAATATTGTATACTAATAGTTTGTTTGAAATCGGATTTAGTTCGTAAATTTATGAAATTAATTTTCGGTAATTAGCACCGATAACTAAAAAATATCAGCAGCTGTTTGCACCGTACTCATCCTCCTCCTCCTCTTCATCCTCCTCATCCTCCTCATCCTCACCCTCACCCCCGCCCCCCTCCCCTTCCTGCAATTTCGCGTGGGCTTCTAGTACTACAGAAATTGTCAGACGCCCTCCAAAGGATTTTACGAGGATACCGTTAAGCTTTCTTGACAACATTTTATCAGGGAATAGCAGAAGCATTCTGTTGACACTCGCGACTTCAGGCACGCCGTTCAAACTTAAAAAGAAAGCCGCTTGCCAACTCGCGAGGCAGCTTTTAACTTTACGACCAGCAAGTCTTAGTGACGTCCTTTTAGCTTCAAATTGAATTTCCTTAGGGTTGGATTGGCGAAGATCATCGGTTCGTGAAAGCGCCTCTTCCCAGAGATGGTCTATAAGTTTCACTGTTTCCTCACACGGCCGCAGAAATGTGACCAAACGGAGTCCGTTTATCCGTAGATATACCTTCTTTGTTTCTTTAGTGTAACTTGGGTGTAGAGGTTTTAATATAGCGTGTCGATTCCATGCGGTGAATAAAACTTTGGCGAGGCGTATAGCCCCGCTGTCAGCATCCAAATCATTGTTCGGGACCCGACCCGGAACCACAATGATCCTGTCAACGGGCGAAACTAATATTTCATAGCTTAAATCATCCGTCTTACTAATTGTCGTAACCTTGATATATGTATTATCTCCAGTAAGTTTCAACGTCCTAATGTTCCCCGCTTTAGCGCCGCGGATAACTCCCCGAACCTTTTCAGGACATTTAACAGGCCGCCTCGAGTCCAAAGTTCGAAATTCAGTCGTCGGCTTAAATTGAATATCAGGGGGCTGTTCGATAAAATTGAGGTGCAGGGTAATTAGAGAATACACTTCACCCAATATCGCCGCTGGTCTGGTCTCTGGTAGTTGTTTCAGTCTATCAATACCTCTAATAATGCCAGTTATAACGTTGCTAGTTGTTATGAAGATTTCTGGTCGCTCAAAACCAATTTTACCAACCCATCTTATTAAAATAGCTTGTATGCGAAATGGTTCTCCTAGATATTCTATATATTTCGTGAATAGCCTCAATATCGCAGAAACCTCTGGACACGATGTTATTAACAACCACGCAACTCGATCTTCGATATGTCCGAACTGAGTCGACTCTGTTGGGTCCGAGTTGCTTCCCGCATTTATTCCATAAAATGGCCATCGTACTATATACGGTTTACCACGTGCCAAGCCCACACGGTGATATACTAGGTCGAGGAGCCGAACCGATTCAGAGCAGGTCTTCAAAATTGAGAAGAATCTAATTATTCCATGCATCGTATGCGCTGTAGTTTTCGGTATCCCGGGGTTTCGATATTTCTTCAACCACCCCGCCATTATAACGTCCTCCAACTTTGCGTAGTTGCCATCCTGCCATCTCGTTGGTAGATCAACTATGACGAGATGTCTGAGTTCTGCATTTACAGCGATTTTGAACTTGTAAGAATCATCGGATTCAGTATTCGGTCCAACCCAAACACCATAATAACGCGTATTTTCAATTTTCTCTGGTTTAAAAACCGGCTGTAGTTCTTTGAGTATTATACTGCGTTCCTTGTCATATATATATGCAAGTTGATCTTGTACGGGACAATCCACGTAAAGGTTTGCGGATTGCGAACTCCCGAAGGTTCCGATCCGGAATCCTGGAACGAAGCTGTCTAAATCAATTTCTCTCGGCCACGAGGGCACTCCACTCAAGCGGACATCTGTACCAATAGTCCAGCTATTTACCAATAGCTTAGCCCCATGCTCCAATGCCCACAATGACAGCTCTCCTGTAGTTTTAGGTCTTTCGAAGAGCGTATCGTCCCCAAGCGAGAGCCCAACTAAAAGGAACGGCTGCCCTTTAGCACGAATGGAAGCACGAAGACCATACTCTATTGATGCGACTTGTGGATACCTAAGCTCGGCTTTGTACCTTGTTTCTAGTGACTTTATCGCCTTACCCTCTTGGAAATGAAGGAGCGACTTCCATAGCTCATCAAAACCCCTATCCAACCGTGTCCACTTTGACACAAAGCCCTCACCTGCCCGCGACAGGTCCTTGAACCGCTTAAGAAAGGATTGAGTGTTTAGGGCTAGGTCCATAAAAGTAACATCCTTAATCGGGATACCTACCCCGACTTGTGTTATCCACGCGGTGTACATTACTTCCCCTAGAACTTTCTGCGCCATTATGACGTTCTTTGGGGAATCTCGATCGATATTCGTCAGACCGTGGAATACAACATGATTCTCCAGGGAAGAAGTCGAAAAATGAAATTGATTTTCTGCGCCCACTCCGGTACCTTTGGTATCAGACCGGTAACCAAGGTGAATCTCCCGATAACTGGGTTGTTGAATGGATCGGTAAGAAGTACTCCCAATGTCCGGCCGCATCGGATGATGGCTTGGGAGGATAGAACTGTCTTGTCGGCCGATAAGATAAGCTGTGTCTAGATCTTTGACCAGTTCTTCGTCGTGCTGTGGGATTTTCCCAGGCTCGAGTGCTTCGGATTCGTCGTCAGATGGAATGTCAATTTCCATACCATCAATAGATTGTATCTGCTGAGAGGGGGGCTCTAAGTCTAAAAATATGTGAACAAGGGTTGGATTCTCTACTTTATCGAAGTAAAGCCGAACTACTGATAGCTGGGCATGAAAGAGACTATCTGGATAGTCGCACAGCATTCTTACAACTAAATCGATCTCATCTACCCCTCGGACAGCCGCCCATATATCTCGTTCACTTTCCTCTGAGCTAAGTGATTCTTTTCGCAGAATCCACGTTCTTCTCTTCGACTTTCCTTGCTCACGGTCGGTTTTATACCATAAGGAGTGAGCTCTTGCCAAAACCCGCAACGTGATCTCGTTGCTCACGAGAATTACTGCGAGAGATCTTAATTGTTGATTAAGATCAGGTGTAAGTTGCGTTTTAGCTTCTGCCCAAGATTCAAAAAGCCATCGAATGAAAGGCCCTCCGCCACCTTGCTCAACAATGGCTTTGTCCCACTGAACGAGCATGAATTCGTCTGTAGCCGATAAGATGGAACGAAAAACCAATTTTGAATCGCTTGTGTCCCAACGTTTCACCAATCGATAAGATGTCTCATCTTTCAGGACTTCAATTCTGTTAATGGCTTGAAGCCATTCTTTCAAATCTGCTGGGAACCGGTAGGCGTTCGGTAATATCCTAAAACCAACTCTTTCTCCTTGTTCCATAGAAATTTCGTGCGCGGGATTCTCCATTCTCCACTCTTCATAGTCCACGTTTTTTCTACCAGCAGTTCTCGCTCTACGGTATTCGGATCTAAGATCTTTTTCCTTACGAGCTTCATCTATCGCAGCTTTATCTCTGCCCCCAGATCCTTGACTTGGACGCTTGCGGCTTTTTTCCTTTTCGTTCGCGCGTTTAGTATAATTATGCTTATATTCTTTTGGTGACAGTACTAGATTCTCATCCAGGGAGTTTGACGGTTGATTTATGTCGCTTTCGGTATGTTCCGTTTGAACGTATTTCTCGCCTCTGGGAGACGACCATAACTTTCTATCAACCCAGGAATCCGGAATCTCTTCGTAGTAAGACGTTCCATCTCGTCTACTCCCCGTTTCCCTCCCAAAGACCAAGTGCAAATTATACCACCAAGCTAAAATGAAAATGAAAAAGACATGTTGATTCTTCATTTTTTCAGAGCAATGTTACTCATGAAAGCACCCGAACCGAGGGTTTTGTCTAAAGTCCTTTTTCTTTTTGTCGATTGAAGAAGCTATAATTCAAATGGTGATGAGACAAAGAGGTTACGGGTCAAATTTATGGACAGATCCGGTACCCTAAGTATGCTGAGCCTGTGAGTATAGCGCTATATATATACCCAATCTTTATAAAGGTTTCATCAATATAAAATTAGCTGATACAATTTTTAAAAAATATACGGGGCGCAGAAGTTTCGAAAGCTACACCACAATCTCAGAGATATAACTCTCGTGTTTGGCATTGTCTTTTATAAGGTTTATGCCGTATTTATTAGAGAATCGGCACTATATTTAATCTGTAGATTGTGTATCGATGTTTCACCAAGATTGTGGGTTTGTGGCGGTGGTAGTAGCACACGACACTGGCAAGCATAAACCAGTCGTAGGTAATCCCGGCCAGAGCCAACAGGAAACAAAGAGCATTAAGTTGGTTTCAACTTTAAGATGGGCTTAAGATTATTTTCTTAGCCAATATTGGCTTGGTCGATTAGGCGCCGTGGTAAGTTGGACTACATCTATGCCATTGGCCAATTAATTGCAATTAGATGCTCGGCTGTCATGTTTGAGAGGCAAAAAGGTGTTGCTGACAAAATACCACATAACTGGCACCCAACCGCCGTGCCAACTGGAACCACGCGACGGATCCTCCACCTCAGGCCGACGCAAGGGAGGTCGGGACTCAGGGCGCGTTAGGTTCCAGGAAGCCGCCTCACAGATGCTCCCAAAGCCAGATCGAGCCTCGTCCAGCTGCTTCGTATAAACAGTGTCGCACCCTTGCGAGCCTCGACCGAATCCCCCGCCAGCTAGCATCTCCTCAGCAAGGACCAGAAACCGGTGTTGGAACCGGTTGGGGTGAACCAACTCGAGCGCCATGTCGAAACTCGAGGACCTCCCGTTCGACATCAAAATCCTCCTCCTCCAGAGCCTGCCGGACTGGGAGACCCTGCTGAACTTTATAGTCGCCTCGCGGATATTTAACACCATCTGGCGGGAACACAATGGCGCCATCTCAAAGTACGTCATGTTCAACGAGGCCTCGCAGTTCAAGGAGGAAGCGTTCTTAATCGCCTGCATGCACGACAAGTTGACAAACGAGGTCTGGACGAGAACGGAACTGGATAAAATGTATAATATCTACGCAGACAGTTTGCAGGAAACAAGCGAGCTGGAACCCTGGTACTACAGCCGGGTACTGCAGGGTGGGCGGGATATCTGCATGAAAGTTGCAGCGAGCCACGAAGCGATTTTGGGACACTGTCGGCATATTATTAAGAAATACATGCTTCCTCGGATGCGGATTTGGGATTCGGTTAAACAGACGGAAGCGGTGGAGGATCCACCCTTGGCTACGAAGTCTGAAGAGGATAGGATCATTCGAGGTTTATACAGGATATGGCTGATCTTGAAGCTATACTGTGTGAGGATTGCGGATGAGGATACCAGGAACGTTTTGGAACCTGAGATTATGGAGAAGAACCGGAAGGATATAATTCGATATTTACGACTATGGGATTTCTGGGAGGTCAAGGCTCTTCAGATGATGCTGCCAGTTTTTTGGAACGAGACAAAGCACGTGCTGGATACGAAGGGTTTTTTTACCGCTGGAAAAGGTTTATGCAAATGTCCTGGGGAATTCTGTGGTGATGAAGGTGAGTCCTGCTTTGATTATGTTATACTGCTTAATCCTCGCTGCTAACCTGTTTGTATAGCAAAATATTTTACCCTATTCATGACTACGCTTCTTCTCTTCAGATACCCAAACAACAGTATCGAGTGGGTCGCGAGAACCATCCAAAAGGATGACGTGCAATCCAAATTTCAAGAAATATGCGACATCCTCGCCGACGGCCCCACGAGAAAGCGTTTGGAAATGTGCAAAGATTTCACGGGCATCGCATACAACTACTTCAACCTTTTTTACGGATTCGGACGGGATGCGGCACCAGGGCCGGAAGCCTATAGTACTGTTGTACCTAAGCGGGTATGCAGGCCTGGGACGGAGAACTATGCGAGACATGGGGCACAGGGACGAGAAATCTGGATAAAAACTCTGAATCATTCGGGTATTCGTGCGTCCGATTTCCAAGCCTGCCTCTGGGATGATTGGAGGCTCGAATCGTGGGATTATTGTTTTCCAATATTTGAAGATAGCGAAACCCCTGCTGTTACTGCTGTTGCTGTTGCCTCTTCTCCTGCTGATTCACCCGAGACTAATAATGATACCAATATAGAATAGCTGCTTCAGGAATTAAATACAAACAAATTCTTTTGAAATTCCAAAACTCCACGTCTAAACGAGCCTGTTTGTTTAACGTTATAGAACACGGTAGCGGGGTCCGAATTGTTTGTGTTGTGGGAGGCGGCTCTGCAGCCCCGATCCTGATCCAAATAAGGATCCGGGCGTGTTCTCGTCAAGAGCACTGCGGAATTACTAATACCTTGTTACTACAGAATTCGTCACTAGTTATAGTATATAAAAGCGGCAGCCCGGCTGGAACCGTCGAAAATTCTACGATGCAATTACTACTACCTCTAGGCCGCTTTTCTCTGACACGCAACCGATAGATACGAATATCTCAGGTGTCTCCGTGCACGCGGCGTTCTATAGTTAGGCCGATCATAAAGATCGTAGGAAGGAAAAATAAACTGTATTCTAGGACGGGACTGATTACCGTTTTTCCGGCTTGATCGCGTCTATCGCTCGAGCGAATATTGACTCATTAATCTGCGACCAGAAATCTGACATATTTATTAATTTGGAGTCAACTTGTGACAAAATAAAATTAACACCAACATCACCAAACCAAGAATTTATACAACCAAGAAGAAGCAACATATCACAATATCGAAGCTGGTGGTTTCATTTCAGTAATAGCGAAGACGATATAAGACTTAGTCCCAAAATCATAGAAAACCACCTAAGGAATACAACTATCCCGATAACAAGCAGGCGCGGTCACGAGCCGACCTCGTTCCGAGCCGCGATGCCGCTTGGGCTCATCGATCTTCCGGCAGACGTCAAATACTTAATCCTGATAAATCTCCCCGATTGTTGGAGTCTACTCTCCCTAATAAACGCCTCGGACTCATTCAATTCCGTTTACCGTTGCCTGCAAGATCTAGTGGATAACCATGTCCGACTGAACGATGCGCTGAAATACCGCCGAGAAAGCATATTCGTTGGCCGGTACGCGCAAAGACTTCACCACCTCAACTTACCCCCGGATATTCTACGCTGGGCTATCGAACGGTACCTTGCAGCCGTCAATCCAGATGCTGTTTTCAGAAATTACCCTTTAAAGCATAGTATTCACCCGGAACTTACTTGGGAAGAATTAAAGCCGATCCTAGTCAGGAACCACCTACTGATTACCAAATTCTCCAAGTTTTACGCATGTAACGAGATGGCGAGGTGTAATCCATTGAAGAACAGTGCGGCAGGGAATAAACGACCTACATTACAAGAAGAAGAAAGGATCATACGGGCGACGTATCGTCTCTGGGTATTCGGGCTCCTGATGGCAAAGAATAAAGCGAGCCCTTTTGAAAACCATTTCGCGGTGAAAGTACTCAACAGTTGGGAATTCACGGGCCGGTTGGAACTTCAAGCTGTCCGGGATTTCCTCAACATCGTCCTGCTTGAACGGGATGCATTTATCGCTAGCGTTTTGATGCCGCAGAATACAGGTGTTATAAATAGTGAGTAATCACCCTTTTCTTATTTATAAACAATGATAAAAGATTAAAATACTAACATCCTAGTAGCGTTTTTAATGGGGCACCATCGGAGCTACGGATTCAACCCTACGGCTCTTTATAAATTCCCGGAGACCATGACTCACTGTGTTAGTCAAGAATGGCATAGCGAGTCCAGATTCCCTTCATACCCGCCCGGGCGAGATCCGCGAATTGGCAATCGATACGACGATGCGCATGTTTCTATTCGTGGAGCAAGGCTTTACGACTATTTAGATCAACATATAGAATCAATCCTTTGGGAGACCCGTTACTTGAAAGGCCGAAAACAAGGGCTGAGGCTCCGATACCCAGATAGGAAATTGAAAGAAAACGTAGGTAATACTGGGGAAGGAGAAAAGGTACCGGTTTACGAAGGGGAGTGGAAGCCATTATTGTACCACGAGGGCAAAGTAGGGACGCAGAAGGTAATTTTAGGGGCATGTATGTGGGATGATTGGAGGCTTGAGAGCTGGGGATATGAATTTGTCGATTTCTCGGGTACAACCAGGGATCTGAAAGATATCATGCAGACAAACGAGAGCGATTCTTTACGACGGTTGCTTCAGATTCAGTGATTTAAGGATATCACATGTAGTCCGATCGTGGCTTATGTAAATACTTAAATAGTTATTAGAGCGGCTAGTATAAAGTGCCAAGACTTTGGGCCGTCTAAAAAAATACGGTCTGAGAGGGCTTGATCCTTCATCTGCTTGATCACTCCAATTTATTTCATTCCGGACACGAACGTAGGCATACACTGTTTGAATAGTCAAACTCAGCTGAAAAGTTGGAAATATGGCTACCATCGAGAGTCTCCCTGTAGACCTCAAATTCATCATCTTGCGAAACCTATCCGACCTTGAAGCCCTTCTTTCTCTCATCTTGACCTCCAGATCCTTCAATTCCGTCTACCAGCAATACCGACCCGCAATCCGAAAGACGGTGTTGCAAAATGAGATAGGACAACACAAACGGGAAGCGCACTTCATCTCGGTGTATAAGAAGAATATCACCATACACAACTTCTTCAACCAGGATACACTCGACGACGTTATCACCCAGTATGTTACATACGTAGACACGGATCCCGATGCAGGATTCGGATTCAAAGCTGGTCTCCTAGAGAAAAAAGTACCGTTCACAACAGAGATACAATGGGAGATAGCAGAAGAGGTCCATCAGCAGATAAGAAAGCAGTGCCGTGAATTCGTCGAGCGAGAGTTGAACGCCCGCGAGAAGGCGCACGGTGTATGGGACAGCGTGCATTCGACCCGCGCGACGGCATCAGAGAAACGGCGTATCATGGGTGCCCTTTACAGACTATATATCGTAGTGCTGCTCTGTCGGGAGTATCGTTACGTTGACACCGGGCCGGTGGAGGTACTTTACGAGCATATGGGGTCTATTTTTGATATCTGGGGGTTCTGGAATTTCATGGATGTCCGGTTGATCAAGGACTTTTACTGGGAACGGTTATTTCCTGTTATGGAGCAATTTAAGTTTTACGCGACTATGAGAGGTGGTAAGTCGTTATTAAACTCTTCTCTAAAAGAATGGAAATAAATACCCCTTGTTGGAAGCCTAGTTGTTAATATTTCGTCCGGGTATCGGGTTCATAGGGTCCAGCAGGTTCGCATTCGCACGTGTCATGGCAGCCCAATATCCGGGTAACATTCAACAATGGATGAGCGACGCTGAAGGAGGGCACGCCAGTATGGAGGATAAAGGTGTATGGGATGGTTGGCTTTGGTTTTTTCAACAATTATGCGACAGGCAATACGTTGAACGAGACGACGGGGGGGAGGATGAAATCGCAGGGCCGCTCACTAGCTGGTTGGATTTGTTCGCAAATTACCTTAACGGAAATCTCTGGAGTTTAGACCAATTAGACATACCTGCGGCAAACGAACATAATAGGCTCACGTTTGCAGATTTCTGGCCGAGGACTCCACCGTGGAGGATATGTCGGCCTGAGCATAAAGTGTACGGCTTTGATGAGAAGGATGGAGTAAAGAGTTGGGTGCGGCCGTTCAGTTGGCGGGATATGCCGGAGTTTAGAGTCTGTATATGGGATGAGCAGAGGCTCGAGAGGTGGGGGTACGTTTTCCCGGAGTTTGAGACAGTGGAGGATACGTTTGGCGCCATGGTCACAGGGGAGACGAGGGATTATAACCAGTTGGAGATGAAGTGGACTTTTACGGTGGGTGGAGATAAAGTGGTTGAAGTGGACAAAGAAAAATATAGTTGGTTCAATTAGAAATATTAGATGTTACATTTTACACTACTGTTACGAATTTAACATTTGCACCGCTAATACCACAAGGAGCCTTGGCTAAAATTCCAAAAATAACCGTTAGCAATTGAAAAGAAACTAAGAGAGAGTATATGACTCACTTATCCGACCATGGGTGGTCCATCCTCTCGTAGAACATAATATGCGAATCCGGAATCAATTTCTTAACATCACTTATCAGTATCGCCTTTGCCTCCGGTTTATCCCTCGCTTTGCGAAGATTTTTCCTGTCCACTGTGTATATGTATGGGTGTCGCGGGATTATGCTAGTGGCCGGCGGGTCGAGTCTACTCAACGCCGCCAGAATAAGATTCGACCCTTGTCCTACTGGAACTCCAAACGAGGTAATTTTGTTTGTGTAAGATTCGTGTTCTATGTTGAGAGATGTCGTATAGCTGTTATATCCCAGAAGGCGACAAGCCTTGACAGATTCTGGGAGAATCATCTAAATATCACATAATTGTATCAAGTTAGCAAAAGTCGATGTAAGCAGATGAGAGGGCGGGAGGGATAAGTGAAAGGACTACACACATCTTTCCCATCCGCAAGGTCAACAGCCACTTCTTCCAACTGCGGCCATCCATTCGGAAAGAAACAGTCAGTGTAGGGCGCTTGTTTATTCTGCATGTCGAATAAATTGGAAAGTCCAGTCCAAGCACCCTGGTATTTATGGTCCACCCATAACCTCTTCAGGGTCTTGGCATGGTGCGTCTTGATGAGCGTCCATTCTGGCTGAGTGCCCCAAAAGTCACCGCACACGACTAGAGTTTCCAGCGGTGCCAGAGCCACCATGGCAGCGTTGAATGTTACGGTTGAGAATTTTTCCAGTATTTGGAGAGATTTCAAATTCGGCATCCGTATCTTGTTGCAATATCTGAGCATAAAAGCGTCCACATATGTGCACTTCTCTATTCGCAACATACGTAATGTTTCGAAAGGGACGAGGTTCGGAGCACAATCGTCGAGTAAGCGGTCGAGATTAGGTATTCCCTCGATGAACAGGTCGCGGAGCTTTGAAAGTCGCAGTTCTGTCCTGGCGAGACCGACTCTATCTGGTCTGAATCTTTGATTCCACTCGAGATACGATTGTAGCTGGTTCTCATTGTGGCCTCTCTGTGGAGATCTAATTGCTAGAGATACGAGCGAGTCGGATGAGTTCTGGAGGAGGGCCCAGATATCCGCGATGTGCCTTGTATATTTGACGTCTGTGAGATAGAGAGATTGAAAGCGTGGGATAACAATCAAGGCGTCCAGTACGTTGTCTCCGTGTCTTAGAAGTAACGGGAGAGGGATACAAAGGTGTCGCAAATTAGGTTGTCTATCAAATAGTAGCCTGGTGGAGATTTTCGCGAGTCTAGGAGTCATATGCCGTCCAGCAATGCTTTAAAAATTTTTTAGTGCATATTCATTTACTCTTTTTGTAAAAAGGAAATATGATAACTTACGAGAATGTTTTCAATTGGCCGGGTTCAAGCTTCTCCAGCAGCTCTTTGACAGCCGCGCGGGAGAAATCGCGAGTCGTTTGGTTGTACTTGGGTGGCCTCTCCCTTCTGTAATAGCCCCATTTGTTATAGCCTTTTACGAAACCGGATATTGAAACCCCAGAAGCATATTTCAACCCGTTGTTGCTGTCACTGCGAAGCTGCAACCAGGGTCGCTCTTCAAAGTCGTTGAGGCGCAACTTGAGGTCGCGGTAGATATACAGTACGGCGATTTCGTTGAATAATCTACACGCCAAACGGAAATTTTGAACATTCTCCGTAGGTGGGTCGCTTTCCCAAAACTAAATAAGCTTCGTTAGATGGCGGTTGTGGAAAAGGGGTGAAATTCCTCAAAATATGAATCTAAATGCACATAATTTTGGGTTTCATGATTTCTTACATAGAAAAATATCGTTTCCAGAATTTCCGTGGGTAAAAGCGGTATCACGAGTTCTCGCGGTACCGGTGTTCGTCGAGTGGATTTTGGTCGAATGGACAAACGTCGAAAGGATGAGATAATGGCATTGATCGAGTCGAACCGTCTCTCTTCAACCCTTCGCCCGAACATGATGAAGTTTGTAACGTTTGCGCCGGCAGACGATAATAGCGAGGAGGCTGTTCATTTGCGGTGTATTGTCCATACTCCCTAAGAAGCGAAATTCGGGCACGATTGTTGCGCTTCATATAGTCCCCCTTCCAACGTTATTCCGCCAAAGGTATGACACTGCGACATGCGGGTTGCAGTCATTCGGTTCAAGTTGCCGCGTGAAACCCGAACCGTTCCTGGGCATATAAATTCTAAATCTGGACGTGCCAAAACCGCAAGGCAGGGCCCTGGGCTTAGAGCTTAGTTCTGCTGTTCTACGATCCGCGATTCCAGATTGTTATCGATAACAAACACTCGTACGGCCGGACGAGAACACGTAATCAGTAGCTCAGGAGATAGGAATCATGGACCCCTCTTGCGATATATATACGAGTGTGTCCGACGTGTACTAGTATCTCAACTTCGAGCCATTCGAGATCGATATCAAGAGATACTCGAGATTCCGGCCAACGCCTCACGGGCAACACAACTCAATATCGCCAACACCGTCGCGCCAAGATGCCTTCTTTCGATGAACTCGCGGTTGACATCAAGTTCATAATACTAAAGAGTATAACGGACTTTACCAGTCTCGTGGCGCTCCTTTTAGCCTCGAAATCTTACTACAATGTTTACCAAAATTATAAAGAGTCGCTCATCTCCTACGTGTTCGAGAATGAAGTTGGCCCTTACAAAGTCGAAGCCTACTTTATCCAAGCGCGTCAGAGGCAGATGCGTAATCGGATCACCGAGCCAGAAGAGGCTAAAAACTGGGTGTCAGAATATACAGGCTATCAGCGCGACGAAAGTCGCTTGGGAGATATATTCGGCTCCGCAGGAATGTCCGAAGAAGCTCGGGCCCAGATAATGACGGCACATAGAAATATACGGAAGTTATGCAACTACTTTGTGAACAAAGAATTGTCGTCTAAACAAAACGAGGGAGAAAAGGAAAGCTATGAGCCTGCTACAATTGAGGAAGAGCAGCGGATAATCAAGGCCTTTTATCGATTGTGGCTCGTCTATCTTTTAGGTACTCTCCGAGAGCCATCCACTGGACCGGAGTATGGATTGTCGATACCTTTTGCCGGGGTTCTTTTCAAAAGCTGGGGTTTCTGGGAAGTCATGGCGGTCAAAGCGGTTAAAGACTTCCTGTGGAACAGGCTTGCAAAGTGGTACGCTCTTCAGCAGCAGATTCTACTCGATTCGAGCGAGTCGGCACGAGGAGAAGATTGGCAAGGTGGGAATAAGCCGAGAGTACCCGTAGAACTTATAGAAGAGAGCTAACCTATCTTATTACTTCCTCTAGTTCTATCATGCCAATTGTTTCATTTTTTTATGCTACGATTGTTCCCGCAGAACCTAATCAAATGGATGGAGATATCAATTGATGATGAGGAGCAGGTCATGGCCCTCGTATTCGAGCTCCAGGGTCGGATTGGAGATTTCGGAGATGACGCGCATCCATCTATAGAGACCTCTGGCCTGTTCGTCAAATATTTAAATAATGGAGAAATCTCTCAGCTTGGTCCGATAGTTCCCTGGCTAGAAACAGGTGCCTGGCTACAAACGGAACCGATACGCATCTGCAAAGCCGGGCATCGACTCTTCGGACTGGGAGAAACTTACGGCCCAACAAGCTGGGTGCGTCCGTTACGGTGGAGGGATCAGGACGGTGTTGATTTTAAAGTTTGCATCTGGGATGACTGGAGGCTGGAAAATTGGGGCTACGTTAAACCTGAATTCAGTTCCGAAGCCGAAAATACCACTGATGTTAGCTTCGCTGCTGCCGATATTCTTCATTGGAGATCTGGGCTTTTTGAAGATGTTCTGAAAGAGCTTTCGGATGAGGCTCCATCTGGCGATTCGAGCAGATGGGAGACGCAAGGTATCTGGTGGGAGTGAGGTCGTTCTGAGGAAACATTAAGCGAGTCTTGCGGCTGAGATGGGAACAATCCCAGCGCTGGCCATGTGTAACTTTGCATTCTTCTTGAAACAAGTATTAAGTTAGTCACTTACTTTAGCAGCTTCCATCTGAATCATCGCGGCTTGATATAGCCAGTTTTCAGCGTCAGTCCTAAAAATCCCTCCCTACGAACTCTACCCGTGGACGACCATGGTGTGCGCCGGACCTTACCTTGCCTTGGGAACATACCACTCACCACCTCCCAACACACCCCTCAAAACCCGACTTGTAATGCGGCTTGGCTTCCATTATGACGCAGCGGAGACTATAAGTTGGTACTTAGACAATAGCGGGGACGGGACGCTTTGGGACCAATACCGAGAATTCCTGCGCGTAGAATCACATGAAACCTGGTGGATGCATACCCACAAACGGGGCACTTCAACCGACGAACACTAGGGATTCACAGCGATACGGCAGTTGCTCGTCTGTTTCGAATTCGCCTTTAAACGGATACTGGAGCTGTCGGATGGCCGACGTGTTGCCCTGTAACTCGATCCCATAAGCCTACAACAACAGTTAACAGTCTGGTTACGTTACCAGAGTGCGAAAATGGCCACTCTGCCGCCTTCAAGACTCTTCCAGATCCCAGAGGTTATAGAGATAATCTTCCGCGATGTCCCCCCGCTGGACCTGCTTGGTTCTTGCCGTGGCGTCTGTCGCATCTGGCGGGACGTCATCTCCACTTCCTGGCTGGTAAAATACTACTCTTTAACAGGCCTGCACCCGCAACAACGCCTCGCGGCGACCTCGTTGATGCAATTGACCCCCGTCGCCCGTCAAATCCTGTCTCTTTTCTGGAGCAGACTATACCGTATGCTTTACGACGCCAATTTCGCCCCAGATCGCCCTTTACTTTTGCACAAAATGCACAAGCTGTACTCATCCTTCCAGTACCCGTTGCAGCACATTGTCCTCCTGCAACCCCCGCCAACACAACAGGACAAACTCAACTACTACAAATGTACGCTGTCCCCGCCTTTCCGTGGCACCAACCACGAGGCGTGGAAAGTATTCGATGAATTATTCCTAAAGGACTACGAACAACTCAAATCATGCGTACACCCGCTGGTAAATATCGTGCATAAACTGTGCGAGCGCGCCTTCTTTCTCGACAGTAATAAATTACTGAGCAGTAATCCCTGGGGGCAACATGGTAAAGCGTACGGCGACGATAGCTATATTCGGCCGGAGATCGTGCAGTTTAGAGCAAAGATGCCGGAGGACGAACACGAGCGTGATAAGAGCGGTGTCAGCGATCTTGTGAAGAATCTCAGGAAAAATAACAGGCGTGCCGCGTGGGATGAACAAGAGAGAACACTTTCTGTGGAGTTTGTGCCCGGGGAGCCGTTTAATGTGGCTCTGAGACAGTTTTGAATTGATTTTTATTCGTTAGAGATTCTTATAGTTCTATTCGATTTCCTATGCTACTCGGGGAATTCGGAGTCCTTAACAATGTGATAAGGGGTTCGCAGTTCAAATTCCACCATGAAATAACCCACCTGTTGCGGCTTAAACCTGGTTGTATTTCTCTTATTCCCACCTTTCCTGCTATAAAAACTGGCTGGAATGAAATGTGCTTCCACAGGTACCAAGGCACTCCGAGACCTCCAGACAGAAACTTTCCTTTTCCGGAGGGCGTATTCCTCAACAATCTCCATCGCCCCAACACAAAGGGACATCATAAGCGTTACTATCGGCTGATAGTACACGAAAAATTGTGCCCTGATTGCCGCGATAAATGAATCAACAAGACTCTGTATATCGTAACTGGTTTCTTCGCCAAAAAACTTCGCCAGAGACTCTAGGTTGGCGCGAACTGAAAATTGGCCAGAACGAGACTTGGATATTCGACCGAGTTCAATGAAACTAGCATTTCTGGAAAAGACGGCGAAAAGATGGTAGATGTCGTCAAGAGCTTTCTTGATCTTGCTCGTTACCGTTTTGGGGCTATACCTCCTCGAGGTGAATAAGATAAGTGGGACAAGCTTTGCCCAGAGCAGTTGGAGGACAGCCACGGCTGACGGAGTTATCACCAGACGGATGCCGCCAGTACTGAAACTTTAGGTGGCTCTCATTTTCTTAGGCCAGTAACCGACTTTTGCATATTTTTTAATGCGCGGTGATTTATCGAGTAAATCTCGCCAAGTAGTGCAGACTGCCCGGTATCTGGTAAGATCAATGACGGTAAATTCGCCTTGAAGGAGGATATTTTCGAGGACCTCGGGGATGAATAGGGCATTATGAGCCTTTTTTTGGGTTTCGTAGGCATTTCTTAGTGAATGTGGCGGTTTTTGTAGTTTAGATGAAGTCTAAAAGCGCACAACGTTGCTAAAGAAGGTTTTGATGCTTCTAGATTTGATATTTGTGTTTGGTAATATAAGAATTTCGACACGAGGGTTTCTAGAAGTCTCGTATTTGTCAAGAGTACGAAACTGTTTTAAGGGAATCCCCTGGCAACCGAATCCGTCAGTTAGGCTATGAGAGCACCGATATCTGGATAATGCGCACCAGACACGATGGTGAAGCTTGTTGAAAATTCGATACCCGATCAACCCCAGAAAAGATCTACTTTTAGAGATTCGTCCAAATGTAATGACATCCACAAATCAGACTCATGTCTGGCTGAAAATTCCTTAACGCCACCTTCAGAGCGCCCGCTAGAATCGACCACCGGCCCTTTCACCCCAATGATCGATATAGATAAAATCTCCGATATGATGTAATTTGATGTATCTTGCGGGTCGGATATCAATTTGAAGTGGCCGGCGCGAGCAACCGCGAAAACAATATGTATCATCGAATCAACCAGTAGAGACGGCTTCCAGTAAGCTTCTTCGATCGATTCCGAAGATTGCTGCTGTGGTTTCCTGTAGGGCGATGATTCCATGGGGCAGCTATTATCTTGATATGGAGGAGGCGGCGGAAATATCAAAGCCGTCCCCTTCGTCCTTTCGACGAATAGTTCGAAGAGTTTGATAACTTCCTGCTCAGGAACCGGACCGAGTGGATAGCCCGTGGTTGAGACGGCCTCTCCATTGTGTTTCCTGAATATTCGGACCAGTTTCTTCCAGAAAATCTGGATGACATCTCGAGCTTTTGGAGTAGTGACAGGGTGCCTGCAATACTCTCTCAATTCTTCCTCGGTCTTCATACGGACTAGACCCTTGTATGGCATCACTCCCGTCTCCATATATTCTCTTAGAGTGGGAGAGTTATCGATAACATCTCTCCAGGTCCTACAGACCGCTCGGTAGAAAATAAGATCGATGGCGGCAAAGCTTCCATCGTTGACTAGGATATTCTCGAGAATCTCTGGGATCAGAAAAACGCTATTCGTTGCTGTCGTGTCGGAGGAGGCCATTCGCTCTTGATACGATATAGCTTACAGAACTGCAGTGCGGGGGGGTTGGGCAGCGAAATTCTATAAATGTCCAATATGTGTCAAAAGCTCAGCGCCCGGAGAGAGAGAGCGTTAAATCCTTGACCCCTTGGCCTGGGAAATTGTCGTATATCAGGGCTTCTGGGGGTGCTGTATCCAGCTGGATACATCTGAAAGCTCGGGGATACGCGAGTAGCGTTAACTACGTCAGTAAATGACCCCAGGCGACTCGTGACTTACTACAACGCAATTTGTCCAGGTGAAGTTCAAGCTTATCTCGTAAGGCCAGATGCCGTACTGGTCCTACAAAGAGTTCAAGCCCAGTCGAAAGGATTTGTTGGGCGATTATCCCGTTCGATAGTGAGTAATAATTATGGGCTCCGTAATCAATTTCTCGACAAGACCTTGCCTCTTGAGGTAAACAACTGAGCTCCTGCAGATATCTGAGCTATTACTACTCGTAGCAGGTGTCAATTTCAAGATTGGTCCGTGATACTTTTAAGTCCAATACGATTCGCTTGGCACTGCCGCTGAGCCGCAGGAACCGCGTAAGATACTTTTTGTAAACATCTATGCGGCACCGACGGGATGTCACAGGACTTAACAGATATTCCAGAAGGTCATTGATTGAAACTTGTCAGAGACATAATACGCAACGCTATCGCTAATGTGAATAAACTATGAAATTATAGTACGTGTGAGACACAATGCGGGGTTCTTCTAATGCATGTACCAATTATTATCATCGGAACATCACCGCGCATCGGAGCTGGCCGATGCTGAAATCTGATTAATTTCCGTTTCTTGGTTGTTAATATGTTAACAGTGGGTAAAACTCCAACGAATATATCGCAAATATAGTTTTGGTGCAGGATTACTATAACAAAATTCTGCAAATAATTATATGAACGGTTACTTGAATGTTAATGCCTGATTGCCTGGCTATAGCTTTTAAGCGGCAGAGGGTCTGAGCTTTGGTTTCCTCGTCAAACCAAATACATAAGTTTTCAAGAAGTCTTGCTTGCGTTACAACGAATTTGGCGAAGCTTCAAGTCGAGAATGAACGGCGATCTTCAACTGTCTCGTGAATTCCTGGGCGCAGATACTTGGCACGCTTAGTTTGAGATTTCATGCAACTGAGGGGATGGTACGTGCATATCATTCTCGTCCACGGCGATCGCCATGAAGCAAGCCCAAAATCGCTAGAAAGGGTAACGCCCCGTTTCGGACGTCAATTTTAAGAAAGTCCTCGACCCCGAACTTTCCGTTCTGGTGCGGTCCGAACTCCTTAACGAGCCCCATCCGAGCCAGAAAAACTCTAAATCCACTACGCCAAGTGAATCTTAGGACCAACCTATGCCCGAAGAGTAGCTGAATTAAAGATTACGTTTACTGATCTAGCTGAGGGAGCACTTACACGTAGTAGGGTCTCGCGTGGGTCGTGAAAGTGTTTCTGGTGTAACGCCACACAGCCTCAATAGCCTCCTCGATTTACGTCCATTCATGGTGACACGAAACCGTTCTCCTTCCGGAAAGCTTATAGTATCTGGTAGATATACGCACGCGGTAATGCGAAATCGGAGCTACAGATGGGAATTTGGATCTACCATGTGACCATCTGGGCCAATTCGAGCAGGAACGGGGGCTCTCATCTAAAACTGGAGGATATCGTGGCTGGCACAGGGGTTATGATGGATGTCGTTCCGTATACGCGTATGTACGTGGACATGGGATTGTATTCGTTTGGCGTTTCTGATCAGCTGAATAGAGCTCTATAGCGGATTGTGGAATTCGATGACTTAGTTATAGTATCTTTACTCTTTTATGGACTCAAGCATCAGAAAGAATATATAAACATCTCCATATGCCCTTCTTATTCTCATCTAAATCATCACCGACCCAACAATATCCAACAATCCATCCTAAACAATTATATATTTCTAGCTGGTATAGAATATCATTCATAAACTCTTAAAAAAAATATTTGATCACTTTTAAACTTTCTTTTCACTTTGATCCCCACCAAGTCCTCTGGACAGGACACAACAATGATATCCAAGAATTTCATTTCGGCCTTGCTGGCCTGCGGTCTTGGGGTCGAATTAGCCAGTGCTGGTCCATTGGTGCCCCCAAAGATGCCTCCAACGGCCAAACCATCGTCCTATCAGCCCATGCAACCGGGTAGCTGGAATACCCCTCAAGGCTATAGGGAAATGAAGTTTATTTCCGGGGACTCGCTGCAGCCTGCTCACTTGCGAAAGAGAGCAGACGACCCAGCAAGACTCAAGTTGAAGCAGAACGTAACATTGCATTTCAGACACGCTGAGAAGAGTAAGTATTCATCTCCGTAAACATGGAAATATAAGGGAACCCCCAAATCTAACCTCCATCCCAACCAGAACACAAAAAGAGAGATGACAAACTCGGGGACCTGACTCAAGAAGAATTCGACAACTACCTTGCCAGCATCACCGCAGAGCCATGGTCCGACGACAAAACGAGCCACCCGATCATCGAATTCGACGGGTTCAAAGAACTTATCAAAGACAAAAAATTCGAATCTGACTACAAAAACTTCAAAATTACCATGAAATTCAACAGCGCGGCGGACTTTCAACAAGCTCAGAAGGAATGGGATCTAGACCCCAAAGATCACGACGACTTCTTTTATCTGATCGTTGACACATTCACCGCCGAGTCACCGGATACCAAACGCCTCACGCCATGGCAGGTCCAGAGCGTTACTATGCAGAAAGATCAAGTAGTTGTAATGGAAGCTTACCCGATGGCCTGGGATGTGTTGGGTAAATTGGATATGAAGTTCTTCACAGAGAGTCCGAATACGAATAAAGCCAGAGATCTCACCAAACGACTTGGGGTCGACTTTGCGCCAAGCGTCGATATTCCCGTCAGCATTAACAAAGCGAAAAAGCCGATAAAGTTATTCGAATGGCCTGCCTTTCAGCTTACCCCTAAGCAGAAGTATGAGAAAAAGGTGGTAGTAGAGTGTGCTGAGTGCTGGACGGAGGGTATGCTCCACCTCGGTGCACATATTCGAACAAGCTGGTGGTGGGTCGAGGAAGCTTCTTTCGATGCTGCTATAAAATTCAAGGGTGTGGTTGATGTGACAGCTACGGTGGAGCTTACTATGAAGATAAACGAGACGAAGCAAGAACTCCATTCTTGGGGTAAAGATTTGGCTAATGTCCCAGTCACCCCGTTGACCATCTTTGGCATCATCAATCTAGGGCCTGAGGTTACCGTTGGTGTTCAGGGTGGTCTCACTGTATCTGGTAAAATCAAGGTCGGGGCCAAGCTTGAAGCTGACATTGACAGTCAATTCAAGATCGATCTCGTGAACCTGGGCTCCTTCGACCTTAGTACCATTAAAGGCCCTCAAGTCAAGTTGACCCCGCACCTTGACAGATTGGAGGCTGCCGCCACCGCTTCAATGTCCCTAGTCACCGGTGTCGGTATCTCTGCGAATATCCTCGGCAACGGTCTCGCCAGCAAAGCCGAGATTATGCTTCCAAAGTTCGAACACAAGATCGAAGGCGGTTTCAGAGATGAAGGTTTCTGCGAGGACTACGTCAAGAAAGACAAGACCTACGAAAAATCCGAGAAGACGAAAGGAGAAAAGTGGGGTGTGGCATCTAGACGCCGATTGGGCTTCCAAGTCAAATTCTCCGCCTTCACCGGCGAGGGGCTTCTCAAAGGTGTTCTTCCAGATATCACCTGGAAGCCGGACTTCCTCAACCAAATGTGGGATATCACGAGCCCGTCATGTGTAACATTTAAGGATATTGAAACTCTCTTCACTGGCAAGGCTCAAGATGGGAAGAAAGGCGAAATCACCGAAGGGGATAGACGACTCATGAAGGTCAAAACCGCAGAAGAGGCAGTCAGGAAGCAACAGGCAGAGTACTGGAGCGAATATAAGAGAGTACGATTCGACGATGCGCTACCCTTGATCGAATTCGAGTACCGCCCGACAGTCGGCCCCGTCGAAGTTATGAAATGGCAAGACGCAGAAGAACCAGAAGATGTCCGCATCATAGGAGCGGACGGAAAAGAAACCACCAAGAAGTCCATGCGAAAGGTCAGAAAACTCGTCAAAGCAACAGTCCAAGGCCCTAAGATGGAAGAATTCTACAAAATCACAAACATCAACAAAGGCCAGAAAATCGCTGGTGGTCAAACCGAGCTCCAGGGCCCAATGAAGGGATTCCGCAAGTTCCACGCCTGCAGGTTCAGAACTAAAGACCCTCGAACGAATAAGGATATTGAGTTCCTTGCTTGTCTGAGCAAAGATCCGTACATCAGGAGCAAGACCGCCTGCCCGTATAGCCCCAAGCTGAAGGATTTGTTGGAAGCTTCGAAGAAGAAGCTGCCCCCGACTGGCAACTACGCAGATCCTGCGCTGTGTCACTCGCAGCAGAAATATGTGGAATTCTACGAGAGCGATGATGAGAAAGTGGGGCCTACTGTTGGCAATGGCAAGGGCAAGGGGAAAGGTAAAGTCAATGCTTAAAAGGGCGCATCGTAGCAAGTTGAAGCAAACGAGCTTGATACCACTCACGTAGAGTAGATTGCTTTCATTCTTTCTTTTCCTGTTTTCTATCAGTTTCCTACCTTCGGTATTTTGTAAATACGACCGGTCCGATATACCCAACCCACATGTATCTATAACCTTACAATCTTGTATATTTATTTTATTTTATTTTTGGCATTCTCGTACATTTTCAACGATGACTGTGCCTTGAAAAGGGCTTCTTTTCGTCCCCCTCAAACGTGATGTTCCTGAGTTCAATCTCACAAATCGGAGCGGACATATTCTTACTCGGTTGCTTTACAGATGCAAACCTGGCATTGTAGTCCCCACTCTTAACCCCAAGCTTATCCAGCTCCCTCCTCACCATACCATCCTTTAACGCCAAGAGATATGCGGTCGGCTCCCACTGTACCCCGAACACCAGATATATCCAAGGCGAGATATATCGGATGCCCAGCATGAACCTCCATTCTGGTCCTCCGTAAATACTGAATCCATGTTTAAGAGTGGTGTCTTCCAGAATATCCGCCGCCAACGAAGCAAGGAGATACACCATGGGTGATTTGTAGCGCGCCGCCGACGCTGTTATGAGATTCGATACATGCAATAGTTTATCGTGGTGCTCCAGTTCTACCTTGGCAGTCGGATCTCGACCGGACGAGGCCATGATGATATTCGCGTTGGAGTAGAAACACTGCTTGGGGATGGTGATGGGTATTATGCCGTGTGTACCGGCGGCGAAGCGATCAAACATCTCTACAAATTCGAGTAATATGGTCATCCCGTCGGTTTCGCGCTCCAATTTTGTTTTCTCAACCGTTCGGTCACCCGTTATATGGTACGTCAGGTAAAGGATGCGACGTTGTCCGACATGGTTGATATACCCCTGCCAGAAGGATTGGAGAACGAATAACGCGGCCGGGGTGAAATCGAATTTGAAGATGTTTTTGTAAGTTCGAGGATTCGAAGGGTCGATAGTACTACGTTGAGATGGTAATCTCGGTATGCCGGTCTTCAGGTAATATGTGAGGACAGATGAGTTTTCGATGATGGCGTTCCATTGCTTGCAAACCCTTCGACATGTTGTCAAGCACTCTATCCAGGGCACATTGGCGAGGATCAGCTCAAAGAGCTCCGGGATAAAAAACACTTGACTGGCGCTCATTTGTGGTGCAGATAATATTTGACATTGAACCGAGCGATAAATTATCCAAAACGCCAAAAAATATAAAGACGACTTTATAGTCAGATTGCTATCTATCTGCCGAAATTCCCGACCGTCCGCCTCGAAAGACGCCTGGGTGGCACAAGGCCTCAGACGAACAACACATGGCGGTAAGCTTCAAAACCGCAAATCTGGGATCCACCCTCAGTTTGGCAGGACTGTCTACCGGGAAATTTTTGCGGATGGAGCCCGGCGAACTGTTGCAACCTTTCGGACGTATAGTTTATTATCATCACCTATCGTGAGAAAGATCAAAAGCCTGTTCGTCGCACCGCCTTCAAATGAACCTTGCTGCGCACCACCACGCTTGAAGTCAACATGTATTGGCACAAGCACGCTTGAACCGCTTTGACGTTGATGGATTCGTTGATCGAAGAATCGGTAGCATAAATAAAAACCGATATGCCCCAGCCTTCCGTCGACGGTCGCGTCGTCGTTCTCGATTTCTGGGAGATATTTGCGGCACAGCGCACCTGGTCCCTCTTTGGACAAGTAACTATGGACGAATCGGCGGATATCTGTAACGCCTCGACCCAGACCAGATATTCTAGCAAACATATCATACTCTAGTGACGAGGGGAGGAAGACCACTATATTCAAAGTTGCCTCGTCGAAGCTTTTATAGACCGACAGGAGCTTCTCCAGGATGGGACCTTCTTGAGACTCTCTGCCAGACATCAGAGAATCTGTGCTTGAAATTTCATCGCTTATTGCAACCATTTTATGCCAAAAGCGGGTGATGCAGGCTATCGCTGCAGGTGAAATAGCACCATTTCCGCCGGCGTTTTCCTCAGAAGGAAGCAGTCCGGTGGCCGTGTAGTGTGTTATGTGGGGCGATGTGTTGATCAGCGCCCGCCAGCGCTTGGAGACCGCCTTGCAGGTCGAGATCACGTCGTCGACGGGTACCCTCAGAATTATGGCTTCGAGGAGCTCGGGGATGACGAATACGCGGTGTTCTCCCATGATGAAACAGAGTTTGAGAGCTAGGCACCGCGATGCTATAATCTTAAGGATCAAAGCTCTCTTTTAAGTTATCCTGACAGAACCAGAGAGATAATGGTCGAAGTGCAACTTTGGTACGCAGTGGGGCGCTGCTAGGTTAGGTTTATTGTTCAGAATAGGAATAGCGCTGTAAGGCCGATCTGGAGCGGTCTCTCGATATCCGCTTCGAACACAATCATCCACCTACGGGGCTGAATTTTCCAGTTGGGTGGACCGACGTCGCCAGTGAGCTTCCGAGTAACAAATATTTCAAAAAAGGTCCCGAACCGCCTTGCGTCCAGGTAGCTATGTTCGAGACTTGATAGATACTGTCGATACGCGTTGTGGCACAGGCGGAGTGCGAGCGTCCCGACGATGTCCAGCTCATCCGGGGGGAACATCAACTCCATATCTTCAGGCCATTCGGACCCCCACCAAAAGCCGACTCCCTCCCAGCTGTCCCTGGACTCCCCGTGCACCGTAAGAGCTTGTTCGCAGTTGGGTGGCGATAAAATGAGCGGAGCATCTCCGCAGGTACGATTAAAATCTCGGTACAGTCCGACCATGTGGTTGAGTAAGATACGTCTATAATCCTTACGTTCGCGTAGCTCTCCAAGCGAATACCGAGTCAGCCTTTTCCAGAATAGTTTGATGAGGAACGCTGCCGCAGGAGTGAAATTGGCGATGGGCAAAATATCGTAAGGAGCCCTGAAATATAGGTCGCGGCCGGTTTTTGTGTAGTGGCGCAACCGCGGTGAAGTTGTGATCAGGTCTCTCCAGCTCCTGCAGACAGCTCGACAGACTGTGATAACTTCGAGAAAAGGGACTCGGAGGAGTATGAGCTCGAGAATTTCAGTGATCAGAATTGCCCTGTGTCCCGTCATCGTGGAATATCCTGCCGGCTACAAATATTTGGAGGTTTCAATATGTTCGAGGTTACAATATGTAAGATTGAGAAAGGATCTGGGTTGGTTGAATCCCGCTATCATGCAACGCAATCCCGCCCATCTTCGTGGAAGAGCGCTTAAGTGGGGCTAGTCCTATTCATGCTGTCAGATTTATTTATTTTATCTACAAATGAAATTTTCGAAAATCATCGTACCAAGTAGACATAATTAAATTACATTACATTACTAGACACTAATTTTGCTCTCTAATCGCTTACAGAGTTCGTCTTCAGTTGCACCCTATAGCTATATCCAACATATACCGGCTAGCTGTAGCACTTACAACCCCACGAAAATAGCTTCAATTTCGCCTTTATACTGCCCCATTTTAAGCATTTAGCAGAGAGTTTACCGTGAGAATATATCCGCCACAGGCGTAAGGTTTAGCGCGCAGGCTGGCTAGCTTTTCGATCTTACTCTATCATTTTAATGTTATATCCCATTCCGGTGTAGCAATTTAAACCCGGGGAAGTTGCTATCAGATCGCTCTAGGTTCTAGTCATGCCTGAAAATCTGTAACCAGATGAATAATCAGCAGGTGGGTCGATATCTCCCCAGGTATCTCCGGTATCGTGAATACTCCGTGGCTTCGATTGGCAGCAGTCATTTTTTTAATCCGTCTAATAACTAGCTTGTACGCATTTGAAAGAAAGGAACCTAGATATAGAGGTATAACTTAAATTGTTTTCAATTCGTAATATAGACTCTGAACCCGTGCAGTTGATCCGATTCTCATCCAAATATCGCATCTTGACCTACCCAATCTTTTGAAAATAAAACGAATAAGAGACCGCACAATATAAAACATAAGAAACGGACACAGAGACACACCAGAACCCTCCGTCGGACCTAGTCCTAGGAAATACGCACTCCCATCCGTATCATCTGCCTCCACTTCACTCTCCACACCTCCATCTATACCTCCATCTCCGGAAGCGAATCGACGAAAGTAAAAGCACAGCTCGTATATGCCGGATTTAGATCGTTTCAAAGCCCCGCATAACAGGGTGCAGCACATATCGTAGGCGATATAGGTGACTAGATTCGGTGAGCCATGCGGAGTTGAGGCTGAGAATGGTGCCTGTACTTCGGCAGGCTCGGTGCAATCACCTCCCGCGGGAGAAATCAGGTACATTTTACTATCGATTAGAAGCGAGGCGTGGCATTGATGTGTCCGTGGCGGGGGCACGAATAGAAGGACTTGCTTGAGGTGGATGGCAATACTTTGATATATTTGCCGGAGTTTCTGGACTTCGGTCGGGGTTGCGAGGAACATCAAGCTGGGGCCGCCTGTTGTTTGCATCCCCTTGACGTTAGATGGTCTTTGGGCGTCCATTATCACAAGTTTGGACCAAAAGGCTTGGAGATAGTTGATTGCAGCCGGTGTGAGTTCTGGTGGGTCATTAGTATTGAATTCTGCTGTGGAAGTCGTCCAGAGAGGTTTATGGAAGCCGGTACGCAGGTAGTATTTGAGCACAGGGGAGGCATCGACTGTATCTCGCCAAAGCCTACATACCGCCCGACAATCCACTGATAGATTGGCTACCGGAATGAAGATGAATATCTGCTCGAGAAGCTCCGGGATGAGGAAAACATTGCCGGATGCCCCTTCAATTGGAGAAGCAGGGTTCGTCCCCTCGTCAAACGTATGATTGTCGTCAAGCGTGCTATCCGTGATACTCATATTGGGCGGGAATCTGGACTCAGAATGCATTGAGTTGAAAAGTCATGATATCACCAATCTTCATGAATATATAGTTTTCTCTTGTCTCGCAAGCCAGATGCCGTCAGTTTTCTCCTTGTATAACCAGATCGACTTCCGGTTCGGCGATATTATCTATCGCCAATGGGCATGAATGTTGATGCGTTTAGATCCATATGCACGCCTCTCAGCTCAGCCTAATGAAAAGCCAACGTCCAACACAAGGGAGCTTCTCACATGGCCTGCCAGTTATGAGACCGTATTCCTGCTAATCCTGCTTGTGCAACAGAAGCAAGAATAAGTTTATAAACCTGACAATTTAATCATCATTGGTAAGACTCGTATAATTTGGCCAGTAGCTATAGTGAGGATAAACAGAGCATCAGCCAGCTATTGGCACCGCGGAAATAAGAGATACAATTCCTCCATAATAGTAATATTAGGCAATATGTGCCCAAAGGACCTTGGGAGTGGTTACCCATCTTCGTATAAGAACTCCGCATTGGCGAAAACAAACAAACCGTATCAGGAAGCTTTAATCGGGGTTTTTCTTATACAAATATCTCGCCAAAGCCTTGCTCGAGTTCCAACCCGGATCGGACCACGTATCCATCCAAGCATGCAGGCGATCCCCGATCCTTGAATCCTTAATAACAATTTTCGTCTCCCCATGAATCTGAAACACAACCTGCCAGCAAACCGTATGATTCGTATATCCAAACACGCGCCTGATCTTCTTCTCTTCAATTAGAATACCCGCGCTCGGTCTATCGATCGCCTTTGACGCTTCTGTGTCATTTTCAGTATCCTCGCCACCATCATCATCATCATCATTATCGTATACCCCCCCTTCATCCCGGCGGAACTTCACAGCAATATCGACCTCTTCGAACTTCGGAATATACTGAATATTATAGATCCATAGCTCGCGGAACGGAACGTGGAACAACTCGCACATAACAAACGAGAGCGGATTTCTATATTTCACTCTGCGTTCCCGGCCTGGGATCCGGGCGCCTTGCAACACTTTTCGTTCTTCGAACTCGCTCAGCGGACGGTGCGGCTTACAGTCGAATACCCATACGCAACAAGTATACTCCGGCGGCGGCGGGACAAGGAAGACGATATCTTCTACCGCTGGGAGGAACTTTTTGTATAGAACGTCCAGTTTTTCGACGTACAGGCCTGATCGTTTGCAGTGCGGGTCTCGCGCGCGGAGTTCAGATAGGTCGGTGAGTTTACGCCAGAAGAGGGAGAGATACTCGTGTGCGGCTGGGGTCAGCTGTGGTGCCGCTTTAGGGTTGAAGCTGCGAGGGTCGATACTAGACGGGAGGAGGCCTGTGGTGAGGTAGCATTTGAGAACGTAGGAGGTCTCGATGAGATCATGCCAGTGCGTACAGACTGCTCTGGCGGTCGTACGGAGTTCGATTATGGAGAGGTAGAGAAATATCTGTTCGAGGATCTCGGGGATGAAAAAGACAGTACTGGCTGAATTGGATCGGGTCATCTTGATTTGATATTATTGTGGCGATAGAATAGTTTCTTGATATTGGATAGCTAGTGTACTTGAGAGTATGAAGAATGAGAAAGATGGTTGGTGGTGCAACGAGATTGATACCGCTGGTGACAATTTTGAAGATCTGAGGAGCGTATGAAACTCCTGTGGAAAATCCGCGTAGACGCTTATTAGAATATAAATACCCAGCCCGACCGCTCCGAGGGCATTTCTCCCTGTTCTTCGTTTCATCATCTTCATCATCAGATACATTTTAGTGGAACTGTATATCCTCTTGATTTCGTAAGTATCTCCACCTTCATGATGTATCCCCACAAACAACTGTTCAGACACAGCTAATATTCGCCAGGTAATTGGTAAAATTCGGTATCGACATGTCTCACTACACTGACATCCTCCTGGGAAAGCGCAAACCTAATCGAATATCTCGTCGTGATCTCCGGCTGTCTCATGTATCTCCTGAGCGTCCAGAGATCCCAGTGCTCCTCCTCGTCTTTAATCGCATCAAGTGCTCTCTGGTCGGTCACTATCGGAGTGATCCACAAATTGACGAACGCCATTTTCGTTAAATCTGCCGGCTGATTTTGGGGGTCTGTGCACCTGAGAGGGTCATTGGTGTTTATGACTCTCTCCCAGAGTCTGCAGTACGCCTTCAGACACAGAATATATGCTATGGCCATTGCTGGGTTCTCGTCATCGCGCATACACGGGACCGGTCCGAATTTCTGGATGAACGCATCGATATCAACGTTGTTGCTCCCCGTGAACTTTTGCGAGTTGATCGATATGGTCGTGAAAACTCCCCGGCGGATCGGCCAGTCAAGTGGAAGGTTTTGGAACATTTTTATCTCTTGCATGGGAAGTGCAAATGATATGTAAAGGTCCCATATCTCGCTAAGGTATGTAAGGTCTGGCTCCCATATTTTAAAATCCGGACTCTGATACCCGTAGTATGGGTAGTTTCGTCGCCTTGGGGGCGGTTTGTTCAGGCTTTCGGTCTTACGTCGGTAGATTCTGATGAGCTTTCGCCAGAATAAGCTGAGGAACTCGTGCCCGTTATAGGTTAGCACCGGTTTCCAGAGGTCGAGGAGCGGGTGTCGAGGTCCCTCTTTTTCGACAACGGGATCTGGTAGTCCGGTACGACAATACTCGCCGAGGACGGGGCTTTTGGTAATCATTTCGCGCCAGTGATTTGAGACGCCGCAGCAGTTTGTTTTGAGGTCTATGGCTGGTACATAAAGAAAGATCCTCTCTGCTATATGTGGTAATGCAAACGGGTCCACGGGTCTGATGTTATACAATGCCTGGATGGGTATCTGGGGGAACCCTCCACCAGTCTGAACTGACGGAACAGACATGATGGGTTTAGGGTCGAGAGGTACGAGGGGTAACTGAAGGAAAGGATGATGTGATTAGGCGGCTAGGAAGATATTAAAGAAAACATCCTCGTTTATTGTAATTAAATACTCGGCGTTTTAGAAGGCCGCCGTCTCCAAGGGAATCTTGACGATAAGGTTGTTTACGTCGGCATCTTCAGTTGCGCGTGCTGTTACAGCGTTGCATTTAGCTAGGAGACTTTCCTGCCAAGATATCGTTCTTTAGTATTGGAATATTCAAATACACTCTCTAATGGTGTCTTCTAATTCTTATACTTTTCAATATCAGCTTTTTGTATATCTCTTGTGACTGCAAGTCTCGACTAAGAGTATTTCTCTTATTAGAAGCAGCTACGTAGCCCAATGGGTCTATGCGCCCGGCTCAACTCGCCACCATATAACCAATTGCTTCTAATAAGTTACTTACCCCAATTGTCTCTAGCCACTGTCACTACTTAATCTTACGGTAGTAATTTGCTTATGCTTTTAACCTCAGTTATATTGTAAAATTAAATTAGATATATACAAGAACCGCAAAAATGGATATCAAAATACACTAAATCTCAAAAATACTTGGTATCGGTATCGCCAACCCGCCCCTCTAGCCTATTTGCGAATATAAAAAGCTGAATAAATTTACAATCGACCTCTCGCCTTAATAGCCTCCAAAACGGCCTCGTAACTCCACGTCAGATCTCTAGCACCCATATTAAACCCAGTGTTACGATCGAACTGCTCGCTCATCCGTCCGTCTTGGAACGCGTGTCGCTGGATGACAGCCATGAACCCGTCGCCGAGAGTCTTGAATCCGTTTACGATATTGTTGAATTCTTGGCTGCCGGAATTGTAGGTTCCCGGGTTGGCAGATGGGAAGGCGCGCTTGAACAGGTTGAGGGATGCAGGGGTAACGTTGACGGAGTTGGCGGATTTGAAGTCCGCGGCGGCGGCGTAGAGTGTATGTGCTACAGTGGCGGTACAGATAAACCATGGGTTTCCTTGGGAAGAGGTGGAGACGCCGTCATAGGTCTGTTGTTTTGTTAGTAACTTTCCCTTATGAGCTACTTTTTATCGAAATTGGGGAACTCACATCTTCAGGATACCTTCCAATACCGAAACCGGGGCCGCCATTGTTCTTGTTGATGCCGTAGAGTAGTTCGAATGCGGAAATCATAGCTTCGGTTGTAGCCAAGACTTCCTCGCCTGCGGGTGTGAAGATATATGGCGCCCTCAGAGCTCCGAGGAGAACACCACAGTCGAGACCAGATCGTCCTTGGATACCGTGTGTTTCGACAATGTATCCCTTGTCGGGCTGCCAGAATCCCTTGATGGTATCGATCATGCTCTCTGCGGTTTTAGTGTATAGATCTGCGGCCGCATTATCGCCGATGAGCTTAGCGAATTCAGCCCCCTCGACCATGGAGCGGTAGGAGACAATGATGGTGAAGTAATGCTGTCCTTGGATTTCTTCCCAGAGATCGAAAGAGGACTGGGACCACGAAGTGACGACGTAGTCGAGATCGGCTTTGATGATGGTTTGGGATTGTCCTTGTGCGGCGGAGTCGTAGAGTTTGCTTTTTACGTAATCAGCGTCCTTGGAGAGGTACTGGGTCGCGAATCTCATGAGGGTGCTGGCACGGAGAGCTGGTCCGTCACGTTGTGGACGTCCCCAGGAGTCGGTGTATGCGGTATTGTCGACTTTGAATTTAGGTTCTCCGAGGCCGCCGCTAGTATAACCGCCGCTTGGAGTGTCGAGTCTTTGCAGGGTCTAATATTTGAGTGGTTAGCAACATGTCATTCGAAGCAGGGTCAAATGTAAAACGAACTTTTTGAACTTCAACCCAGTCAGTGATATAATCGAGATCCTGGCCACTCTCGAGGTAGTTTCCAACGATGTGCTCCATAACGCAGGAAGCATCACGGATCCATTGGAAGAAGTAGTCGGGTTGCGAAGTGGACGGAGAGGCGATAACAACACCCTTGCCAAGGTTGGTGTTAGAACTGGATCCGATGTTCTTCTTCAATGCGGCCTCTGCGAAATCGTATTCCTGGGATAGCCACACCTCAAGTTCGGCTCTAGCCTCGAGTTTAGATGCAGGCGCTGGGACAGCTATTCCAATTGTTAGAACTTGTGTATATGCTGCGGGACGAACGATGAGACCTACAGCCAGCTTTGCCATCGGTAATCGGGTAGTAATAGCCGGGAGCGGGGTCTAAATATTGAACACCATTGACAATATATTTGACGTAGAACTTAGTTGCCTGCAGAGCCCATCCTATACACAGCTGTAGTGTCAGCACAAATCCGTCGTATTAAATTCAAAATATATCGACGCGTACCATTGAAGATCCAGTCTTCATAGCCGTTCCTATCTGGCCCCGAGTATGTAGCAACAATTGGAGATCGCTGCCAGCTGTCTCCAGATCCGTACCAGACTTCGACCCTCTTGCCTCGGCCGAGATTGCTTTGGACCTTTAAATCCAACAACCGTGAGTATTGAACCACTTATTATCTATGGCATTAAAAACTCACCTTCACGAGACCAGCGAGAGTGTTGTCACGGTAGAACCATCTCTGAATCCAAACCTGCGTCGATCTCTTTTGGATGGCTGCAGCATCCGCGATTGTAAGAAAAAGGCACAGGGCCCCAACGACCGAAGAAAAGTTGAACCGCATTGTGGCAAAATGGGGGTTATAATTGGAAGAACTGAAGAGCAATTTCCAGAACAGAAACTTGATCGAACATCAATCGGGCGACCTCAAATTTATATACCTTGATAGGTACCAGGAGAGACAGCGCTCCTAGTAACTTTGACGCGAATGATGCTCACCACGCTGTAATCATAAATTTTATGGCTTTGAAACATGACCAGACAAGGAACCAAGCAAACCCAATAATCCGAAAAGTCGCAAATCGTCATCAAACCATTATTTGCTTTCTCTATCCGGCCGTCTTGGGATTGGTGAGTGCGGGGAAATAAACCATGCCTCTTGGAAGCTTAATCTGGGCGGGTTCTTTGGCGTCGACATATTTCCCCGAAAGGAACGCCACTCCCGTCTTGGTAACGCAGGTGCGCATGTGAACAAATATTGTATTTTACCAATTGCCTTCAATTAGGAAAGATGGACTTCGGCTAGCGAAGGAGGGTGTCGCTCCGTGTTTTTTCGGACCTGACATGATGGTGATACTTGATCTTGGGGACCGCTGCTTCAGGGAAGGTTTCTTTCGTTCCAAGGAAATTTCAGGTAGGCTTATAATCAGGGCCTATAGCATGCGTGCGCTCAAAGATACCCTAGTAGTGTGGGGAATCTCCGCAGGTTGATGCAAGGCCCTCGAGCAAGCTCCATGCGACGGGAAGAGAAGGCGTGTTCGTGGTTGGTGGTCGTCTGCTGGCGGACGAAGACCAGCTTGGGAATGGTCTCTGATTGGGTTCCCTGGTTCGTGGGGCGTGTGACCTCTGCCAACTTAAAACATCCCTGCCAACCAATGGCAAGCTCGACATGGACTTCTGCTCAAAAACCGCCGAAAGTTTTGCATGTGTTTGTGAGACTTTGCTGTGAAAGTTCAAGCGGAATCCGGCCAAATTGTGGCTACCTAGCCGTCCGGATCATGCAGATCTATCGATATACTAATCTCCATGAGCGATATTGGCCGGTGCTTATTATCAAATCGAATCCGAATCGCTTCAGCATCGTGTTGCATAGCATGAAACGAAGGTTGTGTTGTCTGGAGGTTGTCAGATACCACACTCCGGGAAACGAGATGTTCAATTGTCCGAGATGCCGTTGTCTCTCCCGCTGACCTGAATCGTACATATTGTGGGGAAACAATATAAACGACCGCATTGACGGCCGTATGACGAAATGGTCAGATACCTTTTTGCCGCTCGTTAGTTCTTATGTTGCCGTACCTGCTCATCTCATGTCGTGTTTGGCCTGCCTGATCCGACGCCCGCTTAGCCTGTCACCAAAATGTCAAAGAACGCCACATTCCGGTTCCGGAATATGCTGAGCGAGTAATCCCTGTCCGCCTGCCGAGTTTGGGTCTGCAGTGTAGACGCAGCAGAATCAGCACGTCGGTTTAGATGCATGATCTGGAATATTGAGTGCTGATCGAGCATATATGCTCCGACATCTACGGGTACGTGCATATTCCGGAGTGTATCATAGTAGCCTATAGGTGTTTGTATTCGTAATCAATTGTTTAGAGCACTTGTTAACTATTAGCTTCATTTAGTCATTTCGACCTTAAACTGATGCCTTAACAGGATTTTAAAAAATCACTACATCTCCAATTGAAATTCCACTTTATCCCAAGAAGCCAAGATAAGCTCGTCCTTCTCGCGCATTAGAGCTCTCTTTGTATTTGCCGTGATCAATACGATGAGCAACCCCATGATGAATAAAAATTTTCTCTCTGAACCTTACCTTTCTTCCTTGATGACCCCACGTGAGAAACTAGCACGTCGCGGCTTCACATGCTAGGATTAAATATCGGGATCTGTCCGGCGACAGGATCATGCTGGCCGGATGCTATAGCGTGAACCTTGGGATGGCCCAGCTCCGTGCGCTTGGTGGTGTGTTTGTGCAAACTTCCTTTTGTAGACGATTTCCTATTTAAGGCTAGTGTTCCCGATTCCCGATAACACAATTTTGAACCCATCCAGAATAGCATCCATGATAATCATATACAAGACAAATCCGCAATGAACAATGGCAATTGAAAATATAATTTGTCACGTTTTGCGTAAAATTCATTCCTTTTAGGGCAGTCAATATTAATATGCTATCTTTTCCCTAGACTATTATTAATTATTGCAATTTGGCTTCAATGACAAGCCTATTAATGTGAATCTATTGATGCACGATGAACATATATCGATACCGGATACCTCAGACCAAAGCAGCGTCAACAGGGCAGCATCTACGCAAAAATTATGCACGAAAAAGAGAAATAGACCTCTAACCATTCTACCTAGCTCACGCCTTGGTTCTGAAAACTCTGACTTCGTTTCACCACCACCGACACACACAATGTCATGAAACAACACATATGCAGATAGCGAGACGCGACAGTTTAGAACCCAAACCAGAGTGCGGCAGAGTTGTCAAAGGAATCGCCAAAAGACGTTTCGTAAGTAAGGGTTGAGATTCAAGTGAAGGGCTATAAAATAAACGAGGGACACTCTATAAAGTTATTTCGTATATCTCTCAAGCCCTACCAAATCTCTTCGATCTTCAAATTGCCTAGCTTTAAATCTTCGACGGTACGGCAATAAAACTGTGGAACCCCTAGTTATCTCCATTCTAGAATTAGGATTTCGCCGCACCAAATTTCTAAAAGAGATCTGATTCTTTTAATCGTCAAGATGCCCGGAGGACATATGCTTTATCCCAGCGATTCCTCCTTCGGCGATTCTTCCTTCAGCTTGAGCCCCGATCCTCCCAGTCTTAGTAGCAGCACACATTCTGTCACACGCGATCAGTACATGAGTGGAGAAACCTACTATGCACAATCCGAATACTATCGCCACCAGAGAAACGAGTGGCTAAATGAGACTAAAGAGCTTTTATACATTCTTCTAGAAGTCTTGGCCTTGGACGATTACTACGGTGGTATCAATCACCGCAGAAGGCATCGTAACATGGTGAGAAATGTGGTATCCAGCCAGGATCTTAGTTTGGCTAGATATTTCAGGCTGAACCTCATCGATATGTTGAATCAAGGCCTGTTGTGCGATTCCCCGATCGGCTGAAAAGTATCCCACGAGAGAACGTGGCTTTTACGGCATTATGTAGTTGAGAACAAATTTTGAATAATAGTTTAATCGTCGCATGTATTAGAAAGAATCCCAGAAACTCCAAACTATGCTATCCCGTGCCTATGCTATGACTTAATTATAAACAAGTGATCCTCTCGTAAACCTACATGGAGAAGTATCCAATTATCCTCCAGCAATAATCCTCTCCCTCTCTCTGATATTAAAGATCCCCCTTTCGCCTACCATTATCCCAGCAGGTATCAGAGCCATACAGATGATAAAAGCGCCAATCCCTATAAATCTTCGAGCCTGTGGCCCTCGTATCCATGACTTCTCGGTGGGCTCTTCGACATTTGCTTGCCGTTTCGCTCTCTTCCCCACAACTATCACGAAAATCAATCCAAGCAGTCCCGACAGCACAACACCTGAGATTAAAGCGTAGATGATGGAGACAGATTTCGACCACATTTTCTCTCGCAGTGCCGACTTGATCGTATGAGGAGTCGATTTGGGGGTGGGCGGCGGTGGCATACCAAGCGTCCAGTTCGAAGATTGGGAACTCGACGACGGAGCGCTACCAACGCAGAGACCGCCAAACCTATATACTATTATCGCCATTGCGACGAAGCATGCTACTGATATAGCGGTGAGGACCAAGGTCGCGATGAAAAGGTAGGTATCGCTGCGTTTCCGTGGGGATTCTTGTTGGGAGGCGGTTTCGTGGGCGAGTTCTATCGAGGTTGACGTCTCGACTTCTAGAGATTGAAGCATTAGTAGGTGACCCAAGCAGATCTAGAACAAGTAGTTAGGAAACTTACCGCTTTTGCGGGGCTCCATCTCGAAACGCGTATATTCTTGGCCCTTGACCTACGAATCTGGTGGTACGATAGAATATATCGCTGAGGGAATCGAAAGGTCCCCATCGTTGCCCCTTGGCAGGAATTATCACAAAATTATAGTAAATTGATGAACATTCCTGAGTGCTGAGAAACGCAAGCGATCCGTTGACAGAATACCGTAACCAAAATAAAGGGGCCGGAATCAATGCCTACAAGTAGCTGCCTATTCGCACCTGGGCGAGGTCCATCTAAAACTTTCAGATAAGGGCCGTCTGCAGCTCATTATGTATTTCGTGAATCGAATCTGTTCATCCGCTCAAATTGACTTCCGCTGTGGGTAGCCGGGCGGAAGGGCAAGCGCAGCTCAAATCTCCTTTGTTGTCCCTTTAAAGATTCGCCAAGTCCTAGCCGAAATTTAAACCATACAACATCACTTCGCTTTCCATTGATTTTCCGAGTTTTCTATCTCGAAAAGACCTTTGAGAGGTGGTATAGGATGATGAGTGGAGGATGGAGCAAGGCCCCACGCTGCCGCCTAGTGACATAATTTTGTTTTCATTTTCAATTCCGTGGTTTTGAGGTTCCTTGCTTGTTAATCTGCACCCTTGCAGATTCTCGGCTTCCGATTGGCTGAGCCGAAGTTAACGTAGCAACACATTCTCAGGGACAACACAAATTGGATGTTGTATTTTGGTTTGGCGCCCGAGAATGACTGACTGATGTCCTGAATGACGAGGAAATCTACAATAGCCAGTGGCTAGACTAGCGGTTAGACCAGTTGGTGAATATCTTGATATTTATATCTGTGTCATAGTAATTGCGCATTGTTATCATGTGTGATTATTTCAATTACAATCAAAACTTTTAGTATAGGTACATAACATTTAACGAAAAACATATCCCCGAGATTCTGTGCCCCAGCTGCAATAAGAAAAGACTAAAAATATATACAAATTTACTATACACTCACAACCTGAACTTAACTACAAAGAACCCTTACCCGCCCCTTTCCATTTTTTAGCTATTTTTTCGATATGCGCTTAGTGTTGGACTGGGCTGGTTAAACCTTTGGGGACATCAATGAAATCAACAGCAACCTCAGATGCACCCCATTGTGGGATCTCAGACTCGGTTTTTGGTAGAGTCACAGCGGCAGAAGAGATCGTAATCTTGAGGTCAGTAATGGTCTTAAGATCAACGAGCTTGCCGGTGGCGGTGTTCAAAACCTTGACCTTAAGGTTTTGAATAAGATAGGGAGTAACGACCTCTCTTCGAAGATTCTTAATCTGCTCCATAACAACCTTGTTGAGAAGAGCGGAGGTCAACGGGATAACACCTTGGACGAGCTGATTGTGAACCATCCCTGTGCTTGTCAAAACAGAGTAGGTACCGACCAAGTTTTGGCTCAAGTCCCATTCAGTTTGGGCACCGGAAGCCTCACCAAAGAAGAAGTACAACTTGAAGTCTCCGCCGAGAGCAGCCTGGTTGACGAGGATCTCTGCACTCCATTCGTTATATTTACCGGCTTCGACAATGCTCTGCTTGTATGGGAAGAGAGAGCTAGCGGATGGTGGAGTATTCAATGGCGAGTTGTTTACATTGAAGTGAGTACCCTTAGGAGTGGTTATCAACAAAGTAGCAGCCAGAGCGCCAGCGGGAGTCTCTTCGCCGTAGAGACGGTTAACGGCAGCAATAGTTCGATTTTGAATTGCTTCTGGGGTGGGTAGATCCCAGTCGATAGTCTCGGGGTACGTATAGCCAAAAGTCTTGGTGTATCGCGAAGTCGCGCTAGTGTGGAATGTATTACCCGTTTGGCGGAAAGGTCCGAGTGGTGTGTTTAAGTCTTCTTTGCTACCTGGTGCTATGGTATAAGTACCGAAGCTCGAGGTACCAGACAGATCGTAGGTTGAAGGGTTAATTCCTTGCCAAAGTGCCAGAAGGCGATCTACGTTCGTGTGGTGTAACCAGAAGATGGGATCATATGATGCAATCGAGAGGTCGGTCATTGTCCCTGATGGGCCTCCTACGGGCCCGCCTATGGCATTATGAATATCGTCGTGAACACCTTCGAGGGAGTCAGCTGGCTTGTGGGTCCAGCGGTTGTATTGGCCAGTAGAGATTGCGTTGAGGTCTTTATAGACTGTAAGGATTCTGTAGACTCGATTCTTCAATCCTCCGATGGCGTTCTCCATAACCCTATTAAGAGGATCATACTGAGAGACGTATTTTCCGTCAACAAGTTGTGGGTAACGAACTGTTTCGGTCATATTGGCTAGGGGGCCAACAATGTCCTTGAATCCACTAATATCGGTGAATTTATACGAATACAGTGGGTTGTCAATAGTTTGTCTTCCTTTTGGGGTGTCAACTTCGATCTTTGGCATGTCACCAACTTCACGTGGGATGGTGGAGTTGGATGCCCAGTCCCAGTAGGGGATACGGAGGGTGGGGAGAACAGCCTGGTAAGCCGCTCTTTTAGCTGCTGGAAATTCGTTGACAACGTCGCGGGCATTTTCCCAGACCATTTGCTCGAAAAGAGCAAGATATGGTCGATGCCATGTTAAGAATAAAACATCCTTGTGTGTGCAATAACCAACATCTTTGTCTCCTTTGTTGCTAGTAACACCGTTCCTAAAATTTTCAAGCAAGACGTCAATTTCCATCAAAATATTCAAGTTTGCCAATGACAAAGTGTAAACTTACCAGGCGCCAAAAGGTCTGCCGTGAATCTTCGCAATACCGAAGAAAGAAGTATCTTCTTTTTGAGGCTTGGAATAGAATTTCTGGAGCGCAAGCAAATAGAGATTGAACTCAGCGGTATTTTGGATCAAATCTCGGATCTCCTTTCGAACTGGAACTTGACCCTTAGCAGGTCCAAATCCCTCCTGAACACCAGTGGTGATAATTGCATTTTGACGACGGAAGAGACCTTGTGGGCTCGACATGAGGTCTACGATACCATCCGAGCTAGTCGCTGCCGGCATGGCCTCAACTTGGGTCATACCCATGATGCAGGTAGCCGCGACGGCATACTTGAGAGAAGACCAAACAGCCATTGTAAAAGTTGGAAGTTGGGTGAAAGAAAGCGAACGTGAAATATATGTCAACTACAAAATATACAAGGACGGCAGAACAGACCGTTGATAATACCAAGATTACCAATTTTAAACGAGAGTATAAAGCTGAATAGTGAAAGAATGAATAAATTTTAAAGTGAATGGTGAGAATATTCAGAGGGACAGATAGGGAGCGAGCCCTACTTTATATGTGCTTGAGAGCTTCCCGGCTACCGACACAGACGAACAATATGCTTGGTTCTTTGCTGGGCATTTCGATAGTACAGAAGCTTCCATGCGGGGCTCTGCAGGTCATACAATGCAGAAGCACGAAGCCGTTACGAAGCGCAGCAAGGTACCCGCGCGGTGGATCCCGAAATATCGCTAACCCGTGTTTTCCAATTCTACACTCCTTCCATTCGGCTCGGACATACGCATCGAGAGAGGATCAAAATTTTTCCACATCTCGCGTAAGTAGTATTTTCCGCGCCCTTGGGAAGGAACTCAGTCGCACAAACGAATCGACGCCGCATAGGCTGCATGTTGCCTGCTTAACTTCTGCAATCCGGCTAAGGTTACCTGTCCTGTCAACAACACCCTCGCCTGCCAATTCGCGTAGCAGAACCGAGACATCAAGAGTCGTGCGAAGCTTTTTGCACCAAGACTTCCAAGAAATCTCCGCCCGCACGGCTGCAAATTTTGATCATCCCGTTATCGATGCATGCATGTATTACGTCGCCGTCCTACCGGCTTCAATGATCGTCGCGTTAATTGTGGTATGATAGTGGCAAGAGCATGCCCACGATCGCGAACTCCGCATTGCGCGTTGTATTTACCTGCTCTCAATGATTCGTAAATTTCCATAATCATAGAGCCTTGCGCGTAGTTTATTGCACTTCTATTTATTTTCGATCTCGGTCACCTCCATATCAAAAAGCGCTGTGATTGGTGCTTAAAACTTACACGAGCACAAGGGTTGATTCACGTAGAAGCCCCAATTTCTTGCCTGGGGATCAAAATCGTAATTTCGATTTTAACTTAAAACAAACGGTTCTAGATTATCCTATAAATACAACCATACTTCTGAACCAGCTGCCAAATAGGTGAAGATCAGATATTCAGGTATCTAAATAGGGAGTAGCTTGCGCTTTCTGTCGGCTCGAAGAGTTACATTGTTGAATGTTGAAAATTTTGCCCTTCTCAACGAAGGCTGTGTTGAATCACGCGTTGTTCGACGAAGCCTCGGCTATCTTTCGAACTCGAGCGCTCTCTCTTAATTTCTCCATATCTTCAGTAGTCGAATTCTGATTCAGCTTTGATGTCGGATTTAGAAGAATTTGGATCATTGTTAGCGGCGGGTTTCAGGGGAAATTATCGTATGCTTTTTACATCTATAGCCGTTACCTAGTTACCAATCAGGCTCAAAGACCTTTTCTCGGATCTAGAACCTTTAATAGAAGGCAGTTCTGTATTCAAGTTGTGCGCGCGAACAAATTTTCAGCTACTTAGCCGAGAGTTCCCGAGAAGTTAGAAAAATATTTGAATCCAATTCGGTTTTCAAAGAGGATAATGAGCGCTAGGAAACTTGTAGACTCAAAATTCAAGGTATAAATACCCTGAAGGGCTTCAACTCGTACGATTTCCGATTTCCGATTTACAGCAAGAATTTGAGAGCGCATCTTAGTTAGTATTGGAAGGTGGGAACCAAAGCTCGCTGGCTTGATCAGGGTCATAAAAACGCGCCATATCATGCTGTGTTGGGCACCGACGCGGGTACCCAAAGTCAAGTGCATCGCTAGTGCATTTAATATGATAGATACCTCAACCACCGCAGGCTAATCAAGTTGGCAGTTTCGAACTTTCTATTCCTACTAGGGATTGCGACCACCCCAGATCAGAAAGAAATATACACACTGTGTTTTGGGGCCTGCTAACAAATTTATTAAGTAGATATGGATATATTCGGATATCGCTAGCTAACTAGCTTTGAAATTCATAACACGAGATAAATCTATCTATATATACAGGATTTGATATCGTAACTTTGAGAGCCCCAAATTATTTCCACTCTAATGGTAAAAGTATCATCCACTCAATGCATTGAACCTAAACAGAATTCTGGGATCTTGTATTCATTTCATCCCATCAGTTATGAGAATGTGCAGTTGGAATCCAACAGTTCTCAAAAAATAATTTATGTTGTTTTAGGCTTGGATCGTGGGAACTGCGAAGATCGATAGGATCTGCTTCAGCTCAAAAACCGATGTATATATAGTGTAGTGGGGCAAACAATTTATATAAAGTAGAAGATTTGAATTCATCTGGTATTATGGCATCTTCATCTGCACATGCCACACGCGTATACCAACCGACACCAATATGGAGAACTACCACAAGGAAACTTTCGTCGATGTTGACCTGGGGGAGATACCAAAACTCACCGGGAACCGAATCTTGGACCTTTTTAAATGCCCAAATAGTCAGGATTGCTTCATGGATACCTCCTTTCTTCTATTTTTGTACTCATCGAACGCAGTTTTCAGACTAACTTTTTGCAGGGCATGCAGAACTTAGGCTTAAGCACAAACACTTTGCAGCGACATGGATTCCGCTACGCAAGATTTTGAAGGGAATGATAGGTCTATGTCTGATCATTTGGTGCATCGTGTTTGCCTGTGGAGTCTATTCCGGCGGTACATTTATTCGCTCTCACCAATCTGGCACGAACAGTCCAACAACCGCTACATTGCGTCAGCCACCGAAGAAATCTACTCCAGAACAAAAGACTATTCTGGGACTTCTTACATATCTGCTTTACATGGCTATGGTATTGTCGCTCGTAGATTGCTTGATGAGCCTAGTCTCATATTGGAAGCGAGAAATTGAACGGGTCCACAGAATAGTTGAAGTTTTTTCAAAGCATCCGTGGTGGGTGGACTCGATGGGTGCCAGTCAGCTTGTTTCAACTGGTCTCATAGGCGTATCTTTTATGTTGGTGTATCTCCGGAAAAAATGGGATATAGGTGGAGCTCAGAATAGTGTCCATGAACCCGCACAGAATACGACGATGCTACTCGATACCGCGAATGCATTGATTGCTGAGAGTACTAGAAGATGGGCACGATGATTCTGAGTATTGGGCTGATATTTGTATGCTAAGGGTATGATTGCGAGTCCAACAGGTTGCCTCCCGGCTCTCAAGTAGCCAAGGCGTAAACACGCGCGCTTTTATGATAATAATTGGCACAGATTATAGTGGACTGAAAAATACATAAAATGGGGATCAAATATCGATTTGGTATGATTTTGGAGTGAGCCACCGTAGTCTTGAAGAGTATATACAAAACTAGAGATATATACAACCGTAAGAAAGACTGCGCTAAAAGAAATAATATAGGCCTCAGATGTTGACGCTCTAATTTAAGCTTTAAGTAATTTGCTTTCGAATCGTCCTTTTTTACAAGCACTAGAGTCGTAGTTAGTAAATAACGAATAAGACAATCAATGGAAGAAATGCTAAAGTCTTACCTGAGAATAGTATGGATTTAGAACCGTGCATGTAGTTCCACTTACACAGTTTGTGGCTCCCTATGGCTCCTATTAGTGATTTCTGGTCATTTAGAGAAGGAAAGATAAAGGCCTGGCTTACAGTATATCCGATACCACCGCATTGTCCCCATTTTTGGACTGGAGGTGGCTGTTCGATTGTTGTTCCTCCTGTCGTGGTTCGGCTCGTTGTAGTTGTCGTCCTTGAACTAGTGGTGGTCGTGGTGGTCGTCCTAGAGGTGGTGGTTGTAGTGGTTGTCGTACTGGACGTTGGGCCACTGGTGTTTAACCCCCAGAAAGAGATGCAATCTGCCTCTCGGACTGGAATATTGTGTGTGACACCTCCAGCGGAGAAAGCTACGTATTGTGTGCCGTCACCAAATATCATCTTTGTCCATCCGCTTAGCGGGTTGTTAGTTTCGTTGCGAGTGAACGAGATTCCATAAACGTTAGGCCACTGTTTGTTCGATTCCAAGAAATTCTGGTAGTACAAGGTAGTGTCGGCAGTGCCGTGGTAGATGGCGAGTTTTGGACGTTTGCCAGTGTATCCAGGGTATCCAGAGCGGGCTTGATCACCCCATTGCTGGGCGGTCTTGATAAGCTGACCGTTGGCGCATTGAGAGTTCCATTCGCTGGAGCCAGCAAAGCAGCCGTAGGGCACACCAGCGAAACCGCAACCGCCAGCAAAGACATCTGGGTATGCTCCCATCATAAGCTAAGTCTATTGTTAACAATGATCTCATTTATTATATTAGACCAGTATCTACCTCGGTCAACATGGCCCCGGAGCTCGTTCCTGTATGATAGACACGTCCAGCATCGCCACCGTATTTGTTCAAAGTCCATTTAACCATAGTAACAATTGCCAGCGAGTCACTTCCGCCGTTATGAGTGAGCGAAGCAGTAGACGCAACATCCCAGCACAAACTCGAACGAGTTACACTTGGGTAGATGACAATAAATCCGTATGTATCGGCTTGAGCAGCCCACTGGGTGCCGCTGAAGAAAGCAGTACCAGAACCACTGCAGTAGTGTGCTGCTACAACGATGGCGGGCTTGGTTTTGAGCGTCGTAGGGACATACATGTAGAATCCAAGGTTGGTCGGATTGCTACCCCAATTCTAAAAATTTTCAAATTTTCCAATATCAGCGTGAGAATATATTACTGGAGTGTCAGTGATGGTATCTACCTCAGTAATCTGCTTAAGGGTGCTGGTCAGACCGAAAACCTCGGCCACACAGGCGAGCCCGGTAAGAAGGAAGGATGTCTTCATGGTTCGAAATTCGCTTAATATCCAGCCGACAATGTCAAAATGAGCTTATTCTAGCTAACTGATAGAATATCCCTAGGTAGATATCGTGAATCTCACTTGGCTTTTATATTTCAAAAACCGGACGAGCCAGGCGAAAAGAGACCAGGATAAATCTATAGACGGAACCGTTGAACCCGCGTTCCCCATTTTTGAGTTTCAATTCCCTTGGTTTGGTTTGTCTCCCTTCATCCGAAGGACTGGTGAGCGGATTTAAAATCTAAAATTTAGCCTCCTTGTAACTTTTGTTTCCTAGATCGGTATATATAATAATCTATGATATAATTCCCGTTTAGCCAGAGTGTGAAGCATTTAGACCTTCACCCTTGGCGCTGTCTGTGTTGCGTTGGTGGTGTCGGCAGAGGCGGCCGAAGTCTCCGCATGGCGGGTTAAATTCGGTCGCGGTCTCCGGTGGGGTCTTGCAGGGCAAACCCTGTGGGTTCAAAGTTAGCGGTTAGGTGCAATTTTTTATTATAAACGATGTCGATATGTCTCGGATCTGCATGGTTTATTTCGTGATACGTGTGTTGAGCCGGGTGAAAATAAGGTACCATGGTCCTGAAAGCTGTTGAACTGGCATGCCTACTTCGGCAGAAGAGCACCGGTAGTTAATTTTGCCATGTGGTTTTCAAAGTCTGGCGCGAGGTTGACAAGATGTTCCATGTTGAATTTGAATGGATCTTCCTTTGTAGACGGTGTGGTACGATCATCTATGGCGGTGCTAAATATAGTACGATGAGCATACGAGTAGGTAGTAGTCTCCCTTCTCTGTAACGTGAGTGCCTAGTTTAAATTATATTTGAGATGAGTTTGAAGTAATGTTTTTTTGGATTTTCCGACACGGCCAGTCGCCAGCACACCCATATTGTTTAGAGGCAAGAAGTAATTTGGCGGCATACACATGTCCTGTATACGACAGTTATGGAATCTATCAAGACGGAATACGCTCCCGGTGCCACTGAACCTTTCCAATCATTGGTGGTAATGCCACCAGAGCAAACAGCCGACGAAGATTCCGAGGATAAAGCTTCCGAGCTCCCAAACTTCAATAAAAGTATTAAAAACACTAGCTGTCCCAACTCCTTGGACTGCTTGAATGGTAAGAGACAAAATCCCGAAGAGCTGTTAACCGACGTAAGCTTATTCAATATAAACCAAGCACAGATCATAAGCATCTTCTCAGGCTAAACTACAGATCTTGGCACGACCGATGTATATCCTGCGGCCGGAAAGAAGAGAGATGCGGTCACCATCCCAGAAGCCCAGTCGAATACCAAGTTCTCCAAATTTCAGCCAAGATTCTTGTCGCGGTCTCGATCTTCTTCGTGATCCTGCTGAACGGGCAGGTTATCCATCCTTCCTACAAGTCTTCTAATGGTGCGATTGATATCTCGCGCGAAAGATATGATGGTAACGGAACGGGAACGGAATTGAGATATCCGTACGCGGCATTTTTAAGCGCACTTACCGCTGTGTTGTTGTCTAGGGCATCGTTTATTGATGCGGGTAGGGCGAGGCATCATCGACGGTTAAGGAGATTACATGGTTTGGCGATATATCCACCCCTTGTTGCGGCACCTAAATGGAAGTGGTTGTTATGTGAGAGCGAGGCAATTCATAAGACTTTCCTGGGCGCTGCTATTATCACGTTTCTCTGGACCTTTTCATCGGCATTTCTAGTAGAGCCTATTGGGAACGAGTAATACTCGTATCTTTGTTTATAAGATATCGCTGCCGTTAAAATTTTACAAAAGCTGGATGGCCAGACCTAAACAGACTGAAATGCACGTATCTAATAGATTTAACTAGTTTATTCGTTACAACAAGACGACTATCATAGAGTTGAAATTCTCAAGTTAATTAATATTTACAAACGCAAAAGATACATCACCGGTATAAATACCCCTCAATGGGTGTAACTACAGAAAAAGATGTTAAACAGCAATGGCCAATCGCTTCCAACTTCGTTGCCCTTCTTTGTGGGGCCAAAAGGTGTCGTAGATCGTTGGTCATTGTGACCGGCGTTATCGGTGACGCCGGATGATCTGGGACCTCTGGCAGTGTTATTTCCACATATTCTATATCGGCCTCGCCCCACATAACAGGCTTACTTGCTATACTTGTATCACCAACTGGAGGATGACACATAGCGCTAACCGCCATGCTATTCGACCCAACCGCTGGAACTACACCTTGATTTTTGAAAAGGACCCCAACGAGTAGAATGCCAACTGGTATGGCGCCAAAGACGGATATTGTTACGATTAGCCCTATTGGGGAATAACCGAGCCCATCTATGTGGTTTATCTCTTTGCCTTGGCCGTCCCATTGAGAAATACTAACTAAGAAGACACTTTGAGAACATAGCCAATGTAATAGCGATGATGATGCCATCAATGGGATACTGAAACGGTATGGAAGTTGAAGGAAGAAGCTGCTTCGTTGGTTACCGGTAGGCTCGCTTACTCTTAGATACTTTCTTTCTTCGGAGAATCTGTCAACCTCTCGTGAGATGGCCATCTCGGTGAACATGCCGTTGTAGATGAAATATAATAGGGATAAAATGAGCTGCGGAGTATTTGCAAGTAAAATTACAGCTGTATAATTTCCGAGAGAGAAATTGAACACTGCCCGTGGGTCAACTTGACCGAAGCCAATGTCCACGTAGTCGAGAGAATTCGTGGCCAGATCGTCCAGAATACGACTGATCTCAAAACCTGCTGTAAATATGCACACCATGAGACTGGTAGAACAGAATATAGATTAGCTCAGGGAACTAGATATGAAGAAGCTTCTAAGATACTCACATCAAAACAACTGCCACCCCACGACCCCGCCCAATAGCTTGTACCCATCTCTTCGGGCGTCTTTTGAATTTTAGTGGGTTGTTAGAGTTGAGCCCATCACGGTACGTTGCAAAACTGCCCCGTCTGACTTCGAGACTACACCCGTCAAAGTTTCGGGATGCAAATATTGACGCCTCTGGAGCAGACTCCGTAAAATCAGCTTTAGCGTCAAGACATCGACCTATAGTATGCTGGTCAGGGCTTTCCAGAAAACTGGCGCACGCGTCACCAATGGTGACGAGAATGCCGCGGTTTCCATATAGCCATATTATCGTCCCTATCGCCAAAAATTTGGCCAGATTACTTAAAATGACAGCGAGCATGAGACCTTTCTGAAATCTGACTTCACAGCGTTCTGGGGTCTGGGTGGCAATACAACTTTGGACGGTATAGGTCTTATCTATGATATACAGCTCCCACATGGATTTGAGCTCATACTCTTTCAATAGTTTGGTTTTGTCGCACAGACCGTAGAGATATGTGGGCTCCTTGGTCTGAGGCCAGTAGGCGCAAATCCATCGAAAGTGGAAACTATTAGAGTTTCCTATCCCTGTTTGGTCTTCGGGATTGTGGACCTGAAATGGACCTCCTAAAGTGGTTGCGTTTTCATTCAGAATGATCGCGAGGTCGCTGTATTTGGAAATGAAGTTGTCCGTATAAGTCCGCAAACACTCGAGCGGCTCCACCCTGACAGGTTTCAGAGTAGGGTCGAACGCAGTCATCACATGATGAGCTTCGTACTCCATAGACATCGCCCATGCTGAGTATCTATTATCTTGTAAAGTCAAGTATACAGTCGAATTGTACCTTGAGATAAAATATTTAGGCTTAGCATTTACAAAAGGATCAGTTTCGGGAGGTGTGGCATACAGTAGATGGAGAGGTAGAGAGCTTAGTGATAGTACCAGGAATAAGATTATCTTCCTCGCGGATCCCTTGCCCACCCAGTACATGTTTCTCAGGCTATTGATACCGATGTCGAGCCAGTTACCGTTACTGTGAGCTCGATCAATGTCACCGCGAGTTGGTGCCATCATTATCTGCATGGAATAATTGGTTGCACCCAACAGGAGAGTAGCAAATATATTGATTAGTAGATGGATGGCGGTCGACCATATTTTGGCGCTCTTGCAATCCCCTCGAAATAATGTCGACCAACCGCGAGCTGAAACTGCAAAAAGTAGAACCGAGTTTATTAACAGCACCAAAAAAGTGCATGCGGCTCCGATCATTGCTCCAGCTCGCCAAGTTATTAAGGGAATCTGCCTTTTACGAAGGGGTTTCTCCGTCTCTCGTTCAATCGAAGATCCATCCTGTTCACTATTGCGCTGGTCGTGAGAGTGCACAGAGAACGTGGGCTTGGAGAAAGTGTTGAGCATGTTGACTTTGGGCACACTTTGCTTGAGGTTAGTTATATGAGAACGAGGAACATTCGAATCCCACGAACTCAGTTCCTTGGCGACATTTATTGTTTGTAGATTTGAAACAAACAATAGAAAAACTAGAAGGAATGGCGTTCTCAATCAGACTATTAAACGTCCTCGTATAATACAAACTATTAAACCTCTATGGCAAGTCAGTTCGCATCCAACTTCTATCTCGGATGCCGACCGCAGCAAAATTCTGTGCCACATTGACAACGGTATTGTGCCCTGGCGATTGTGGTTTTGGGAAAGTCCAAATGCGATATTATTAGGTTCGTATTCATGCCCCCTGCATGCATTTGCTTGGGTTCCAGCGCCAACTGGGTTTTCGCCCAATCGTGGCGAATCAGAGCCTAGGATCTAGAAAACGGATGAACAGAGCTGCCGCATCAACGCTTTGCCGCTTTCTGTACAAAAGATCGGACAGATCGAGAAAATCAGCACTTGTGCTTGACGACCCGTGTCTTGGTTCGTTGTTATTCGTTGGAGACGGGCCTGTGCCGTTTTCACATCCTCGCCACAACGCGTAGATATATATTATTTAAAATCCAATTCACACATCGGCGCGTGCTCTCGAACGTACACACTTGTAACCAGTCTTGAGACCATATGTATGACTATTCAGCTGTCGGGCATCCATGATCATTTTTGATGTTGCTTGAGGTCTTTTATTAAGTCCATATTTGGTTTTTTTTTATTATTCCAAATCTCGATCCGTTTCGAGGATGTAAGTCTATTTCTTAGGAAACCAATTTTTCATGAAATTGAAAACTTGGCATCGAGGTAGGCGGTTATCTGCGAGTGTTAAGAAGGTATAAAAGTAGGACACTCGCTAGGCGAGCAAATAAATAGACCGCCATCGGGATATCGCTATGCCAGCTATATATTAATCTATTGTTATTTTCTAAACTAGAATGCTCATGTTAAAAGCGACGGGCTAAAGTGGGCTCCTGATTCTACATGTACATGTACATGTACCTTATATTTTGGAACTTAAACCAAACAATTGAATTAAGATCTATATGGCGAATTAATCGATCCTTAGTAGGATATTATAATACCACAAATAAATCGAAAAATGACAAAACCTTAAGTACAAGATTACTATCAAGAACTCGATGGTAGCTGGCTTGTACCGACCGCGTAACCATAATTGCTTAGCCAATCGCGAAGAGGTGACTTCAAAGACAACACATTCGCTTCTACTATCTCTTGTGCCACCGAATCTACGAAGGGGCTCGATTCAGCCTCAGTCTCTATGAGACGCTAAGCTACTCAAGCGGTAGGTAGAGTCTTAACATTAACACAGCCCCTCCCGTAGCCATACATCAATGCGGTTATCCGGCTGAGTACCTTATTATTTCTCCCCAGCCAAGAGAAACAGAGATTGGACTACCTTACGCCACGAACCCAAAATTAAGCATCAGGCTTCAACTTGGCGCCAACTACCCTGTGCTGTCAACCTGACCTTTAACTATATCGAACGACGCGATATGAATTTTTATAATTTCTTGTCCTTATTCAAAAAGGACCCTCTATTAGCTTGTAAATATCTAGCTAGCGAAGACTAACATGTCATTTTCTCTAGTGTTTAATACTGACCGCCTAATTTTGGGACTTGCATGAAACCCCACTTTTCAGTTTGACAATATCAAAACCGCCAGCCTCGATCCTCTACCCCAAAAAATCCCCACTGCAGCGTAGCTAGAACCGGTCTCGAGGCGCGCCGGAGAAAACCAAATGAAATACATATAATGCATTCACATATCTAATCCCTTAAAAAAAGAAACTAATCTATCAATGACACTACGATAATGTCGTCTCCGACTCCCGAAACCAAGTGTAGAACCCACAAAGAATACACGATAGGATGGGTCTGCGCACTCCCCAAGGAACTAACAGCGGCGACCGCCATGCTCGATACGGAGCACCCGGACCTCGAAACGCCAGCTACCGATCAGAACTCCTACACCCTAGGGTCAATCGGCGAACATAACATCGTCATAGCAACTCTACCTAAGGGCCAGATTGGCACTAATAGTGCCGCTGTAGCCGCGGCACAAATGGTTAACACCTTTCCAAATATCAAATTTGGGCTCATGGTGGGAATCGGCGGTGGTGTTCCGCCAAAAGTCAGACTTGGCGATGTCGTGGTCAGTGCCCCGGGGCTTACAGAGCCCGGTGTCGTCCAGTGGGACATGGGGAAGGCGGTTGAGGGCGGCAGTGGCTTTGAGAGGACAGGGACGTTGAATAATCCTCCACGATCGGTTCTGACTGCGTTATCAAAGGTAGAGTCGAAGTATGCATTAGGTATTTCCAAAATTCCGGAGCATCTTGAGGAATTGAAGAAAAAGTACCCTAGCCTGGCATCGTCATTTTTGAGACGTGAAGGACTGAGAGATGTGGCGTTTAAATCGAATGTGCCGCATGTTGGAAAGAGTATAGAAGAAGACGGAGATGAAGAGGAGGAGGAGGAGGAGGAAGGCGAAGAAAACGACTGTCGGCTTTGTGACAAGACCAAAACCTTCAAGGAAAACACAAGAGGGATACTCGTTCACTTTGGCTTAATCGCATCAGGAAACAAAGTCGTCAAAGACGCCAAAGTACGAAACCAAATAAACAAAGAGTTAGGTGGGAGGGTTCTTTGTTTGGAAATGGAGGCGGCAGGTCTCTCAAACATTTTCCCATGTCTTATTATTCGCGGTATCTGCGACTACGCCGACGCCCATAAGAACAAAATCTGGCAAGAGTACGCTGCCACCGTCGCCGCAGCTTTTGCAAAGGAGCTCCTAGGATATGTACAAGGAAGTCAGGTTGACCAAGAGAAACCCGTGAAAGATTTACTCAATCAAAGTTAGCCTGACAATTCTGAGGGTTTCTGCTTTGAAAAGATATTCTTCTGACGCGAAATTTTAGTTAGCGACGATGTATCTAAGATCGAAGCACAAGTCACGACATTGAAATCCAACTGGGACGAAAAGGAAAACCGCGAAATTCTCCAATGGCTTACAGAAACAGATTACGGACCAATTCAGACGGACAAAGTTAGAGAAAAACAGGCGGGAACAGGCCAATGGTTCCTGGAGTCGCCCCAATTTGAAGAATGGTATCACAACAACGGACAAACCCTCTTCTGCCCGGGCCGTCCGGGAGCAGGCAAAACAATCATCACGGCGACCGTCATTGAAAGGATCCTGAAGCTCCACGGACAAGATGATCATATAGGGATCGCATATATCTATTTTAATTTTAAAAATGTTAACGAGCAGAAACCCGAAAAGGTATTTGCTAGCCTCTTGAAGCAACTGACCCAAAAACTAGCCGAACTGCCAGCGTGCGTGAAAGAGCTCTATGAACGGCACGAAAGAACTAAAACTCACCCGGTTGTGGAGGAATACCTGCAAAGTCTGCGATCTGTTGCTTTTTTATATTCTAGGGTTTTCATCCTCATCGATGCGCTTGACGAATGCGACTCGAGTCGCCGAGAAGGGCTGTTATCAAAAATTCTAACCTTCCAGTCGGAACATCGTGCAAACATTTTTGTGACCTCAAGATTCTTACCTGATATTGAGATATTTTTTACGGATCAGCCACGAATGGAGATTTATGGGAGTGAAGACGACCTTAAGAAATATATGGACGCAAACTCCCAGCACATCCTGAGAATTATGTCTAATAAAGTGGACCTATGGGAGTTAGTCATGAGCAAAACTATTGAAGCTGCGAATGGAATGTACGCTCCAACCCCCCCTTTCCTTTTAGCCCCTTGGGGTGCAAATTGCTAACATAATTACCTTAGCTTCCTACTTGTAAAACTTCGACTCGACTCCCTAGGTGGTATGATATCCGAGAATGAAATCCGCAAGATGATCGAAAAAGGTCCCGGCACGGGGTTCGATAACGTCTATGACGATGCTTATAACGAAGTTATGAGCCGGATTCACGATCAACCTAAACGTTCTTCGGAGCACGCTATAAAAGCATTATCTTGGGTCACGGGTTCAAAGAGGCCGCTGACTACCCTCGAGTTCCGGCACGCCCTTGGAATACAAGTCGGACAATCCAAGTTTGACGAAAGGGATATACCAGACTTGGGACGTTTGATGTCATTCTGCTGCGGGTTGCTTATGGTTGATCAAGAGAGCGATGTGATACGCCTAGTTCACTACACCGCGCAAGAATATCTGGTGAAGATGCAAAAAATGTGGCTACCGCGTATGGATATCGAGCTTGCAGAGAGCTGTATTACGTATCTCTCATATGATATTTTCAAAGTAGAGGGTGCCCGTGCCAATTACAAAGATTTCGAGGAGAGATTGGAATGCAACCCTCTGTATGATTATGCTGCAAGAAATTGGGGATACCATGCTCGCGAAGCCGCTATTGAGGATAATCCGTTGACCCTTCATCTTCTTGGGAGTGACACTGCACTTTCAGCTTGCAGCCAAATTTTCATAATTATATTCTTCCCGCGAAGCCGTGCAAATTATCATCCACAGACCAGCATGAACCCAAAGTGGACTTGGTTGCATCTCGCGGCAGTTTTTGGCATGCACGAGTCAATAAAGGCTATGTTGTCTGACGAAACCCTGTTTGATTTACCAGACTATTGGGGAGAAACGCCATTATTAGTGGCGGCAACTGAAGGATATATAGAGGTTGTGAGGCTTCTTGTTGAGAAAGGAGCGGATCTGGAAGCAAAGAATACGGTGGGCAGATCGGCATTATCATTAGCGGCAGGAAGAGGGCACCAAGCGGTTACAAATTTTCTTATAGAAAGAGGTGCAAACTTGGAAACCCAAAGTAATATTCGTAAAACACCGCTGTTTTATGCAGTAGTTGGAGGCTGGGGAGGGACTACTAGTCTTCTTTTGGAAAAAGGTGCGGATATAAATGCGAAAGATAATACCGGACACTCTGCGTTAATATTAGCGCTCGGTAACTCAAACGAAGAAATTGTAAGGCTGCTAGTGAAGAAGGGCGCAGAGCTGGATGCACAGGATAGAAACGGCCAAACCCCGCTGATAAGAATGATAGAGCAAGGAAAGGAAGTGATGGCTAGAGTACTAGTGGAGAGTGGCGCGGGATTGGAAAAGACGGATGTGTGGGGTCGGACACCGCTATCACGGGCGACAGAACGTGGGAGAGAAGCTACAGCAAAGCTATTGATTGAGAATGGCGCTGATATGGAACCGAGGGGGCGTTCTGTCCGCTACAATCAAACACCGTTGTGGTGGGCAGCACATAATGGGCAACTAGCCGTTGTGAGGCGATTGGTAGAGAATGGCGCCGATCCGGATTCGAATGGTAAGTGCGGTAAACCACCGTTGTCGCGAGCGGCAGAAAGAGGGAACAAAGATGTCGTGAGGTATTTGTTAGAGAAAGGCGCCGACATAGAGTCGCAGGACTATGAGGACCTCCGAACGCCGTTATCATGGGCAATAAAAGGAGGAAATCAAGTAGTTGTAAGGCTCCTGGTAGAGAAAGGGGCAGACATCGGGGCGGTGGATCGTAAAAATCAAACGCCGTTGTCTAAGGCGGCACAGAAGGGACATGAGATAGCTGCAAGAGTGCTAATCAAGAAAGGTGCGGACTTGGAAGCGAAGGATGTGCGTGGTGATACCCCTCTTGGATTGGCAGCAAGGTGCGGACACAAAGCGATTGTGAAGTTGCTAGTCGAGAAGGGCGTGGACTTGGAAGCGAGGAACTTGCTTGGAGATACACCTCTGATGTTGGCGGTGAAGAGGGGACGTGAAGCGGTTGTGAAGTTGCTCGTGGAGAAGGGTGCCAACATAGAACAGGACCTCGTCGATAACGCACTCGCCCTAGCATACCCGCCATCGGTCTCCGAGTATTCCTCCTCAGAGGAGGGATGGGATGATTACGGCTACGAGAGCGAGCATTCCAACTCCTATTCCCCGCCACCGAGCCCCAAGTATTCGCTATCGCCAGAGCGCGAGAGGATTGCCAGTTTCTTGGCGGACAAGATGTTGGCTCCCGAAAGCACAGAAATGTCGCCGACAGTTAATTAATTACATGCATGTTTTACTGATAGCTCCTCTTTCATACTGTGTTTTATTCGGATGCCTCCGAAGATCCGAAACTGACAAACTGACACCAATAAGCTACGACATCATATAAAGAGCTAACCCCACTGGACGGCTAGGAAAACTACAATATTAATCACTTCCGCTTCAATTCGACGCAAGGTATGGGTGTGTCCGAGCATATTTCCAGCCGACAGACTCTCAAGTGGGACGCTATTTAGTACTAAAAAGACGGATTGATATGGGGCGATATCTAGTGTTTTTAATAATTAATTATTGTTTCGACTTTACTGTAACTAGCGGTGGAGACTAACAAGGATTTCTGTAAATCTGAGACGCACCATTGCTTGTCGTGATCGACACCACACCAGTCTCCGGTGTCGCTTTTTTGTTCCTGTCGCTTGTGTGTTGCTCCGGTGTGAAGGACTTGTGGCGGAAACAAGCCACACTTCAACATATTGTGGCTGGGGGACCAGGCGTATATATTGCCTGAAGATGAAGATAGGTTTGCATACGGTTGCGGGGTCTGAATGTCATCAGTTATCGCGTATGCGCTCGATCTCCACAGCGTTTCAAAAGTCTCGAGACAGGCTGCTCCAAATATATAAAAACTGATACTGCATTGACGCTTTCACGGCAGAACCATTACCATTCCAAGATCGTCCCTACGGAAGTACTAGGCAATTGACCTGCTTGAAAACCCAGCGTAGAAGTTCTCGCTCACTCCAACCGCGCTGCAATAGATAGTCGGACGCAAACTCTTGAAACTAGGTATAAGCGAAAAAGACAAAATGGTTAGGGGGCATCCAGGGTAAGCACGTTGAATTATCACATCGTTCACATCACGGAACAAATGTATAAATGATATTCTAGGTGCTCGGAATTATGTAATTGGTGCCAAAATGATTGCGTCTGTACCCAATGCAGGCGATGCCATCGATGCAAGCCCCAACCTAACAGCCGTGCCTGCAATGACAGCCACAAATGCAAGACATATGATCAACTGCTAGAAAGCAGAAACGAAGACATCCGTGAGCTTAAATCAGAGCTGGAGCATCTAGAACAAAAGGTCGAGGATCTGGAGTCTAAATGCTCTAAAATGGAATGTCAGAGGTACACACTGAACGCAATTATCGCGGATCTCAGTATGAAAAATACAGAGCTTGAATCATTTAGACTTCAGGCAAATGCTGATAGGCTTGTGGCCAGAAGGTTCGCAGAGTATGAGTCCAAGTTCTTAGTTAATTGCATATTCCAAGGGCTGACTGACAGGGAAACAGGCGGTTCAGTTCTGATTCTGTAGTTATCTTGGTTGGTCCTAAACAACAACGATTCACGTGCAATACCGATCCTCTTCGCGCTGCTTCGCTTTATTTTAGGGAAATCCTGCTTCAGGATACATCACAAGAGGAACTACAACCAATCATTCTATCGACAACGGTATATGACGTTAAAGCCTTTGGGATGTTTATTGAATATTGCTACTTTGGCTGTTATCTTGACAGCGAAGACAGCGAAGATGATGGTGGGCTGACGGTCCACGCACAAGTATATGTCTTGGCTGAGAAGCTCAAATGTGATGGACTAAAAAAGCTTGCTTTGAAGAAAGCGACGAGCTGGTGCTGTGGATACGGTCTCCGAACCAACATTGAAGACTTAAACGGCCTCTTCCCGCCGATACTATATGCCATCGATCTCATATATACCTACACCGATGACCCACACACTGGAGCCTTGCCTGCAATCATGGCGAATAGTAAAGACATGAACAGAGATGGGTTTCGTTTGTTGTTGGCTCATCTCGCAGCAACATATCTGACTAAACTCAGGAGCCATAAAAGCTTCCTTGAAATTCATCATGCGTTTCCCGAGTTCGGTACTGATGTTTTGCTATTTATCAAGGAAAGTTCACAGATCGGCCTGAACGATGAGTCTAAAGATTTATATACTCCTGAATATTTGCACATAACAAGAAATAAAATACTAACTCTTAACAGGTTTGCACCAAACTTCCCAAGTAATAAGATGGACTAGAACTAATTACGGTGAAAACTCAAGCTTAGTGAAAATGGAAACTTTAAAGGTGGTCGTCGGTGAAGGGATACAATTCAATATCCACACCGCCGCTATCGAATGCTCAGGTTATTTCCAAAGACTTCTAAGTTCGGAGATGAAAGAAGCGCAAGAGAAAATGGTAGTCATGGATAGCGAAGTCGATGACCCTGAAGCATTCGAGGTGTTCTCTCAGTACTGTTATTTCGGAGACTACTTAACTGAAGTCAACGGAGTCGCCGCAATAGTTCTGCATGCCAAGGTTTATGCGCTTGCCGAAAAGCTCGACTCTCCTCATCTGAAAGAAATAGCTTTCCATAAGGCAGCAGCACTTGTAGGTGCATCCCACTATGAGCAGCCCAAGGATATTTCGTCAATAGTTTCACAGTCGATAAGTATAGTATACGAAAACACATACGATTCTCGTTATGAAAAGCTGTTCAAACTTCCAGACGATAACGAAAAAGTTGTAACAATCAAGTTGCCAGTGAGGGGCAAGAAAAAGAAAAAGAAGGGCAATACGAATTCATCGCAAACGATTCAAATAGATATGCGTAGCGAGAAATTTCGCTATCTTCTTGCTAGCTTTGCTAGTGCGCACGTCGAGACTTTACGTAAGCATGCCGACTTCGTTTCCGTGTACCATTGTTATCCCGACTTCGCGACAGATGTCATGATGCTGGCAGGTTGTGGTGAGGATATCGAGGTGAATCCTGACGGCCAACTGAAGCTGGTGACGGACCTGAGCTCAATTCTGTCGCCAACATCGAGGTCGCTTCCGCCTAGCCCCGAAGAGCGTCTGCTAGAATCTAAGCTGGTCCCCGAGAAGCTTCTGCCAGAACCCGAGTCGGTCCCTGAGGAACCGGAGTCAGTCCCTGAGGAGCCCGCCGCCGATACCGAAATTATAGAGGTAACAGTGGAGGAATGATGCCTGTAGGTTACTCTTTAAAGCCTTAACAGTGGCAGATATACGAGATTGACCTACTATCCTTTATTATATTCTTGAAAAAGTTGTATGTTTGTAGTAGCGCCATCTCAAAACAAAATTGTACACATATTTCGTTACTTTGGAAGATCATTAATAATCAGTAGCATGTATCTGAAATTAAAATCCTATCACTTCATAGCATCATCACCATCGAAATCACCGTCCCCGTCAGGATCCCCGGCAATATGTACAGTTAGCCCAACAAAACAATAAATACACCATAACCAGGCAAATCCCAATAGCGAGCTCACAACCATTATAGCTTCCCAATTCGCCCGTGACTTGGCATCCTTAGCGTCAATCTTTCTGTACCGAAAGAAAATACGTTTTAACAGCAGCAAGACAAGAACAGTGCCTCCTATCACCGTCCCAGCGATAGCCGTACTTCGAGCCTTCGATCTCTTCGGCGGATTCGGTATCGTGTAATCCAGTAGGAACGGAAGACATAACAACTGCATGAGAGTAAGAAATCCCGCTATAGGATAAACATAACAGTTTATCCTCCACGCCAATAGTTGGTACTCGGTAGCATCCTTAGGCGCATGGTATAAAGTTGTAAATTGTTTGTGAAAAGCGACATAGTCACCATTACTCCTTCTCCATAGGATTGGGCGAGATTCTAAATCAGAACATAAAGAATCCTTGGTATGGCGTCTGATAGGAGAGAAGGCTGAAGGCGTGTTGATATCAGTAAACACGACCCGGGTCTCCAGAGCTCGCGCTGGAGGGCAAATTGTAATTGGCATGGCGGCTGACGTTGCAGGTACCTCGTTTTCTTGGCCAGGCTGTTTCTCCATGATGGCCATATTGGTCCTAAATAGAATATCCCAAATAGGAGAGATGGTGATACGAAAACGATAGGAGTGCCCGGAACAACGGTCAACCGTGTAATATTTGCGGGTACTTGGACAGAGAAGTCGCAGATAGTAAGGAGTCAAGAGTGGCAAGTTTAGAGGATTTATTGAGATTTTTAGTGAACAAGATTATGAAAACGCACAGGCATGTTGTTTTTTGATGGTCATGGCAATATTCGTACGTGTTCTTGAGGCAATCTCGATCTGCTAACTTTTACGACACGATCTATGCCATGATACTGGATATCCGGTAACCGAACGGCGGCGGGTGCCAACATTTCCAAATTTTCGTCGGAATTGAGAAATCACCCCGCCTCCGCTCGGATCTCCAGTATGCGGAGGGGTTCCAACTGTGCCTGGATTGTGCGTTGCACAGCAAGGGCGAGAACCTGCATTCTTATCTGAAAGCAGGGGCCAACCATGACACACCGTAGGCACTAGGCCCAAACCGTCAACGGCGAGTCAGTGATGTTGAAGTCCTAGCGAGACCATCGGAATCACTGCTTAGTAGGAAGCGAGATAGGATCCGCTTGACCTTGTCCGTCGAGATCATGACATCCATGTTGTACTTCTAGGTCGGTCGTGAAGTTGGATATCCAACAAAAACTTGCAAATTCGAGCAGATGACTGCTAAAGTTCTGTCAGTCGGGCGGCGCCGGCTTCTCGGCAACGTTGGTCTCGTTGGCTCCGCTTCCGGTCTAGATGAAATGGTTCTCGAGACCGCTATCCCAAATCCGCGATAGTCGATTTCTTCAAATCAGCCAGATTTCCCTTTCCAGCGAAACCGGCCGCATTCGGTAACACTTGTGTTGTCGCGAGGTTGACTGGGTGTGTTGTAAGACTTTCGAGACTTGCACGACGGAGATCCAGTTCCTGGCGAGACGATCTTCATAAGAAGCCTCGGGGTCGAGACCATAACGAATATAGGAAGGCCGATATGTCGCCTCCAGGAATGCTTAGCTTGGCCGTTTTTATACGCACGGCCTGGAGGGGGGTCTTTGCGGCCGCGTGACTTAGCCTGACGTGAATCTGAAACCGTGGTAGCGAGAGGTTCCTGGCCGGAGGGGTAGCGAGGAGTAAGGCACTGCAGCAAAAATAATTCCGGGTTTGAAGACCTGTGGAACTTCCTAATGGCCTAGGCGTTGGTACCGAACGGGAAGCTGTAGGAGTCGAGAATCGCAGGTTTTTTTCTGCGAGGACTCGCCACAAGGTAGAAATGGAGTTTTCTCAATCTGGTTTAAGCTATATGCGAGCGAATGCGGAATCAATCGAATCCTATATATGGCCAGCCGTCCGCTAGATATTCCTATGGGTTGCATAACTTTAGATACACAAAATATTCTTTCGACAGTAAAATCAGCATTTATATAACCTCAACGAATGTTTGTGCAAACATTATTATCTTTCCAACATCTACTAGCATCGAATCCACTATCGAGTACATTCATACAATTCAAACCTCTCTACGAACTCGCCTGGTATATCTGACAAGCCAAAATGTCAGTGTTCAGCGCATCTACACAGCCTCCGGCATATACAGAGAAACCTTCAGCAGCAGGCTTCTACGAGGTCCCTCTACAAGAACACCTAAGTCCCTCTCCTGCGGAAATCGAAGCCTCAGAAGCTAAATATCGATCCTTTCGTCGGCGGTTGTTTCTACTTAAAATAACACACCTTCTCGGTTTCATAACCTGGATCGCCCTATTCACTGCTTATATAGTATTCGCAAGTCACAAAAGTCAGAGCGACGAACATGGGTTTGAAAAAGACAAGAACGTATCAATTGAACAAGCATCGACTACGGATAAGCGAGTGAGAGGGTTACATTTTATCGCCGGGTCGGGATTGATAGCAGCGTTGGTCTGTGGCTTCAGTTCGCTGACAAGTCTGATGATTATCCTTAAAGCGAAGGAGAAGAGACAGATGCAGGAAGAACGAGGCGAGGTAGCTTGGAAACTCCTGCCGTGGTGGTTGGAATGCAAGACTGTCGACGTTTGCTTCGCAGGATCTGCCGTTCTTCAGTTTGTTCTTGGTGGCGTTCTTATTGTTGGGTTGAAATAAATCTGTTTGATTCTCTTTGTATGCTGGCGTTTTTCTCCTTTTAGACGAGGCGTTTTTGTAAACTTAGCTTAGCGTCATTTGAGTTTTTATAGATGCTGGTCATCTATTTTATGATCACTTATTGTCGATGTTATTAATTTTGGATTGAATACGACATTATTACTGCATGATATTACTAGACCACAGTGTTTTTCTGTTCCGCGCGGTGAAAGAGCTACACGATATCGCCAACTGTTCCAGATGGCTTTCGCCACCTTTGTCGATGTTCTGAAGGGAATCTTCCCCAGCAGCTGGACGACGTCAACATAGCTGACCAAGTCAAACCCTCAATTCCACAGACCTTTCGTTCTTATACCATATCATTTATCAAGTAATCTATACCTTTTTATTTACCTAGACTCTGTCATCTCCCGAGACGCATAACAATTTCATCTTTGGCCATAGCAACAACTAGTTTCATTTATATATGTACATAGATAGCTTTCGTAGAGTATCAAGCAAACTTAAATATGGCTAAATTAGTCACCTCATACATATGAATTTGGCATAAACCACGTTGGCCCTGTAATGTACTATTGTATAAAAAAATATGATGTCGGTTTAAGTACTACTATTGCTTCTATGATAGATTCGAAATTTGTTGTATCGTGAGATCAGATTGGTTTCTAGTTGAGCGAAGCAGAAACTGTTTAGAGGGATTTAATTAAAGCATCGGCCAATCGACGATCTACGCCGCCATTGATATTATGATCAGAATCTTTCCAACCGCGGATAAACTGGGCGAGAAAAGGCCTTTCTAATCTTACCGCAGCATCTAGCGCATGTTGGTAGCAGTCGGGACGATGTTCCAATAATATAGCCATAACGTCAATCTGACCGCTGGCTACAACGGCTTCGACGGCGGTACCGGTGAAGCGGTAACCCTTCCCATTGCTAGCGTATATATCCGCGCCCTTGGATAACAGGTAAAGGATCATGTTGAGGTTTGACTTCCCTACCGCATCGTGCAGGGGACGTAGGCCTACAGCATACACCATGCTGATACTGATGCCAGCTTTTATGAAAAGTTCTAAATGTTGGATGGTTTCTTTGGCCGCTACAGCTACGCCTATCGCGTCTACGACGAAAAAGCAGTTTTGGTTGAAATAATGATGAAGAAAACTTTTTCCTGGCCCGTGGAGTAACAAGAGTTCTTGGAGGTCTAGCTTACGGTTTGAGATGGTCGCTTTGATTGTTTGGCAAAATATACTGCCTAAAGAATCCGCCCCCGTTACCTTTCTAAATGCGTTGATATGAGCCGCGGGGTTACTGTCAAATTTCTCGGAGAGAAGTTCACATTCCCCAAGAACAGTTTTGGCGAATGGTACTAATTTAGTACGTGAATACTGCCTCTGAGACCACATGCCGCGGAAGGAGGCATACATTTCTCCTTTATAAGGATTTGCTACAGCGTTGACCCAATAATATACCAATCCACATTCCAGATAGGTATTCCCAAGGCAAATCGAACGGCACTCTTCTATGGCGCCTTCAAGATCCATTGCCACTATTTTCTCCCTAATCCTATCTGTAGCTTCTGGTATAATGTTGAAGCGTTTCTCCCAAAGACTTGATATTAAGGCCTCGTCCTGCCTTAGCACGGCTTGTCGAAATTCTGGCGACAACAGGGTATTGGCATTGTAACCGAAGTTTTGTAGTACATCGGTGGCCCGACTCCGAAGATAGTGAAATAAAGCAGGCGTAGTTTGTAGAAGAGCGATGAGGAGAGGTGTTTTCATACTAGGCTCATCTAGCGTCTTAAGATTACCTGTGCGTTTCTTGGTCTCGTAATCAGACGTGAATTGTTTGTGTTCTTTTAGAGCCTTTGCGTCCGAGGCAAAGATTTGTATCGGTTGGTAGATATTGACACCGCGGGAGAGCAGGTAATCCAAAACTTCCTCGTCAAGGTACATTTTGTCGTATTCTATAAATCGTTGGCGCAAAGTCTCTTCCCAGAGGGTTGTGAAGAAGCCCGCCTGTTGAATTATCCCGGTCTCGTAGAACAAGTCATGCAGTTGGATAGGGGAGATCGAGGTATCGTAGTTAGTCAGAACTTGGTATATATATGGGCCACAGAACTCTCCGTGGCGGATGCAACACACCAAAACGTTGGATATCGCAATAGGTAGTGTTTCAGTTGTATAGCGTAGATTCCAAACTTTCATAAGATCGTTAAAAACGTGCGGTAATCCGCTCGTCAGGTACAGCAGTAGGAAGTCTGTTCTGTTGCATTCACAATCTATATGCATAGTAGTGTCGACACCCATTTCGTCTAACTCGAAGCTAAGATCTACTATCATTCGGTTTAATTGCAACGGTGTGACGTGAGCATGATCCGATGCAAACTCGTTCTCGCCCAGTTTTGAAATTTTGGACTCTTCATAAGTATAAAGGTATCGCAGACAGAGTTGACTCAGTTGACTGTGGTTACCAAGGGCAGACTTAAGAGATACTAGAACCGCGCCTCCCCAAAAGCCGATACTATAGAGTTGTTTGAAATGTAAATAATTTTCACAGAAGAGAGGTATAAGGTGCTGCAGTACTATTCCATGAAAACCAAGTGATATCTCGATTTTAAAAATAGAAATTACGCTTGGATCCCAAAGCTCCAAAAATAGGCCAAGATCTTGTAGAATCGCTTTGCAGACAAATAATAGGTTCTTAGCGTCCTCGGCAGAGTTTGGTGACAGCCCTCGACTCGCAATCTCTTTCGATATAAAATAGCAAGAGTCCAGATATCCAAAATTCGAAGGTGGGGAATAAAACGGTGAATGAAGTTTGAAAGATTGAAGCATGGTGCTTGATAGCTGATCGGAATAGACTTGAGACGCAGATTTAAGATAGCTGTAGATTTGAGGATATATCTCGGGGTGACACCGGTGGATATGGGTGACCAATTCTCTGTCGCCGCGCACATAAAGATGCTTTAAGAGATTCGAACAAGCAGCTTGTATTGAGACTTCTTTCAGGGATAATAGTTGTTTTAGCGGTGCTCTGTATCCCTGTTCATCTACTCTATCGAGTAATGTGTGTATCTCTCTGTCTCGAAAAATATTGTTTGACAGGCGGAATATTATTGTTCTTAGGAGTATGAAGAATGGTTGCATTTTCACCGTGCTGATTTGTGTGTCATTTTTTTGGAGATGAAATCGGTGAAGAACTAAGTTAACTAAGCGTTCTTCTACGGTTTTAATCGGTAAACGTGGGAGTATAGAGAGTATCGTTTTCGGGGTGTAGATTAGGGGGAGCGAAGTCTCCCAGTTAGGAGGGGTCGTCACCTCCACTTGTGGCGGTTCAAGCGTTTTCGGTGCCGAATCTGCATGCGAAGAAACGGAGTTAAACAGAATTCGAATAGAGTTAGTTTTACTTCTAAGTAACTCGGTAGAGAAGAACTTAGCGGTACCATTTTTGCTGAAAATTCTATTGGTGAAGGTAACATGGTGTCTTCTCCCTTTCTTGATAGCTTTCTCTGAGAGTAAACCCAGCCGATTCAAGACAACTTGAGACTCTTTTCCAGCTTGTTCTCGTAGCAGAACGTCGTGGTCGATTTGCTGCCATTCGTCGCGTTTGATATATTTTCTGCAGCCCCATGATTGGAGACGGCCGGAATATTGCTTTTCGCTAAAGTCTCAAATTAATAAGACATGGCAAGATCTTGAAGGACAACTACTTACGTCGCGTTCAACCCATAATCTTCATTGAAGCTCCGTGCGATCTTCTTAACGGACCAGCGGTCAACTGAGAACCGCAAAATTATCTCATCCTTGTACAAGTCGAGCTCGGGACATTGCTTCGCTCGCCTCTTGGGTGGTCCTGGTGCTGACATGGTCGTAATACCGTTGCGAGGGAAAAGGAGTAAATGCTTATCACTTGTCTTTCGAGCGGAGAATAGAAAGAAACAAATTACAACACGGGTTATGGGGGCTTTGTAGCCTCGGAGGCCCCAAATCATAGAGCCTTACAGATCCTTCACAACTGTGTGCACAGCGAGCGCATGCCGTGAAATGAGGCGTCATGTTGCAACACAAGCCACAATCGCCCTGGCTCTCATTCTTGTGTTGTCGTCGATATTTTGCCTTCAGAGCGACGGTTTCCTGCGATTCAATTCTATGCCCTTGTTGGCTACCCAAAGACTCTTTTACGGTAGCGAGAGAACGCGGTAAGCATTATATCTTGTAGGGCCCAGATATCACAGCTGAGCTCAGAGACCCTCGGATGCACGAGATCGTCTTCCAGAAGAAACATCATGTCTATCACATCAACACGGAGGCGTGTTTATTTATGATTCAGTTCAACCTCGATTTCACCTGACAGATATGTAAGAAATCAGTAGTATATAACCGGCACATATGCAATCAGATCCTATAGACCTCCAACTTCGACAGTCGTTGTTTGCGGAAATTCAATATGGCGACCTTGGCAACGTACTCTCTAGCTACACTTTGGAGACCTATACCTGATAAGCCTGCAGTTAATCTCGCTGCCCACATTCAGTCAGTACAAACACTAGACGCTCTACAGCTTCGTCCCAACATCTTTGATATATTGTATACCGTCTGGAGAGATCTTGAGTCTTATCCGAATGGTAGTAATATCCTATTGGCTGTACGTCTCCGGTTCAAGCTAATATTAGTTACAGATTGCGCATTCACGAAGGCAGATCAAGAGAAACAAAGAAATCTAAACTTCACCGTATCCAGTGATGATATCTGCATCTTAGGTAGTCTGCGTATCCATTTCTCCAGCCGCTAGCGACTAATATAATAGTCTGTTGAGAGTAGCTCGAGATATAATCCTACTCTCTCTCTTTCAAGCATGCTCCCCAACAGAAGAAACTTGGACACATACTTCCACACAGTCCACAGCGAGGCCGCACAGGAAAACCTCAAATCCCACGTCCGTACCCTCTACCTCTCCACTACCGATCCCTCCGCGTGGATCCAACACCCTCTCGGCCAAACCATTCGCTTCACCACCATACATACGCTTACGACCCTGCACCGTACTTTTGGCAAGTACGACGAATTCCTGAGTAACCAAGACCGAAGAGCCAAGCTAGAGTTGATATGGATCAAAGGACGACAGAACCGAGTCCCCAAGCTGTTAGACCCTATGAAGCTGTGGTATAATGATCAAGTAGACGAGGATAACGAGATGGAAGGTAATGCTGCAATTGCGATGAGTACCAGTCACGCTCGGTATCATCTTCACGGGACGTGTATAGACGCAACTGAGAAGATGGAGTTACTCATCAACCCGCTGTTCGTGTTTTGGAAAGGTGGTGAAGGGTGGGGTATAGATCCAGGTTGGCCCTCCTCGACAATCCAACTCGGATAGGAGAGGACTATTGCTAATTATTCTAGAATGCAACCCGCTTCTCTCCTTCATGCCGGTTAAATCAATCGCGGCAGAGAATATTCTCAAAAGCACAGTATATGGTGCCCGTGCAAAGCTTCCGCACGACCGCTCTCTCTTACTCCAATACGCACAAAATAAATTTAGCTCCTGGGCACAGGCGTTTCGTAAGGCCCTGGCGCTGGATAACCTCAGAATCTTAATATCATTCTGCGCCCCACTACAGTTCTGCCAGAGCATGCGACCTATCGGTGCACACGATGTCGCACAGGGACTTCTCCTTAGAGAAATATACGCAGACCACGACCGGAGCATAGAGTACCAACCGCAGATGAAGCGAGCATTTGACATTATAGATGCTCGCGATATGTCGGGCACCATCGGATTTCATAATACCTTCCTCGTTACAGAGGTTTTGATGAAACCAAGAGGTGGGAGTATACTCATCATGGATGCGGATCTAGGATCGTCACAATGGCAAGACGAGCATACGCTTGACGGTATCCTTGGAGCAGATGTGGATACTTTTAGTCGACTCTGGCCAGTCGAGTTGCTCGTCGACGGTGGAGTCGATGATCTGAAGTGGATGAAGCAGTATACAGAAAATGAATATAAAGGAATGAAGACCATTTTCTGGAGAAACCACGCCAGCCTCAACGGTGGAAATGAAAAAGATTTATCGACGTTTCTCGCCACTAATAATAACAAGGATATAAACCACACAATGGTAAATATCCTAGAAAACATGTTCGCAGCCATATCGAGAAGCGGGATCAAGGCAAATTCCATGTGGAACACTTATCCGACATTCACATTAATGCTATTGCGGCTATTCAAGCTACATAATACAGAGCTGGATTGGAACACTATCCTCGCAAATTTCCTACACGCCCAGGAAATGTCATTGGAGTATTCTGTCGCTTGGCATCTGCACGGTTTCGGAACACCAGGTATCTCTAAACGCTTGTTGGAGATGAAAGGTGAACCGAAGTTACTATGTATTTCTATCGGGATCGCGACTACTAGGATCCAAGACCTCGCGAACGATATGAGAGATGAATGGCTGGAGGGTGGCGACGTTGCGTTCGTGGTTCGGTTATTCCATCACGACGAGGAGAGTGATGATGAAGAAGGCCGGGATGGAGTTAAGGAGCAGTGCGTCTGGATGGAAGAGTTTCAAGTCCTAAGACTTAACTTTGGAAAGATCGTGGTGGATACACCGGGTACCGAATCTATGACAGGGAAATACGTCCACCTGGGCGCGCCAATACTACTCTACAATAAACACGAATGGGGTGCCGGAAAGGGTGGGATAGTGACGTTAAGTTTTCTGGTGTTCCCTGCCAGGTTACCGTGTGATAGAATTGAAGATATGGAGTACGAAATTGGCATGACTGAGATGGACAATGGACACGGTGCGAACGTGCAGGTTGGGCGGCTGCGGGGTAGTGAGGTTACTTTATCGTATATGTTCCCTTTGGTGGTGGATGAGAAGGTTGAAACGAAGAAGGCAAGGAGGAAGAAGAGTAAAAGTGGGAATATGAATCAGGGTGAGCAGGACACTGGAGAGGAACGTGTTCTTGAAGAGCCTATGGAGGGGAAGAAGGTCGTGAGTGGCAAGGAGAATCGGTGGTCGGTGTTTTTAGGGAGCAAGCAGTGGTTTGAGCGGAAGACGAAGAAAGTGGAAGATACAGCCTAAGTTATCATGTAGCAAGCGTCTTTTTGTATGGAGGATCCATCATTGAATTAGAAATTATCGGCAGTACTCTAGTTACAGTCATTAATTCTGGACCCTCGAGGATGGATCCAATTGTAAGCTAACTGCCAAAGAATTTCGGGCAGTCATTGGAGTAGAAAGGAGCATTGTGACCTGGGAAGTATAGTCCTGGGTTCCAAACTGCACCTAGAGATCAGGATAGTCATTCTACCCAGTGGTAACGGGCCAGTCTTACTTGTATCGTCCAGGGTCTCGATACGGATATCGACCAATCCCTCAAAATATCTTTCGAAGGATTTTTTGATCAACTTGGTGCGACCATTCCGCCAAGTCGGTGCCGATTAGTCGTAATTTATTCATCGTTCTGCTACTTTGGCACCACTGGTTGTAATTGTAGATGCTAACCTATTTGCGGATATTCAGCTTCAGCCGCAGCCAAGATATAGCCAAGATATTGTCGTGTTAACGTGTTAAGACATCTCAAGCCTCGATCGATCCTAAAGTTCTCTCCCAATCTCAGATTTAATCCCCGTAACCCCATCTACGCTGAAGTTGAGCATCTTTTCAACGATCACAATATTATAAGTGAGCTATTCTGGTTATAGTGCTTCCAAGCGATATAATTGCACCGCAGCTCCCAGTATATCGAAATACTCTCTTGATCCGGCGCAGCTCGGTTGGCAGTGAACTTTATCAACGGCATTCTTGCTATCCTCGACTGCGAATATGGATATTGATCAAGACGGGCTACCATCTTCAAAAGATCATGACATGAAATCTTTGACCGAGGCGCGAGATGAGTTGTCAGAGGTATTCGAAAGTGCTAGCACATCCCAACTAGCACGTATAAGATCTGGATTCAAACTTTTCTGGCTACTGGCGAATAACGGGGACACATTTAAACTCGATGACGCCGCGGAAGTGATAATAACGACAGTACGAATATTCCCACGTTTTATACCGCATCGCATTCCCCAAGATTTACGAGAAACCATCCTTTCGGAGTTCGTCAGTCGGTCCTCCACCATTTGCTCAATAGTTCTACGCGCTAAACGACCAGCCGCCGAAGCCTTCGAGATTCTAGAGTGTGCGAAGAGGTTTCTGGCAGATATAAACTTTTGTACTCATTTGAATAATCCTCAACTAGAGCTTGACCATTCTAGGCTGGACGACCGCTATGAAGCTTTGCAGGTCGAAATAACCCAGTCTGAGGATCCGGATGAGAATGCTCTAAACACGGAGTCTCCTAGACCCCAGAAGCGCGACCCAGTCGTTGTCAATCAAGATATAGAAAGGATTGAGAAGAAGATCAGAGGACTTTTAGGCTTCGAAAGATATCGACTATTTCCAGACGCGAAACGTTTGCAAAATATGATCGCAGGTGACGCCATTATCGCTCTCAATACGTCTGCTCTAGGGAGCGATGCTCTGATTATTACTGAACACGGGATAAGAAGTATCCCGCTGAACAACCTCAAATACGACGATGCCTTGAAACAATCGGCAATTATCAAATCACAGATGCTTCCCGACAACGAGGAGCAAAAGAACGAAGAAATGAGAAGCTTGTTGCGTTGGCTGTGGATTGTCGCTGTGAAGCCTGTGTTAGCAGAACTTGACTTTTTGCAGCCTGTTATCGATGCCGACGATATACCATATATCTGGTGGTTTACAAGCGGTATTTTAGGGCGAGCCCCATTACACGCAGCGGGGATGCATGATGGCACCGAAATGAACTGCACCATGGATTACACCGTCTCTTCGTATATTCCTAGTCTAAAAGCTTTGGATTTCTCAGCGCGAATGTCAAACAGAGATCCGAATGTTCCCTGGAATAAAAGGATACTCCTTGTCTCGGCTTCTAAGAGCACTGGAGAGAATAAATCTCATAGCTTCCGGGAAGAAGCGACGAATATCAAGAAGATAACCAGATGGAATATGAAGCCGACTATCTTGTTGGATCCCCATCCGGCTAAGGTATTAGCACAGATTCACCGCTTTAGGATTCTGCATTTTGCATGTAACGCAAAATCTATGAGCAATAACCCGTCAACATCTTCCTTTTCGACCAACGCTCTGCCCAAGCCGCTCGAAGCTGATAGCATCGCCCAACTCTATCTCGTAAACACCCAGCTTGTTTATATTTCGTCTTGCGCTTTTCCCGAAGATTCGGATGGCCCCGTCGTCGACGAATCGATTAATATGGCCAGCACCATTCAACAATGTGGGATTCCGCACACCATCGGCACTCTTTGGCAGGTTCAAGATGAGTTCGCCTCCGCAATGGCGACAGAGTTTTACAAGAATTTCCTTGGTGAATTCGACGGAGACGTCCCATCCCAATATGGAAGGATAAAGGATTCCCTTCATCTATCTATTTCAAACCTAAGGAAGATGCCTCGTTGGAAAGACAAATTTTTAACTTGGGCGGCTTTTATCCACGTTGGTGATGTTTGATTAATTTTTTCTTTGAGCTATAAACCCTGCCGCTTCGTCGCCATCTATGGCCAACGTTTCGAGACTTTGCGTTCGACGGATTAAATATTTGAAACACTTACAGTCTATAAAGGTGGTTTAAAGGAAGTTATTATTTGTAGAAATATGGGGAGTAAACTTAAGACAAGCACAATCTGATATAAATTTTACATACATCGTGTTGTTCACAAATTTTATTCAAAAAATCGTTTTAGCACAAGTAAAATTAAAGACGACTTAGGAGTCAAGTCCCTCAAAGAGATACCCAATTTTCAGATCATAAAATCATCAATTCCATTCCACGTAAAGCATTGCACGGTCTATAATGCTCGTAGCTATATAGCCACTTTTCTTATCCGCGTCGGAAGGAAAGGATAATTTGAAAAACGCATGCAAGACAGATTTTCGCTGTTGGCAATTTATAGAAGATTAAATCCAAGGAAGTTGCGACCTTTGATTTCTGTCATTCTGGTCGAGGAGACTGGTGAGATTAGCCTCTAAACTTGTAAACTTGCTTTTCGAACCTTGATGTCTTCAAGCTTCTTCAGCAAGATTCGCCTTTCTTGCAATAACTCGAGCTCTCGTTCAATATCCACCAACCGAGCTCGTATGGCTTGCTCTCCAATAACTGGGCCTGCCTTACCGGTTGGTGGTGGTGGTGCGCTTGTCCGTAGGATCTGGGTTTCGTCACCTCGTTTTTCCGATACAATAACACTAGCATTGGTAGACTGGCTTCCCGGCCCTACGGAAGCGACCTTTCCTGGGATTGGATTCTGAGACGGCAAAGGTCAACAACAGCCAGCGCGGAGACTCGCGTCTTAGGTGGAATACAATGTGAGTCTTGGGAAAGATTTTCATTGCATGAATCACTTACAACTAATCCATTGTCAATCTTATCAAAGTTAACATTCTCAGGTGTGATATTCTTACGAAGTTGAACACCCGGTTCTTCATTCCTTCCCTCCGCTGGATTTTCCTGTTGATCTGATAAGAAGGGAAAGGCGCCATCGCATGGTAAACTTAACCCTTTTAGGATATTGTAGCGACGGCCTTTGGCTTGCAAGTATTGTGTAACCGATTCTTGACTAACAAGCTTTGTTTTCGATTCCAGGCGTATCCATGTTGATTGAGAAGATGGACATTGATTTTTCTCAACGTATTCTCGGACAATATTTAATGCCACAAGCGTACGAAGGGTTTCCTCAGCGAATTCCGGTGGTGTTTCATCTTCTTGGGGCCTCACAAGATCCCCTGTATCCGACACCTCAATATAACATATTGATTTATGCGTTTCTATCTTTCGCTTTTTGCTTATCTGCAGAGACGTGGGAAGTATCTGAAAAACCTTGTTGATATTTTTTGGCGATGAAGTGATGCTCAGTTTCAGCGACGCCAAGCAAATGGAATCCTTCTCACTCCCCCAGCCCTGGTATCGCTGGGATTTAATGAATTTCGCCAACTTGTTGTCCTGGCATAATGTTATGCCTTGAGCTTCACAAGGAACCCAACAAATTTTGTTAGAGCTCCAGACAGATATAGATACCGCGGGTTCAGTCCAGAAAGTGGAAAAATGGGTGTTCATGAACTTCGTGTAATCGTATATATCTTTTGTTTCCCCAAGCGATATGGCGGATACCCAACCTACTATAATTTGCACATTTTGTGGTGCCTTTGGCTGTAGTTCTTGCGTATATTGCTGCTTTGGTGGTAGATACTGTCTTGACATCTGGCGTGTGTGCGAGAGAAAGATAGACGATGGCCAGCAAAGGATCAGTAGTCAGTGGATTTCGCTATCGAGCGTGATTTATGCTGCTTTAACTGCTATGTTGCTAGTCGATTTGGCCTGATGAATAAATGAGGGGAAGAATGCCTGATGTGTGATACGTCTACCAATCAATACGATAGTAACCATTTGGGGTAGTATAGCAAAAGTTCTCGACATTCGGAACAAACCGGTGTTGCCGCTTTACACTCTAACCGACCAAAAAATTGAATACAAAATCACGCCCAAATTTAAGTGGAGAGTGTTGGTAAGCTAACGATAAGGATAAACAGAAAGGAAAAATGAATAGATGACAATTTCCGTTTGGTCGTTGGGTCTTCGCAGGCCCAGGACGGCATCTGGTTTACGAGACAATCGTTGGGTGTGTATCGGCTTTGTTATCGATCAACCGAAAGTTGGACTCTACGGCAGTCAAGTTTGATTTTTGAATATGGGATTGTTTACAGCAAGAATTATAAGACGGCGACAGTCATTTTACAAGAAATATCTCTGACCGAAAGAGGGTTTTGATATGGTAATTCCTGAGGGTCTCTAATCCAGCTATGTCGAAGATAAATGGAACAACCCAGATATTTATCTTACTTTCGATTATTAAATGAAAACTTTACAGAATATCTCATTTTGCTCCGGAATGCTTGTGACATTGCTTCTTTATTAACAGAAGGCAGCGTAAGGGACATCAAACTACAAGCGTAGATATATGCTCTTTGCATCCGGTCATAGCATTAAAACAAAGTCTAAGGTTTACATGACCACGAATTGGGATGGTTTAGCATGGTATACTTGAAGTTTTGACGAAAAAAAAGGGAAAGAGGCAGAGGGTGAGATATATCAGATGAAACCTTCCAGCGAGTACCCACCAGCAGCTGTAGTACCTCCAGGTTCTTCGAACCTTTATTGTCGACGCGACAATCTCGCACAGTTGTACCACCCAACACAAATAGAATACAAAAATACCACGCCCTCCCTCCGCGTTGCCTTGGCATACATTACCGCTTGGCACGGGCACATTTCAGGCAGAGCTCACTGAACACGAAACAAAAGGTTTAAGGTTTGATTGCCGAACAAGCCACTAACCGCCGCAGCTCGGAATGCCGACACCGCATCATGTGCCAGGAGACCTGCTGCTTACCTCAGATTGATTCCCCCCGGTGACACGGTGACAGGTGAGAGGGGAAGCGAGGAGGTTTTGGTTGGGAGAGGGATGGGATGAAAGTGGAGGCCTGAGGAATGTTGACGTGGAAGCACATGTACCGACGGCGAGCGGACCGGCGGGCTTGGAGGTTACCACGGTTGTTATTTATCTTTTGTGGCGGACGTTTAAGATCGTGAGTATTATTCTTGCTTCATTTTCCCTCCTCTGTCATTGAGATTGTTCTTTTTTCTCTATTTCTATGCAAACTTCAAGCTTGGAGATTATTGTTCGCATTCGCAGTGCTGACGAGATTACCGAACATGGCAGGCGGAGGCACCCTGTCGCTCGCGGCGCTCCCCGTCGACATTCTCGCATACCTCGTCTACGATGTACTCCTCTATTCCATTATATCTTCAAATATAACATAAAAAACTAATAAATAGTGTAAATACGTAGATAATAACAGACTACGACATACTGCGCGCCCTCTCCGGCGCAAACCAGACCCTCCGGCACCTCTCCCAGCGCCGTTTGCTCTCCGATAAGATAACAATCGACTTCACCCTCCTCGAACCCACCGACGATAATACCCTTATCAACGACAATATCGCATCCCGATTCCTCTCCCCAGAACACGCCCAATACTCCCCAAAACTCACCAAATCCCTCGTCCTAAACATCGATAGCATCGCCAGCCAAGCGCTGACCCCGAAACCGCCCCACCACACAAAATACACTGCAGACGCAACAACCCTCATCTCAAAATGCACAAACATCTCCACAGCGACACTCCGCGAAACCGCATGGCTGGACAACGAGTTCTCCGACGAACTAATAACCTGGTCGACCCGGGTTCTCTCCCAACCGTCCCTCAAAACCCTCTTCGTCGACCCCTGCGGAACACATATATTCCGCTCCCTTCCCGACGACGAACACCTCTCTCGTATCGAAGATGACGATTATATTTACAACCACAAATCGCAAGATGTATACTCCACCACCAGTAATAATAACAAAATACCCGGACTCCAAACATTCTCGGTTCAAACTGTAGCGAACAACATCTACAGATACAACTACACCCACTACACACCCTTCATATCATCCACCCTCTCCGCAAACATAACTAGCTTAACCCGTCTCTGGTTCAACGGATTCGAACTCATCGAGGCGCTGCAGGATCTTCCAGATGGTAGTTTATCCGCAATGCGGTTATCCTCGCTTAGTATTCGCTATCTTCCTTCCCATGAGGATTTCGTACGGGTATTCGGATTACGACTGAGATTGGACGGGGTGTACCGCGGTAATCTTAGTGGCGCAGAGGAGGAGGAAGAAAGAGATGCGGTTACCGGATTGAAGTATTTATACCTCTCCGATGGAACGCAGCCTGCGGATGCGGAATTGCAGTTGTTGCGGTATATGTATACTCCTGTGTTGAAATGGCTACACTTGGGCGGCCAGGTGTTCCATCCACAGATCGATCCTGGGAGACTGGGGGAGTTGTTGTTGGGGTATTTGGAGTCTTTTGAGAGTTTGGAGAGGTTCGGGGTTAGTCGGGTCGAGGAGGGGTGGAAGAGCGGGTATTGGAGGGTTGTGGAGCGGGTGGGCGCGCAGCATGTGAAGGTTGGTGGGTTACAGGTGTGGTATTCTTATCCTGGGTGGGTGGGGGATTGGTGTGCTAGTGGGTGTGCGGGGCAGATTGGCGAGGTGGAGATGTTGGTGAGGGGGGGTAATGGAGAGGGTGGGATTTGTGTTAGTATTTCCCTCTCTTTGCTGTTATAATTATTTTGGCAATGCTAATATGTGAGGGGTGGGAACAGTCGATATTGGGATCATTATTCCGCCACGGTGGGAATAATGAGGTTACGAAGCTGTCAATTGGCGACCAACTGTGGGAGCAGGAGTATTTTTCCGCAAGGGACGTCTGCGCTATCGTATCCACAATCTTATACGTTCACCAGAAGCGAGAATTCCCAGAAACAATAGAATACACCGACGACGAGGGGGATCAGATATCCCCACGCGTGGAAACGCCGTCCCGCCGCAGGTTATTCGATACGATAAAAAATCTCCAAAAGGCGAATTACTTCACCCGCCTACTCAGGACGGTATTCTACCCGCAACAGCAATACGATACCGCGAGGTGCTTTCTAGATACGCTCGCCCACACGACACGAGACGTCAAGAAGTCCACTTGGCTCGCCAAATTACCGGACTGGGATACCGCGGGTAAAAAGAACAGGGACACCGTCGCCCGCGGCTTCTGCGACGCGGTGTCAAGTGATATCCCTAAACGGTTAACGCGGCTGGAAATATCCCTCCAGGAACGCATCGCGGGGAAACCGTGGCCAGAGAACGCACGGGACAGACAGTTCATCTGGAACAGGGGCCAAGACGGGTGGGATATCGCGGAGTTCAAGTGATCTCTAACATGCACGGCGTTTAACATTCAACATTCCCACGTTCAAGCCACTTTCGCTTCTTTCTTTTTTTGTAACATCATGTATACTATTCCAGAATTGCGACGAGGTTGCATTATTAATAGATTAATAAGAGTAGGGTATATCGGCCACGGAGTAATTTAAGGTTTACACCAATCAGGAAGATTTCATCCCGCTGCACAAAATAGCGAAGAAAAGAACATGATTCATACTCTTTTGCCATCCCTAGTCCCTGCGTCTCATCCCGCCCTCGCTACAATTTAATCCATGGTCCGGCGAAAGGGGGGCGCTGCTGTCATAAGACGTATGTTATATTACAGTAATTACCCCCGGAGCATGTTGCGGACCATGTTAAGTTACATGCAGCGGAGTAACCTCGGACGCCTTGCCTGCCCTGGAACCAGCAAAAAGTGTTGTATGCGATAGTTGCTCGCGAAACCCCACAAAACAGCGTAACGCGGCCGAACTTCGGCAAGAAGAGTTCGTGTCGACGGGTGGGGGGACTAGGCCGCATTCGGGATACGAGACGAGGTCGTTCTAATTGTCGGACGACCCCGCTGCGGGCGATACGATGGGCGGTGGGTTGGGGTATTCAATTACAACTCGGAAATGCAGCCGAGGTGGGCCAGGCTCCCCCAGTTGGTTCTCGCTAGAGTAGAAAATGTTCGGCAGGATACCTTGATCGTGTCATGCCATGTCGGTGCCACTACCCGAGAATTTTTATATACCGAATACCTTTTCCGAGCTGAAATTCAAAGCTTCGATCTAGTTGACGATATATCTCTTTCTCTCGTGCAACCGGGTATTCACCTCTCTTTTGTATCCCCACCGTCACACAAACGCATACATACACACATACACAACCTGCAATTAATTGATACTACAATTAACTTCAAAACACCCAATAATAGAGATAAACGGAAAAGAATAGTAACAATGGCAACCCCACCCCCAGACGGCATCTACGTCCCCGTCCCCACCTTCTTCTCCTCCTTCGACAAATCCGCCTACAAACAACCCCTCGACATCCCCGCCCAAACCGAACACACCCTCTTCCTGGCATCCGCGGGAGTAAAAGGATTGATCCTATGCGGCTCAACAGGGGAAGCCGTCCACCTCTCCCTCGGTGAACGTGTCGAATTGATCTCCTCCCAGAAGAAAGCGCTGGTAGACAACGGACACGAAAATGTAGTGATAATGGCGGGCACCGCGTCGCAGAATATAGACGAGACGGTGGGTGTTATTCGCGAGAGTAAGAATGCCGGCGCTACCTACGCGCTCGTGCTCACGCCGAGTTATTTTGCGGTGGCGGGCGGGTATAGTGAGGAGGGGATGAGGAGTTGGTATATGGCTGTTGCGGATAACAGTGAGCTTCCGGTTCTTGTGAGTGTGCCCGTCTAATTAAACCCTCACAGTGATATATTATCATTATATTTTTATAATAATTGTTATTATTACAATGGCTGATACGGGGTATATACGACAGGTATACAATTATCCCGCCGTGACGAATAATCTGCAACTCTCCCTCTCCCTGATGAAACACCTCTCAACCCACCCCAACATCGTCGGGTGTAAACTCTCCCACGGCAACATGTCGCACCATTTGATCCTATCGTCGTCACCGGATATCCCACACGAGAAATTCCGCGTCTTCACAGGGTTAGGACAGCAACTACTCCCCCTGCTGCTCAGCGGCCCCGGTGCCGCAGGAGCGATAGATGGAACCGCCGCGTATTTCCCGAAAACACTAATCCGGATACATGCTTTATCCAAGAAGATTGCAGCGGCGAACGGGAATGTAAGCCCGGAAGAGTGGAAGGAAGTGCAGACTTTACAGTGTGCGTTCAGCGAGGTCGAAGAGTGGGTTGTCAAGTTTGGTACGATTGGGATTAAAGAGGCGGTGAGGAAGGTGCTGGGAATATCGGTCGGCCAGGAGGGCGGACGGTTGCCGTTCTGCGAGAGTCATGTCGGCAAGGAATGGGAGAAGTTCAAGCCGGTGTTTGAGGCCGTGCAGGAGTATGAGAGTAGACTGTAAATTTGATATAAAATATATTTACATGTAACCCGCAACATATGTATACGTATATATGCCATATATTTTACAATATTATATCAGAGGGGTAAAACGAACGCCATACCCGAGCTTGGTCTTACGCAGGTGAGAGGGTGGGTGAGTCCCAGAGAAGCGCATCCCGCGGATGCGGTACGTTGCGTCTGTGTCCTGGCTCCGTGCGGATCTCGTGCCCGTCTTCACCGGCTCTTATCCTGCAAACCGTCATGTCGCACCCGATATGCCGGCTGCGGGCGTAGCGATACCAATAATCATCATCGGGCACCTCGTACCCGCTGACAAAGTCGATGTACTCTAAATACTTGAGTCCGCGCACGCCGCCCCAGAGGATGAACACGTCCCTCGTCATTCCGGGGCCCATGTGAAGCTTGTTGACGGTGTATCTGAGCACGTCCGGTGCCATCTGTATTTCCGCACCGATGAGTGTGGGCCACGGCAGACGCGCGGTGCGTAGATGGGTGAGACGGAACAAATCGGTCGGACGGATGACTTCCTCGATCGTGCTGGCTCTCCATTGCGTGGAATCGGCGTTGACGACCAGATGGTGCAGATTCGGAAAGCGCCGGATAAGCTCAGCGATGCAGTACGGCGTAGAGTAGTACATGGATATTTCGAGGGATGTGACGTTCGGATAGCACGAAGTTGGTTCGCCGAAGGCTAGGGGGCTGGGGGCACGGACCGCCACGGTCTTGATCTTGAGGGTGGTGAGCCTGGATGTCGAGTAGTGAAAGTAGAGCATCGGGTACAAGGACCCGCGTTCGGCGCTCCCGGGGATAGGGTAGAAGCCGAAGTCGAGGGTGCCGTACGACGACCCGACATTGCTCGTCGACGCCGAGATGAGGCGCTGGGGGAAGAGGATGCTGTGGATTTCGCGGAACGGGATCATGGGCACCGCGGCGAAGTCTGCAGTCAGCTTGTCGAGCTCCCCGAAGGTGCTGTCCCGCGGGGTTGTCGTGCAGTCTATGGACAGGTGCTGCAGGGCGTAGAACCAGGGGAAGAGGAACAGCCGGCGCAGGATGCCCAGGGGGATGCCCCATTGCCATTGGTACTCGGCCGAGGCGGCGTAGACGATGTGGGCGCCGGTGACGTTCGGGAAGGATGGTAAGATCTCGCACAGCTCGCGGGCGGTGACGATGTTGCCCTCGGGGGTGTCCAGGCAGTCGATGCCCGCGAACGAGATCTCTCTATTACATACTATTAACATTATTATTGATATATACACAAGAATTAATCAAAAAAACACACCTGATATGCGGCAGCAGGTAGCTCAAATGGCCATCGAGAGCAGCTATCGAGGCCTTGCTCAGCTGGACGCCGCGGAAGAGGAAAGGCAGCGACAGAGCGCGGTCCGTTTTCGAGCAGACGGAGACGGCGCGCAGGGCATCGAAGGCGAGATGACTATAGACGGCCGTCCACAGCTCCGGGGGCAGCCTCCTATCTTCGCCCATTTTTTTGTCGTAGGTACTTAATTATGTCGATTTTACAGTATTATTTACACATTTAATCGGTTGTTGCGCGGCTAGCGTCTGCCAAGCCCGCCCTTCTTCCTCTTCCACTTGCCGCTCCTCCACCCGCCCTGCACCGGCGCGGGCGCCTCTCGCTCCATGAACCGCGTATTGCCCACCCGGTTGCCCCTCTCCTTGATATTATACCTCCTCCCCTCCTTCGGTGCTACCCTGCAAATCTCCACATCCTCCCCCGTAGGCACATCACTCTCGTAGACATGATAAAAGACATCCAGCACAGGCTCGTACCCCCACACGAAATCCACCCTCTCGATATCCTGCGCCCCCATATCTATCCACCCGTCCACGTACCGGCGCAGCTGGCTCGGCCACGCCCGCCGTGTCTGTTGATATCCAACCTGCACCGACGGCCAGGGCACCCTCGCCTCCCGTAGATGCTTTAAATCCCCCAAGTGCTCATAAACAATCCTCCCCTCCGCTATGGTATTCGGATTGACAGCTTCTATTCGTAATACTCGCACATTCGGAAACGTCGTTCGCGCGACGGACATGACCCTTTCCGCGTCTTTCCCTTCCAACAGCACCTCCAGCTCTTCCACCGTCGGAAAGGGCTGCTTGCAGCTCTGCCCGCAACGGCACTCGCCCCCGCCGAGTAGAAAACCCGTGTGGATCTTTAACTTCTTAAGCGTGCTCCCCGATCTAAGAAAAAAGTACTGCGCGGGCGACACCCCCGCGGTCCCTCGATTATAACTGTGTAAATCAAACCCGTAGTTCCACTGCCGCACCAGCCCAGTCGTCGTCACCTCCTCCAGCTGTTCCGGATACCTTATATCCGCCGTGTCCCATCGCGTTGGACTATACGTATTCTCCCGGAAAAACTCGCGGTCCACCTCCGACACGCCCTTGATGATATCCGCGGCAGCGACGTACCCGGCGTCTTTGATCTCTGTCGGGATAGACTCCACGTGTAGCCTTTTCAGCGTCGGATACCACGGGTAGTCTGCTATCCTGCGAAACACGGCCTGCGGGATCACCCAGTCGAAGTCTGAGATCGTGGAGTATCGTATCCGAAGGCCCGTGATGTTGGGGAATAGTCCTAAGGCGTGGCAGTACCGCTGCACCAGCTTGACGTATTGTGGATACCGGCTCGCGTCCGGGTTGACCAGTTTGTCAAACGATACGTTGCTATGTGCCATTAGCCTTGATTAAATTTGGCCCTATTAACGGGAAAATATATGGGCATACATACATGACGAGAGAGCGGAGATGGCTGAGCCGGCCTCGGTCGAATGCTGCAATTGAGTCCCGTGATAATTTAATATCGGTGAATAATAGCGGGATAGCCCATTCGCGGAATTGCCTCGTACAGCTGGAAAGCGCTTTTAAACCGGGTGTGTCGTTAAGACGGAGGTACGAGTATATCTCCAACCATAACTCCGTCGGCAGGTGTAATGTGTTCTTCTTCGCCATAGTAAAATTTATATTCTCAAGTCGTAATAACAATATGGTATTTTATGTAATACGAAGGTTTGATGATATTTTATATTTCCGACCTCCGCTGAATATTAATCCGCGCTATGACACGATTCTGACTGGTATTGCTCAGCGAGTTAAAAATGTGAGTCAAGTGAGCTTTTTATAAGCTTTTGTCAGTCGCACAAACTGCTCCATCCCCGCCTTTGGCCTAAATAGGAAACCGGCACGGATCGGGACACCCCACGTCGGCCAAGACAAATCCTGGTCAAACACCAATATAATCTAATCACAGCAGATTTTCAATGCAGGTAAGAAGAATAAACGGTGGGTGTGTAGTTTGAAAAACTATCAACTCTCGGGTGAGATGATGCGTCGTGGGTCTGGAGGAGTTGTGTACATATCGCAAATGTTGAAATTATATGATACTTCAAACCTAAATCAACGTAAATCTGGGTAGACATGAAAGGTTACCGGATATATCCCAAATCCACGAGCGAACCGAAAACGAGATATGCACCACTGGCTAATTTTATCTGAACGCCCTGTGAATTGATAGATGATTTCATCGGAAAATTCAAATATAAGTATAAGATTTCCTCAACACTGATTCTAGTGATCTTCAATTTTTTCGTACGCAACACAAAAATCGATATATTTACGGACAGGTTTTATATAGAACACTGCGCTCCAAGATATCGTCCGCCAGCTCAGATCGTACCCTCAATACCAGGCGCCTCAGATCGTATTTAAAGACACTATTCGCCGCAAATCAGTACCTAGTCTTATTTAAAACGGGTGAGGAAACTTACCTGGCTGTAGTAGTCGTTTCCGTAAGTACAGGTTCCCGAGGAACAGCATTTAGCTCCGGTCCAGTTGATACCGCCGCATTGGCCGTAGAGGGCTGCGCATGAACCGCTGATGCTTGTTGTAGCCGTCGTGGTCTTGGATGTTGTAGTGGTAGTCTTGCTTGACGTGGTAGTGGTCTTGCTCGATGTTGTGGTGGTCTTAGTAGTGGTCGTGGTCGCCGTGGCCTTGCCGATACCAGCATGGGCTTTGACCCACGCGGAAACACTGGCAACGGCAGTCGGGGCGGGCAGGTACGATTTCAAACTGGACATTTGGGAGAGCACGGATGTGTCGGTGAGAGATGGCCAGCTGCCGGATGACGAAAAGGAGTTCTGGAGGCAATTCCGGCCGATGTAGGAGCTGCAGGTGGAAGTGGAGCCTGAAGATGGGACGTTGAAGATGTGGCCGCCGTTGCTGGAGGAGGCGGAGGTCATTGGTTCCTTGGAGCTGACGAACGCATTACCCTCAGTGAGCATGTAGGTATTCTTGTCGATATCCCAAGCGTGGCCGGTACCGCTCTCCCAGAGGTTGTTATAGGCGTGCATCCAGATTGTCGAGGCGGTGACGGTGGTGCCGATGTGTGGTGAGCGACCGGAGTAGTCGTGGAACCAGTTGCCGGTAAGGGTGTACCAGTCCTTCAGACCAGCGAAGAGCATCATCCAGTAGTGGTCGCCGTTGCAGGAGGTGGACCAGCTGGTATTGCCGTCGAGCTCATTGTTGGATATCGTGACGTGCCCGGCGGCGTCGAAGCCACTGACGAGGAATTGGCGGCCCACCAAAGAGAACTATCGGACAGAATTAGTAAAGTGTAGTTGTATATCATATAGAATGGAATATGTACCTTGCAGTGATCGATCCAGACTTTGTCGCAACCAGACAGCAAGATTGCATCTCCTCCCCAGACGAATTGAGGGTTGATATCCTGGAATAATTAGCTTCGTACGATTAAAACCCACACTGAAGAAAACGAACTCACATAGAAACGCACATTCTGAATGATGATATTGCTAACACCCCCGGTCAACTTGATACCCTTACCCCGAATGATACCCTTACTTCCAACCCCCACGATACTCTTATTGCTGCCAACATTCATCTGCGACCTCCCTGCGTTATCCCAGGTTCCGGAAACCCAATCTCCACGAGTAAGATCACAAGAAGTAGAGATCGTATTTTGGCCTGTAATGGTTCCACCAGGGCATTTGCCAGTGACATTGTCATTGCACACTTGGCCGGTGGTAGTGCCTTCGGACCCTCTAAAGTCGAAGGTCTTGTCAATCAAGATGACACGCGGGGTGCTGTCTGCGAGCCATGATTTGAGTCTAAAATTCAGCAGTAATATTAGTGTAAGATCTCTGCCTGTGGTGCCGCTGGCGAAACCGAAGGCTGTACCGACGACTTGAGCATGGGTGAGCTCGGGGAGGAAGAAAGGAATGATCTTGCTCAATTTCATCTTGTTCCCCAACTCTCTGAAAATTGGTAGTTACCGTACTGTGGGCTGGCTATATGGAATTGTCATCTCAATAGACGGAAACATCTCAAGATTTTATATTTGAGGTTTACAGTAATCAATATTAAGAATCTAGCTATATCTCGGGCTGTTAATCCCAATATTTAGACGTTTCACAGGACTCGGCGATGTGATCGGGTTGACGCGCCGACATGCCTGATCAACTCGAAGGGAAACCAAGAAACTAAGGCTCACAAGAAGTAAAGTCATGATAGAATGATAAAATTTTAAGCCGATCTTGGATTATAAGATTTCTTGGAGTCGAAGAAATAGGCTGAAAGATTCGCCACCATTAACATCGGGATCTCGCTACGCTACCATGGTATCAATACAAAAATCCTTACACTCGGGCCGCTCGCACAACGCTAGTGTAGAATTTACCCGGGTACCTTTAGTTGGCGGCCAAAACGTTTAAAACTAGATTCCAGCAGCACCCCGTGAGGCGAAAATTAATCAAGATGCAAATGCAGTCAACTAAAAGGCATCCCGTATTGTTAAGCCGAAAATATATTTGTTGGATTTGTCAGGGGATGTATAGAATCATATTCAATATGCCGAACATCTTTCTGGTAGCGGGCGCAGGGGCAGCTCTGGGTAAATAACCTTTTGAGCAAACCAGGACCACTAAGTGGTCGGGTAGCCTGCGGCCGAGACATGGGATAAAAGGGTATTCTCGCTCGTTTGGATGCCTGGTAAGAATAAAAAGGAGCGAGAGAATTCGTTCCATGGATCGAGTTCAAGTTTGCTAGGGGGGCTTTTTTTTGGATCGATAGACGAGAATCTGAGGTGAGGAAATATAAGTGGCCGCCTCACGGACTGTGGGCAGAACAACCGGAGTTCGAAGCTGATAATCCGGGTCGGCGCGAGAAATCTCAGTATTAAATTTCAACATTCTGCGGTAGTTTTTACGCCTTAGCAAGGATTGGAAGCTGGGCAGTATAGTTATGCACGTTCTGACTCGAGGTGCGGCCATTTCCGTTGTTGTTTGTGCACATTGCCCCATTCCTCCTTGTTGCCAAGGTTTGGTGTACGTAAGCGTACCGATCCTGTTATTTCAATATCGACGATAAGTGCGAATAGATATTATAATTAGTATGACTGGTGGTTTCGGGGTTGTATTATTCGCCGGAATGACGGTGCTCGTTCCTTCCCATAGCCGAACTTAGAGCGACGGTTTAATTGCATTAGAGCGTATACCAATGCCTTTCCTATTTCGTCCAACTTTGACGGGTTCTCTAGCCGACTGGCCAATTATACCAATGCGTATAAAAATGCCCTTCCTATTCCGCCAAACCTCGACAAATTCTCAAAGCCGATATCTAATAGCCACAGAAATCCCGGCATACCATCATGACACCCCAGTTTTGAGATAGCGTTGAAACGAAAACTCGTATCTGGAAGCCATCCCAACGACTTCAAGTTCGGATATCTACCCAACCGTTCCATTAAAGGCCGCGAGTGCTCGAGACTAGACGATACTTCAACCTCTTATCACTCGAACGATCAATTACAAAGCATCTTAAAAACATCTAAAGCGTCTCCCTCTTTTCCAAGTTATTAAACTTGCCGACTCTGTTCCCGGCCTGGGTCCACACTCTATAATTCTCCCGCCCGCCGCCTTCTCCTCCCGTTATAACTTTAGTAACAAACATGTCAGCCCCAGCTGGCGCGATCCCGGTGCTGAAATACCAGCAGTCATCAGCGGGCTCAAATCCAGAGACATACGCAATCCACTCGAGCTTTCTCAATCTGCCAATCAGGCGCCATCTAGCAACTATGCGCCGTAATTCCTTTGGTGTCATAGGCTGCCATGTAGTACTGACTAACGGGCATGGAAGGACTGCTGTTCTTAGGTCTGGGAGTGAGATGGAAATGCCATCGTATGGGTCCATATTGGTGGGATCACCGGCGTAACTGGTCGCGTCGATACGTAGGTGTTGGGTGTTCGGGAAGATTCTGACAATATAGAATATCGTGTAGTAGTTGATGGTCGTCGCGTTTGAGATGAGCCAGAGTTCGCGAACGTTTGGCATTGTTAACTTTGGATTGTCTGGGATTACGATTTGACCGTTGAGGCCCCATTTTGTCGTTAAGAGAGCTGTAGTGTGAATCTTCAATTTCCGTAGGGTGTTTTCCGAGTGGATGAAAAATAGCCAAGGGGCAGTTTGGTCTTTATAGAGGTTCGCTTCGTAAAAGTAGAGGTTGAGTCGCTCGGTGCAGTCGCTGATAAAAGTTGTTGTAGCTTCTTCGAGCGCCGATGGCAATAGTATATTGTCGTCGGCGGAGAAGTCTAGTCGCTCGAGTGAGGTAACCCAAGGGCTGGATTCCCCCCCGGCAGCACGGATGAAATCTCTGCTATCTTTAGAGAGATGGCTGTACACGAACATAGGGCTTGTATACTGTTGTGAAAAGTGGTGAATTACAATACACTCGACGGTGAGTCGTTTGAGGGTGCGATAGAACGGATAGTGCGCTATGGCTTTGAAAATGGCGACGGGAATTAACCATTCAAACTCCATAGTTGAGGTGAATGGTATGTGAAGACTTGATATATTTGGGAATAGTCGTAGACCACGACTAAATCGGACTGCGAGTTCGATGGTGTCGACCATATCATATGGCCAGGGCTCGCCATCCGGACCATCGTTTGATAACCGTAGTTGTGTAGTCGCCTGGGGCCGTACGAGGTCTGAGAGACTTATATGCCTATACTTTTTTCAATATCATAAGTGCTATCCGATAAATCGTGCATGTAACTGTCGTGGATTGCGCAGTTGCGGGAACCGGGAGTGATATGTTGCTTACCGTACGATTGCTCTGAGGTGACTAAGAGATCCACTCTCAAAACCTTCAATAGTTTTATCTGACAGCTTTATTCGACTGAAAAGTAGAGGGAGCGCGATATCGCGGTGGTATTTAGAGAGCAAGGAGAACGTGTCAAGGTCCTCAAGAGGGAGCTGCTCGCACACCTCCCACCAGAGTTCAGAGGGTAGCAGCATCATGAGCGATATATACGCGCTGGGTTATATGAAAATAGAGGAAATTAAAAGGCCTTACCCTATCCATATGAAGAAGATGGGACCTTAATTAGCAATACCGGTGACGATGTAAGCAATGCTCGTCCGGTATTAACCTACTCTGTGCTCCATCCATGTTCATGTGGTATAAGAATAGGCGCTGAGATGTGTCACCCATCGCGCCTAATTTTAACCGCACCAATTCCCAAGCGCGTTCAGGTACTTTCCCTTCAGTATCTGAACACTCAACTCGGGGCGTTGGACCCAAGACCGACCAAACAGCAATATGACAAGGCAACCCGCGTTCACGTTGGCTTCGGTCCACGACATGAGAACGCGCCCGAGGTTGATAGAAAGATATAGCACCACCTAAACTCCACCGACCGATACGCGGCTAAAGTTGGTCAATTTTCGTTGAATGTGCATTTAAAGCCTTCCAGAATGGAGCCTACGTCTAGTTCGCTCGAGGCTCCAACGCTACTAACGTTGCCTTTCGAAATCCGAGAACTAATATACCACCGGCTGGTTGAACTTTCACAAGCCCCTCCCTCCCCCTTCGAGGAGGACCTCGAGAACCTCCGTCATCCTCAACGGTATACCGCCTACAATCATTCCTTGTGCCCGCCTACCATTCAAGGTACTGGTAGATACTACTATCCAGTCGACGACCAGCGCATATACTTCCCCTTCAAACTCCCAACATACAGTTTACTCCCGATCCTGCAAACATGCAGCAAAATCCGTGCCGAATTTCAAAACTTTCTACATCATCTCTCAAAAACAGTTGACCAGGAGGCGAGGTCCTCAACCCCTGAGAGCGGGTTGGCATACGTACTTGATGTGGATGCTCGGGGTCGGGAACTTTTTCCCTTCTGGCGTTCGCTCCCTTTGCCTCCAGAAAAGCCGTACAATAATATCGCCGAACTCAGGATGAACTATACCTTCCACGATTTCATCTTGAAACAACCGCTAAACGACAGATGGTACTATTGTAATCACACGGATCAAAAGGATCAAGATTACAATATATTACATTTATTGAACCTCTTGCTCTGGCACGGACCTCAAGGATTTTATGTGGACCGACTAAACGGCGTGGGTGGAGGAATGCGAATAAGCGACGGCCAGTCAGACGGAGGCACCCAGTTTAAGGCGCCTATGCCGACACCAGTAACAAATGTTCCATTTTCGTTCTCATTCGAGCCATCGTTTGCGATCCAAAAGCCTGCAGGTAGGAAACCAGCAGCGGGCAGACGGCCGCGAGCACGTGGCGGGGCCTTCCAACCCGCCGCAACTCTCCGCACAAACGAGATATACCAACCAGGGGGCAGGTGCCAGCCGTTCTTTAAGCGAGTGGTGTTCAACGCCGTGTTCAAGTATGACCGTGACCTCGCCAATGAGGTCGCCAAAGGTGAGTTTCGACCGGCGTCCGGGCCAGGTTCGTACTGGGAATGGATGGTTCCCGGTGGGCCCGATACCCTGGGGGCCACACGGCGCAATGGGGTAACCTTGGCTCAAAAGCTAGACTCCTGGAAGATTCGAGTCTGCGAACATTACGCGCATTTTTTCAAGTTACTCGTGACTGCTGGGTTTTTGGACGGTATGACAGAGAAAGTTGTCGTTTTATTCGATGGGGTGGAAGAGTGGGGGGATAAGACACGTGGAACCGATTGCGTAAGCGGCATAGGCCCAGATTTAAAGTTGAGCTGTGAGCATCATGTTAAACAGCGAGAGAGGAGGACGGTTGATACAGCCGCACTTCATGAGTTAAACCACCGGCGTAGTGGGCATATCTACGAGTGTTTTAGATGGGGGCCGATACACAACTTTCAACGTATGTGCTCGGTTGACGAGGAAAAGGAATCGGACAGCAAGGACGTCTTCTCTTTCTCGTATTCTCGATGAATTACGCAGGATTTCAAATTAAAAATATTTTGAATTTCATGAATCTGCCCAGATTAATCCAAATATCCGTGTCAGAATATATTCGAATATTTGTAACAACCGAGGCTTACCCGCGTAACCCACCAGCCAACCAGCTCAACGCGTCGGACCCCACATTTCGATGTCATCCTCATCCCTGTCAGGCTAAGCAGGGCAAACGGTGAATATCCTATAGTCTGGCAGAGCATATAAGAAGGGATACCTGACAATCCCGGGCCACGCCTAATTAACGACTGCGTATTCCACCATGGATTCTTCATCTAGCACACCAACGCTGCTTAGCCTGCCCTTGGAGATTCGGGAAATCATATACGGCAACCTGATTGACCTCTACGAGACGTCTCCCGAACGAACTCTTGACGACGAACTCTCAGAGCTTCGTCGCCCCCCGGCGTACACCATCTACAACGGCACTAAATTCCACTTGCACACCAGCGGATCGCGGGGATACCTCTACCCCCACATCGAACAATTGATATACTTCCCACTAGATTTACCACAATACCCGCTGTTGCCCATTCTGCAAACATGTCACACGATCCGTATCGAATTCCAGGACTTCCTTCAACGGCTATCGAACATGGCTTCTTCACCCCATCATGCGGGTTTATCTTATGTTCTCGACGTGGAAGCCGGAGCTGGTAGGATCATACCTGTTTGGCGGTCTCTACCTCTACCCCCGGAACAGCCGTACAATGTCATCCCAGAGTTGAGGATAAACTACACCTTTGGTGATTTCCTCACACAACACAAATTGAGTGACGGGGACTTGTATTATATCAACTACCATGACTCCGCAGACCGGAAATTCAATCTCCTCTACCTCTTAAATCTCATACTCTGGCACGGCCCGCAGGGGGTGTACATACCCTCCGTGAACGGAACAGGTAGCGCGGGCCCGACAAAGTCGAGATGCCAGCCGTTCTTCAAAAATGTGGTGTTCAACGCTAGGTTTTACTATGACCGCGATATAACGCGCGAAATCGAAAGAGGGCTCCGCCGCTTCGAGATACCAGGGAGCATTGATAGTGGGATATGGAGGCTGGGGGAATGGTTCAGCTGGGAGGAGAACGCATCAAGTGGAGTACCGGTGACATTTTTGGAAAAACTAGCTAGGTGGAAGAGAGGACACTGTGAAGATTACGGATACTTGTTCCATTTGCTAGTAAAGGGTGGGTTCTTGGATGGCTTCGCTGAGGAGCTCGTCGTTTTGTGCGAAGGGGAGGAACTGTGGGATCATAAAGAACTCGAAAAGGACTTGAGATTCACACGCGCGTATCATGTTGGAGATGGAGAGAAGCAGGTGACTGATCAGGGAATGCTTGCTGAGCTGCCCGGGGCTGAGGATTTATTGTTTAGATGGGGGCCGATACGTGCGTTTAGACGCTGTGCGGACGGTGTGCCGCAGAAGAGATGAAAGAAGGATTTTTAATTTACTACTCTTTCAGGTTCTCACACCGTCCAGTCCTTACTCGCAGTTCGTTATTATTATCATGGTTGTTTTGTGGATAATGCTGGAAGGATCGCGCTTAATTTCAACCGCGGCAGATTCTCACAGATGCAGATGAGTAAGTACCACAAGTGCATGTACAACTACTGCATGCTGATGACGAGATACAAGGATAACGTTATAAGTGACTCGACGCGTCGACCAGCTTGCACTTTTTAAATCGCGTCCTCCCGCCCGGAATCCTCGGAGCGAGTTTCATTCAGATTTATCTTCACTATGGAATCACCAACCGCAACCCCGCTCTTACTTACTCTACCCCTCGAAATACGCGAATTAATCTATCTCCACCTGGTCGGCGTATGCCAAGTCCGACCCGAACCAACACTGCGGGACATCCTCCTTGGTACCCCGCGCCATATCACCTACAACCACCACTGGCGTCCGGCCTCCCAGCAGACGCAATCCTACAACGCCTACCGCCCGCGTTTTCAAAACTCGATATTCTTCCCGCTCGATCTGCCGCAATACTCCCTCCTCCCGATCCTCCAGACATGCCGTCAGATCCGCGCCGAAGTGCAGGATTTCATCCACATACAGGGTACCGCTGCAGATAGACCCGAGTCCTCCCCCAATAAATCGGAGATAAAGTTATCCTACATACTCGATGTGAACGCCTGGTATCACGAGCTTTTCCCGGAGTGGCGGAGTCTGCCGGTACCACCCGAGGCACCGTATAATGTTATCCCCGAGTTTCGGATTAATTACAACGTCAGCGGGTTCTTACCCATGGGCCATTATAAAGCGCGGACGAGGTATTACAACAACGGGGATCTGTGGGATGAGGCATTCGATATGAGTTTTTTGTTGAACTTTATGTTTTGGCATGGCCCACAGGGGTTTTATCTCGAGCGGTTGAACGGGCGGCCTGACGTTGATGTATATCGCGGGAAGTGGAGCAGAGGCAATCCGCCGACGGATCTGGATGAGAATGGCGTTGAAGAGGGTGTTAGCAGCCAGGGGGAAGGAGATGGTGTTGAAGCAGAGGATGATGTAGCTGCAAGAGCGATATTTCAAGAGTGGGTTGAGGAATTCAAAGAGCTCGCACTCTACGATGACGATGATCGGATACCGGGCGGACGGTGTCAGCTATATGTGAAAAAGCTGGTGTTCAATTTCACATTCACTTACGACAATGAAGTTCTCAGGGTGATTCAGAAGCTAGAGGCGGAACGAGACTTCGAGAAAGAGGCGGGGGTAACTGCCGATACTTCTACAGAGGAGACTGCTGCGGCAAAACTGGAAGCATACTTGGCTAGTCTGGAGAGCTGGAAGAATGAGGTGCTGCGCAAAGGGTATCAAAAGTTTTTCCAGCAATTTATCGCCCGCAAGTTCCTAGACAATATGGTTGAGAAAGTTGTCATGTTGAATGACGGGGTGGAAAAGTGGGATGGGTTTCCGGGAATGGAGACTCGGTGTGAGTTTGATGTTCCGGGACGAGAGAGGAAAGTGACATATGTGGAGGAGGACACGAGCAACGGTCTTGGGCTTCGGACGTTTAACTGGGGGCCGGTGTATAGGTTCCAGCGAAACTCCGACTACGTTCCGATACAAGAATAAACTACACTAAGTAGCTGTACATTCATGTGTGGTGGCGAGAGTACTTGTATAGATACATATCAAGTACCGTTATAAGCTTTATTATAAGTACGTACTATTTACTGTTTGGTAATGAGAACAAGGTGGTGCCATGTGGCCTCCTTGCCACTTCCGCCGTTTAAATGCAAATTAATACTGCATATCAATATTACAACCACTGTTAGGCCCTCCCAGTGCATATGCCACCGTGCGCATGCAGGTCCAACGGGTATTGAAATGTCCCCGAGATCAGTGGCCAAGTTTGTGTTGGATGCAGCTAGCCGCGTTTAGCGCCACAGTCCACCCATCTGCGCCACAGCTACCCCGGCCGCGCGCCACCAGACCCCGACCTCCAACCTCGTGTCGATGTCTCGTCTCGACCACTCGCATCGAGCCCAGTCCTGGCGCTGTCTTAAACAAGAACCTGGCCATGACATGGCGCTCGTTACTAGCTACCCCACCGCCAAATACCCGAAGCACAGCTCCAGTATACAGGCACCTGCCTAAATTCAAAATCTCCATTTTGCCATTGAGCGGTTCGTCAGCTAGCTCGAACGACTCGGTGCGAAGCTCCCGTCGTGCATCCGAGGTCCAAACCAGCTGGCGGGATTGCTGGTCTGGGAGTGGTCTCATTCCCTGTCGTCTCGAAGAACCCCGACTGGCCAGGACGGGCAAAGGGCACATGCTGCGCTCAATGGACGGAAAAAATACCGTCGTTCGTAAATCTGAAATATTCGAATTCTTGCGGACGTCCGAAATCGAGTCTGATCTGCGGAGTGTTCTTTAAATACCTTCGATCTCGCTCTGAGGTATCACGCCAGCAAGACCGAGAGCCAATAGTATATTTTATCCGCATATAGCCATATTTCCGCCGACTCGAAAACCCCATATATCTCTATAACAGGGACGCGCTGTGGCTAGCTCGACGTACAAACCCCCTCACAGGATTCTGTTTACCCCAAATAAACTTACACACATGCATACCACCACCACCGCCATGTCAGCCAGCGTCAAATCGTTTCCCACGATAAAAGAGGTTAACACTTACCTCACCGCCGGCGTAAGCTCCTCCTTGACTCTCCAGTTCCTCTGCTGCGGAGTATCCACCAGACTAACGTTATGAACCCCCCAGGTCGGCACCGGCGGCGACTACCACAATGTCGCCTCGAATCACTGGCTCGTCTCCTCCCCCATCTCCACCCCTATGTCCCGCTATGCAGACTACAAGAAAACCCGAACATCATGGGGCATCAACGTCCTGGGCTCGTTCTGCGTCGAAATCGTCGCCTCCGACGGCACCAAGGGCTTCGCCACAGGCTTCGGCGGCCCACCCGCCTGCTGGCTCGTTCACAACCACTTTGAACGTTTCCTGCTAAACCAGGACCCGCGTAACACAAACCTCCTCTGGGAGCAGATGTTCCGCGCCTCCATGTTCTACGGCCGCAAGGGCCTCCCCATCGCCGTCATCTCCGTCGTCGACCTAGCCCTCTGGGATCTACTCGGGAAAATCCGAGGCGAGCCGGTATACAAAATGATCGGGGGTGCCGTCCGCTCGCACATCGATTTCTACTGCACAGGTCCGGAACCCGTCTCCGTGAAGGAGATGGGGTTCTGGGGGTCCAAAGTACCCCTACCGTACTGCCCTGACGACGGCCAGGAAGGTCTGCGTAAGAACGTCGAGTTTCTGAGGAAGCACCGGGAGAGTGTGGGACCGGATTACCCGATTATGGTGGATTGCTATATGAGTTTGAACGTGCAGTATACCATCGAACTAGTCGAGAAGACGAAGGACCTAGGGCTGAATTGGTGGGAGGAGGTATTGCATCCGGACGACACTGAGGGTTATGCGATGCTCAAGAGGGCGCATCCGACGATGAAGTTTACCACGGGAGAGGTAAGACCCCATTCCATCCTATATAATTAAACCATCTCCGCTGCATGTGTATTTGGTTCGCTAACGATTTCGAGCAAAACAGCACGAATACACCAAATACGGCTTCCGCGAACTCATCAAGGGCCGCAATATCGACATCCTTCAGCCGGATATCATGTGGGTCGGTGGGCTCACAGAACTCCTGAAGATCGCAGCTCAAGCGGCCGCGTACGACATCCCCGTTGTCCCACACGCTTCGGGACCTTACTCCTACCACTTTGTCATCTCGCAGAATAACACCCCGTTCCAGGAATACCTCGCCAACTCTCCGGACGGCAAATCGGTACTACCCGTCTTCGGCGGTCTGTTCAAAGACGAGCCGCTACCGAATAACGGAAAGATGGATGCGAGTGTCTTGGACAAACCCGGTTTCGGTATGGAGTTAGATGACAACGTCAAGCTAGTTAGCGGGCGAGATGTGTGGAAGGGACTAGATAGCTTTCATTAGAAGGTGAAGGTTGAAGAAAGAAAGGAAGAAAGAAAGCAAAGTTGAGTATTAATGAGATCTCGCGAAGCGAGGACGACCGCGAGAGATGCGACCAGTGGAGTTTTTAAATCGGTGTTCGGTAGAACGAAGCATGTGTATACCCGACTGTTCGTTAGATCGTGAGGAGCGCTTCTCCCCTAGACGGGTGCGGGAATCAGTTAGAGATCTGAGATATATACAGATACGCACGACCTCCTTTTTTATGTAATTTTTTTTTTTAGCATGGATAAATTGTAAATGATTCTCGCTCGTATAATGATAAAGTATTTTACAAATGATATTCGAATAAATGCGATTGGTGTGATTTTAACCGGCTTTCGGGGATGGTCCCGGTATATCTGCCGTACTTTGAACTCTGGTCCGAGTAGGACTGCCGTTCTGGTGGAACGTTGCATTTTGTACGCGCAACGCAGTTGAGTATCTTTGTAAGTAAATAGGAAGAAGAAAAGGTGCTTGGGAATCTCGCGATGGAAAAGCATAGATGGAAGGCTCAAATAGAAAGGCAGTTCCGAAAACACGTCATCTTTGTTCTTCTCATCCTATAGTTGTGACTGTGCTTCTGGTAACCTCGTAGCTTCAAAATAGGTTATATTCTACTCTACTGGAATATAAGAAGGTTGGGATCACATTAGCATGCCTAGTCTCATGGTTGGACTGTTCATATCGTGGTGATGGTGATACAGTCGGTGGCGCAAATATCTCTCCCATCTTACGAGAGCTGGCGTGCATATTGTCTGCTCAGCATTGTTGTGGTATATATACTGCGAGTTACTGTTTGGTTTTCAACCCTCGTCCGCGTGGTTCAATGGGAAGGGACGCAGTATACAAAACTTCAACCTTCCCACGAACCCAGGTTCGAGCCTGTGGATCCTCTCCTCAAGGTTTTCTTAGGGATTGGTGTTGAGCACATGCCAGCATAGGTCTCGAACCTCGAACGAGGGTTACCCGGAAACGCCCGCCCGCCTCAGCCGCCCCGCCTCCGCCCGCCTGGTCCTTAGATAGAAACTAGATAGGTAGATAGGAAAAAATTTTTGTAAAAATCTTTTTTCAATAAATTCCTACTGGAAAGGTTATGAGGAAAATGTTAAAAAAGGAGAAACAGTACGTGCCGTATGTTTGATAGGGAAAAAAGTGGCCTCTAACGTTGCAAGGAAAATAAACTAGACTTGAGATTACAATTTTATAGAGAAACTCTAACCACGGGAAGAAATTACGATGAGGTATTGGAATGAGAATCACTTTGAATCAAAGCCAGATACTGGCATTTCATTATCTCCCCGGCGCGGGGGTAGAGAAAGAGAGGAGAAAAAAAAGGGGGGAGGAAAGATATAAAGTGGAAGAGAGCGGGGGTTGAGAGGGAACTTGTAGTAAATGAAGGGTGGAGAACGTAGGAGAACAGCCGAAAATTTAAAGCTCATCGAGACGAGAGAGCATCTTCCGAGCTGCGATCTCTGACGCTCCATCACTGGTAGCATAGTGTGCCTTGGCATCTAGCGTCTTATCCGGATCATCGGTGCACCATACCCTCAAGGTACAACGCCAGAGGCTCTTCTGCTTCCTATGAGCATGCTCGTGTTGGAGCCCGCGTTCCTCACATGCCTTGGATAGACGGTCCCGGAAGCTCCCCTTGGGCGCCTTTTGAGTAACCTGCGGTTCTCCCCCCAAAGAGGTGGAGGCGGCGGCTTGCTCAGCGGCAGTCCGTGGTGGAACTCCCAAGACCGTCTGCAAGATCTTGTGGAGGGTCTCTGCCAGGGTGCCTAGCAGGATGCTGTCACTGACACCAGCTCCCCAAAGAAGGTAGAGAATATCGGCTCTATCGAGGGAGGTATCGACGCCGGGATTAATCGCAAATCCCAGGGACTCATCGACCTCGATTGCCGTATAAAAAGCGGCGACCTGAGCGCGGGTTCGAAGGCGCGCGACTGCAACCTACGCCAAACCAAAAATATCAGTTAGTATCTTCGCCGAAAGGATCAGAGTGTGGAGAAATGTTGGATACTAGTTAAGGATAAAGATTGAGAAATAGACGTACCTTTGTAACCTTACGGCCCACCTTGTGCTCTGAACAGAGCTGTGCGACCTTTTGGTCGAGAAAGGCTTGGAACACGATGGCTCCACTGCTTACAAGAGCAGTCTGCTCCTTCCCACGTTTGGTCTCAAGATTTCTCTCGAGCAACAAGCCCTTCAGGGCTTCTTGTTTGGCCGCAGGAATCTGGAGCCTGAACTTGGCCTCCGAAGGGCATATGAGGGGACTCAGATCGGCGAGGGCACCGGCGAGGAAGGCTGCAACTGACATTTTGGGTTTTCTCTGGTGGCAGTTGGAAGAAGAGATTTCTTGAGATATGTATTGTTGCCTGAGCTCTGGAGATGATTGGGATGCAGGTTTCAGATGGAATTATGATTGGTAGAATTGATAGCTTGTAATTACTTGTATCACAATCCCTAGATGAATAATCTGTATACTGAAATGTTGGTGGAACTTCTGCCACGCTCTCTACTGTTGCCATCTTTGAACTATATTTTCTATCACGACTCTTGGTTCAATTGAATGGGGGGCTGAATGGCTTCTATCCAGATCCACCGCCTTCTATTCTTGAATTTGCAAGTCATATATCCATAAATTAGACTACTTATCTGCGCCATCGTTGCAAATAAATCTACCATTCTTGACCTTGTTTCGCTTCAGCAGTTGGTGAAAACTTGATTCCATAGCGGATCCAAGCTATGTCTTCAAACTTTGGACAAAACCAAATGCATTGGGAAAATCTAAAGAAGGCTGGATACGAGAATCCTAATATCAATGCATGCATCAGGATCCCCTTGGATAGGATCACAGTTGGGAATATTGACTGAAGAAATTGTCGTCGGAATACTTGGCTAGTCAATTAAATGAGGTAAAAATCTGCGTTGTTCGTGATTGCATCGATTGTGGTATTTCCTTTACACTGTTTCGGCTCCTCTTTCTCTTGCTCCCCTTATCATCTCTCGCTTATTATATTTCGCTTATGTTTATGTTATCCATCTTGGGAATCTACTATCTTTCTCCGCATATGTTGTCTCCGGTTGTTTATCTAGCGAGATTATGCGATATAAGTATCATTTCTCGTTTTATTCGAACCCATCTGCTGCCTAACCAGGTCGCTGATATAATTAGTCAAACATGAAACATGAACCGTTGCTCAATCGCCACGAGACAGAACCAAGAGCCTTTGTAGAGTTCCCGTTAACTGAAAATCGTTCAAGAAACCAATGAACCTCTTTTTTCTATCTACTCTAAGCCCAAGTAACTGTCTATCAACTAGTCACAGGACCAATTATTTAACCAGGAGAAGAGGCTCGCATCTATACTAGCAGAAGCTTAATAATAAATCCTATTAGAACTTTAGGAAGAGGATCTGCAGACCTGGAATTTGTGTGCTGCAGGTATCCCTTCCCACCTGATCACGCTGACGAGGGTTGAAAACCAAAAGAAAACTTATACAATTAAACCGTGAGTACAACCGAGCGAGATATGAACAAAGATTGGCAAAACTCGTCAACCAGATGGTGCACGCGAGCGCGAAAGTCTCTGGATTCTTACATTGAGGATTAAAGACTTTGCTGTTAGCGCCTTGGCTCGTTACGATTGCACTATTCGTACTCAAAGATATATTCCTATTTATTCATGGAGAACAGGTATCATCGAACATTAAAATGAGTGTCAAACGACTCCTCCTATTTATATGCTCACCCTTACAAAAATGAAACCCCGAACTTCTAAATTGCAAATTTATACCATGGAGCGTGATCAGGTGATCAAAGGCAACGCAATTCTTATAAAACCTCGTGAAGCCGACTGCGATTCAATTGGCGAGATGATGCCAAACCCGTTTAATCTAATTAGACCCACTCGTTGAGTGTTAGATATTTTTTCTTTTCAAATCCCGCATAGAAAAAAATACGAATACGACCTAGTGCGTAGGCTAAAGGTTCATTATATCAATGGGTCACACGAAATGATCGATCTCCACGTACAAATATGCACACCTGGAATTCTTCTAGGAGCTAAAACTTGCACAGACAGCTTAGCTTAGCTTAGCACAAGGGCTCGAAACGCGATATCTCACCAGCCAGCTTAGTCCATTGCCAATTTGGTCGCGTTTTCCCTTCAAGAGAGAGTTCGCATCAGACGACTCGACTAAACCCTTATCAATTAATGACCCCTGTGTAACCAATAGCATATCGACAAGTTTCATCCGTGCGGCGAGCTGGAATGTTTCCGCATGTCGTGCAGCACAATACCTCCTGCATTGAGAGTCCGATCCGAGATCCAGAGACGGGTTAGGATCGTGAGACTGCGAAACGGTAGCCCGATCGATCAGTATCTAGTTTCATTCCGATTAGGAGTCATGAGTCGGACTCGGAGCTCGATTTAGAGACATGGAGCCAAAATAGGCACTGGCTCGGGCGGCCAGATCGGCCCGCCGATCCCTTAACAGAAATGGTTAGACGCAACAACGCTAAATCTAAATCGAGGAAGCGAGAAAAATTGCACAACCGCAAATGCAAATGCGTTTAAATGCGATGAGCTCCAAAATCCAGGTTTTTGTTCAGCTCTCCTGAAAATTGTGAGACTTCTCCACAGTTCCAGGGGCTAACTCATCTCGCATAGGAGCGCGTATTATGCCTGGTGCGCCGTATCTAGACTATGTCATCAAAGACGGGTTTACCGGTATTTTTGGGTAGCTTTGGGTGAGAACAAGGAATGCTTCGAGATAAACAAGGGTCCTCGAGTCTGATAAAGGAGAGCTATAGCCCTCAATGACTTGAAGTAGTTGATATCATCTAATGTAATACCATTATATCTAACCTATTCCACGCCAACACGAACTTTCCGGAATCCATTTGAACATACCTCATAAAGTGAACGCCATGTTCAACAAACCTACCGATGCTATCTCCGAGGATGCTTATCGGGTTTTAGAACCCAGTAGTTCTCGATATTTCCCTCCACTGAGTCCATACAAGAGCTCGAGCCCAATCCCGGATGAGTTTCTTAAGGGATATTACTCCCGCATCGAACCTCGCTTCAGTGCTGTGATACATGCGGAAGAATCTGCCGCGATTCGCGCCAGTGAGACTGAGTGGATAGCTAGAGGGGGGTGCACATTTCGTGGTGGCGCATTCTCCCCAGCAGGGTCGATTATTAGTATCACTCTACCTGAGTGTATCCACGAAAAAGCGAGCGTTCTCCTCGTGTCATCTTCCTCTGCATTCATCGAAGACGGTCCGTCTTACCTATCTATGTGATAATTCCAATATAAATGCTCTTCTTACTGACAATCGATTAATATTTGAATTATAGACATCATTGATGGCGAACTTTTCGTCAATTTCCATGAGGTACGGCAACACAAAAATTTGAATATATAACAGTCTCATTTATTTCTGCGTGGCGATGCAAAGTTCTGCTAGTGAATGGTTAGAGAGGAAGTTTAGAGAATTTACTGACACGATTAACAGTCCTCTACCAAGTTTGTTGATGAGGATAGCCTCGAGTACAAGGCACAGCGAAGCTTCTACCGCGTAATTATCGACCAAATCAGAGCTAGGCAGTACGTCGAGTTGCTAAATAAAGATGGAGATGGGAACGCGTACGTACAATCACTCGAAGATTGGCACAACCGTAGCTGGGAAGTGCTAGACCTAGAGTCTCAGAATAAACAAAACAAAACCCTGGAAGAGTACCTGGATAGCAGACTCGCAACCCTTGGATCGAAGTAAGTCTCAAAGTCTCTCATATCTCGTATCTGAATACTGACGTCCCCCGTAGTCTTTACTTGATGCTAGTGCCATTCTGTTTTGGATTCCAACTAACCCCGCAGGAGTATGAATTTTTGGAACCTCTCAACTCGCTGGTTTACAAGTTATGTAACATTACGAATGACCTGGAATCCGCGGTGTGCGATTGGATAGCCCACGCCTCGTATGATAAACCAGATATACCCGGAAATTGTGTTTACATTATCATGCGAGACCGCAATGTTTCTCTAAGGGAAGCAAGAGGCATCATTCTTGAGATGTTTCGCGCAGTAGAACTCGAGGCTTATGAATTATGCCAAAAGCTCCTCGAGAGCCCGCCTAGCGCCAACGTGAAAGTTTATTTAGAGAATATACTTTTCGTGCCCGCAGGGGCGGTTGCATTCGGTATTAATTCATCTCGGTATAAAGCCAACCTGGAACATCCATTATATCCACCTTTACAAGCAAAGCTTAAGGATCTGCCAAGGGTTGCAAACACGAAGCATGCACTGAACAGTGTCGTTGAACAGCTTTGCTCTGAGGTCAGTGAAGATTCCACTAGAGGAATAGATCGGGATATATCGGCATGGAGTGTTGCCGTAGTGCCCGAAAAGAACCAAAAACCTTGGTTGTCAGAATATCCCCAGTTGACTGAACAGGTAAGTGTCGTTTTTGAGATCACATGCCACTACAAAGGCCACTCTTCAAGCTTTGATACGCTTAATCGTGATACTTTTGCTTAAAGTCAAACTAACATGCTGATTCAATAGGTGGTAATGGAGCCTTGCGAGTATATCGCTTCTATGCCTTCAAAAAAAGTACGCAAGGCAATGATACGAGCACTCGACTCTTGGTATTTGGTGCCACATGACTCCATGGAAGTAATCACCAATATCATAGATCTATTGCATACATCTTCGCTCATGTATGACCCAATTTTCTCCTTAGAAGAATGGCTCAATCCCAAAGCCTGAGGTTTAAGATACTGACTAAAACTACGGTGTAATTAGAATTGACGACATTGAGGATAATTCGCCATTGCGGCGGGGCCGCCCCGCAGCACACATGGTTTTCGGCATGCCACAATCAGTCAACGCTGCGAATTACTTGTTCGTCAAATGCCTGGAGGAAGTGCAGAAGTTATCTCCAGTTGCTATTCAGGTATACACTGGTATGAAAGCTGGCTACTAACCGGATAAACACTATTTTGATTGAAAATACTAAGTTGGGTATTGTGATATGAATTAACAGAGGAACTGCGAAACCTACATATTGGTCAAGGGACGGACCTTCACTGGACTTTCCATGGTACTTGTCCTTCGGAAGCCGAGTATATAAGAATGATTGATGGAAGTATGATTACCCTAAGTACGAAAATTTATATCAAACTCAAGACTAACTCTTTGTACCAGAGACTGGTGGGTTGTTCCGAATGGCATGCCGATTGATGAAAGCAGAAGCGACAAAGAACCAGTAAGCATCAAAGTTATATCAACATAGGAGGCTGCTTGTGCGATTAATCACATCTTAATTTCATAGTCATCTCGATGCAAATCACTTGTTCACGGTTATGGGCCGTTTCTTCCAGATTCGTGATGATTACCAAAATTTGAAGTCTGAAACAGTACGCTTTAGTGACCTTTCATACAGCTTAAGTTGGGTATCGAAGCTAATATAAAATTTACGACCAGTATTCCACGGCAAAGGGAGACTTATCCGACCTGGATGAGGGGAAATATTCTTTCATGTTGATACATGCGTTGAATAACAGGTCAAACGCTTTGGATAGCAAACTCAAAAGCCTCCTGCAACTCAGATCCCGACAGGGATATCTTACTCCAGAGCAGAAAACGTTGGCGATGAAGTGCATGACGAGATCGAAGAGCATGGAATATACATTTGCTGTCGTTAAAGAACTCGAAGCCGAGGTCGAGAGGGTTCTAGAGAGCTTAGAGTCCACTGTAGGTGAACAGAATTGGACCATTCGAGCTATAATGGCTAGATTGAAAACCGCAGATCCAAAAATGGCGTACATGTCCAAGTGACGGCTCACAAGCCAATTGTACTTTTAGTTTACCTTAATTATAATAATTCTAGCATTCTAAATCCAGCATGCTCGATATCATAATAGTTCAACACCTTCTTCACGGGTCAATATATTAAAATTATATTTTCTTATGTGCAAAAAGATAAGTGAGAGCGGATATATAATATATTTTATTCACATCGTTCATACAGAATATTTTTAAGTTATAGATAGGGTATGATAATAGAATATAACCGCATGCGCCCTGGTAAGTTTTGCACACTATAAAGTTTAGAATTGCTCTAACGTAATACCAGCGACATAAACTAAAGTTAAAGAAGTAGAGTGAAATATTCTTAAAAAATAATTCAAAGGCAAAACCGCCTAGTAAACGTATCTGAAATCGGGATTCTCCCTATCAGTAAGATCTTGGAAAGCCAGGGTATGCGAGATCTTCGAGTCAGGATATCCTTCCTGTCCGGCATTCTCAGAAGCTTCCTTTCTCTTGGCCGCATTCCTGCGCATCAGAATAATCCTTGTGATAATAACCAATACCGTATAAACACCATAGATGACAAGATGAACTGTGAAACCATGAGTATACCTCGGTGCATCGCTAGCCTGAAAAATCTGTGGTGCGGCCATGTTGCCAGCTGCCCAAGCAACAAAGGTCATGGTAATAACGATACCCTTCTTGGTCTGTCCGGCGACATTACGAGAGATCAATGAGATGATCATGTTGCCTTGGGCGAGGAAGAATTGGGTGCAGTAGAAAGCAATGAGGAGGCCGCCGGCATTGGAGTGTGTTGGGCGGATTCCAAGAATGACTCCGGTACCTACAACTGCCGGGATACTCCAAACCTTGCAGTGATGGTAATTAGCAAAGTTGGTCTAATATTTCGGGGGTGAAAGACTTACTAGCATAACGAGGCATGTCTGGCCGGTCTTTTGTGACAGGTACGCAGACCCCAGCATGACACAGATTGTAAAGGCACCCTGAGCAATATTCAAAAGCTGAGTTTGAAGAACGCTGAATCCAAAGGCGTTGATGATGAGGTTGGAGAATACCCCGAGACCACCGATGATAAGATTGGCGACCGAAATCAGGAGGACGCAACACCAAGCAAAGGGGTCGGTAAGAGCCTCAATAATCTGGTAACGCTTGTACTCTCTATTTTGAATACCAGTCTCGTTGTGTCTGACACGCTCGATCATGAGCCGCTTGTCTTCTTCGCTGAAGCATTTGGCCTTCATTGGACTATCTGGGAGAATATATCCGATGCAAAAGGACCAGACGAAAGTCGTAAGGCCAAGAACAAGGAAAAGTAGCTGCCATGAGTAAATTACACCGCCTTTGAAATGGGAGGTGCCATAGGCTAGGAGACCGCCAATCTGCCATGAAGTTAGATCAACATCTTAAAATATAGTGAAAGACTCTCCGCGACATACCATCAGCTGGACACCCGTCATACAATACCATAAGGCTGTAAGGAAGGATTGTTCTTCTCTAGTGTACCACATGGATGTCCTAGATAGGATTTTAATATCAATTCTTCCTATCGCCGGGTGTATGCTATGTGACTTACAAGATGATAAAGGTAGGCTGAACACAAGACTCAAAGAAACCAAGAAGAAACCGAACCGCCATTAGGGATCCAAAGGTTTTGCAAGCCGCTGAGCATGCAACGACAATGCCCCAGCATCCAACACTAAACCGAGTTGCCGGGTCAGTTTCACATTGGAAATAAAATGGTTATTAATGGTTCTCCTTGCTTACTTGACGGCAAGAAGCTTAGCGACTGGCAACTTCTGCAAGAGAAAATTCTGGGGATATTCGCCTGCCAGGATACCCATGTAGAGAATCGTACCCAGCCAACTGTACTGTTATTATAGTTAGCATGTGAATGCAATCTTCACCCGGGTGTCGCGTATCATCTTACCTGCTGGCCAACGAGGTGCGCATCTGTTTTGATACCCATAATGGAACTAAATCCCAAAGATCCTTTGTCCATGGATTGACAGAAATACGTGACCAACATGACGCTAAGAATGCGGCGGTTGATCTTCCAGAAGAGCCGTTTATTCGTCGCCGCATCGATTTCGATCGGCGCGGCTACATAGCGGGCTGTCTCTTCATCAGCACGGCGCGCGTGCTCTGCGACTTTTCCAGAGACTTTCTCAATCTGGATGGCTTGAACCGAGTTTTCGAGATCTTTAGAAGATGACATCGCTAATGTTGTAAATATTCCGCTCTAGCCAAAAGGAGAAGTACGGATGTGCGACGTTTGCGGGGTGAGAATCTGGGGTTCGGTAAGCCAGGGAGGAGAGAGAAGCTGCCATTATAAGTTATCGCAGCCTGTGCCTACTCGAATGGGGTCCCTTGAGGAGGTCATTGAAGTTCGACGGAGCAGAGCCCGAAACTTATTCCGCCGCCGAATCAGGGGTCCGTGCTGGCGGGACGTGTGGCGGGCGAACGCCCGACGATTTGCCCGGTTCCGGTGTGTTGGCTGACAAAATGCAACATCTTCCCACTAAAGTGGAAAATAGCAGGTCTTTTTTGGAAATCATACTCGTAATCCTAATCTGATCAGGTCTTGTTTGCCAATATTTTGCTAGATTTCGATGCAGTTTATTTATTTTATTCGGCGAGTACGCTATGGATTTTTAAAATATTTGAAAGTCAGCATACTAGGTTAATATAAATACCAACTTCCTAATTGTCTCTCATAAATCTAAATGCTAATGGTATAAGTTTAGTTAGCGATAAACCAAAACCGAAGATGGTAACCCAATTGGAGTCAGAGAGCCCGGAGTCACCCCTAGACGCTCTCTATTCGACGTCTGCGGTCGCTAAGATCCTCGGAGTTGCTGCAAAACAACTGCAAAATGTAGTCTTTTCTCACCCTTCCCTTTGCGTTGGTCATGTTGTGCTAATAACTCTGCAGGAGGAACCACCAGTCGAATTCCCAGAGTATACAGTTCCAAAGGGTATCTACTACGTCAATTCCCCGTTAGAGTTCTGGACCTCGGGATTTTTCCCAGGCAGCCTCTATCTTCTCTATGAACGCCAACAAAAATGGTCCCATAAGTTTCCACCAAATCACTTGTCACAACTAAAACTCCAGTCTATATGCCAATGGTGGTCGACAAATTTACACAACCAAGCGACTCGGACCGATACGCACGATCTTGGATTTCTGATCCAACCGTGGGCGCAGCTCGGATGGGAGCTGGACGGTGATAAGCAGTGCTACACTAGTTTGGTCTCTGCAGCGAAGGCCCTGGCGTCCCGTTATGACCCACGAGTAGGTTGCATCAGAAGTTGGGATACCTGCTTTACGAAGCGATATTCCTTTGCCGATCCTGGAGATGACTACCTAGTTATCATCGATAGCATGATGAGTATGAAATAGCTTGCAAATATGTCCATTTCCCCTTCCATTGGACTGGTACTAAATTAAATTCATCCAGATCTCAATTTGATATACTACGTCTCAAACCTCACCAAAGACACCAAACTCGCCGAAATCGCCACCGCACACGCCACCAAACTACTACAGTCCCACATCCGCAACGACGGAAGCACAATCCACGTCATAAATTTCGACCAAGAGAACGGCGGCATCAAACAGCGTTTGACAAATCAGGGGTATTCGGATACCAGCTGCTGGACCCGCGGACAAGCATGGGGCATCACAGGCTACGTACAAACATACAACTGGACCAAAGATACCCGGTTCCTCAAGGCCTCCAAGCAACTGGCAGACTACTTCCTCGAGCGTCTAGGCGAGGACTCAGTTCCATACTGGGACTTTGACGCCCCACGGCCCGGTCCGCGCGATTCCTCGGCGGGATTGGTGGCCGCTTATGGGATGATATTACTTCATTGCGCGATCCCCGGTGATACGAAGTACCTTGAAGCCGCGGTGAGGATTATTTCGGGCACTATTCAGGATTCGTTGGCGCCGGAGGCAAAGTTTGTGAGAGAGGAAGGGAAAAAGGGGTTTAGAGTTGACCTTGGTGGGCCGGAGACAATTGTGTTGAACGCGACCATTAACAACTATGAGTTCGCGCCGAGGAGGTGGGCGGATCACGGGCTCGTCTACGCGGATTATTTCTTTCTATTGATCGGGAATACGCTTCTTGAAAAGGGGTTGATTTGATTCTTGTGATTCTGTTAGATTAAATATAATATCCTTCTTTGTATCAATGTACCTCTTTAGATAGTACGGAGTAGAAATCACTTGATATCGGTAATTTGAAAAGAAACTTGAAGCTCAAATCAAAATATTAGGATATAAATATACATTATAACTTTAGGACCAAACTACTGGTGACTAGAAAAAGTGCTAATTCTTAACATGTGCTGATACTGATCATCAAATATCCCGTCCAAATCAACATCGAACCCCGTCTGGCCGTGCATGTTCGCGTCACCCGCGAATTCAGTCACAGAAACCCCACTATTCAAAATACTATGGTCTTGGAAGCTCTCAAATGACACCGGTAGTGGCGGGAAAGCTAAAGTGATAGAATCAGGCGAGCACTCATTCTGCCCACTATCTTCCCCTATAAGCACCGCGTCATCTCCAGACGGCCGCATCCGAGGCGTTTGAATCATCGGCGTGACGCTGTTGGCTCTACTCGTATCAATCTCGTCTGAATAGACCGGCTGGCGGATGTCGAGGGTAGGATCCCGACCACTAAATTGCTTCAACCCGACGCCGTTGCGTCCTTGTTCTAGACGTGTAACGAACTTTGACGCCAGATTCTCTTCTTCCTCCTCTCTTGGCCCATCTACTTGACTCTCATCATCACGCCCGGTCCAGCCGCGAGCTATCTTTTTGAGCGATAGAACAATATCGTTGAAGGCACGGTGGAGCTCCGTACCATTGTACTTTGCATGTGCGAGGAAGACACGAGCAGCAATAAATAGACAGAATGAGAACTGCGGATTTGTAATGCTGGGACTCAGCTGGAGGAACTGCTGGGCTATCGTGCTGATTTCACATGCAGCAGCCATACAAGTCTCCGACGAGTTCAAAGAGGGTAAAGTGACAGGAGACGCCCGCCAGCTGGCCGACGGGTATGCAACGCATTGGTGAAGCTGAATGACGGCTGTATTGTGCGTAATATGTGCTAATGTGAGATTAGGATCTATTATGCTATCCTGATTGAGCACTGAAGCATTTCGCCACTTCGGTGGTAGGAATAATCTCCATTTAACGAGACGGAGGTCCAACTCTTTGAATCTCATCAAACACATTTGCATATCTTGGGGATCGCTGAAGTCGACTGCATGCTGCAGGAAGAACGTTGTGACTAGGTTCAAGCTTTCTGTGGCCTCCACGAAGAATGCAAAGCCTCCTATAGCCTCGACCTCCTCTTCATCTACCGGATGTCTTTCACTCGCAGGCGTAAGAACTTGTTGTGATGGGGATGATCTCTCCGCAATACCGAAGTATGGAGTTCTAACTGGGGTTCCGGCGAGCCATATTGCGCCTTCACATGGTAGACGTCGACGAACATCCGCTCCCGTTAAGCTATTGTTCCAGCCAGTAGCAACACTACAGAACCGGTCCATGAGGAAAACGTTCCAGAACACTCTCCTTCGCTCTTCGGATTCGATCCAATTACTAGATTCTGGGAGGAATGACATCCGGCGGATAAGATACTCTCGCGGAGCATGCTTCGCAGGTCGGGCATCCCGATCCTCGACGCTCAAACGTAGCTGTTCGACGGTTCTAGTCATAGATCCAATGACGCTCCATGCGGACGGGCCTCTTCCGCTACCGATTATATCGAACGCTATGATGACGAGTGCTTGCAGACCAGCTACAGAGAACTTCTCCATGCTTTGTAGGATAACCACGTGCCTGCATTTAAGCGAGAGTTCTTTCTTCTCAGCATGGGTGAGAGAGGAAGTCTGATCAAACCGCAGGCAGAGACTGACAATCGCGTAGAGGATTATTTCCAGGTTTGAGCGGTTCGCTGTTTCCAAGTCCTCGCGAAAACGGCGGATGTGGAGGATGGGTATCCACGGATGAATATGTTGAAAATACCAATCAACGAGGGCATCAACAACTTCTCGTGGTGGCAGTATCGAGGCATCCGTAGAGGCTGGATCTACAGGCGCGGCTGCGACCTGAGTGATTTGTGGAAGAGGTCTCTTCGCGTGATTTTCATCAATCTTACGAACCTCTTCAGCGCATTGCTGCCAATCTGGGGTTGCCTCTGAGAGCTTTATGTACGATGCTTTAAGTTTATCGACTTGATCACCAAGTGACAGCTCGTGGGTATTCGACTCTGAGAGCGCGCGCTCGATAAAGGGCATCAACAGCATTCCTTGGCCAAGGAACATTTGTTCTAGTGTGGATATGCGCTTAGTAAGTGCCTCGATCGCGCCTGCTTTCATACCCGGTCGCATCTTCTTGTCATCGTAGAGGCATTCGATATCTAAGTCTCATATTAGCCGAAGAAGAGCCTAAAAAGTTCCTTAGGAAGGCGTACTCAGCCGAATGCACTGCGCACATGGCTGCTGTCTCGAGCATTTCGCCTTTCGCTTACGGCACGAATGGCAGCTGCCGCATGAGAAAAAGTTAGCACCCGTAGATACCGAAAATTCTAGACTAATAAGCGTAGCACAAACGCTGGGCCGTCATCCGAAGTTTCGAAGTTATTACTGTCGTCGTCGTCGCGCTCCACTCGTCGGCGCTTACTCGCTGGTTCGTCGCTCATGCTTCAGGTCATTATACACCTCGTAGTTGATGGCAAACGGATGCTTCTGGGAATCCACTGAACAACCGATAGCGAACGGAGGGAAGGTATTCCTTTTGGAAAGGCTTCGAGTTCTCGTTACCGACACGGCTGATGATAGGCGAAAGTTGGAACCCGGGGTTGCGGTTGACAGTATGGGGTAATTTCTGGGGTGGAGATTCTTGGCATCGGCCGGGCTTCGGAGGAAGTGCCGGCCCGCAGCCGGTCAGACATATATCGTGATATTCGACTGATGAAAGAGTGACATTAATGAGAATAACCGTGGTTTGTGGGATTAACCGAGAGGATACCACTAACGAAGGCTACTATGCCGAATTATCGATGTCAAAGAAGGTCATAAGAGCCAATTCGATGGCGCAAAGCTGCATGTTCCAATTCGGCTCGCAATGTTGTGCGACTTTGCGCTGTGTAACTCAAAACAACGCGCCGTATTCAAAATGCAACAAAAAGGCACCTTGTCTGCAACGCTTCGACCAGACTCAACGCCCATAATCCGATATAAAGTGAGCGTACATTCAAATTGAGCCTCGAGTTAACTTATTCATAACCTTTAGCGACTTTCAAAGTACATTATACCATAGGTAATTGGTATGAAATCTTCTAATCTAGTGTTAACGAGCCACGTTCATCTTGAAATATTCAAGCGTGGACAAGTACCGTACTCTTATTGAAAATCGTAAGAGCATTGAGGCGAGTAGCGACGATGCTTGTGAATAAAACCAAACAGATTTTCGTAGGAATTAAATAGTTACACCACCGACAGTGGGTAGGGCAAGATCAAATTACTTTCCCGCTGTGTCATTGGGAGTCGCGTTGACGCGTGCATCTCAGCAACTGTGACTGCCTCTTCGTGTATAAAGTTTTTTTTCTGCCTTCAAACCTTTCCTTTCTCTCTTTCCTCCTGCAATCTTCGTCATATCACCAAGATTCCCACCCAGCTCTCACCATCACCACCAACATCAACATCATCATTATCATCACTATCACATCTTTTCTTCCCCCTCGACTTTTTTAATAATATACAGCGATAATGCAGGCCCCAACTGTTTTTCAGTTCCCTGCAGGCGTACCGTGCCCTCGCCAGGCCACCCCTCTGAGCCCAGAGCTCGATAAGCTGGTGTTCGACCAACCCAGCATGTTCAAGAATGCCGACGGGCACCTGAAGTTCGGCCCGAGTCCGGAGGTTGAAGGCCTCGAGTTTCTGGGGTGCCGGATCCTCGAGGCAATAGTTGGCGTATTGGTTGCTTCCGAACTTCGGGAGGCCCGCGGCTCCGTTCTCACCGTAACTATCTCCCCTTCTTTTCTTTCCTTTCCTTTTCTTTCCACATTGTGTTGTTTGTCAGGGAACATCGATGCCAATATGGATATACTGCAGGGAGTGAACAATGCCGTGATCTCACACGTGCAATTGTCCTACTACGCGGGCATTTTGGGTTTGGCTGATACCGTACGCCTTGGCAAGGGGTTTTTACCCTTTCGCCATAAGGAGAGGACGAGATCGGCCATCCTCAAGGTCTACGTGGGGGCCTTGTACAGGCAGCTGGGATGGCCCGAGACGCTGGAGTTTTTCAGCCCTCTCTTCATTCCAGCGGTGGAGCATTACGATGCCCAGCTGCGGGAGGAGCAGCAGGCGAACACCGCCGCCGCCGCTGTGGTTGCCGTGTCTTCGGGCACCGTGAACCCGCCGGCGAAGCAGCTTCCCAAGAGGAAGTTGGGTGACGAGGACGTGGACCCTGAGGCCCAAGGCAAGAAGAAGAAGAAGAGGTCCAGGAAGAACAAGCGCGGTGGTGAGAACCAGCCGAACACCGCTGTGGGGAGTTCCTCTCCATCAGCCGTTGCGTCGGTTGCTCAACCTGCTGCGCAAGTGACGCCAGGAACTCCTCTTCGGACTCCTGTTACAGCAGCTGGTCCTGCTCCCAAGACCAATCCCACTAAGCCTTGTGAGAAGGTTGGTGAGAAAAAGCCCTCGCTCGAGAGGAAGAAGGACAACCGCCGAGGGCGTGGCGGAGAGAAGGCTGGAGACAAGACTGGTGCAGGAGTCAAGAAAGTGGCTCAGAGTCTCCCTTCTAAGAAAGGTGGGAAAGCCGGTAAGGCATCGAGCAAGCCTGCCAAACCGCAGCCCAAGATTAGGGACGAAGCTGCGAGGCAACCCACCGAGGTGGGGAAGAAATTCGAGGTAAGCATTACCGAGCATCTAAATCGGGATTATTATTACAGGAATTTCATTCTAACAAATATACATACATAGGGCCAATTAATGGAGGATGGCGCGGCGTTCTTCGCAGCTCTTGTAAGTTATACCTTCAAATTTCATATGTTTATACACAGGATACTAATTAAAAAACCAGGAGGCAACTCAAAAGCAGCAGGGGCAGGAACCTCAGCTGGAGCAGGAGGTGCAGGAGAAGGCACAGGAGCAGGCCCAGCCGGTTCAGGAGGAAGCCAAGGCCTCGAATGAGGAGGAGAAGAGAGAGAGCGAGAAGCCGTCTGACGTGATGGAGGTCGACGATATCGTCGATTATGAAGTTGACTCCGTCGTCGTGGACGAGAAGCAGGATGGTATCTCGTATACCATCGAGGAGCAAGGTGTCGGGGAGGCGATGGACACCAAAGGGGATGAGGCCGACGCCCAGGCAGAGGATGAGGGGCTTTCCGGTCGTCTGGAGAATTCTCTCTGGGCGCCGAAGGAGGGTGAGGAGCAGCCTACCCTCAAGGTCGATACCGGCGACCGCGACCAAGTTACAGAGGGTCGAAAGCCAACGCAAAAGCTGCATCATGATCAGCAGCCGAAGCAAGTGCAACCGAGAAAGGAGCAGCCCAAAGGGGGCAAAGGCGGGAAGAGCTCGAAAGAGCACAACCGCAACGGATTCCAACATAGAATCCAGAAGAGGAAGGGTGGTGCCTGAAGGGGTGGAGGAGGCCCCCCGACGGCGGAGAGAGAGAGAGAGGAGGAAGGGAGGGGGAAGAGGTGGCACGAAGACGTTCTGCCACTGTGGGTGGTAGCGAAAGGGTCGCTATCCACTTTTCAGTGAGAAGTCTTCCACTCGTTCCTGGCTTCCTACTTGCATCACGTTGTTAAAGCAAGGAGGGATTGAAGCGGAAGTCAGACTGCTTTCAATCAAGGAAGTCTGCCGAAGCAAATTCGTATCGCTTCGAAAGCCAATAACGAGGCAGGATGGACCATTTCCAGGCAAGGAAAGCCGATAAGGGAAAGAGACAGACAATTCATAGAAAATGAGTCTACGATGGTGCAGAGACAGTCTGTTCTCAACAAGGGTTCATATTGGAACGAAGCCGCACTGCTTCTAAGCAAGGAAGCCTAGATAAAAGCAAAGTTGTATATATCATTATCATTCAATTCACTACAGCCTGCCAAGTACAGCAGCTTTTGCTTCTAATTATTAATTCTCAATGCGTAATAAATCCCACGAGCCGCAATCATAGTAAAAAGAATTGCCTTTTGTAGTTTCAATAATAAAACGACGTGTAGTCTAGCCATCATCTATAGGCAAATATCTACCCTCCCTCAAAATAGACTTTTGCGATCTTCAAGAAATCCTGAACCTTACTAACAACCATATCATAAGCCTCGCGCCTCGTCTCGCCTAAATGTTGGAAGTTGATCTTGTGCTCTCTATCCGTTCCTCTCCAAATATCGATCCAAGCGAGACAACCAGGACGCATATCCCTCTCCCGAAAGCTGCCTCTCAGGCCATACGGCATAAGCCACAGAGTGAATGCGGCATCGTAGTCTTCATAGCAGAGTTCCTCAGTGGCATTTGGGAGAATGCCTTCAGGGCTGAGCTCGGGTTTTGGTTGAGGTTTCAGAGGCAAGCGCAAGGGTTGATTAGAAGCTGAAGAGGAATCTTCCTCGGGAGGGAGTTCTGGAAGTTCAACGTGCTCATCTTTGATCGATTTCAATGTGGAGCTTGATTTGGTAGCAGAACTACTACCGATGCTTTTCGTCTTAACACTGCCGTTTCTAGATGCACGGTTGCCATTCTTAGATCTATCGTTACCATTCTTAACTGTACCGCTACCGTTCCTTGAGATGCGGCCACTACTCTTAGATCTGCGCCTAGAGGATGAAGGGGAAACAGGAGAGTCAGTGACGGGGTTCATTGTAGGCCGCTTGGTTGCGCTCCACCGCTGTCAGCTTTGATCTCTCGGCTTTGTGTTGAGCTTTGCCTGCCACTTTTGATTTGATAGCTAGTCGAAGTTAACAAGGTATCCAGTAAAATGAATGCTCATAAATTTGGGTGGGCATAGCGAAGGGGCGGCAAAAAGGTGCACAGCATAAATATTGCCCCATACTCAGACTTACAGTATTAGGATGGATAGATGGTTGTAGGAATATCGAGAATGGAGGTTGTCGTGGTTGTTGTTGGGCTCCAAAGTCATCAAATGCACTCGCAGTATCAAGTCCGCCAAATATTGCAAATCGCAATATTCGGGGTAAAACCTAGGACTAGCTATCCTCATATTCTTCGAAGAATAGTAATATTTGACCTGAGAACCCGAATCCTACGAAGGCGAACAACCTTAATATATTCTAGAGCGATTACCCGCACCCAACCAGCGCGCAGGGACTCACTGTTTGGGCAGCGCCGGTAATCGATGGCAACGATGGTATATATATTTATTTTTCATGACCCGATGATATGCTCCTTAAGTCGCTCGTCTCACTTTGAATTCAAGTAGAAATAAACCTATATATCGCACGCCACCCATAGATCTTAAAATCCAGTCGATCTCGTATACATACTTCATGATTATACAGGTGGTTGGCAACACATTTGCGGTTTACGTTTACAAGAAGACGCAAAATTCGCGATGGTCAAGATGTTCTTGGGAGGTTGTTTCAAAGAAAATAGACCCATAAGTGTCTATAAGAGTTCTTATTAATCACTGTCTCGTTTTACTTCACTTATAGCATGACCATTTTCCGTTGACTTTCAAAACATCGCATTCAACAAGTATTAATACAAAAGAAAGAAAAGAACGTAATATACACTATGCATAGCTATGCAATCTGCGCTGGGGCGAAGATTGCAAAGTAACTTAGACAAGCAACGGCAAAGACACAAAGGAAACGTAAACTGGCAATGAAATCAAACTGTTGTAATGAATGGTCAAGTTCCTTCCTGAAGACTTCAAGATATCTGCGAATGTTTGAGAATATGCCCTGTGTATTCGTATTCTCCGGTTGGTCGGTTAATCACCAGGTAATCTGGCCGGGCTGGGCCATGACTTTTTTGATGAATTCCACGTCAGAGACGCTGTGGCTACCGCCCTTGCAGGTCCAGCCGTCACCGGAGGTGTTCCTGACGAACTCGTAGCCTTGGTCGCACTTGCTCAGCTCCTTGAGGGCCTTCACGACGCTAGGGTAGGCATCGCCGGTGAGGGATCCGGATTTACCGATCTTTACGCTCAATTCGTTGTACTTCAATTTCAGGGCGGTGATCGCGTCGGCATTCTTGGTAATATCATCATCTTGGCCGGCATCCCTTCTGCGCTGTTGGTCAATAGCGTCCTTGCCAAGCTTGCGGAGGTTCTCGATTTCTTCGACGGTCTTCTTCTTGTCACCGGCGATCTTGTCTTTGAATTCCTGGGTGAGGGTTTCACGGTTGAGCTTTTCGATCTCGAGACCTTCAGCGGTCTCGTTAAGTTTGCCTCGCATCGCATTGTCTGTTTCGGCGCGGGTTCTCTTCTCCTGCTCAAGGAGTTCCTGGATGACCTTGTCGGTCGCGCTACGATCGCTTCTTTCCTTATCAAGAAGCTCATTCTGAGCCTTATCAGCAGCGAGACGGGCAAGTTGCTCCTTGGTGAAGAGCTCGTTAATGTTCTTATCAGAGGCACTGCGTTCAGTAGACTCTTGAGCGAGGAGTTCCTTGATTTTCTGTTCAGCAGCAAGACGGGCGGCTTTTTCCCTGGCGAACTCGGTTGTCTGGAGGACATCGGCAGCGGAGCGATCGGTCGATTCTTGAGCGACGAGGGTCTTGAGGGCGGCTTCAGCAGCGAGACGGGCTGCCTTTTCTCTGGCAAATTCAGCGTTCTGGGTGACATCGGCAGCAGAGCGGGTCTGTTGTTCTTGAGCAAGGAGATCGTTGAGAGCCTTTTCAGCAGCGAGGCGGGTGGCACGTTCCTTGGCAAATTCGGCGTTCTGGGTGACATCAGCGGCAGCACGGGTTTGTTGTTCCTTGTCGAGAAGATCACGGAGAGCCTTTTCAGCGGCGGCACGGGCAGCACGTTCGTTAGCGAATTCGGTGTTCTGGAGAACATCTGCGGCAGAGCGGTCCTTTTGTTCTTGAGCGAGAATGTTCTTGAGAGCAGTTTCAGCGGCGACGCGGGCAGCTTTTTCCTTAGCGAATTCGGTATTTTGAGTAACATCAGCTGAGGCGCGGGCTTGTTCTTCCTTGATCAAAAGCTCTCTGAGAGTCTTCTCGGCGGCGGTACGGGCAGCTTGTTCCTTGATCAATTCAGCGTGTTCCTTGGAGATGAGGCCGGTGAGGTTGGAGTCGCTGACAGAACGGGCTTCGGCTTCCTTCTTAAGGCTGTCTTGGATGGTCTTATCGGCGGCGAGACGGGCTGCTTTTTCAGTTTTGACGGTGTCGTTGATGATTTTCTGAGCGGCTTCACGGGTTTCCTTTTCCTTTTGGATCATTATGTGAAGATGCTTCTCAGCTTGTTCGTGGTCCATATGCTCCTTGTTGATGAGGTCTCCGAATCCCTTATCAGCGAGCTCACGGGCGGCGGCTTCCTTGGCAATGCTCTCTCGGATCTTCTGTTGAGCGAGGGCGACGACAGTGTGTTCTCTAGCGAAGCTGTCATTGATAGCCTTGTCGGCAAGGTTTCGGGCGGCGGTTTCCTTTGCAATGTTTTCATTGATGATTTTGTCAGAGGCGGTACGTTCGTCGTGCTCCTTAGCCAAGAGCTTTCCAATGGCGGCATCGGCGAGCTGACGTTCGGCGATCTCCTTGGTCAAGGCTCTCTCAAGGGTCTCGATGCGAGCAAGGAACCAATCCCAAATTTCACCTGTAATAATCATATCGTATCTTAGTACTCATCTTGTCGTATAGTGCGTACAATAGTGAACTCACGGCCTTTGTTGTAGTAGATCCAAGCATAGTAACCACCAGCACCGACAGCGCCCCAGGTGATCAAAGTAAAAGTACCGGCGAAGAAGGCCCAGATTAAGTTGGAGACACCCGAGAGGATCATATCCCCTGGGCCGTAGCTTGCAGTGCACATAGACATGGTGCTGCCTGTAATTGGTTATGACTTGAATTAGCATATGTATTTTGTCTACAGAGATCGAAGAAACAGTACCTTTGGAACACATACGACGATTAATATTCTGGTTTAGATTATAGCGGTCCTTGCGAGCTCAGGAATAGGTAGAATAAAAGAGAGAATTGAAAGATTGAAAAGTACTAGATCAGAATACTCTTGCTTGCTTGCTTATTGATTCTTAGTCTGAAGAGACTGTTGCTGCTGGTGATAGTGAGAGAAGATGGACGTAAACCATGGACATTCCTGGGGTTTATATAGAGAGTTCCTTCCATACTATTCCAATATAAAGAATGATCTGTATACGTTTTGAAGGCCGATATCAACCACAACTGTGTTGGATGTTGGAGGGCTATACAGCTGCAGTTTTAGCCGACTCAGTCAAGTCGTACAGGCAGACCACTCAACACAATGCGACGCCGCAACGCCGCAAAACAATTTCGCACTTCGGAGTGCCTGGGATTCAGCTATTCCTATCTGCGCGCACCAATCAAAGCGAGGGCGGGACGGGAAACGGACGGAAACGCGGATTCTGCAGGCAAACAGGGTCTGGGCTTTCCAGATTTGGGCGCAATCCGAACCTGCATCAATGTTTTGCCTTCCAGACCCTAGCGCTCGGGTGCATTGTGGACATAGCGGGGCGCCGTTTGCAATAGCCTCACCACACTCGACCGAAAAGGAGACTGCATAGACCCTGTCTGAATTCGGAGCTGAGGCACAAGGGGCGCGCTGAAAATTCAGCACTTCAGGTTCCAGATTCCCATGTTCCACACGTGGCAACCTGTTTCGAATATTTTGATATCGATTTTATCGTTACCAATATCTCCTATTTTGTGTTTCCTCACCCTACTCTTTCAAAATTTGTCGCGTTAGAATGATGGCAAATCCTACATTAGATATTGATATCTTCATCTATTGATAGGATTGCTGAGATCTCTCTAAGACAATTGTTCGTGAATGAGCACGGTCTTTGCCAAAGTTACACAATATTGTCGTAAGCTCCTTTTAGCTGGGCTTGGCTTCACATTCTCGCGTGATATTCCTATTGGAATCCTTCGCAAAGCTGGTTGACAGAATCGCAGTCGGCCCGATCTTAGCCAGAAACGACACCAGCGCATAAAAATGAGAGGCTTGACGCCACCCATTCCGTGTCCGACATCCCCTTCCTCAGCTGGAGACTGTGAACGGCTATAGTTCCAGCATAGTAGCACGCCTTCTCACCGTTTCCTAATAACAAATACTGGTATTCCTTAGTGCGAAATTGGTCTCATGGCAAATCGCGGGATTGTCACGGCGATTCCGCAGTTACGCCACCTTATTTCAACTTCGCTAAATATTTTCAAATCTCATAAGAGAGTATGCCTCAGCTTATACATGCCGAATCCCGATGACAATACCTTTGTAGACGGCATCTGGCTTGCAAGACAAAACTTTGTTGTTTTTACTTGGCTTTACTTCTTATGGAATAGAGAGCTGATAGGGATGTCTTAAATATATATATTTGTTTTGACCAAATTGATTTGCACTTTGAGGTAGATATCTACAGTATTCCGGACTCAATGGACCCTGCGTGAATTAGTTTCTACAATCTTGGTTGACGAACGCGTCAATGTTGGCCGTGGATTGCCTGATATGGTGCCTCGATTGAAACCGTTAACCGTCGCGCTCCGCGATAGCTGAACTAGCCATTCAGCTTCAAAACGAAACCGAGAACGGTGGCGCTACTAATCCATCCCTATTCGAAAAGAGATTGTAGATTTTAAATTGTCAAATATCGATACCGTGATAGACGCCCTCGGAGCTCCGATATATCAGACCACTTCAAATTTTTTTTATATCATGTGGAGGATGGCCAGAGCCTATTATTTGATATCGCACGTCTTGCGTGAAACTAACTCGCCAGCCAAGCAAGCTGCATGCGGGGGGGTTGAGAGGGGTGAGGGGCAAATTATGCCCCCATGAGGGTGCAGCTGAGTCGCTGCATGGAAGATTAAATTCCTGATCGTTCGTGCGCCGCAAGATAACTCGGAGCCGGAAACTTGCAACTTATCAGCCGTATTTTAAATTCATAATCTAGAGTTTCGCGTAGGTTCGGGCCGCCTGCGGTTTTCATCCCACAGAGAATCGTATTGTGAGACAATAGAGGTAGTAGCCCCGAACCTCGATTTAAGTGGTTTCAAAATACCCAACCACTCCTCCGTCGTGTATACTTCGAGAAAAGCTCATCGGCTCATTGACTAGGGATAAGATAGATTTCTGCATCATGAGAATTTCCCGTTGCGCTTCGGGATTCTATCACCTATTAACTTTATACGCTGTTTGATTTCCTCTTGTCCTTCCAAAGTGGGAATTTCAGAGAGCTTTCCTTCTACTGCGGACTTCATCGCCTCCCACAGTACAATCGAGTCACCAGTTTCGTCCAACAACATGACACGGCCGCATCGGTTTAGAAACGATCGTATCACATCCAAGTTTAAACCTTCTTCCGCATTGAAAAGTGCGATGCAGAGTTTTAATTGCTGTTCAAGCCAAAGCAATTTCTCTGTCGAGTGTATCGATCGACCAAGAAGTCCGTTTCGCCGCCATTCTATATAGACCAGAGACATCCGAACCTGAAACCAGTAGCAAATTCCGTTAATTTCTGAGATCTTCAATGGTAAAGTTTCTAGTTTCTGTCGATTGTTCAGTTTTTGTTCCACGACTTTGCTAGAGGAGAACTTGCGGGCCAACTGTGTTGCTAGGTCATGAGCTCTCTCGAGATATATCTTTTGATCCCCCCCTTTCGTCAGGCTGCACATCTCAATGTTTCTCTCGCACGCATAATCCAACATGTTTACTATATCGCCTTCATCCCTCTTGGCTTCGGTGAAATTTAGCAGTCGCATTAGAACAGCATCAGCCTTCCCATAATCCCCAACTTCTATGCATGCCTTTACTAGGCTCATAAAACATACTATCGCATTCGGTTGCCGACCGGGGGCATTAATATATGCCTCAAAAGCGAAAATTGCTTCGTAAAAGTACTTTGCTCTCATGGCTACCAACCCATACGTATAGAAAATCCTTTGGCCTAATAACTTTTCCGTGTAGGTGGCAGCTTTGAAATCCCTGAAAATCTCCCGAATCGCATATAATTCATTTTCAGCAACTCCTTCTGTCGAAACCGTTTCTAGTTCCACTAACCGAGCGACATTCGAGAAGAGGGTAGAATTTTTAGTGGTCAGCGAAGTTTTGAATTCGAGTAGCAACGAGCGTTTTTGTTCTTCTGGGGAGTGACTAATAACGATCTGCCAGGTGCCCCATCTCCAAAAAGATGTTCTAAAAGAGTTTCCTCCATGCTTATTACTTATGTCAAGAAGTATGCCTGGAATTTCTCGCGCTTTTGCCCGCCATTTTTCATGCAGGATATCAAAGCCATGGTATGCTGTAGTTAGAATGGAGCTATATTCCTTGGGCTGCGATTCCTTGTCTATTAGGTCTATCAAGAATTGTATTTGCGTTGCAAACTCTTCTACTAACAACCCTTTTGAAACCTCATCCCTAGTAGTGACCAGAGTAGCTGATAAAACGATTCTGATTTGCGATGGTGCAAACTTCTGATTTCGCAGAAGTTTCACAATTTCGGGGCCAGTCCGTGACACAGGGCATTCGAAACCTTCAGAAGGTGCTCTCAGTGTATTTGATATAAATGTTTCCGCCGCCCATACGGCAACCCACCCCCAGGCGGTGTTCGGGTTTTCCTTTTCTTGCTGCTCCATAGAATTCTCGAATACCCAGACAGCTACATGAACTTCTTGACCCCACTGAGCGGTATCAAGATTCAGTATTAGACAAAATATCAGTTCCACACAACTTATTCCTTTATAGTGATGAAAAGCCAACAATTGAGGCTGAATTTTGTCCTTAAAGAGTAAAAAGTTGCGGTACCAAACTTGCACATGTGTTGTATAGTAGCCGTTTTGGTCAGGTGTAGTATCCATGATCATCTCCCCGATATGAATATCAGCAGGCAATATGTAGACTTTATCTTTAATAGAGTTTGCAAGGATGTATGCGGCAACTTGGAAATTTTTAATCAAGTCGGTTTTCGTTTGTTGAGATTTGATCCAATCTCGGACAAGTGGATGCATCGAGATATGGAGATATCCCTCCTTGTCTGACGTAATCGAGGATAGCAACGACAAATCCCGAAGTTCATTGAAAAGCGTAAATATGCGCTTTCTTACAGTACTCGGGTTCCAAGGATTCGAAGTCGTATCTTCAAATAATTGAATCCAGCGCGGAGCCTCGGAGTGAGAACTCCACGATGGAAGATAATCCACGAAAAACTCCTCGGATATATCCGAACAGTCGAAAAAGGTGAGAACCTTGAGGAATTCTGCTTTCATAGAGCCTGCTTCCGTTTCTGGGCGAAGCAATGAGTAGGACATGTTCCAGGTTGTAAATACAGTCCTTTCTAGAGCTGTTCCATCATCTTGGGTAATGTAGTAATTCTGACAGGACGGAAACTTCAGAATGTCCTCCGTGTATCGCTCATAGTATTCCAAGAAGTTTTGAACATTCAACTTCTCATTATTCATCGTCGTTAAAAGTCCGCTTCGCTCCCTAAAGAAAACGGCGGCTTGGTCAATAGCCAGAGGTAGGTAACCTAGTCTATCCACGATTTGTTTGATGGAATCCAATTCAGAGTTCACATTTTGCAGCTTGGCGCGACAACGAAATAGTGCCGTTGCCTGCTCTAAGTCCATCCCATTTAAGCTATAAAAGAATCCAAGATCTTTTGTATAACGACTCCGGGAGGTAATCAGTATGTGACCTGTAGTAGAAATCGGAAAATATTGACGGATATCGTATGCTTCCCTAGAAGATGCCGAAGTTCCTCTGACCGGATTATCATAGTTATCGAAAACTATGAGCCATCGTGCCGTCCACTGAGATAAGATCGATCGTGTTAGTGCCACCGCGGAGTTAGTATCGTATATAACATCACATTCACCCTTTAACAACGGTGCAATCTGCTCAAAACAATTTATTATTGACGGCTCAGTTGTCGCATCCACCCAGAAGACCCCGGCATATTTAGTGCCCCTACTGATTTTGCAGTACTCTAGCGCTAGTTGAGTCTTGCCCTGGCCTCCCATCCCTTGGAGGACAAATATTTTAAGACCATTATCACCACTGGTATGGTTCATTTTCCCGTTCATGTAGGACAGAACATCGTCTCGCTTTATAAAGATCTGAACTTGACGTTGGGGGACGTAGTAGAGCTGACAGCTAGTTAAGCGGCGGTTGACGCTTGGACTTCCACCGCTCTTACTACTTATCCCATCGGCTACCAAATGTGTCGTTAATGCAGTATTGAATCCTTGCAAGTCTTGGTCAATTTTGACGGCCAGCTCTTCTAACTCCTTGAGTCTTGACGAACTGGCGAGAGCGGTGAAAAACCTTTTACCTCTGCTGTCAGCCCTAGAAGGATACCACCGGTCAATTTTCAGATTGAGGAGCTCTGTTTCTTCCCCCAGTATCAAAATCCAGCTTAGTATGATGTCTAGGTCACTAAAAGAAAACAGTGTTGGGTTATTTGCGATTTTTTGCTCCAAGCTTTTGAGGCTTCCAGATATTAATTTGATTCGGTTCGCAGTGCCCCGGAGAGAAACTGGTAGCTTTTGATTGTCTTTATAGAGTGCGTATATTTTTTGAGCAAGATGAATCCCCGATACTGCAAACTGATTGATAGCTGCGGCCGCCCCAAGAGTCTCCATGGTAGTGGTTGGCCGTTGGTGTATTCGATAACAAGGTGTGTGTCATGAATATACACAACAGCACCTCGAAGGCACAAAGGGTGATTTTGGGTTAAACTTTGTCTAGTATGCTAGATGTCGTCCTAGGTCTGCGAAGTTTAACTGCTAATGGTTCCACAAGTACTAGATCTATCGATCTAAAGGTCTTGACAAATTGGCTGGTGAGATCATGAGATGAGTATAAAGTGGGGTTGGTGGCGAATCGCAACGCGAAATCAAAACTATGAAATATTTAAATGTGCGCATGCGCATGCGCGTAGAGACCTATAGCCTAGAAGTTGCTGGTTACTTGTCATAAACCATCCGTGGCGCACGATAAGCCTCTAATTCTGAGTATTGAGTGCAGGTGTTAAATAGAAAGCCTTAAGAGTTTAGTTTATGACGATTTATGGGAACCAGCCTAGGATATATTCACTTCGAACTTCCTGCGCAACAGCGATTATTTGTAATAGCTCGAGCGCTCTCGGTGGATACTAGTACTGGTACGTACCGCGGGTCGCGATTTTCGATTCTTGTCAGCCCTATGCTGTGATCCTATGAGAATCGTTGAATTCCTGACAAACATTAATACTGTTGTTTATTTCTAAAACACCATATACAACTCAAATCAGAAGGGGGCCGATATCCTTAAAATTTACGATCGGATGCGTTTCAGCCGTCTGATTTAATCTAGATACAAGCGCGATCGACTGCTACATAATAATGATCATAGTAAAGCAAACCTCCCAAATCTCAAAAACTCAGTTGTGCTGGTGGCTGCGATCTTATTCAGGTTTCGTCAACGGCGACCATACACCAGCATCAACGTCTTCTTTAATCTTAGTCGCGACATCGTCAGGTAGCCTAGGGAAGATCGCAGACTCTTTGATCCATTCTTCCTCCTCTGCAGTTGTCGCCCTTCCCGAAGCTCGGTCGCGATAGGGGTACCTCCCGAATTTATCCAAAGGGGGTTTGTGTACATCCATAACACATGCTAGCCAAAAGAATCCGGTGGGCACATCAAGAGGACCTTGGGGTGGACCCTCCTTAACCATATTCGGAAATCCGTACAAGTCATTCCGTTTCTCGGGTTGGTCCCTGTAAGGGTCGCGCACCCCGAATGTTTCTTCCACGAAGATTCGGGTAGCTTCTGTGAAAGCCAACCCCTCTTCCGCTGTTCGCTCATGGTGGACAAAAGGTGCGCTAAGCCAGAATCGCACAGCTATAAAATAATCCGGGGTAGCGGATGCCTTCCAGCACTCCCAATTACCAGGATTCTGGTGCGGCGGCAGCGCTTGTAGTTGCTGTCCGTAGTGTAGAGCTAAATCCGCAAAGTAGGACACGACCCATCGCTTGTTCACTCCCTTAAGCACTTGGCTTGGGGCCTGGTCTAAGAATAGTTGTAGACCGAGCGCCAACGTTGGGAAATCAGGGTCTGTTATCGGCGGAAGATAAGCCAACATGTCAGGCATGGCATCTGGTGAATCAGGTCGGAGTTTGCTGAGCGCTTCCAGAATGGGCCAGGCCTGTGAACGCCATTTTTCTACACCCGTAGTGCCTTCGAAGACGGGTTTGATAACTCTCGCATAATCGAGTTTCTCCGTTTTCTCGTATGGTAGGTGGCTTTCTACCATAAGGCAGAGAAGATCCGTAGTGATAAGATTATGAAGTTCGTTGGCAGCCATCTCGATCAGGGGATGTTAGCAATGGGCAGGATAGGGTGTTCTGCCACGAAACGGTGCTCAGATCTGGATATTGAAATTTCACTTTTACTCCTCCAAAATTCAACAAATGAACAACACAGGGAAGCAGCGCTGGCTCTCTAGTACCCAAGCACTACTTAAGAATGCTACATTAGATACTAAAATCACTGTAAACTCAATAACATCATATCAGCCCTTTTATCCCATCCAAATCTATCATCGAGTGAAATGTCACGTAGACATAAAGTTGTGGTCGTCCTTCCTGATGAGGATATAAGTCTAAGTTATTAACCGTTCTGAGGAGCAACCTTCTTATGCCATTAATGCCAATTGATGAAGCTATTAGTCCGAAATTGCCTATGTGGTAAAGTTTATAAACAGAGTTAACGGCAGTACTTATCTAATAATCCATAAGAGATTCATTCTTGGTAGTGAGGTTATTTTAGACTTATTCTCAATATTTTATGGTATTTAAATAAAGTCTGAGTTAAAGATCCTCATATAGGCTGCATAGGAGAAGCGGCTAAAGTATCAAGTAGTCAAGTAATATTAATTTTCATCCTGATTATGGTGGGAGAATGGTCACTTGTGCATAGTTCCAAACTAGATAGGATTAGTTTAAAAATAGAGGGTATGTTAAAATCGTTATATATGAGTCTATTCCGGACAGTGGATTCAGCTACTGAGCGAGGTATACGGCCGGTCTGATACAGACGGGTTGAAACAAGAATTAGGAGATAGTTCATTTTGCGAGACAGTAAGGCAGTTTGATCTCTCTTGTTGTATGAAGTTTTTTTGTAGGTTCCATTTTGTAATACAAATGTTCCAAATTTTGTTGCTATAGTATTTATTATATCTTTGAATCATTCTGATACACCACCTTATAGTGTTGATTAACAGCTTAGGATGTCCGTTTTCAGCTTGATCCAGGCGGATATCTGTTATGCAAGTTACCTCTGCAAGCTTTCAGCCAGGCCACTATGCATATGGCCCTGGCTGGCTACATACTACGCTCTACAGTATGCTCACATAGTCACTACATTTAAAAATATGGACTTTTTGAGGTGCAGCTTGATGCAATCCGAGCACCGGCCTCTAGACGTGTCGTGCCGACCACGGCAGCCCTAGGTTGACTTACGTAAGAACACATGATTGGTAGCGTACCAATATCCTGCCGCCACGTACCGTCAACTTATGTGGATCGGGGTGCTGTGGTGTATAGTGTGCAAGTCCCCCACTACTATTTACGTCCTATATATGGATATTATAGCCACCATTATAGTGAATACCATTGGCGGTAACCAATAGAAGACTAAAAATTACTATCTACAAGAGTTCTGGATTAGAACGAAGATCAAGATGGGACACGGGAACACTGCAGCCTTAAAGAGTTACTAGTAGACGCTATGGTGAAGGCCCTACCGCCTCATACTCATCTGATACTCATGACTACTATGGCAGGGGAGCCGCACCACCAGCCGCACCACTAGCCGTGTCAATCGCAACTCTAACCCGTGCTTGTGTAGTACCTCCACATCCTCTGCCACCTGCAGCGAAAAGTGCAATATTAGTATTTTGTTATGTAGAAAGTGCGGCAAAGCAGAACTGAGAACGATGTAGCGTAAAACAAGGTACAGATATTTGTGCTGTCAAGACCATGGGTCCGTGACACCTCATAAGAATATTAAATATTTAATAATAATAATTTTAAAATTTTTCTTTTAGTTAAGGCCGATATATTCATCAACCCAGGTCAATATTTTTCGTCCCGATTTTCAAACGCTAATTTATTATTATTAAAAAAACTTTAAAAAGATATATATAAAATCAATTTGAAATTTTTTTTTGAACAATAATTTAATATATTTATAAACTTAATTAATTCAATAAAGAAGAGAAATAATGACAATAGAAAAAAAAATAAACTTAGAAAAAACCAAGGAAATATTAAAAGTGATATAGGCTGGTTTTGAAAAATAGACTATTAGCTTAGTGCCAGATAGGGTAAATAGCCCTCAACAGACCCCGTGGGCTGCTATCCTGGTACCCGCCCCCTATATATCGCTTTCTCCCAACGAAGAAGTTTCTCAACAGCGTTGGCAAGCCTGTTACCCGCTTCCGAGTCCGAGTAAAAATAGAGTCTGGATAGCAATCTCAATGCAAGGTTTTCCCACAGTCCTATTCACAGCTGTTCTCTCCGGCTTGCCTTCGCCATTGTGGTTGGTGTTGCACAGAGGAGATTGAGAACGTCGACGTGTTCATCAAGCTAATTTCCTCGCCAGAAGATATCAATCGAACCGAGCAGGGAAAGCAAAGGTGCATTCCGTTATTGCGCGTCCAACTAGCCCGGCTCTCGCATCTCATCTTCCTTGGTCGGATTCCGCCTTTGTATACCTTTTGTCCCATCCTTTATCCAAATAATGGTGGATTACTAACTAAATAGCTTTTTGTGTTGTCCTGCATCGCCTGGGTAAAGTTTTTCTTTGTCTAAAAACCGAGCTATAAACTACCCTAGCGCCTACCGAGCTAAGAAAACCGGTTGTTTAGTTTTAATTTTTGTTTCTTGGACGGCTTTTAGGATAAGTACTTCCATACGCAATCCTGGAACACTTCGATGAAAGTAGACGTACCTCTAGAATATCGAAACATGTTTTTGTTACTAAAACTATGGCCTGTGGCTAGACCGGGGGCGGGTAGTATTGAAACAGTCAATGGAGCTGATTGCGCAACTATATTCCAATGGTTCCTCGCTTATTAACAAGTCTCGTCTGGGAAGGCCACTATATATAAATTCACTCCCCAGCTTTTAGCAACTTGAGGAAGATAGAAAATTCCCTTGAATTTTAATCAGCTCGTGTTTGTGGTGATGAATTAACTGATTTTATTTCTTCTGCCTAGCAAAATTTGCAGTAGTCTATGAGAAAGCGGAAGTCGATAAATTATGATTGGGAATCACGGATCGAGCATGAAATGGGCACACATTTAGAGCCGAGTGGGCAAGGTAAGCATAAAAATCAAATAACATGGCATTAAACTACAACAAATATTGATAATACGAAATACATAGCCAATCTATTCCTATCCTCGTTCTGATCCCTTCAACGGCTTGAAGGTTCAATGTTTTCATTGCTGATACACTTAATCCTCTTCGAACTATCATCTGTTAGAATCATATGACAGTAAGAGAGTAAACACACGGAAGAACTTACTTTAGTTTTGCCTAATGGTCGAGCAGACATTGGCTTGTATTCTTCAATTCCGGCCTTCACTGCCTCGGTTACTACAGCCTTTCCTTCCTCGATAGCTTTCTGTGTGCTTGGGAGAGCTGGTGGAAGAAGTTTGGTCTCTGCAGCTGCGTCCTTAATCCTGGTGTTGAGACTGTTCATGATCTTATTTTGCGACTATAACATGCGAGTCGTGGTTAGATAACCTGCTTCAAACAGAAAACAAGATTGAAAAGGAGAAATACCTCTTTGACGCGATCAGTGATGTCCTTGATACCATCAGTGGTAAATTTGTTAAGTGCCTGTCTCTTCTTAGTTAAAGCAGCATCGTCGGCGATAACCAAACTCAATTCATTGACCATGTCGACTCCCGGCAAGATCCACTTTTGGGAGATGGGCACATAAAGAAGAGCAATTGATCGGAAGAGACTGTAGTAGGCTCGGACTTGGATGCATGACATGAAAACCATCTATTGAACATCATTAGTTTTGTTTTTCGCACCATTTATGAATTGAAGCGTAGTACCTGTCTCTGGAAATCAGAAAATGTAAAGCCACCAAGGTTAGATGGCTTGGCCATCGCACCGGCGATGAGCTTATCAAGATAGGCTATGAAAGGTTTGACTTGATACTCAGTCGTGTGGGTGACCAAAGTTGCAACAGCGTCAAAGAAATTGACGAGCTTGGCGATCTGGGCTTTGAGACTGACAATCGTCTCAATACACTTGATCAAGATTGCTTTGATTTGCTCCTGTTGGGGTGGTTAGCAAACACATTCTGTTTGATTTAAATATAATAAAAGGCATACCAAAGTCACTTGATCCGCTCTCATCTGCTCCAAAGCGCCCTTGATTTCTGCAAGATTCTTTTGCACGTTGATCAAACTTTCGTTAGCCTGACGGTAATTTTCTTGGGCAGATTTGTAAGCTGCTTGTGCCGACTCCACTCTGGCGGTTGCAGAGCTGAGAATTTGCTCTGTGAGGCCACCGCTTGGATTACTTGGCGGCGCAACGTTACTGCCACCCACAGTAGGGACCTAAAGTTACAAAATCAGTCATATTCTCCCAAATTTTGGCGTGATCTGATTTCCTTACCTGGGCTCCCCCAACACCCGGCATAGACCTTGCAGTGGTAGCCAGAACATTAGCCTTATTGTAGATCTCGGTGGCCTCAGCTTGCCATTTTTTGACCTCGGGGCTCTTTGGGTCTGGTGCCGTCCAGCCGATTTCGTCTTTGCTTTTGACGGCATCGACCAATTGGCCGATCAAATCGATGGCATTGTTCAGAAGGGTTGTATAGGTTTGACTGGGGGCTTGTCCCGACGTCTTGAAGCTAGTGCGAGCATGCTCCAACATCTCTTTAATGAAGGTGATACTAGAGTTTGCATTCTTTCCAGAGCCGGAAGCACCTTCCCAGTCGATACTGCCACCTGGACCGCCGACGCAAACAGATCTAATATTGTTGAATGTCTCAACATATGTGAGAATCTGGCTGTAGGCAGGGTCGTTATAATTCTCAGGGAGAGTGCTTCGATCGGTGTCACTCCTTGACGTGCCCTTTTCTCCCTTGCTCTTCTTGCTTTTGCTTGGTGCGGCGCCATTTCCAGTCTTTGCTTGAACTTGGTTGTTCGCTGCAGTCAAGACAGTGTTGCAGAGACCCGACACAAATTGCATACCGATAAGATCCCACCTATAAGTTACAAACTTAGTTTATCAATCAGTTTACTAGACTTTCTGAAATTGGGCTCGTACCCACTGGGGACAGCGTCGGATGCTTTCTTGAAAGCCTCCTGCGTCGTCTTCATAACGTCGGCAAATGTATCCAGGGATTTCTTCGCCGTCGATTCTTGTTGTTCGGTCAACTTGGCCTTGGCTTCGTTGACCTTCATGTTGATCTCATTGGCATGTTTCTTAGACGCCACATCGCCCTGTGTGTCTTCGGCAACGCGATGAAGTTCCGAAACGAATTGCAACCAATTGTTAAAAGCGGCGTCGATTTCCTCTGCTTCGCGTTGACAGTCTCGAGCTCCACGATAAAGAATATCCATGTGGATGTCCAATGCATCTTTGGCCTCGGCGGGGGTGCCGCTCAAATCAGTGCAAATGTCATCAATCTAAGTGTGCATCGGGCCGTTAACACATATCGCTTCTCTAGGATGGAGGATGGAAGCATTTTACCAACCGTGGTATACATCTTTTGAGCTTTCAACCCAATGCTGTCCATGTTCTTCTGGGCAATTCGGAAACTGTCCGCGCCAACATCTGTCACATGGACAAGGTTGGCACGAAGGGAGTCGCTCCTGCATCGATAATCAGCGCAACTTTCTTGAAACTATGAGTGCTAGGAACGGAACTTACACAAGATATTTAAAACCGCCTTGTGGCTTCTTGAGGGTAGTACGACTGGCAGCATCACAGCTTGCGGCAACCATACAAGAGCCGAGAAGGCTCAATGCCATTGGCGCAGCGCAAAGCAACTCATCCCAATTGAAAGAAAACAGAGCCGAGTTCTTTACAGTGGTGACAAAATCTGCCTGGGCCTTATCGGTTTGGGTGTTTTTAATTTGGAGATCCAGAGCAGCTCGGACAGCGACTTGCTTCTCGTCTTCACTCAAACTGCCGCTAACTGCGAGTTCAGTCATCTCGATAGAATAAAAGTACAAGGGGAAAAGGTTTTCTAAAATTTAGAAGTTTGGAGTATAAAAAGTAAGGTAATGAAGATTTGTGCTGTTGGCAAATGCCTGAGTTCTGCTGGAATGATGTTGGATAACAAAGACGAGAAAAGCTTCCCTTTATATACTTTTCTAATCCTTCTATTGAGACCGCACCCCAGAAAGAAATAACCTACACAAATGTGATAGATTTGAGAGAGCCATTCGGGTAGAGAGTAACTTTGGAACTGTTTGGTTTCGAGACCAGGCAGATAACACATATCGTACTTACATACAGCTTCTCGGAAAACCCAAAGCCGTTTACGCGATTAACGTTTTAGGAATAGAGAGATAAGTCGAGCTGAGATTTCAAAAATATGAGGAAAGGCCAGACGCGCCGAGAATGCAATCGTTGATGGGAAGATACGCCTAGCGGACCGGTTTGTGATTGTCAATTAGGTAGCTTGTGGGTTCCTTCAGCTCCTCTGTTTGCGAGTATCCCATTTGTCTTGGCCGTGTGGCGTTTATTTGCGCTAGTCCCCATCTATACTTCCCTGTGCCAAAGCTAGACTAGTCTCGGGACGCAACCCTGCATGGATTAGTGCAATTTATAGAGGCAAAATGCAACACGGATCACGAACTAGACTTCGCACACAGGAATATATTTTTGGGACGTCGCAGTCAGACATACATCACTCAGCGGCATTGCACACAGGAGTATCACAACAGTGATATCGTACTTCGCACACAGGATATGGATGTCGCACTCGGAGATATTGCACTCAGGAATGTCGGACTTCGGAATAGCTGAGTATAGAGGACTTAATATCGTGCTCAGAAAAATCGCATTCAGGGAAAATGCGCTCAGGAATAGCTAAGCCCAGAAATCACATAATTGCGGCAAGAACCTCCTGTCGACGCCCGGCAGTGGCCTGATACCAAAGCTTGGAGGACCTTAGCGCCGACACTGCAAGCCAAGGTGGTTTAGTCTGTACCATGCTGCATGTGTCTCAAGTCTGAAGGCGAAGAAACATCAGTTCCAGACCTCTAGAGACTATTCATCTCCCCATATAGAAACTGTTCTAGATCTTAGAGAGGAGTGGAGTTAAAATTATTCACGGCGGTGTCCGTAGCACACGCAAGGTAGTTGATCCATTTTCGTCAAGTTCTGGGGTATTCAAATTTCCTCAGATTGAGGTGGTGGTCGCCTAATGGAGTCTTGGAAATTATTCCCGATAACGGCATATGGCTGAGTTTTTGAATACCCCCTACGGGTGTGCTGTAGGCGCTTTCGAAAATATGCAATAGATATTGAGTTAGACCACTCAATCGAGCTGGAGAGAGAGAGAGCAAGTTTCATCCTCATTTTCGCATATAAACCTCCCACTTCCTCTCAGCCCGTTTCACTTTTTACAAGTAAGATATACAATCATCTTGTATACCATAAATTCCTAAATTCTACTAGCCTTCTAAACTACCCTCACAATGTCCTGGCTTGATCGGATAGTCAAGGCGCAATTATTAGCTGCCCAAGCTGCTGCAACTGCTATGGATCCCCAAGATGAAGCGACTCTCCAGGGATTTGAATCACGCAATCAGAATTTGAATAATACCATAGATGGGCAAATTCAACAGCTGAACGCAAGACTCAATGCTGATCACCCTAACATTCTCAACGGTGTCGGTCTTGTCTTTACCCGATTGAATGATATTGCAAATTTCATCAACGGTAACTACGACGTTCGTTGTCGTCAACAACCAAGCTTGCGAGACGAGTACGCTGCTCTGGTCAAGAAATTGGACGAGGCTAGTAATGCGCTTGTAGCAACCGTCAATGGCTCCGAGGAGGTAATCAGTAACATCAACATTAAGGTATGCCTTATTCTATCGTTTTGATTTATATTATAGGCTATCCCACTTACCATATTCTTATTTATCAGCTTGTCGACTTGCGTGATAACGATCTTGTAAAGCTCCGGGCGGATATTGACGATTTCAAACTCGGAGTGGACAACAGAGTTACCGCAGCCCAAGCACAGAAGGATGCAGCTGATAGCTATCTAAGACAATGCTCGTCAAGCTTGGATGCTGCTCGGGTCGATTTAGACAACGCAGAACGAAAGGTCAAAGATGCAGAGGAAGAGAGGGATAACGCTCAGATCGCCGTATGTATTCTCATATCCGATTGATTCGTACCACTACTAAAACTGGCGATCATAGACGGCATTTGCCTGGTTAATCCCTCCTGTTGGCGCTGCTCTTCAATTTGGAATGATGCCAAAATTCCAAGAAAGTTTGGACACACAGCGCGGAGTGTTCAACAGTGCCCAAAACTTATACAATTCCGCCCAAACTAATGCCACCAATGCTAGTAACGCTGCCCAGAAATGTCTCAAAACCAAAAATGCCGCCGATAGGTGCGTTAGTGCGCTTCCAGGGGCAATTCAAAAAAGTGAGCAGTCGTTGTCTCGAGCGGAAGATGTCCGCAAGCCTGTGATCAAGTTGCAAAGTCTGTTCCAAGCACTATCAGTTCAGGTCGGCAAAATTGACAATGAAGGGGAAGACACGGGTTATTCCGATAGAAAAGAAAGAATTATTGGGGATATTTTGGATGTGATAGATTATGGTCTCGTGGATGTCTCTTTGGTCGATTCAGCCCGCAAAATTATCAGAGATTTGAGGAACGGGGATGAGAAGTGTTTGATTTCCAAGCAAAAGCTTGCGACTGCACTCACCAGCCTCGAAAATAAAATACAAACCATCGGACCCATCAACTGGTCAAACAAGGACGCAAACGAGAGAAATTTTACGCCCGTCATCGCTCATCCCGAAATGGATGATTAGTTTATCCTCCCAGTACACTTTTTTCACAATTTTTGGATTGTTCCTGCTTATTTGTTCTTCTGCCATGCCCATGCTTTGTACCACCATATTTGTCCGTTGAAGCTTAACACTCCATGAATAGTATTTTGATTTTGATTTTGATTTCCAATTGCAACCGTAGACCACCAAAACACGCGTCAACAGAGAAAATTATCTACAATGAGAAGTTTCACCAATTAGTCTGTGTGGTGGAATGTGATGAAGATTCAATCGTCAGATACGAAGACAGAGAGAACTTTCCCCGCTCTGATCTACCCCTAGATCTACATAAAAACAACACCCCAACAGTCCGCACATAAAATATTAACCCGTCTTCAACCAGATCCGCAAAGGAGAAATAACGCCCTAAGAAAATAATATGCTGAATAAATAAGAGTTGTAATTCTCGTCTGGTGTACACCGGGCTTCTCAATGATATTCGTAAGAGTTTACGCTATAGTGAGCGGACCTATTGATCAATGACATCGATTGATTAAAGAATCTCCCTAAAAGTAATCAGAAGCTTAAGTTCTTGAAGCAAGACGCCACGAAAGCGAAAGGCAGTGATAGCAAGTTCCGAGGGATGCCCTGTTGACATGTCTACCTTCTGTGAAGAGGCAAACAAATAAAGAATATATTCTCATGCCAAATGGAAGGAGATGTGACGGTACCGATAGAGTATGGCAATGTATCCGAAGTTCGTCTCGGTGATGGCAGTGGGTAGACTGGCGAGCTCGTGAGCGATTTATTGCTTCCTCAATGTGACTGCCGAATGCGAGAAGTTGTTTTATCATTTTGAAGGATTGTTATTGTACGAAATTAATTGCCGATTGTTTCTTGAGGACAAATTTTTTGTGGAGGTTTCAGCTATCCCGAACTGCGTGATGTGCGCACCAATGAGATTTCTCGACCCTGGTCGATCTGCCACTCCACCTCGACTCTTTTCCCCAGCATCGCAAAATCACGGCATGTAAGAATCTATATAGAACAAAGCCCCAGGAGAATATCTGGGCTCAATGGCGCATGCAGGATGCACGTTTTGAGAGCCCTATGGGCAAACACGGCACGGCGCGAACGAACGGATTCGAACAGCCTTCCAGATCGGGCCTAGGCACCCGTCGCAGATATGGAAGCACATGTACACAAGCGCCACAAGTATACTATTCTCTCCGATCATATTCGAAGTTCAACCAAACGTGGCACACCCCAGATGGGACTGCATTTGGTTCGGCAAAAACCGAAAGTCATCTCCGAGCGCGGCATCCGTGCGCTTGATGGACAACAGGAGATTATCGTGGCATCGATGCATCCAGAACCTTCAGCTGGGAGCTCATTAATCCTTGAAGAGCAACTGATAATCTCAATAATAGTAGGCAACTTGGACCGAAACTCAGCGAAATCCAAATGGTCAAATTTTCTGGAGGTCGCCGATATGCCTGGTAGGCTCCACAAACCTGCATTAATTTTCTTCCAATGGACGAAGTTGTATTTAAAATTGGCGAGGAAATGATCAAAACTGTTAGAGAATAAAATAAAAATAAATTGAAAGTTTTGATTATAGTTTATAGTAAGCTTTTTAGTAAAAAAATTAAACGTTTTATTTACATTTATTGATAAATATACAAGAAATTATCTTACTGTGTGGCTCTCTCCTCGGACACCATACTTGAGATTCGCGGGCTGTTTGGTAGCATGATTTACTTCGGACTGCCACCAGGCCTATCAACAAGAAGCATGCGCATGTCTAGCCTAAAGATAGAATTCAAACATCAGTGGCTCGCCAAGGAGGTAGTTAAGTCTTTCAGCCGCTCTCCGATCGATCCGTGAGCCAATTTACCGCGATATATGCCCAAGGTTTCATGAATGGATCTCTTCGATTTTCGATATATCGATATCAACCGGGATACTCTAGGCCGCGATCAAAGCGAGACTTCTCAACATAGCAACCATACCCAAATATATACTTTATCTACTCTTCATCTCCAGTTTGTGCGTATAGGAGTTACAAAATCTAGCCCCAAATCTGTATCGCACAGTACTCTACAATTCGAGCTCACCACTTTTAAATACAGTAATTCTACAAGGCTACTCGATGTCAATATTTATATGCGCACGATTTTAGCCATATACATACCGTACATCACAAATCCATTATCTTGCATTAACACCAGAATTTCATTGGATATATAAAAGTGGGAGTAGCTCATAGTTGACAAGCCCACAATTCCATGCCCAAAATGGAATCACAAGACAAAAGGGATTGGGAAAAAAACTACCATAAAATCGGCTTGACAAGAATCGAGGCGTGGAAAAAGCCAAGGGTTCAGCAACTCGGAGCAAAGGGCAAAGGAAACTGTTCGTTTCAAATTTTGGGTTGAAACGAGTGTGAACAATCTTATATAAACTGATTAAGGCACCAACGTAACACACGAACTTCATAAGTCACAGGCGTCGCTGGTGTGAATAAAAATTGATACTTAATTTTTTGCTTGATGTTTTAAATACACGATATTGTAGATTACAGGCATCATAGAACAGAAGGGCAGAGTTAGTATTGTGTAAACTAGGGAAATAAACGAATGACATGGACGCGGAGATAAGGTTGGATTTCAATTTGTGCTGTTTTTATTGCACCCACTTGCTGTCCTAATCCCGCGAAAAATGATATCCTGGCTACATGATAGAAGAGACTATGTGACTTCGGTTTCCACTCCTACCCCACCATTTATTCCATATGCAACCCCCGGAAACCGGGATAATGAGCAAATACTGTACAGGCTCTTATGCGGGCGACACGTAGATGATACTTGACTAGTGGCGATTTATGTTCCGCGAACCATTGAGCCACTTGAAGGATCAAATTCTCAGCGTCTTTATCGAGCTTTTTAGCCTTATTAAAATCGCGAGCTCTTTTAACGCCAGGGTCTTCTCGGTTCTTGTATACGCCCTTGTCTAACAACTGATCGAACTTGCATGCTTTCACTTCGTCAGTTGCCGCTTGAAGTAACGATCTATAGGCTATGTCTAGGACAGTTGCAATCATCTCGTACACATCCTGCATTTTAATTGCGGGATCGGTTAACCTATCGTTCATATCAGGTCGTAAGAATGGACGGTATCTAGGAGTACCGTTTGTGACCATGCAAAGGCTTTTAGTTGGATCGTCGTCTCCGTGTAAAATTACATCCAGTAGGGACCTGGCGATGGGGATATTCGGGTCGCACAATGTCTTCTCAATACTCTTCAAATGTTCTTTCAGAATAGCCTTACTGTTCAGTAGGCGATGTTGGAGGAAATAAAAGAGTTCCTCAACGGCGCCGAGGTCAAAGATCTTCACCGCTTGCTGACCTTTGAACATCTCGTTTAGGAATGATCGAATAAATTCTGTAAATTCCGGGAGAGATGCAATCGTGGATTCAGAAGAGGTACTGGCTTTTACTCTGGCATCCAGGAGGCTCTTGAGCTTGAGTAGTGCCAGCTCGCCCATTTGTCCAATGCCATTTAGAAGGTCGAGCAAGCGCATCTCTTCATCACTAGGTGCCCCGTTGAATATCTTATAGGCGAGATCGTGATTGACCTCAGACCAAGAATGCATAAGCAGACTTTGGATCTGAATTTCTGTTTTTAGTAGGAGCTTAGAAAATTTAGGATTCTGAGCCTCAACATCATTGTAAAAAGCACCTGATCCCGCATTGCAACGAACATGGATAGCTCGATAGCCCCCGAAACGTTCAATATATTTTCCAACATTTACTGAATTGGGGTCCACCAGCGGCTTCACGGAGCCATCTTTGAAGAGTTTTGTCATAGTATCGAATGAGTTCGAAGGATCGCTCGGATTTTCTGGGATCTTTTTTTGGACCGACTCGGTAAAAATCCCTGCGATAATTTTTGCTGCATCTTCGACTTGACTTGGGAAGTACAGCATAACCCGTACACCAATAATGTCGACGAGGTCGTTTTGTACATCATAGGGATCCGCATAAGGTGTTATCCCTCCTGTAATTCTTTCGTTCAGGCGATTTTCGAGCTTAGTTCTCAGCCTGTCGCTGTCTTTGGCTCGGCAGGTCACATTAGCGAGGATGCCGCCCTTCTTAAGCGCTTCTCGACATGACGTGGCTGTATATTCTGCGCAGGTTGTTATTTCGCGATCGAACAGGTCATACAGGGCCACGTAGTCGTTAATTGCTTTTTTGCCGTTGATTATTTTGTCGTCTTTGATCGCTTTGTCGTCTTTGATCGCTTTGTTATTGATTGTTGTTTTATTGTCCATTTTGCCAGTTGGTAATTAAAAATGGTGTTGAATAGGTTTATAATTATAAAAGATCAATGAAACTGGGTGGGCTTTTCAGAATTCGAAGATGTTAGGCTGAGTGTTTTCTATCCGAGATGCTTATCAGGATGGTGAGTATTCTTGTCTTTGGTCTGCACTTAAGCAGGGACTTTATAGTGCACGCTGGCCATCTCTTCACCTGTATCCGGCGAGATTTGGTTGTTGAGAACTGATTCAGCCAGCCACCAAAGATAACACATGGTGACCTTTTCTTGGATTTTGGTATGGTCCGATGGGCGCGGAACTTCGGGTTCCTGAGTGCGAGGCAATGGCCGAGGCTGCAGCTGACTGGCATCTATAACGGGGCAGAGAGCGTTCAGCTTTCATTCCTGAGCACGCGGTAATCAAAGCGGCCACGCAACGCAATTCAGCGAATTCGAACACATATGATACTCCCGTGAAGATTTGACATGCAACTGCGACATCGCGGCGTGGTGGATAATCAAGGGTCCAGATTCAGCTCGGCTCACTGCACTCTTTTTCGGGGCAGGAGTTAGACACGCCACTCCTTAGTGCGGGTAGTCCGAAGTGCTTCCACACCCAATTGGTAGACATATTTGCGGACCGAACACAGGTTACTTATTCCGAAGCGCGTTCTCCACTCCAATAGCAGCACAAGAAATTTTGAGCCAAAATGCACAATCTTACCGATCAGCTACTTGCAGGAATTTTCAGCTTTCTTAATGCAAGGACCAGTCGATGTTTCAGGTAGAGCTCTATTATGGCCTGGGCTATTTAATGCATGCATATGCATGGTAAAGGCGTTGATGCCAAGAATATACAAGTCTTCGCACACATCAAGAGAGATTCAGAATAGCTTCTTCACAGAGTTATATTGCCACCATCACCATAACCGTTATCTAACTGCTGCATTTGATTGCTTGAAGTGCTGTTCGTAGCGTCCTCGCATAGCGCAGGCCTCGTGATTCCACCAAAGGGGTATTATTGGTTCGCGCGCTTCGGAATGAACCTCCATCGTAACTCTCAAGTTCAGCTTAAGCGCCTATGAATAGCTCCATAAATGTACTCTTCGTCTCGAATTTACGCCACCTTTTTGGTTCTAACCGCTAAAAAGGAACGGTCTGGAAGGGATACTCTCACAGGACCGGAGCCTGAGACAAGCGTGGAACCTATCCACTTAAATTTCATTTTTAAATCTTCCTTGGACGTATATCACATCTCAAGTATTTGTAATAAAAATATGTTGGCTCTTAACCCTACACTTCATTATTAGAAGAAACAAAGATCAGAAGCTTACAGTAGTAGAATTTATAAAAAGAGACTAGTTTAAGCTATTACCTATAGAAGCACTAAAATAAATACAAACAAACACTTGGCTGAGGTGGAAACCAACTACTGATATAAATTTATTGTAAAATTAATAAGATTTATAAAACTGTATTTTTTATTGATTTTAATAATATATATGAGTTTGGTTTTTGATACCATTATTAGAAGAGAAATATTATAATAAGATTTGATTTTCTATTATATATAATAAAGATTATTTAGTAATTACATGATATGTGATCCATCTATCTACTACAACTCCCCGACACGGATCCTACACCAGATATGCTATCAGCATAAAGGAAACCCCATGGAACCGAAAAACAAGGTCTCCCAACGCGTCACTTGGGCATGAGCCAGAAGCATTTTCAATTGGTTTGCCAAGTCCTTTATCTTGTCGCACAGTTTTTCTTTCTTGCCTTGAGAGCCAGAAAATGGCAATTTCCGTGGTGGCGACCCGTTAACCAGGCGTATCCCTGACGCATCAATGCTCCCTAACCCAGAATCTCAACCTCTAATAGCCGTGTTTGAATAAAAGTTTAGGTATCACCAGCACCGTTTTGAGGGTTTCTGAGATCGGGAATCCTCAGTCAATTCCTTTTGGAGTCACGTAACAAGATTAAACAAATATAGTGTACATTACTAAATCGTCCGCCAAAATCTATATATCAGCATTTTCGAGCCCTCCCCATTTTAGATTGCCTGTTGGCGCCGGCTGAATCGTCTTAGCTTGGTCCTTTTTCGGTTGTGTTGCATCAGTGCATTATTTAAGATAACGATGTGAGCATATATTCGAACTTGGTCTCGGTCGAACTTAGAATCTTCTAACACTATGCATAGAGAGGGTATCGTAACCACAGCTAAAACTCTAGTAATATCAAATAATGGTGTTCGGAACGACTCAAGAACATTTTCAATTAACAGCTGCGATAAGAAAAGACCCCCAAAATACTGGCGGTTTCTTTCTTAGCTGCCAGTATATGTTACCAATATTTATATAGTGAGCTAAGTGTTACCTGCTTGTTCGCATCATAACAAAATACCCAACCTTACTTTCAACTTCTTTGTCAATGCCCTCATTACTCTTTCGAAATTTCAAACCTAAACGTATGAGTGGGAGATTTGTGGCTTTTTCAATATTCTTCCCTTGCCACTCGAGCACTCTCGCAACCAGACCTGGGTGCTCGCAAGTTTGCAAAGCCTAACTCGCTTTGGAATTTGTGTTGTCCAGCTTCCAATTAAGACCAGCACTGGGAAATATAACAACATGTCGTCACGGCTGTCAAGACTGGGGCCTGCAAAGGACTGCATGTTCTTTGGGCGTCTTTGGGGTTTATCATACTTATTAGTATTATAGGCGTCGGCTACTGTTCTACAATGTATCCACACTAGCTGAATTACCTCGAGGCAAGGTTAACCGGTTTAGTAAGCCGCCTGCCATATTCAAACGATCAGTCCCGATATGAAGTAGGTGAGCATAGTTACCCGCTTCGTTAATGTGCCATCCATGGTTTTTATCTGGCGTACAGCTGCAGTCGCGCAGCTTTTCAGACTCGGCTCATCATATCGGCTACGAACTGGTAATAGAACTCTTAATCATATCAGCGCCCCCACTGCCCATAGTAATAATAACGAATATTATGAATCTTCAAGAGGAAGGACATGATAGATCCAATTGGCTCATCAACTGCAATGCCGCTGATTGATGAATATTCTTGTATCAGGAATTCATTATATAAAGAGCCGTCCCATCAGAGAATTACTTGCAATTGACTCAAACATCTGCCATAAAAATACTTGAATTGCAAAAATGAAATTTCTCCCAATTATAACTTTTCTAAATGTACCACTGGCATCAGCCTACTGGTCATCCAATCTAAACTATCTATCCCCTTCATCCCACCACCCATCTCTCGGAATCTCAATCAACAAGGTAGCCAAGCGTAGCAACACAGGAACAAGTTATGATCCCGCCGTCCTCAAGTTCACGCATGGTGTCGCGAGCGGTGACCCCACAGCCACATCCGTGATTCTATGGACTCGGCTTTCACCGATCACTGATGCTGCGGATAACAACGGTGGTTCTACTGGTTTAGAACCATTGTATTGGCATGGACCCAAATTAACATCTACCGCACCTATTTGTGCTGAGTGGAAGGTCGCGAAGGATAGTGGGATGCGTCACGTTGTCTCTCGTGGGAAGGCTTATACTAGCTCCGATATCGATTTTACTGTCAAGGTAAGCTCCACATATCAATAATCTTACATCAAAATATCCTAAAACATGTTCTTTATCAGGTCGAGGCGAAGAGTTTGCAGCCATTTACCCGATATTATTATCAATTCAACATTTGCAACTCCAACGTCAAGAGTCCACTGGGCCGCACCAAAACCGCACCAGAAGAAAACGATAGGGTTTCTAGAGTCCGGTTTGCAGTCTACTCTTGTGCCTTCTTCAGTACGTTTCAATTATACCCCGCAGCAATTTCTTGCGTTTTACTAACATCAGTCGACGCTAGCATTCGGTTTTTTCAACGCGTACGGCCAATCTGTTCGCAAAGACTCTGTAGACTATGTACTCCATCTTGGTGATTACATTTATGAGTACGGAAACAGCGGTACGTTGACCATCTATCGAGATCAAACTCTCAGATTACTAATAACAAGTGCATTGGTATAGAGCGGGGCCCTCAAATCGGCCGTAAATTCAAACCGGATCATGAGATTTTCACGCTCTACGACTACCGTGAGCGGTATGCAACATATCGAACCGACGAGGATTTACTTCTATCTCATCAGAACTATCCCTGGATTTCTACTTGGGATGATCATGGTATTGTTACTTTATCTCCTATTCTGAATTCTTACGTTATTTTAATAGTGCTAACGCCAGAATAGAGGTCGCCGATAATACCTGGCGAGACGGCTACAGCAAGATGAATAACACGGAAAACTCGTTCATCATTGACGATCCGGTTTCTTTCGACCAGAGGAAGACGAATGCTGTTCGCGCGTATTTTGAGTGGATGCCACTGCGGCAGGTTGATATGGATGGTGAGTCTATGTTCTCGTGCTTATCCCATAGAGAGGGCGTACAGAACTAAACCAAGTCAATGAAGATAATCTACGAATCTGGCGGTCGACGTCTTTTGGTAAGCTTGTTGACTTGACGGTCCTCGATACTCGACAGTACGATCGCTCCATCACGGATGTCAACTACATCCACGACTACATATCCTCTATTGCCAACGAAGTGAGCCGCTCACAGATGGGGCCACGGCAAGAAGCTTGGTTCTTCAACCAACTGACGGATTCTCATAAACGGGGTGCGACATGGCGACTGGTTGGATCGCAAACTAGTAAGTATAATACTTCACCATCGGGGAATAGGACCATTTTAATATGAGCACACAGTGTTTTCATATACCAACCTATCAAGCCCGTTCAGCGACATTGAAGGAGGTTTCTTCTCCGATCTCGCCTTAGACACCTGGCAAGGCTATATCGCCTCTCGAAACCGCACTCTCCACCATCTATACAGTAACAATATCGGCAACAACATCTTCCTCGCCGGAGATATTCACTCAAACTGGGTCTCCGACCTCGTCTGGCTCAACTCTACAAATCCGAACCCGGACCCGGCCACCCACCCAGACTACGACCCTAAAACCGGCAAAGGGTCAATCGGCGTCGAGTTCGTGGGCACAGCTGTAACATCGCAAGGAAGCGTCGGTTGGAACGGAACGATCGAGAGAGGACAAAAGCTAGCAGACTGGTCTATTAAAGCAAACCCCAGTGTGCAATGGGTGGAGAGGTATTATCGGGGTTACTTTGAATTGGATTTCTCGCACGAGGTTCTCAAGGCGACTTATTTTGGGATGAAGGATATTTTGACGAGGAACAGTGAGGAGGTGGAGCTAGCGCGGTTTGAGGTGTTCAACGGAGAAAATAAAGTGCATAGGCCGGTCGCTGGAGGGAAGGTTGCAGCTGGAGCTATAAAACCGCAGCTGTGAAGCTGGCTTGGTCTACATATAGGCGGTGGACCCTGGTCTGGCGGCGTTGGGGAGGGAAATTACCTAATTAAGCAGGAGGTCTTCAGTTGTTGATAATGTATGAGTTTGCATGTGCATGTACATATAACCCGAACGCATGAGCCCTCAGTCTTACTAATTTCAGCTTCGCGACTTAAGTAGCCTGTGGAGGAGAATGGAAAGTGTTATCCTTGTTATAATAGAGAGTGAATTTGTACCTCCTGAAAGAGTTTAACAAAAGAAAAGCAATTCGTTTCTACATTATAGGGTACAAATTGTGGCATTAAGGCATGATCTCTAACGGGAAAAGGAATAAATATAAAAGGAGAGGCAATCGCTAACATCAAAAACCCAGAAACTAATAGTGGCGATTCAAGTATGCAACGACGATAAGGAAAAAACACCAATAACCGAACCGATACCCCCCTGTCTCCACCCCCGCAAGCATCCCATGTTCCAAAAAAAACTCCCAATAGACACCCGTGCTGTGTTGAACAACGATATTATAATAACGATGTTGTGAAGACGAAAGAGAGAAAATCTTTAATAAAGTCGTCATTCCAACCATTCCGCTCCTTGATAATGCCCCCAATATCCCTAATGGTACGAAAGAACAAACACCTGAACCCCGCTCGCACTGACCGTGTCAATACGCGTGGATGCGTAAACATAAGGAAAATCATACAAAAACTCCCGCTGCCGTTTTAGCTTATCTCCCGGATGGCCCGTGAACTCCGCTACCATCGGTTGTTCGAAACATATCTCCGACTCGTCGTGCTCGATTATCGGTTCTTTCGGTAACTCTTCCTCTTCCTTGGTCGCAGGTGTTGTCTCGGTTGCGCTGCTGGCTGTAGCAGTCGAAGTGCTCGTTGTTGCTGATGAAGTGGCTTCGCTAGTCTCTGTTGATTCCCGTTCGATTTTCGAGACCGCCTTCTTGACAGCTTCGTGTTTGCGGATCTCCCAGTCCCGCATTTCCTTGAGCGCTTTGGCTTGTTTCTCGGTTAACGGCTCAACGAACAAGCGCTTCATAGCTCGGTACACATCCCCGACAGTGACACCCCTCACCGCCCCTAGCTTCTTGTTATCGTTCCCCGCACCTCTAGTCTTGGTTATAAGTACTGGCCGTAATGTGACGCCGTATCGAGCTGAGAATTTAACCAGCAACTGTCTGACCGGTGGATTTGTCGCATTTTCTTCAGACATCGGGAACGATAATAGATCTGTAGGGCAGTTATTCCCGGTCTTGTGGTATATCAAACTGCCGTGTTCTATCCGACAGCAAATATTCTCAAAGGCTGGGTGTTGTTCCAATTTTGCCGAAGAATGCAACAACTGAGGGGCGGTGGATTTGGAGTCTGATGCGGGTAGGGGTAGGCGGAAGGAAGTCGCCTGAAGCTGGGGGAGACTGGTGGACTGGAGGAGCGAGCGGAAGGAAGAACTGCATCTCGAAATACGGTAGAGAGTCTTATACGTCTCAATGTTGCTGAAGACTTTCTCCCACAGCGCTGGAGGGAGGCCGGAGATCTTCAGGGAGGGGATGAGGATTGCACAGGCATATGAGAACGACTTGCAGACGGGGCGGAGGCCGGTCAGGACGGTAAAGTGGTCAAAGTGCTTGAAGATTTGCAGGAGGATTTCGGGCGGAAGGGCATCCATCCTGAGCCAGGGAGGTTTGTTGTAGGCCCTTGTTGGGAGCAAGCTAGGGGAGAACGGGCGATACCGGAAACCGAAGCTCTGGGCGTATTATATTAACTACAGGAGGACAGTGCCAGCGATGACTCTAGGGATGAGTCGGTAAGACCGGCAGTGAGAAGCAGAAAGCTGGCGGAGAAATGTCATGATCTTGGAAGAGGAGGGGAAAGAGGGAGGAGAAGAGAGGGAGGAAGAGGAGGAGGAGCGATGTCGAGGTGGAGTGAGGTGAGGTGAGGTGCTTGTGGGCGGCAGGTGGGGTGAGCCCGCTGCTTTGTTTGAGGTCCGCCGCCAGCAACAACACATCCCGCAGCCGCCGTTTCAGCCGTTTTCATAGGCCGCCCGCCTGCGCTGCCACGCAAAGGATCACGACTCGCCAAAGGATCTGGCTGCGAATGCTCTGGGTTTATACTCAGGCCTGTTTGGTGTATGGTGTTTGTCGGTGTGAATATGTCGTAGAAACCTGATTACAAGATGTAGGTTATTCGGATATCCTCGACCACAAAAAACCATATATGCATATGATACAAACTGAGTGTCATCTTATGGATACTGCTATTCTTGTTATTCGATTCGATAAATTGGCTTCTAACATTCTAGCTAATTATCCTTTGCCTCTCTATAACACCTTAACAATCCAAATTAAACCCCTGACAACATATGGAAAACGGAGTGTATTGATAGGGAATATATGCTTTTGAATTCACGAAATTAGACAAATTCTACCTTAAAAGGATATTGAAATCAACGCCATTACTACCGGTACACCTTATATACCTCCTAGTACGAGGAATCGAACCTCTGTTCGAATTTAAGCCTTAAATCTTGGCCTAGACATACCCGCAAAATCCAACAAATTCTCCACCGTTATTGTGTTGGCAAGGCTGGCTTCTTCCTCTCCGCCAAGGCTCCACTTCTCCCTGATACGAGAATTCGAACCCCACTCCCCTCACCCTTGTAAACTTTGCTTACACGCTGCGCCGATAAGGGATTATTTCATTCGCAAATATAGTGCGGTATTCTACTTTGGGTGGGACGTTCGAGTTCAGGAGCAAGCTATATAGGTCGATCGCAGTAGCTATAGCTACATATGGTAGATAAAAGAAGAGACCTTTCCGGACCTGTTGACAATACAAAGCGCTTGAATATTTAACACCTAAACAGAACCAATGAGGGGTAGCTGGTGAGACCTCTTGTAGGAAACTCAGTGGAACATTTTGGCCTGGGTTCAGTCTCTGAAATGACATACATAACGCAACTTATCATGTTTACTTCACGGTCAATAATAGAACCCGTCAAGCTGCGGAAAAGATGCCTATCAAATAAATACGTCTGCGTGGACCTCGAAGTTTAATATGAGCGACAAGCGGAGTATTTACTAAGGAGCGATAGGCCGGACGTTCCTGACGAAGAGTTCCTAGCAATTGAGAGACTTCCAGAGAGGGAACTCAATCTAGTTATAGAGATAGACAATACTCGAAACCACAGAACTTACCTTATGGAGGTTCACTTTAGTGTGTGGTCTTCGTCTATGTCAGGACAGATTCTTCAACAAGTATTGGGGCAGTTCGACAACATTGGAGACGGCAAAAATTGCTCACTTATTAGCTTCGTCTTTAGGCTCAGCAGAAGTACGATTCCGAATATTCTTAATATATAGATCTCTGAGAATTATCCGGCTTTTTTGCAAACTCCATTTCACATGGACCCCGGCCATGAAGATCAACCAGTATTGATAAATGTGTTTTATAGGCAAAATACTCGCGAAGTTGAAGAAAATGAATATACCTGCGGACGGGTTTATGCTAGGCACCAAATTTGGGACTTCCAGATAGCCTTCAAGCCTTCTTGCAAGGGCTTGCTCATCTATCCTTATCAAGCCTATGATGATGCTATGAGATTGATGATATCTTGTGCCGACCGAGGTGAGTGCCCCTTCTTGAATCCTATCTAGTCTATCTGCACGATGCTAACTCGTGAAAAAGATTTTTAACTTGAAGAGACCTTAATATTAAAGGGGGCAGAGTACTATCAGGGTGGTTTCGCTGATGCAGAAATAGAGAGTAGCCGTATCCTCGCATCACAACTAAACAAGCCTTCACCGTTCTCTATGTTGGATTTTAAACTAGACGACAAAGCAGGTATAGAGCTTCCAATAGCAAATATATTGAAACTTTGTGTATTAGGATAAATGTATTGTAACTGACTTCATATATCGCTTCTCAGCAGAATTGGCCGACGAGCCGGCAGATGAGCCACCGGACTTAGGAAAGATGACATATCCCGAGATGCACAGAGAACTTCTACGTCTCAGGGTAGGAGATAATTTGATCTTGTAGGATAGTCGCGTTTAAGAAAGCTAACGTCATACAATAGGCACTCGTTAAAAGGTCAATGCCTCGCGGACTTTCTTTATTACGAAAGATGATTCGAAAATAGCAAATTACCACACAAGAGACCTCAAAGGGCAGGGTCTTGATTAAAATCTGGACTGGGTGATGCGTGCACAACTGGAAACATATTAGGAAGACTTGCATGCACATCGCGCAATATCGGGATAAGGCAACTGTTTGATTAAACAGGTAGGCCGTAGCATCTCGTAAGCGATCGTACAGAATGTTTGAATCTTATGTCACCCTCGATATATAGCTTCAACTTTATGCTCCTAAATATTTTCGTGTAAAACCTTGGTTACCACCTGGTGGATTTTGTATCGAAGGTCTCAAATAGGACCAAATTTCTGTTCAATTCCGGCTATTTATCTTCTGACCCTCCGCAAAACAGCTGTGTTGTTGGTTGGAAGTTTGCTGCATCAGCCGCAATGTTAGCGCTAGCGATAACCCCGCTCAGCCTTATGCGTCCTTTGATTGATATGCAAACGTATTCCCCTTGCATTTGTCCCAGGCAAAGCTCCAGTCATTCTCTTCTTGCAATTGAAAATTCGATATCAAACGGCATACACAGGTCTCCAACGCGATCTCCTCGCTGAGACCTTTGCATTGGTTTTCCAAAGAAAGTCTGGTTACAAGACTGGGTTTCCGCGGGTGATTTTGAAAACTACTTCTACGATCGCACCAGCACCACGATTCTAAAGCTCTTCTTAGAAAGCCCTGCCAATCCTTGTAATCACACGAGGCATCGAAAATTACCGTTCAGAACTCCATTTTCGCAGAGGAAACGAGTTAGCTTATTTTCTGGAATCGGCTAATGACATCAGTATTTGGCTTGCGCCGCAACCGCGGCGTTGCTGCCTTACCACTTAGATTTGTTTCAACCTCAGCATCCTGTGTGGATGTATACATTTCTAAAGGAACAATCGAAGAACCTCCAAAATACGTAATACACGACACTATCTATCCGAGTAACGACGAGAAGTTCTTGGCTATTGAGCCTCCCCAAAATCCAAACGACCCCGGCATCCAGTTATTTATCGATATAGACACTAGTGTGAGAAAGACTAAGGAATGGCAAGTTGAAATGATCATTGGCGCAGAGGGCACTAAGAGAGAGAAATTTTTATGGAAGGAAGACATTCGCCCGTTGACCCATAGCGGTCGCTATAGCACCAGTAAACATGCTCTCAGCTATTCGCAAGAGATCTCACCAAGTATGTATTTCAAAACAAAACATCAAGCGATTGGAAAGACGACGTGCTCAATGTTGTACTTTGGGATATTATAGTGAATTTTAAAGAGGCTCTTGATGCCTTGAAACCATACACGGGAGAAAACCCATTGTATCGGTTATTTATTGAGTTTCGGGCGATAAAAGCCACGATACCAATTGAAGCGGTGTCCGAAATGACCTTGGTGGTCCCGTTTGCCAGTCTAGGTCAGTTATTCCGCCCCACACCTGGGCAGCTACTTGGAAAATAAAACTTGCAATTATCGATTTTGTTAAGCTTTATATCGAATGTGCAAGGAACTGACCAAAGAGCTTCTAACGAACCTCGGGATACATAGCCACACTTAATGCTTTTGGAGCGAAGTGTTATAGAGCCGGAAAATACAAATACACCGGCAAAAATATGTTCCTCATCTCTCCCGGCAACCAGATTCCAACTCCCGCCTCCCCCATAAATGGTGCTTCCCAGAATGCAACGACCTCTCCTACAGATGAGGCTGCCAGCGACACCGTTACGCAAGTTATTAAGACTATAGATACTCAAGTATCAACGAAAACAGATTCTGTTTACTCTACCGCACTATCCTCGAGTGACGATGCTCTTAATTTTGATGATATGACGTACGCCGACATGCGGAACGAGATTATTCGGTTAAGGGTAAGAATTTAGTTTGGAATATCCTCGCGACTAATATATATGCTAACATCTTGAAAGAAGCTTCTAAGGGTGGCTGTCTCGATGGGGTTCGACCCTGAAAATGCGCAATCACTAGAGCCATTAGAAAAGTATGAATTGGCACGACAGGGGAGTGGCGTAATAGATAGGAGTAGAGCAGGTCTAGATTGATAATACTATAATATATCCAATAGACGAAGGTGTTCTAAGCGACGAGATTTGGCATGCCCATTTTACTTAGGTATTCCTGTATTTTACCTCTCAAGATCTATATTTGGAGCTCATTTCACGAGAACTTATACTTAGACAAACTTTTATTCCCAACAACGCCACGCTTTTATACCACGAACTATATGGTATAGTATCATGCTCCGAAAATTGGCACACCTCCGGTGTCTTCTTTTAACCTAAGACTCAATGCTGCCTTCCTACTAACATTCCGTATAAACCATATATCTAGCTCCTCCCACACCTCTTCCAGCGAAGTCAACACTTCATCCCGGCCCTTCGAATCATGATGGAACTCCATCGAATCCCAACTAAACTGCGGATCCGTGAAAGTTATCCCCAGCCATGTTTCGAAGGTCGAGTCAAACTCCGTCTTAGTATTGAAATAGTATTTGTGACGCCCGTTGGCGTTTTTGGGCAAAACATACACCAAATATGGTTCCTGTGAGGACGATACACTGGTACCAGGAGATGACGATAATTGGGATTGACGACCCGAAGAACCCGATGAAGAAGCTGCAGAGCTTCCGCTCTGGCAAAATGGGTAAGAGCCCATCGCGGCAAGGGGACCGGCGCTCCCGAATGGCGAGACGTTTAAAGGCTGCGCGATCATCTGGCCGCATCCCGTTGGGTATATTTGTGGTACAATGTGTTGGACGTAACTGAAATCCTGGTTCTCACCGCTAGGTTCGTAGGAGCTTCTAATACTTGAACTATCATCTAATTGAAAACTCGGTGGTAAGATTAACGGATACATCGATCCGATCGAGATATCTGGCGATGTGGTATCCGGTTGTTCTGGTACGGTGGGTATATGTCCGAGTTGGGCTAATTCGAAGGGGTTCAGAGGCCAACGGAGATGGGGGCGCATCATTTCCGGTAGGGTACTGCTGGTGATGAGTGATTCTGGAATATCTAATCTGAGTTCTTCGGGATTTGGCCGGATTGTTTCTACGATATCCGGAGAGTTGGAGAATGTTACCGATATTGTCGCTGGGGACATCTGAAATGGGTTGTCTGAGGCCTGCATTGCAATGTTGTAGCAGTTCAAAATATCGACGACTATTAACGCAAGGTGAAATATTCGTACCAGCGTCAACTTCAAGGTTAATTCCATAGGTATGTTGGGTAGTGTAAGTTTGCACACTTACAAGGACTGGGCCGAGGCTTGGGTAGCCAACTGGGACAGCAATGGTCAAAAGCGTCATTCCATGTCTTAGATGCCCTTATCTCTGGTGGCATTACCCTATTAAAATGCCGTCGTTTCAGGTGCTCCCTGTTCTTTGATTAGAAATAGTTGCAAAAAACATTCTTGTTTATTTTGAACTTACTTTATGCCCGCGAGATCTTTCCTACTTATCAACAAACAAGATGGATGCTGGAAAGGCTCCCCCCTCGCGAATGGACAAGCAAAGCCCCAGAGCGGCAGGTTGGGATTATTTGAGATATTCTGTCCCGGCGGCGGGCGACCTTCCTTGCGATTTTCATCTCGCTCATCTTCGCATTTTTTGCGTTTGCTCGTCTGCCTTGGCGGTTCGTCATTTGTCGGGTCTGGGGTTTCGCTGCTCACACTTCCGTTTATGCCAGAAGCATTGTTGATACCTGGATTCGAGTCCGCAGGGGTATCTGTTGGATCGTCTTGATTTAGTCCTCCCCTCTCCGAGCTGCAACCTGAATTCGATGATGGAGTCGCTGATTCTAGCTTTAGAGCCATCTCGCGGAAACAGTGTAGTTGTAGCAAGACATATAGCCAGATAACTTTAGCTGCTCGTTCCTCCCCATGCCCATCTAGAAACTCATCATCATCTTCTTCGGGTACAATTTCCGTTTCGCAAGCAGGAGTGCCTGGGTCCACTTCACTTGATTCTTCTGAAAAGGCATGAGATTCTTCACTTTGTGATTCCCTTCCTGGCGTCAAAGGAGCAAGAGTTCTCAGGATCTTAATAACATCATCAACCTCGCGACCGGTGTCTTCCTTTTCGCCACCTTCGATTTCTGCGATTGGCGTCAATTCGCCTTTCCTAAAAGGGTTCCGGAGCTTTGTATTGTCGAACCCTGTAAGCCGCGCGCTGTAATCCTTCTTAGGTATTGGTGGTTTTTTTTCCTCGACAGCATTCAAGCCTGGAGCTAACGCTTTTAATTTATTCTGGCCGTGCCGAGAATAAGCTGGTTGTTTGGGGGTATCTAAAACTCGTAGTGGACCCTCATGAGATTTTAGACAACTTATTTTATGGGACTTAAATATTTCACTGTTGATATATATCCCCCCACAGCCTGGGCATTGGCAGGCATGATTTGGATGGAATTCCCGCATATGATCTGTAAATCGACCGGGATAAATTTTAGGACAAGAGAAGTAGCAGGACAGGCAGCATATCTGGGGCTGGTCTTCCCAAGACGGGGCTGGCGGCGCCCAGATCCCATAATCTCCGTATTTTTTGGACTCACATTCCATGTCCTTGGCCCCGGAGTTCTTTTTGTCGGGAGTAGAATCGCAGTAGCTAGGATGCAGTGGAGGAACTGTGGAAGGCGTCTTCGTCTGAAACTTGTCTTTTGCCTTTATCCTTGATGCTGTCGACTGTATCAAGGAGCGTAGTTTGCTCCTAGTTATTATATAACTGGCTCTGGAGTTTAGGTTTAGCAAGTTGTATATAATCAATAGTTTGTAGTTAGATTCAGGCGCCACAAACTAACCTGCCGGTGTTCAGATTATTCATGGGATTATTTATTCTCTTGGCAGATACTAACTATCATATCAGGAAGTTATGTTTTTATATGTACATACAAAGCACGCGCCATTGTTGGGGGCGGAGGCCTCGTACCAAGTAGACTTTCTCTATTTGCTCTCTCCTGGCTCTTGGAAGCCAGAATTTGGCCTGCTGAGCGGGCCTTCGGTGTATTTTGGTTTGGTTTAGTTCCCAAATATCTTATCAGACTGACTGGGTCATAATGGTACCTCGTAGTATTCTGGTGACCATCCCGGGCTTTGGTATGGGCTCTCAGCCATTGTGAATAGGTCTGCTAACAAATGATGCCAGATATATATATTTAAGATTATGTTTTGGAGTTAGATCTGTACATGACGGTAGTGTAGAGGGGTTCTGCTGCCTGAACCGAAAAGGCCCGCAAGGAGCTACTACTCCCACGGCGCCCGGTTTTGTTGTAGTAAGACGAAATTAGCCGTGTTGAGATCGCCTCACGTGCTCACCCCGTGCCACAAGTTGGCTGAAATCTGGACGGGTTCTTATTGTGCTTCAAATTTAGGGCGAAAGGTGTTTCTACTTCTTCAAAGGTGCACTAGGTGTCGCGTGAGCTTGGAAGTGCGAAAATGAAGAAATTCTTCAAGCTATATAGCTAGGAATCTAGGTCGAACACCGAAGGCTGTTCGTTTCTGACGTTTCGCATTCTACTTTCAGCGTTTCCAAATATCTGCAGCCTCGCCTAATAAACATGGCTATGCATGGGTCTCCTAGGCCGGCTAAGATCTTGATATGTCTGCTTTCGCAGATGCGATCTTGGCACGACAGATTCCTGTACGACAAGAAATGCTCGCACGAGGAACAATTCGATTTGAGGCGCACAAGGCGACGCTTCCCAATTGAGGGGTCGCACACGACTAATCCCAAATAGGTTAGCTTTGTCTTCCTTCGTTAAACCCCTGCTGGGTGTCGCAACATCCACCAACACATCCCAACTAGTCGGCCGCTGGTGGGGTAGAAATTGAGACTCGGACAGCACCCGCGAACCAAAGTCCAAGACAATCTGACGTACGGGGCCCTTGTACGCGTCTGCATGCAAGCGGAACTAGAAGCATGCAGATGATGTCAACGCTGCGCTCCAGCTGAATAAAACGATGACCGTTCTGCGCCGCGATGAAGAAGAGACCCCTCCTTCGCAACCACTCATGCGTCCCGCCTTTCCCCTCCTCCCCATTGCCCTCCTTGCCCTTCTCCTAGCCGTCTTCTTTACAAACATCTGGCCCGTAATGTTCAACAAACTGTCCGGTCTGCACAATAAAGTGCAAAACCTGACCGACCAGGTTCAGAACCGCCTGCAGGAACGCCTGAACATCCAGGACTCCCAGAAACAGGGACAAGGGTATCATGAACCCTCGCGGCCACCACCGATTCCGCATGGATCGAAACCAGAACCCAAACAGCCGGAGCAATCCGTACCGCCGGTACCTTCCCATCCCGGCGCGAGCAACGAAGCGTTAAATGTCATCCGCCGTCGCTGGCGGAACCAACTTCTTGGCGATTTTGAAGCGTTGAAGCATCCGGAGCCAGCTGTTAAAGCTAAAATCGACGAGTTGTCCGTCACCGCTGGCAAATTGTTAGAATTATATGTCGACGGGGAGAAGACAGATCGTGTGTTCAAAAATGCGGGGCCGCTATGTGCGACTAATATGCAAATCAAAAATACTTACTTTCGTGTACGTCATTCGATTGCCTCTATAATAAACTGGTGCAAACAATAACACTAACAATGATTGTAAATGGTTAGCTCCTCACGATCGCGTCGGCTTGGGCTACACCAGGGACAAAATACTATCAAGACCAAGAAGTCTTGAATAAAATTATCGCCGGAATAGATTTCGCTTGCGCACATACCTATTACGCTGCAAACGCGCAACTCCAGCAGTGCCTAAAGACTCGGCAGAATTGGTGGGCCCTTCAGTAAGTACCTTAACTTCATCCCATTAACTCCGAATTGGCTCCTAAAAATGGCAATATAGACTCGGCGCCCCGCTAAACCTAGCCGACCTCTGCGTTCTTATATTCGATCATCTAGACCTCGACCGCCGCAAGAGATGGGGTCAGAATATCATCGATATCGTAGGCGATACAACCGGAGCAAGCTGGAAAGGTGGCAATAGAGCTTGGATGAGCCGCGTGCTCATCATCACAGGCCTCTTCATGGACGACGGCGAGGTTGTAAGAAAAGGCATCGCCGCTCTATCCGTATACGGCGGGAGTCCAGAGGCCAAAAAGTCATCGGTATTTGGATACGTCAAGCCCGGTGAAGGCGAAGGTCTCTACGAAGATGGTAGTCTTCTTTCTCATGACGTCTACCCCTACGCCGGTGGATACGGTCTCGTAATGCTAACCTCCGTCGCCCTACTTTTAAATCTACTAAACTCACCGGAAACCCCAGATGACACGTACAGGATTAATGACCCACGGGTAAGCCTTATCTACGACGCCGTGGAGCGGAATTTCATGCCCGTGGTCTGGCACGGTATAATCTTCGAACATGTCCGCGGCCGTGAAGTCGCCCGCCGCGACGGACCAGGTTGGTGCAACGGCCATCAATTAATCCACGCGGCCTCCCTGCTCTCCCAGGGAAGTAACGACCCTCACATAATCTCCCGTATGGAGTCCTACGTCTGTCTCTGGCACGACTCAAACCCAGCAGACACCCTCGAAAAAGCGACGATACCGCAAATCCCAATCTTGAGATCCATAGTGAACAAACGCAATTCGGTCCTCGCGCGCCATCCGCACGGAGCATTCTCAACGCCTATTCAAGAACATTTCGTATATCATTCGCCAGACGGTACCGCACAGTGGTGTTTTACTCTATCCCTCTCTTCGACCCGTATCGGGCGCGCGGAGACCTTGAATAACGAGAACGTAAAAAGCTGGTATCAAGGCGATGGAATGACGTATCTGTACACCATCAACCACAAAACGCACTACGGTGACGATTACTGGCCTACCATGGACCCTCTTCACGTCCCCGGCACGACGAATCACCAAATCGAGCCGCCGGAGTTCAAGTATAAAAGTATGGGGTATAACCCGTGGAGTGGTGGCGCGTGCTGGTCAGGCGGTGGCCAGGGCTGGCGGGACGGCGTGGCTTATAAATCCGACGGGTACGGTGCTCGTGCTGCGGCGGTGAGTCTGGACCATCTGGCTGTTGATAGGAAGTCAGCGGCCAAGAAGAGTTGGTTTATGCTTGAGAATGTTATTATCGCTATGGGGGCTGTGTGTGTTGGGTCTTCGGACCCTGCGTCGAATTTACACACTACAGTTGAGAGCAGGAATTTAGATCAACCGGGTAGGGTGTTGGTGGTGAATGATGTCGAATATTCTGACCCACCGGGGTGGAAGAAGGAGACGCCGAGGGTTCATTGGGCCTGGTTAGAGGGGACTGCAGGGTATATTTTCCTCGACGCCACGGACCCAGATTTACGAACAACCTGGGAAACGCCACAGGTAAATAAAATCTTCGAAAGGGTGAAGAAATGCGGTGCGTGGAAGGATATCACGGGCGACGGAAAGCCCGATGAGATATGCAGGGAGTATGTGAATATTGTTCTCGACCACGGCGTTAACCCTCGGAATTCAGCATATGCATACGTTATACTCCCGTTGGCGAGTATAGAGACCACGAAATACTTGGCAGGAAACCCGACGTGGAGAGTATTCAGGAATACCGCGAACGCGCAGGCTGTTGAAGGGCGGTTTGATGGAGGGGAAGTCATGATGGCAACATTTTGGAAGCCCGGGGAAGTTAATGGGATTACTGTCGAGCAGGGGTGTCAGTTACTTTGGGGGCGGAGTGGGAACAGATGGTGCTTGACGGTATCAGACCCCTCATGGCAGACTCAGAGGGTAGTCGTACACTTGGATATTGTAAGGTTCAGATGGCTCCAACCTAGGGAAAAGTCACAGGGCGTAGAGGTGCACCAAGATACTGTTGTATTCGACGGATTAAGTAGCGGAGCTGCGAAGAGCGTGTTCTTCGAAGAGCCTGGGCATGACGAATTATAGGTGCTTATAACCGAATTCATTATAAAGTCGCTATCCAAACCTTGGATACAAATGCCATATATTTTGCCCATTTGGAGATAACCAAGTCACCTAAAGGCTTCCGAAAGAGAGGCTATACCCTGCTACGTCGAGCATCACCCTTCTCACAGTGCTACTTCTCACAGTAACGTTATTTACTCCATGATATTCAGAAAACGGTGACAGATTCGCCAAAACGGTTGGCTCACGGAAATACGCGGAGGTCTGGGCAGCCATCATGACCTCGTTATCCCGTAGTTCTATGGCAAAGCTCGTCAGACACACTTCCAATTTCACTTATACCACAGAACCGCTTTTACTTACCCAAATTCAATATTTCACGCACAGCTGCGAATACATCCCTTACCGAAACTGCCAGTTCCACCGTAGGTTGCTTCCACTCGAACGATGGCGCAGCCCTCTCCCACTCCCGTCGCAGCTTCTTAATCCTCCTCTCATGCTCCGCAACGATTCTTTTCTTAGAGACGGTGATACTCCTCCCCACGCCGGGAATCCTGACCTGCAAGCACTCCACCGGCGGGGACGTTGCATTCGCTTTGGAGTATTTTCGAAATCCCGTAGCTCCTAGACATTTCAATGCCAGAGTATCCTCTACTCTGTGATCTTCCCCGGTCCCTATCCACCGCAAAATCCGAGGAAAGGTGTTTGTCTCCCTGGATAAGGATAGTACGGGGTGTACGTGTACATCCCCGGCTGCTATCCTTCTAGCATATATCCCAGCTGTACCCTTCCCGAAATTCTCCCTGAGCAGGATCGACTGGAGAGTCGGTGATGTTGGATTGGTGATTATTTTGCGAAAGGTGCTGCAGGTGAGTGATATTATGGTGACCAGGTCTGTGAAAGGCAAGTTGGCGAACACCTGTTCCCAGAGGTGGGGCGGGAGCCGGCAGAAAGAGTTGGAGTATAGAGAGTAGAAATAATACGATGTGGGGCGGATTATAGTCTGGACTTCCAGGAAGCTGTAGTCCAGGAGGTGAAGGATTATTTCGTCCCAGATTTCTTTGGGGAGGGTGTATATACGTGAGGGAGCTACATTTACGCGAGGGTATCCGCTGTACTGGTACATTGTAGGGTGATATTTTGAACCTTCTGGGTATACAGGGAAGCCTCAATTGATGGCGGGGATACTGGGAGTGTGAAATTCAGGAGCGCAGCGTATCTTGCATCTTGCATGAGCTGAAGCCAAAGGAATTGGCGGACGCGACAATGGACTGTGATTGGTCCCGATACGCGACGCCATGTACGTTTGACCGCCCTGGTAGTTTTGTGTTGCGGACTGGTTGGGGATGCCCGCAACCTACCTTGAGAATAGAATGCCATTTGGCCTGCGGGACTACATATCTAGGATGCAACTGCCATTGAAAGCTCTCCGAACCATGTATCATCTGTAGAAATATAATCGTAAAGGTACATTGAGTAGTCGGGAAGAAAAATCTTTAGCTAGCACACCCCAATATCTGTTCGTTCGCAACGTTGTGCACATGTGTGCTCCTGGATATCTGAACCACAATTCCGATTGGTCTCGAGATGCCGGGCTTCATTTCCATTTTAGATCAAGCGGGCGCGAATTCGGGAGTTTGGTGAAGAATGGACAGCTTGCTTCTTTGGGGTGTTCTTTACGAGATTGAAGGCCGGCTTCGTTATCGCATGGAGTCTCTACAGATCTAGGCCCAATTGAAAAGATCAAAGTGATGCCAGGCTAAGCTTATTCTGGGCGTTTCACAGAAAACCGTTTGGTGCAGATCCGAACTTCTCGTGCATATCGACTTCTGTTCGAAGCCGAGTCGTTAGAACGCTCAGATGATATCTAATCAATAGCGCCGTGGCGTTGGAGCTCTATCAGGCCACTCATTCAAAAACCAATGAACGGTTGAGCGCACACAGGCGAAGAATATTCAGTTGCGGGGCAGTGCGGCTAGATGCGCAAACGGGAAATTTATATCAGCCGCACTCATAATGCCAGGCTACCATCGGGGAATTCGAAGCACAGCTACCGGAGATATCTGAAACATAACCATTCTTTTCGCCTTTCGCCGGCAACGTCTTTTTGTTATTTTTTCCATGGGAAATTGCAACCTTTACAACACAATTTGAAGATTTCTTCGTATATAAAATCTTAAATGTAGTCATTTTAATAAAGATCGCGATTGAATACTGTCTACGGAATTTTCGCTAGACGATATAGCTATATAAGAAACTAGTGCCGAAAACGCTGCTCTCGTACAAAACTATCCTAGTACACCGCAAGTTCCGTTTCGCAAACTTGAAGATTTTTTTCCAGTCTGCCTTCAAGAGCTGTGCTTTGATGCCAGATGGCAGTCCGGATTCATGACAACGCACTTGGTGGTGGCGGCGAAACTCTAAGATTCTGCGTCACAAACCATATGGCTTGCAGGTCTCAGACGCCAACGCTTCAGCTTAAAATTCCACATTTCAACAAAATTTTCAATTGCAAAAATTTATGATTGGTTTCTATAATTCTTACTGGCGCTCTGCGCGCATGGCACATGTACAATAAATCTTTTCAAGTCAGCTAACGAGCATCCATTACATTTCAATATTAGTCTCGTGTTCACACTATTTGTTTTGATTGCAACCCTCTCCGTAGAAAAGAGCTGCGAGAGATAGCGCCTTCTTCGACCTATTGGTGCGAACCTGAGGCATCGGCGTTGGTGGAGTCGCCTTCTGCATCCGCTTTCACATGGATTATGATATCGCGGAAAATGCCGTATTGGGTGAATATTTATTTGCTCGATCAAATGTGAATTTGATTACGTTGACAATATGATCATCAACTGGTCCATAACGGCTATAAAAAGAGAGAGAAAATGCCGTCTACTGTGAAATACGAAATTCACCACAAAAGTCAGAACTCAATACAAATCGGAAATTGCCATTCCCATAGCTTTCTCAGCACTTAATTCTCCTCATCTTATAATTCAAGATAATTATCATAATAAAACATCAAAGATGGGTAACACCGGATCTATGATGTCTGTCTACAATGACTACCCGGAGCCCGTCACGTTCACCGCCACCAATAACGATGACATGGAAGATACTTGGGATAACAGCTCAACGACGAATATGGCATCCGGATCCCTTGTATCCGGATATGTGCAAACTAGCAGTTCCCCAGGTCAATCTTCATATCAAGTAAACTACGCAAGTGGTGCAACCCAGTCAATAGATCTAGGTAATGAACCGACCTACACGTCGGGTGCATCCCCAAATACCATAGCTGATGGTACGGGTGGTTCTATAATCGCGTCCGGTGGATCTGGAAAGATCAGCTGGAGTTTCTGGTTCTTTAACGGACCGGGTGTGCTCCAGAATTTGGTCAATAGCTTCATACAAGCCAACTTGCCCGCAATAGTCGCCTACGTCGCAAATAACCCCCTCACTCTCGATGGTTCATCCGTGACGGGAACCTTTGACTTCGGTGGCACCGTGCCTTCTTGCACTTATGCTGCTATTGTTCCTCAAGCTGACGGTAGCGGGCTTTTGGGATTGAATCTCCACATTTCTGTTCCGACTGGAAACTTCAATGGGGAAGTTACTATTGGGCCAGCATCTGGAAGCCTCGACTTGACCTTAGACGGCGCCCTTCTATTCGTGCGACTGATCATTGATCCCACCTTTGCTCAGAAACCAACCGTCGAGCAATTTCAACTCCAACTTGCGGACTACAGTGTCTCCGGGTCACTTCTTGGCGCCCTTGAAGCCGAGTTCTCATTCCTTGCTCCTTTCATAGCCCTTCTATTATCCATCGCTAGCACCAATGTTGTTGCATTGAAAATCAATCAAAGTCAATCCTACAATACAAACATACTAGATGGCTTGAATAACGTTCTCTCTGGGTTTAATATACCCGCACAACCCGCCCCAACGTATATCCCAACCCCTGGTCCGGAACCAACCTTGGCCGACCATAGCACTTGGATGTCAACTCCTCAAATCCAAGCCAAGACGCTCGGGCAGCTTAAGCTACCAGGGACACACGACAGTGCTACCTATCAGCTTGATTCCGTCCTCAGCCAAGTTGAGTATGCCAATATTGCATTTTTGTGGGATCTAGAACCATTCGCAGCACCTGTCGATGGGACCTTCCCCATCCCGACAACTGTCGCACCAGGCAACAAGTTCTACGTTGGTCAAGTCCTTTACGATTGGATTATGGGACAAGTTGTCAACGCCATTTCTCGCACTCAAGCCGTGAACATCACTCAGCAGCTCCAATACGGTATCCGGCACTTTGACTTTAGAGTCTACTATGACAGTAACGCTCAAGACTTCTATTGCCAACACGCCCTACGAGGACCCAAGTTCTCAGATATCCTTGCCCAAATCCAGAGTTTCATGAACGCAAACCCCACATCCGGAGAGTTGATATTTGCTCAAGTGTCTCATTTCAATTTTACCGATGATGCCACTATGGCCAACTTCGCGACTCTCGTCTCTAATAACATAAACGCCGCAAATATTTACTACCCATCGACTGCTTCCGGCCAGGCCTTCAACTTCCAGACTCTCGCCACAAAGACCGTCGGCTCCATTACCAACGGTTCGCCAAAAGTCATGTTCCTCAATGGTGATGATATTTTGTTTCAGAACACAATCGTAAACTCGCAAGGGTACGCGGATGTGGCTTTCACAACCGAGATGACTGATGTACCCTCGCTGGCCGCTCAGCAAGGCCCCGAACTGATCTCACACAGCACTACCGAGTATCCTCTTTGGGCCATCGATTGGGTTCTGGGAGCGACCAACGGAGCTATCATTGGAGCCGCGCTGTCCCTGATGATGACGCCTGGTGGCTCACTGTTCGCTCTGCAGAGCATTGCGGCGTACGCCAACTCCCTATTTATGACCTTTTTGACGCAGCATGGCGGACAGAATACAAATTTCAATCTGGTCAATATGGACTGGGCCACGTCCGTCTTGGAAGGGGGCCAGACCCTCCCTGAAATTATTATCGCGATGAATAATTAAAAAAAAATTGTTGGGAGCGTTTGTAGTGAAGATTGAACACATGCGCATGTCTTGATTTATTGCTTTCTAATCGACTTGCTTCTTGATTCAACAACGGAATGTAGCTTATGACTTTTGCTTCTTTGTCTCGGCTGACCCTGGTGGATAGTCGTGCCGTAGTATGTATTTAGGTTGCAATAACTCTCAAAAAACAGATATTCTATGTGAATACTTGAATCTTTCCATAAATACAACGAAAGGTGGTAATCGACCCATCGGCATTTATCGGCCAAACCCATACTTCCACCCCATAATAGCGAGACCAGCGTAACATAAGCTTGCAATTATAGGGACTATCAAGATTGAAATCCGAGTCCTCACTCTGCCCATACGGTCCCGGCCCGAGAACTTGAAACAGAATATCCATTAGCTGTCGATTTGTCGTGTTTATCGGCAGCATCGTCGTCCATACATTCTCGATACCGTCACCGAATTGTCTGATTACCCAGCTCGGGAACCTTGTTTTACCCTGAACCTCCATCTTCTGATACCGAGGCTTAGAGTTCCGTACAATATCTGTATACCTGACCAACCCTTTGAAGTTTTCGTGTATCGCGACCTCAGTCAATTCGAACCGAAACTGACTCGAACAGCAGTCCACTATGTAGGGCGATACTACCGTCTCGTCAAGAAAAGAATGATTTGTTACATCGAGGCAGCTACATCTTTCGGGACAAGGGGGTAGCGGTACATCCCCAGTCTGCTTATTAAGCTCTTTGTTTAATCGACAAATGAAAGTAGACTCCTTTGCAACTCCATTCTCCATCGTGCACAAGATACCCGTGCCGCACGGCGGGAGTGCTATTTTGTGCAAGCACGCTGGATTATTCGGCCACCATGCACTAACCGGTATTTGACCCTTTTTGAAAAACGGCGGGAAGTATCTGCTCTCGTGAAAAATTTTATCGTTGAGAATATCTCGCCAGAAACCGCATACCGAACTGAGGAATAGTTGCGCGATGAAATCTTTTTTGAGATTGGGATACGCGTATGCGAAGATTTCTAGAAGGATCTCTATGGGTAATGGCGTAACATTGTAAGGAATATATAGTGCATCGGTACGGCTACCTGGATGATGTTTCGAGCGATTACGGGGCGGCATCTTGCGAAGTGACATATTGAGATGGTCGCGTAGCGGGTTTTATACCGGATATACCCAACTGAGACTAGACTCCCGAACGATGCTCAGCTAGTCTTATTATTAACAGAGAAACTTGAGTTTAAAAGGCAAGCCGGGCCTTTGTAATGGAATGTAACCTTTGTTGATCCTCACCACGGTCTATTTTTGTCCTCGCACGTGGTCCGTCAAACGAATTATTCTTCTGCGTTCCCTTCAAGAAATTTCGCCAGCATTAGCTTTGGAAGATGCCTAGAAATTGTAGTAACTGCTGTCGTTTTGTTCTAGTCGTTCTACGTGATCCAATTAAATCGCATTGATATCCGCTTGGGCTCTACAGGGTCGACATCTTCGTAGTCTACGTCGACATTGCCACAGTAACACCTTAACATCTGGATATCTGGGTCCCAAGCCGTCTTCGGAAGCCGATTCCCAGATCTGTTGACGCCTTCTCGTAATTTTATGGCGATGTCATTCAAAACTTCCCTGATGGTTGGGCAACGCTTACACCGTATAGTGTCCCATTCCCAGGCATCGAGACCCCATGTATCCTTAAAAGCCCTAAACGTTGATGATATATTTTCAATAGCGTATAGATTCCCATCGCATATTTCCTCATCGAGGAGTTTGCAAGGTAAAATTTCAATGCATTTACCCTCCTCCCACGCGTCCAGCACGCTATAAAACTCAATTTTGATGCTTTGTATCTTGCCATCTTTGAGGTAGAATGTATAGATATTTGGGCCAAGTCTGCTCAAAAGCATCGGTATACCATCGAAATATCTTTGGCTTTTGAGATATTTGTCGGTGGAAAGGATATCTTCCCACAGCTTGCAAACATTGCTGAGAATGAGTTGCGCCCCTAGTCTTTCGAGATCGGGATCGGACAATATTTTCATATGGAGTTCGACCGGTAGCGACATTATGTTTGTACCTGGCGATCTAAGATTTGCCCCCGCTGGTTCTTGGATGTCCACTGAACTGAGGAGGTCTTGGGATGAGACATCTGGTATATAAGTTCCCGGCTGGATATTAGCCTCCGGTAACCCTTTAGATGCTGCTGGGCCATTTGCTTCCTCGGACGTAGAAGGATCTGCCCCGTAGTTGGGTTGCGAAGTCTGGTGCTCCGGCACGTTAGCCATCCTCTTCAATGGAGAATCACCAATATATCTCGAGGATCTATTCTATTTTTCAAGTTGGGACTCAAAAGTGGACAGCATACGCTCCTCCGCTATCTCAAGGTAAGTGAATTCGAAGCCTGAGAGGGGTGGGCGGAGGCTCTCTCTGTTAGTAGACAAGCACATCTCTCACTCTTGGCGTCTCGATCGGGTAAAAGTGTAACGCCTCCTGATTTGTTGTCTTAGCGAACCGCCGTACCGATGACCATCGATTCGAATCGATTCGTTATATATATATCGATATCGCGCGATATACCGAATGGTTTCATGTCATGTAGAATCCATCATCTTGATTGCAACATGCATATCTCCGACTCCGAATGGAATAATAGAGAAGAAAAGAAGGAAGTGCTACTCTGATTGCTGGAAGCCGGCTCGTACACGCTTCGCTTGGCTAGGAACTCCGCTGTGTTGTTTGGTTTGGTTCGAGACTGGAACCGCTTGTCGTATGTGCTCTGTAGCTAGAACGCCTCCAATGTAAACGGTCAACAAGCATGCAAGTCATGCGTAGTGGCGCTATCGAAGCCGTAATATACAAACAAATAGGTACAAGAACGCAAAGAATACACGAGCTGAGGAAATATAGAGAACTAACAACGCAAGATTTTACTGATCCTCTGGTAGAGTAGCCAAGGGCAAGGCCGACACCAAATATTGCAAATAAGTTCCTTCTGTTACAAACCAAATGAAATTTACAATTGGTTAGCTCTTGCCGTCTATAATTCCCGGAGCGAGATTGATTCCAGGGCAACACAGACAGATGGCCGGGGGTTTCTCGTTCCACAGACTCTCGGGAGATATCTGGTCTCTAAAATGAGCTCTCCCTCGCAATGTCATGGTGGGGCAAATTACCACCTCCCTCAAGATAGTAGGTGGTTTATTTTTGCTCCAAAACCCCTTCGACTGGACTAGACCGCCGAAGATTCCTTCAGAATAGTCGTAACGACGTCAATTCATCGCGTAAATATTCCCGTGTTAATGAAACACCTGCCCACCGAAGCCTTTGCAAACAGCGAGATGGGCGAGTTTTGTAAATTCAATACTTTCAGATTGCCAGGAAAGACATTCCATGGCGAATCCTTACAATTTAACGCCCTTTATAAATATACAGGGAATTTTGGTATATGTCAGTATACTAGTTCTAGAACAGTTAAGCTAATTAAGGGGTATTGGAATTCGCACTGGTATCTCATTATTTTGAACGACTTGTGGGTGGCTATAATGCTCTCCCACAGCGTGCAAACTTTCCTCGCCAAGAGGAGTTCTTCAAGGTATTTTCGGTCCGCGATGTTTAATAAAATTTGCTCGTGTAGTTCGACTGGCAGTGACATTATATTCGTGAGCGGTTGTCGTTCGGTTAGCGAAGGCGATTTGGAGCTTGATGTCGACATGTTGGATGACAACATAGGGTAGAATTTTGATGGTATGAGATTAAAATAGGGTAGTCTTACTAAAATATACTATCCAAGATGACTATTTCATGGCTTTTATAAGGACTTTAATAATTGCTATAAATACACTGCGGCAGCTTTGTGCACCACGGATGGTTTACGAGACAAGTCACAGGGTGAAACAGTAACCGAGTAGGAAAGCCTTAATTTTAAGTTGACAGTTAGGGAACGTCGGGTCGGCCCTCCTTTAGCAGAATATCCCGCGATCGAACGCATAAATCAAAACAATCACAAACTACCCCAAGTTCGCTGCATATTTCCGAATGTTCCTCGTATACCTCACGTGAATATGAACAGACGATCTAACGCCGACTTCCCGCTGGATTCCCGCCCGGCGGGCGTTCATCTGAGCATTATCAAATATTGTGAGCTTATATCGCATACTAGGCTCGAACGCAGGGAACCCCATATCTTTCAACCACCGCTTGACATACTGGCATTGCACCAGTTCATTCGCTTTTGAAGCCAGTCGGTCGATAAACCCTCTTACGGTGTCGCCTCTGGCCGCCACAACTTCCACAGGACCCATGCCCCTTCCGTGACGATGAGCGCCGATGAGGACATGAAAGCTAAATTTTATGCTTTCCACCGAATCGAACGGTGATAAAGCGGGTTCGTCGAGGAGCGGGTGGTGTTTTAGCAGCGTCAGTATTCGTGGACGGCGTGTATTCCCGCAGCTGTTGAACAGCCGGAGATAATAATCGTCTACTACACCATTCCGGACACCGCAGACTAGGCCGTCAGATACGTTCAGAAATCTGTGAAGACCGATTACGCCGTCGACGATGAAGTTTGGGTATCTGGTCTGTTTGAGGGCGCGATTTTGAAGAACGATGTCACACCAGAGTTTGCAGACCATACTGGCGGAGAGCTGGCTGTGCAGTGGTAGGTGAGAGAGAATCTCGTCATGAAGTTCAACGGGGAGGGTCATGATACCCCATGTTGGAAGAGTAGAAGTACTCATATCGGTATCGCAGCGATTGCTTCTGTGCTAAGATTCGGTGGTGATATTTGTAATGGTCTCACGGAGAGTTTGAATTAGATTTGCAACGCATGACTAATGTTATATGTGAGGAAAGGTCGGCGGGTAAAGTTTAGGTTTTTGACGACGATCAGATGATATGACCGTGATAGACAGATGATCGCAGCTTCCGCATCTTTCAAGCTCTAGACGAACAAACAGGGCTAACAATGACGTTAATCGACAACCCTCACATCTACATTACCCGTTGAGGTCTTCCTATTAGTCTTCGGATCGAGGTATACACGGATAGTAAGATGTCCAGGATCATGCTGGGCTCTGCCACCATGGTACGAGAATCCGATTTCGTACGGAACCCCAGGCTGGTACTGATACCCCATTGAATACATATCTTTCAGGATACCCTTGGCGTTGGTGAGCGCGGTGTGAGTACAGCCGCCGGCGATTCCTAGAAACTCTCGAACGGTGGTACTCGGCCCCGTATGTACGCTCCACCTGTTTGAGTGGAATATCGTATTACCCCGGTAGGTCTTATACCATACCCAAATCCAGATCTCAACAATGTTTTTGAACGGTCTACCAGGTCCATCCGGAGCGGTAAAGATCTTTTCGTCGAGGATCTTGCAATTCGATATCTCCAGCTCAGAGGCTTGCAGGTTGGCGACTAACGGGCTGTGGACATAGCCATCGTCTCGATCTATGATAGAAAGCTTGTTTTCGAGGATGAGACCGTCTTTGACTGTACAGACGATATTTCTACCACGGTGCATCAGACGATGGACCATCTCGTAGCGAGAGCCATCTTTGACGTCCAGAACATATCTCTGCACGAGGAGAGATCGCGTTTGGAGGATTATATCCCGCCAAAGGACGCAAGTCATACTAGCAAATACTTGATTGTGAACTGGCAAGTGAGAGAGGATTCTCAGGTGCAGTTCCACCGGTAGAACCATTATTGGCGAAACTATCGATGTTGCGTCCTCCATGATTGTAATATTTCAGGTTTAATGGATGACGGCAATAATGCGAGATAATACAGCTTAACAGAACAAAGAGCAGAGCGAACGAGGAAATTGAAGCGGGCAGGAGATTTTATATGTAATTTCGTATTTTAGATTTGCGAGATTGTTATCGATTGGGCATCTGTCGAGATCCTTGGCATACGTGGTGCATGAATTTTGCACCAAAAAAGCGTAACATGTAGCGAGACTTCCCCGCTGGTACCTAGGCAAGAAGATTTTATCTTTCTCTCCTGAGAGATAAGCGGTTTGATCGGAACGCTCGAAAACTCAACCTCACCGACGCGGCGAACGACGGTGGCTTCTCAACATTGTAATCTTTGCGTGTTATGACGAAAACAGACCAGCGGTTGAGCCGCTTCTCATCGAAGTGGATCCCAACTTTATAGGCGAAAGCAGAGGGTCCACGGAACCCGTTCGCGTCTAGCCGGTTGTTGATTTCCTTGACTACGCGGTCGAGGAACTCCCGTACCGGTATCGTGTCTCCGTTGTGGTCCAACAGGCCTATGTTGGTATCCTTCGGTTTGAGAAACCGGTAGATACGCGACGTCAGATCGTTCGAGGAAACCAGATCGAGCGTGATGGGTTCGTCAAGAAACTTGCTCCCCGGCGGGATATCGAGAGAGACATCCAGATAACTGCTACGGGGCGAGCTAGCCGAAGAATCCTCGTCGTCGTCATGTGCGGGGGATTGCGACACCGAAACGGGACCTGATGAGGGGTCGGAGAGGTTGCCGAGCTTGTACTGCCGGATAACGCCGTCCTCAACAACACAAGTGATCCCGCCGGAGACCAGGCGGTGGCTTCTGGACGTCCTGCCGTATATCGAGTACCCTGCGCTAATTTCGAAGGATGTAGAGATCCCCGAGGAGTATCTGGATTGCTGGACAGTTTTATCGGTGGTTAATATCCGCTCCCATAGTTCATATGCGATGCCTGCACGAGTCTGATCCTCAAAGGAGAGGTAAGATAGAATCTCCAGGTGAATTTCGAGTGGCAGGGGGGGCAATCTGATGCTAGATCCTCCGTTGTCTCGGGCCTGTGGCCTGGGGTATGACATGATGGTTCCGACACGGATATGAATTAGACTCGAACGGTGTGTCTCGGAGAGAAAGTTTCCTGCCCTATCCTTTAATTACCCGTCTTACGGCTAGCGAGATCCTCTAGGTTTGCTGTCGATCCGAGTGAGGCTGTTGTAATTCATATATGCCCAGCCTCGCCTCGTTGACGCGCGAGCGCATTCGCCATACCAAAGCTATCGAGACTCGGATTCCACAACAACAATTTCATAATTCGTACATTAGTTTTTATTTAATTCTGTAACAACCATTTCTTATCTGCCAAGAGCCTTGTTCCTCCGTAACTTACATCAGGGAGGTGCACCATGATAGCGTACTAACTAGTAGGTATCATGACAACAATTCACTTCACATATCACGTGATCAGTAGTGACAATCGAACAAGATATTCTCGTTATATACCTTGGGTTTTCCAACATCTATGTTCTATATAGACCTCATGTGCGGGTAGCCTTTTTTTGGTTATTAGTATTCTCTTCTTATTCTTTAGGTTTAACTTTGCGTAGTTTAGATGCGGTTAGGTGCAAACACCATTTATTATTTTTGAATCCCCTGATTTTGTGCCCAAGTTTTTAGTAGGAAATAAAATCAAGGTTTTTACAAACCAAATATCGCGTGGTTCATTGCTTCAGGAGATCTAGTTTAGATAATATAAGGCCACTTACGCACTATTTGTCGAGTAGCTACAAATGAATACTGATCGTTGGGTGTGCCAATACATATTAAGGCATGATATGTTATGGAGCCTACATATGCTACATTAAAAGATGCTAAGCAACTGGCAATACATGCAAAACGCCTTGAACAACCTTTCATGGTCTCCATTAGCATCATCTTTCGAGACTTCCGGTAAATTCTCAACAATCCAGTCACCATAGTTACCCCACTTAGCCTTACATCGCTCCCAGTAGGAAGGATACCAACCACTTTGGTGCCAATCAATTATCGCTACGATCGTTGATGGCTCGGCGGGTGATACCAAGATATTTTTAGGATGGAGATCGCAGTGTGAAAACACGATGAGCACATTATCTGGGAGCATTTCCCTGAGAGGTTTTGTTGGTTCCGGGTCGGGAAAGCGCTTGAGGACTCTATCTGTAAGCCAACAGTGAAAGGCTGCGATGCTAGGGAAAGGCCCAGCCAGGCTGTCATCATCCTCGCAGATAATATCTAGCAGAGGTTGGCCGCCAATGCTACCTAGATACATAAAAGTTAAGTGTTATAATTAGACTTTTAGGCGTATCATTACTACGATACTCAATTTCGGATCTTCTTACCTAAGAATTCTTGCATAGGATTTTGGCGTAGCTGAAGAAGAGCAGTTTTGATGGATCGTATCTGGTTGTTTATTTTAGATCTACCTTCAGTGCCGAGCTCATGGTACACCTCTTCTAATTGGTTTCCTATTATGTATTCGAGATACAGAAACACTTGGTTTCCTTCTGTCCGCCAGCCATAAATCTCTGGTGCGGGTATTTCGTCTTTCAAATGGTTTTGCAGCATCCAATATACCTGACCCTCGGCAATGGTGACATATTCGCCCCATTTGACAATCAAGCTATCTTCCGTGAACCGGATTGGATCTGGTCTGTATGTTTGAGGATGAATTGCTCTGCTGCGAACTTCTGATGGTGTGGGGAGCTTCCTGGAATTATTGCTATGAAAAAATGACGTCTCGATAAAGTCCACATTTTTCTCGGCAGGGAGGTCTGATACCTGGATACTTATTTTGTGATCAGGCATCGCTGAAAGCTGGAGCATTTGTTGTCTACCGCTCCCCAACAATCGAATCCCTTTCCCCAGTTTCAACCCTTCCTCTATAAATCCATTGTTCCCTAAATCCAACTGTAGTCGGAGATCTGGCTTATAGAAAGCCAATAGCTAGATTCGTAAGAGGGTATTTGACACAAGACTTGAGGTCTCCGCTCGATATTCGCGTACTAGGAATGAAGTCCAAGTCTGTTTACTTGGTCTGTGTTGGCCTCGATACGTTGTAAGTAAATAGGCTTGGCAATAGTCGATTACATAATCAACACTCTCCATAGCGGCTGGTGTGTTGTACATCGATATTTGGGAAGGCGACTCTTTTATGAAGACTGTCTTTTATAAATTTATGGTCGCAGTCTTGTGCCTGATTTTTATAGTCAGTCTCCAATCCAATCGCCAGGTTGCAAGTCTGGTTTGGCTCCGAGATTGCTCTAGTTATAACTCTCGCAGGGCCATACTTGAACGCGTTGCAACACTACTCTATTGAGCAGACTGCAAAGTGCCGATACGAGACTGGACTGCCGAGACAACGAGATATAAGTTGCGGGGCCACTGCTGTAAATCTCTCTTCTGGTACGACGCGAGATTTTGCATTTTGACCGTGTCGAGCTTCCAAGCGCGTTCCGTAATAAGGATATATAAATCTAAGCTCTTTTTATCATTGATGGTTACGCCCGAGCGATTCGACTATGGATTCTAAGATGGCAGGCCACGAGCCATTCGTTCAAGGCCCCACCCCTAGCCGTAACGATGCCGGCCTTAGTTCCGCCCATGGTATATCTGCAGTTCCGGCAGAAATTTGGTTTCAGATCTTTTCATACATCTCAGGCCACTCCCTCAAGGATTTTTCGCTAGTTTCGAATTATTTTCACAACTTGGCGCTGTTACGACTCTTCCGCAGTATCGATTTTTCAGCGGACAGGTTCAAACAATTCGAGGGAAATGGGATCCTCACTCAATATCGACACACTGTTCGGTGAGTTACTTCAAACTCTTATAAATTCATTCTCGCGGCAGATCGTAATATCTAATTTCTGCTGTAACTCATAGGCAGCTGTATCTACCTCTCACTAACGGATACATTACCTGCCTATGCGACTATCCTCAATTTTTCAATACTCTCGATCAATTTCCCAATATCACCAGCGTCAAGTTAAACATATACATATCAAGCGAACTTGGCGACAAAGTGATCATAGCGCTACTTACCCGTCTATGCGCCTCAACTCACTATTCAACAATCAAAAACATGTCATTCGTATTTAGAACTGTAGGGATAACTGCGGTCTCCCGTCTGTATAAAGACTCCGACTCATTCCTTGATGTACAAGTGCCGGAAGGTGGTATCATCAAAATGCTAGGGAAGGAAATACCGCCTCCTACCGCCTTAGAAAGACTGAACTTGCACCTTGAAACACCCGACGCACCTACGAACCGCAAGTTCTTCTACCAATATGCCATGTCCGCACCGAGATTGCGATCGTTGACGATAGATACCGAAAGCTTTCGTGATTTCTGTAGATGGTATCGAGGAGACGGGTTAGGGAAAGCCGTTCCCGAAGATCCCATGTTTCCTAGAATAGCCGAGTTAACCGTGGGCATTCAGACGGACCCTTTTGAAAATATTCTACGAACTATTATTAAGCATTTTCCAAGGACGCAAAAGCTATCTATTAATATGGCTAGGGATCGCCCATTCAGCGCAACGCACGATGATAAAAATCGACTTTTCCGTGAACATCTCCTCTTGGTGCAGCTGTTACACTTGAAGGAAGTAACGATTCCGTGGCCAAAATTACGGCGGAATGATGATGAGGAGTTGCCTCCGCGTGAGTTGTCAGTGCCTCCGTCACAAGAATTCACTAGGTACCTGGAAATATCGGAGATGGAATTATGGGTGAACCGATTCCTCGGGGACGGATCGAGATTGGAGAGAATTACGTTTACTGGCATTGTGGGACCGTTTTATTCTGCTAATAGATATAGAGCCGCTACTTGCTGGGTTCTTAGAAAAGGAGCGACGAGAACGCTGGTATGGGATTCTACGATATAACTCGCTAGGCTTGGTATTTTAATATCCTACCTCTATGCTTCCTCTCTGATATATACCTGTATGCTACTATATTCGAATATTGGCGCGTATTTCAGATTTCCAATTTTTATATGGACCTAGCACAAGAGCGAAACAATTCCTTATACAGGTCTTTTCCCGCCTTCATCCTGCAAAGCATCGTCTTCCGCAAGTTGGAGTCACGGCATATATATGTTAACATGTTATCGAGACTGCATGGTGACCAACGTGCGGCTATGTCACCAAAAGTCACCCACCAGTGTTGGCTAAGCCTAGACGTACTAGTAAATGAAAGTTCAAAGTGGAAATATGCCCAAATTGGGCAAGTTTGCACTAGCATCTCAAAATATATCTCGGGAAATAACTGACAATTTCGAAAATTTCAAGGTCTTAAGATCTTGGCGACTGGAAGCTTCGTAGTCCGACAGGCATTATTTTTGGGAAACCCAGATCTTTTATAGCGTAGAACCGGGGATTTCCATTTTCGGGCATTGGTACCCCGAAGTACCAGCATCTTTTTCGTTTCGACGGGAAGCATCCCGAGACCTGTGCGCCGCAGCCGTGGTGGGTTACTCGTCGATCGCCTTAAAGGAGAATAAAAGGAATCTTTACCGAACACAAATTTCCACCAATCAGGGGGTCAGTGTGGCATTTTAATATAGTGCAACACACAAACTGGGTCGAGGATGGGAGATTTAGTATCCAACCACGAGTTGACATGGGAATGTATCACTTGGCTTGGTATACGGGATTAGCGTTGGGGATCCGAATGGAGAAATATTGATGCTGAAGGGTAGTAGTTATAAATTATCAAAGTCTACATCGTTGCCAACCGCTCGGAATATTCTGCTTTCACGTTATTCTCGTTTTGTGTATATACGAATAAAAGGTTCATTTTAATTCAAGGCTATTAACGAAGACAGCTTTTCTAGAACTACCAATAGAAAAAATAATCTTTACCTCTGTGCGACATCATGTTGGCGAATTATCTATTCGCAGGACTCCTTGCCGCCTCGTCTGTTTCCGCTCACGGATACGTTCGAGACTGGTTGATCGGTGGACAGACTTTCATCACACTACTGCCTGTTGGAGACCCGAATTACACCGCCCCAGTTCAAGGAATAGGTATTGTCTGTTTTCTTGAAACCACTACAGGTTCAGTCACTAATTCTCACTAGGCCGTGCTCTTCAAAATGGAATGAACCCCATGAAAGAACCCCTCAGCAACGCGATGGCCTGTAATGTAGGAGCCTACCCTGCTCCAAAATATGCCAACGTCACCGCTGGTACGAACGTCACCGCTCACTGGACATCATGGCCACACGTTGGCCCAATGTATACCTACATGGCAGCATGCCCTAATGGTAGGGACTGCTCCGACTTTTATGGATGGGAAAAGGCCGCTTGGTTTAAGATTGGTATGCAAACTTAACATATTCAGTTCAATTTCTGCGTAAGCTTACTTTTCTAATACTTATGTAGAGGAAACCGCTTTCATACCCCTCGTTGCCGACTGGAACCCAAGTGGCTGGACCTGGGCAACCCAAAAGATGTACGATGACGGCATGAAATGGACGTTTACAATCCCGAAATGTCTCAAGAATGGACCTTATCTCATCCGCCACGAGACAATGGCTGTTCAAGATTCCAATGTTATCGGTGGCGCACAGTTCTATCCGAACTGCGCACAAGTTTGGGTTAACGGCGGAACCGGCAAGCTGAAGCCGAAGCTCGTCAGTCTGCCTGGTGATATCCAGCCTACAGACCCTGGCGTCTACTTCCCTAAGCAAACTCCACCATTTAACTACACTCTTCCGTATGTGGTACTGTAGACATCCTATGAACTTGAGTATCACTGGCTAACACATGTTTTGCTTTAGGGGATCTCGCGCTGTTAAGTGCTAGCAGTTTCATGTAGTCGAACGCCGATGTCATTAGAAATATATGCACAGCCATTGCTGGCTATCAATATTACCTTGAACTACAGGAGTATTCTGCTTAAGGAGCTTACAAGTCGTCATGAAGAGAGACTTGGAACAGGCTACAGTAGATCAACAATGTGAACAAAATAAACTTTTGATAGAGATTCAAATCTTAAGATCTTACACGTGTAGAGCACATGTTAAGACACTCCCTGTGTGTACCATCTCCATCAGAGTTTATATTTAGTACTTCCTTCTAGTAGACTCATGTGGCCAGTGATCTATATGATCATATGCTTGGGTTCTTATATTGCCCATCTTCTTCTCTTATTGCCCATGTCATAGTATCTAGCACCACAATAGCAATATTTATCGGAAACAAATACTTAGCTGGAAATTTTCGCAAATTTAATACCTAATAATCAGCGACTGCATGCAGAGACTAGTCGAGACTAGTCGACAGTCGAACCAGAACAACACAAAATCTAACTATATCATAAAACGCAACGCGATCAAGAAATGCGTTAATGGTCCAGCGGGGATGGCCAGAGTTTATCTTTGCATGATCTTTCGCAATCTATTCCGTCAGCCCGAGTATAGAATGGCGACCAGGCTACCAATAGAGCTTTGGTTGGATATCGTCTCGTACCTTCCTTTCTTCTTTGTTCAGGATAACCTGAAGCCCATCTGCAAGCGATTCTACGTCCTCTTTTCCCCGCTCAACTACAAACTCTACCGCTTCCCGCCAAAAATATGGGAGCAAATATTTAGCAACCTAGACTACCTCGCGCTTCTCAAAGTCAAAGAAACGTGCAGTGACTTCCGTTATTTGCTCCAAAATACTCGCCATCATGCCCTCCTCGCGAGGCTATTCAGAGAGACGGCACCCTCAATAACAGATCCAAATTACCCTCTTCCCCATGGGACGCGTGTATCGCTTCACCCGGTCCTTGAAAAGATAAAGATCATTAGAGACGCATCCGACCTGATGATATCTACGGCGGATGGCGTTATACCTTGGGCTAAAGCGTATCCATTCGAAGAGAATAAATTGCCAGCCTTCAACGAGAATGCGTCATCACCACCCGTTCGGATAATCGAGCTGGGGATTTGGAGTTACGACCCAGTATTTATGCAGTCGAGGACCGAGGATTCTAAAGTTCTACCGCTCACGGTGGGGGATTTCTACAACCTGATGCATTGGTGGATCCGGACTAGAGGGAGTGTCGTTCTCTTCGCTTTCACGCGCAGGATAGGTGGACAGGAGGATTTATCTGTCAGAGAACTTGTGTTTCAACACGCGTTTTTGGACGACAGAAAGATAGTTAAGAATGTAGTGGATGGTAAAGTGCAAGGAATATTACGAGGAGAGATTGCAGAACGCTGTGCTGATCGTGGGGGACATCGAGTACCGGACTTGACATAACAAAAGGAAGTTACTAGAAGGTGATCAAATAGCGGCGGTAGAAACTTGAGCCGATTATTTAGGTAATATGGACTTGCAAGTAGAGAGTTAAACACAATTCAGACAGATGATATGGGGATGGGTCAGGATAACAACAACAAAATTTTCCTGTTTAGGTAAATTCGACTAGAGCCCTTTCTTAGAATATTTTTTGAAAGAATATTCGGCTAGGTTGCATCAACTCAAAAAAGCTTCGCTGAGAAATAAACGGCCAATCATTTATGGACATCAGAATCGCAATATTATATCAAATTTCAGTTAGTGTTTAATAAAATGCCATTGAAGACTACTATTTAATAGAAAATTTATATATTTTTGTTCCGAAAAAAGTAAAAGAGGTTCACAGGCGTCATCATAGTGAAGAGTCCCCAATCGTACAACGCTGCATAGAAATGAAAATAGAAGAATAAAACCAAAAGAAATATGTAACTCCATCAACGACTCAGAATTAATTAACATGATACATACACCATATTTCCATGCATATATAGATACCGAGGATTGTTTTTAGCTATGAAATGAGGGAATTTAGAGGAGGAGTCCGGCAAGAGCGGCGGACAATCCAATGAGGAGTCCGTCGAGAAGGTTGCGAACGAGAAGGAGGAGGTTGTCGACTACTGGGACGAGAGCAAGGAGGAGGCCGGAGAGGGAGGCGACGAGACCACCAAGAGTGCCGGCGAGGAGAGACTCTGTAATTCATCAGGTTAGTAGATACTCAATAGCATTAATGTGATTATTGGATTAACTTACTGAGTCCCAAAATGGTAATAACACCGTTCAAGGTGCTTGAGACTTCGAGCAAGAGAGCAACGACAACGGAAGCGAGATCAGCTGGGGTGGCGGATTGTCTGGTGGCGACAACGGCATCACGCTTGACAACAGCAAAGCCGTTGATCTCGGCGATGGCGGCCTGGATGAGGACGGTGATCTTGCCAATAGCAGCGTTAATGCTAACAGATGCAGCGGTGCTCTCAACAATAGATGGAACATCTGGAAGACCAGCAAGAGTGGAGTCTACTCGATGTTAGTATGCGTATGTATCGATAGGATGGGTTGGGTTTTCCTTACTGATGGAGCCAGTGGCGACCTTGACATCAATTGTCAATGTCTCGACGATGCTGATGGCAGCAGAAATGCTAAGCCCGCGCTTCTCAACTGGGGCAGCCTTCGCTGGAATAGCAACAGCAGAGACGAAGGAAGTGGCCATGAGGCCGAAGGCGATAACAGAGGAGCTGAAGAACTTCATTTTGGTAGATTGGTGATTAAAAGTTTATAAAACTTAGATTTTAAAAATTATAGCGAATGAAATGTCGGAGTATGACAGGTAGATTGTTGAAAGTATTAAAGGTATTAGAGTCTTCAGAGGATATCTGCTGATGATGATGAGAAAGAAAAGAAGCTGTACGACGACGGACGGCCTCCTTCTTATACTGCGAGGCCGTCATAGATTAATCAATTGATCCTTCAATGATTAACATTTATCTGTCGTCAAAGTGGACTTCCTGTATAGCCCTCCCTTTGTGGACCATATCCTCAATCTTCGCCAACCTGATAAACCATGAAACAACAGCCATCTGCCTAGAAACTATACTTTGATGTCGCCGCCATTCCACTCGCCCTAGCCCGTACTGGGCGGTCGCGTTGTCGATCCAATTGTAACATCCGCGTCGTGCAGCCATATCTGGCCAGTGGGATGGCTACCATGGAGTATGTGAACCTTCAACGTCAGCGATAATTTGCACAATCTTATCATAAGCGTCGTTAAGGTGATCTTCATCACGATGGGGCAACGTTCAGGAGGTTCTTTTCTTTTCTATGCATTAGCCCTGCAGAAAAACGTTGTGTAGGTGGATTGTGAAAAGACTGGAAACGGCGACGATCTTGCCAGATGGACCACCTCTCTTCCCCCAACCACACCTTGGTACCTGGGGCTAATTATGTTTTCTCTGGCTTTTCGTGCATCATCAGCTGATCCGGCGAGTGGCAGCCTGTAAATGCATCATCGCGGGACACAGGAACCAAGATTTTGGCTGATCCTAATACAACGTCCATTGGAAAAGCTGCATATGTTGGTGCTCAAACGTTGAATTGGAACGGTTAAAGGGGACATGCTTGTATAGCCCTGTAGCATTGGCTTCTAGTATTGGCCTGTGTGAAGCCAGACATGCCTGCCATTTCTTTTCACCAAATAAAACAAAAACGGAAGACTCCGTGATCGACATCGACAAGCACCTCGGTAGGTACGGTCGGAGCAAAGACGCGGACTAGCTATCACGGAGCAAAATTAGCTTGTTTTCAATTGAATAAAATCCGATGCTTGTCCTGTAGTGTGTGATGGCATACCCGCAAATTCAGCATGCAGAATGTTCGGAGCAGGGGAACACCACCACAAAAAGCTGGGGTGTGTGGCCCCTTAGCTTTGAGATGTTCGACACATTTATTGCTTGCAGGTGTGGCCAATGCTAAAGCGAAGCTTCCAATATTACAAGCCTCCGCGATCGTCCACCGTATTAAATGGTATCCACCCAACCCGTGGAAGATCGGTGGTTGACAAACTAGGTTCCCCAGCCCAGTTGTTCGCTACAACTTCCCCCTTTTTCAATGACAGCTCTCACCACAAGCAGGCTAGCCAACACAGTTCGGAACTCCTTGATGTTTTGATAACCTTGCTCTCTTCAGAGTCGTGATCGCTCGGAAGTTATTTCAATTGTGGAGAACTCGAATATTCTAACATTTTATACAGCTATAGGGCCGAATTGAGATGAGAAGGACGTGAACTGTGCCTGCTCAGGCAGTTAAGAAGCAGTGAACCTGCTTTTGATTTCCGTGTGGTCGCGGCCCCCTTGGAGGTTTCGTTTTTTCTGGGGTACGATTCGCGTGTTCCTGCCGATGACGTTCCAAAGAAAACAAGAGCCAGGAAATGGAAAGCAGCCACATAAGCGGGTAAACTCTGCGCCACCAACGAGAGGCGAGAAGCCGCCACACCATTGCTGCAGCCAGGGTGTGGGGACTAGGAAGACCGTTGAAGCAGGCTTAAGATCAGCCATATCGTAATGTCAACGGTTGTATGGGATTTGCAGTTGTGTGTAAATTTACCCCTATCGTCATCGTCGTGGAAAGAATTATGACGGATTCTTGACTTTGCACTCCTATTTTTGGCTTCGCCCTTTTTTTACAGCTCGGTTTCGCCACGTTCACTGCTAATAGAGTTTGATGAGGTTGAAAGGCATTGCATTGCATGCTGTCACTAGCGTCATTATATAATTGTAATTATAATTTTAATTGCTCTCATCGATTGTCTCTGTAGCCTATCAATCTAGTCATCGGTGCAGTCCCTGTCCTGGAGAATACCCTACTTTCTGTTCTTTACGTGTTCCTTTAATGACCGACAGGAGGATTCATGACACCAAACAATTGACACTGCGCCGACCGTACCTGCGGTGGAAACCTGCAGCGGCTGAATTTTTGGTAGGTTGGGTCCAACTCGGCCACCTTCCCGACTTGGTTGTTCGCCTCAATTCGATCGGCTCGTCTGTGCGACCATCGAATCCCAACCACAACCCCAACACATCGCGTTGTGCCATATTCCCTGCTTGCCACTTAAGATCGCCAGCTAGAAATAGCATCCTCGGCGTACCGGCATCGGCTTTGTGAGGTTGTAATGGGATTTCAAAGCGCGGGGTATGATTTCGATTACGTGGAGGAACCCAGATCATAACTGGGAATGCTGGAAGAAAGAGCGCGATTGGTAGATACATCCTTGTAATTCAGCTCGCGAAGTTTCAAGCGGGAACTTCCATCTTCGGAGCGAGCGAGATGGCCACGATGGGTTGCATTTACACGGGACGGGAAGTACGAAATAAACGAGATTGATGGTGCAATCGGATTAAAGGCTACTTTCACATGTTACAGCGGGTCTGCGGAACAAGACAGGTTTTGAATGACTATGATTTCATTAGCTATCGGTCAGAAGCGCCAGCTATAGATTGTTCGCACGAGAGATGCGCTTTTCTTGATTTCTTAATAATTTAGGGTCATTTCGTATGCAACTGTCGGTCAATCAGATTGGGTGGACATGTGGTGATTGTTTGAAAACTAGATGAACGAATAAAGGGTGCACTCGTATGTCAAGATGCATATCCGAGGATTGCAATGAATATGTGTTGTATGTCGTAGTAGAGAATGGCAAATATGGATTCGTTCGTCATAGTAAAGTGAAATAGCGGATTCAACTTGCTGAAGAGAAGTTTAGATATATCCCCCACGCATAGGAGGATTGTCTGGAGTTTGTTGACCCATATATGTGTATCGCGGATTGGTAAGATCAACGGTCTCATTTTGGAGTTCAGCCCAGATTGACTCAAATATATCGGTGGCCTCTTGGCCTGAGGGATTACCCATATCGACTCGGTAGAATTTGCAGAACTCTATGAAAGCTCTATACTTGCGGAAGCCAGCTGCCCCAGGCATCTCATATTGAGGAGGTGGAGGGTACAACTCGATTGGTAGCCAATTCATATCATTGCGTTGGACTTGGCGTGCAGCGGGTGTTGAGACGAGACCTATTCCCCCGTCTGCTATCAATATACGGTATAAAATCACGTATGGCATTCTCACTAAACTTACTAGTCCCTCCACTTTCGTAACTGGGCGTATGAGACAAATCTGGCCTGTAGCTCCGCGAACCGGGTCCGATGACAGATGTGTTGTCACAGTTGGAAGCTGACTCAATGCCTCTTCGAACTTGAACTCGCGATCGTTCTCGTCGCTCTCTGAGCTTTTCGAAAGCTGTGGGACTGGACTCAAGTGATGGGACAGGAAGCCTACGAGGTCTTACTGATGAGAAAGACGAGCCCACAATTCGCCTCCCCTGGGCATCAAAGTTCAGGTTGGCAGCGCTGCTACGATGGACGACTTCAGCGAGTTGATGGGCTGTCATTCCCCTTCTGAATTGTGTATTCTTCGGCCCCAGCTCGAATTTCTTACCATTGGCGCCAACACCGAGAGGCCTGATCTGGCGTGCCTCGTGAGGTCTATGGGGGTCGAAGGAATGGGATTTAACATACTCTAGATCATTTTGATCGTTGGTAGCCGAAGAGCGGAACGAAGTTGTGGAAGTCGATCTCAAGTTCCCCATACGCTGTTCCTTAAATTCCTCTTCGATATCAGCCATTGCGTCTCGTATGACCTTTGAGAAGCCACCCGGAAGCTCGTCGTCGGAACCCTCTGGCAGATGCATGCTGCCTGATTTTCGGATGATGGTCGGAGGCTCCTCACCAGACGGCCACACTACATGACCCATAATCAAAATTACTGAACACTCGAAGCCATAAATTCGAAACTGTAGGATGCGAGTTCTACTCACCCACACGTCTAGCGATGTTGAGAGGTTTCGCCACCCTCTCGTCCCGTACGCACTCTTCGGACACCCCATGCTCGCCCTGCTCACTCAGGACACCTCCCTCGCTAGAAGGCGACTCATACATACCCTCTGGTACCGCGAAGATGACGACTCCCTTTTCATCGGCATCCTAGGCCGATGATGGGACGGTGGGTGCCAGCTGCTGGTCGTTCATATTAGCTATGACTCGAATGCCTGTGAGCTGGATGACGTTTCGCTACGAAAGAATTACTTGAACTCTTTGAAGATGCAATATCGGTGAAGGAAAGAAAGAAAGAAGATGAAAGTTGCTCGAGCTTTACGAATTGAATTGAAATTCTTACTGGCCATATAGATACAAGACTACGGACCGTCTACGCCCCCAGCCCTCCAACACGGGCCCCTACGTCTCCGTCAATCGCCTGCGGCTTCAATCCAATCTGCCCCCGGTCCTCTTCCAAAACCTCCCCCATTCAGCCGTTCCGTGTGTGACTGAGTGGGAGGCTCTCAAAAGTGCCACCATGTCTTACCACGATAGTACCGGACATGAAGATAGCTTCGAGACTTGGCAAGAAGCGCCAGACTGCTAGATCTTGCAATCTAGGTGTCGACGACGACTTCTCAAGTCCGTTCACTACCAACAAGAGGAATATCTCAGGAGAGCAAAGGAGCAACTCTTGGACAAAATATTAAAAATGGTGAAGATATACTCAGATCCGTTCATCGGTGTATCTTCACACCACCGACGCTCACGTGCACGTGCTTTACTCTGGTTATCGGTAAATTATGGTACAGTAGGCCTCCTGCTCATGCGGGCGCATATCGATCCCAGTTTAAGGAGACCATTTGTATCGAATGCGTGGCCAGGAAACACCTCAGTGTTCCTGACCGGCTGGCTGAGCTCCCTCCCTCCTGGGCTGCTCGTGCCAGATCTTCCTCATTCCCCTCCCGCAACGTACGTAGGTGTACCCCCTCTTCTCTTGGGGCCGAGTTTCCTCGAGGGACGACCTACCCTTGTACGTAACCCTGTCTCTGACATAACTCACCATGCCAGCAGGGAGAGCAAAGACCTTCTTCAAGGTCTTGACGCCAGGAATCCTCCTGAGCTTTCCCTCGATAACCGGAGGAGCTTCGACATGGTTTTCACTCATGCGTCGCTCCACGTACTCGTGCTTCGACTCCCCCTTGAGCCGGTTCTGTCTCCCATGGGGTTCAATCTGATCTCGGAACTGCACCTCACCAAGATCGTTCTCCCGGTCTGGGACGGACTCCTGAAGCTCTACTTCAGTGATTTGCCTCCTCTGGCCTTCGTCCAACTCCCTGACCTTCGCCCGCATGGGAAGACCGTCGGATCTGGATACGCGACCACTTCTGCGGCCACGCACTCTCATATCACCTCCACTTACCACCTCGTTTTCACAAGGTGGGGCGGAGGGTGGTGCCGAAACACCATGAGGTTGAGTGAGCTCGAGAACAGTAACCCCTCGCTGCACTACTGGCTCGTCCTCTTCCGGGATATCATCCAACGGCGTTGGAATTTCGATATCCGGCGACGGAACGGTTCGCCTCGTCTCCTCTTCGGCTGATCTTCGCTTCTCCTTCCTCGCCTCCTGAAGATCGTTCTCGAGCGCTGGGCGCGTCGGTGCCGAAGCAGACTCGGGTACCCCGTGGACCACTACAGAAACTCCTGGAGGTGTGGAAACCTCAACAGGGAGCTCTGGTTCCGTTACTGTCGGAACTATCGCAACTTCTCGACTCGTCTCGTGTGCCTATCAAGTCCTTTGTTAGTCTTCATTTTTACATGATAATTTTTGGGTAACTAGAAAATATGGCTTACCGATTGCATACTAGTCTCTCCTCCCTCTGGGTGACTATCTCCAGCGTTGAGGGCGCGCATGACATTATTTCTGCGCCTCGCTGCTCTCTCCTTAGCCCACCCGAGGGGAGGTTCGACGCCGCTCGTATGCAGCAACTCCTCAGTATCGGCCACACGGTATTTATCATCTTCTTGGCGGCGGATCATCTCGTGGATGTCGCGCGTCTTTAGGCGGATATCTCGAATGATTTCATCTGTGCTTCGCTTCTTCCGAGCAATTTCTCCTTGTTTGTCGGGTTGCTCCGCATTAATAGTAGTAACACCGAGGTTGGTAGCGGGAGTATTCGTAATAGAGATACCGGTAATAGGGATGCCATTGCTGGCAATGTCTGCGGCAACAACACTAGTAGGAACATTATCGGTAGTTGAAGTATTGGTAAAGACGTTGTTCGAAGGAACATTGGTAATAGTAGCCTCAGTGACAGAGGTATTGTTGACAGGAGCATTGTTATCAGAAGTACGTTTGGCAGCAAGATTTTCAAACCATGCGAGAATATCATCTTGATCGAGAGTATTATCATCGCGAGTAATATTTCCAACGACAACCTCGTCAACCGGAATATTACCGGCAGGCATATGGTTATCACAGACATAGTTATCAAAAGCCCGACTGGTGGCAAGATTGTTGTACCATCCCAAGATGTCATCATGATCGGGAGCCCCATTGTTTTGAGGATTTTTATAGGTGTTATTTCCTCCACTAGTAGTATTTGCGACTGCAGTATATGGCGTAGTCAAAACCACTCCGGGCAAACCCTCACCGGCTGCTATCACTTGCTCGTTCTCTATTTGACGTAACGCAGCTCGAGAATCAGCTCTTCGTCGTATCCTTTCCATTCGTCGAGCTGCGTTCAAGCTATCAATTGAATCCATATAGGCGGCATAGGCCTCTGGTGTATCATCAGGATCAACCATTCCGGGGACACGTTCCTTAACGCTCGCTAGAAGATATGAAGCCTGGGTTGGTACTTGTGGGACCGGGGGTGGAGAAACTGGGTCCTCGTTATATCGTTGACGACGAGGTTGAGAAGACGGTTGTTGAGGTGCATTTTGAGAGGAGAGTTCTTGGGGCTTTGGATTCTGGGGAGCACATAACTGGGGGAATATCTTATGAATCGTGGGAGATGACTTCTCACGAAAAGGCCCTGGAGGAGGAGACTTTGGAGAAGAAGTCTTTTGAGGGGGAACTTCTTCAAATGCCATTTTTTGATACGATACCTGTTGATAAGAATTATTTTCAGGTGAATTATTTTTCGGAGATGATTTCTGTGGAGATAGTTTCTGGGTGGGTATCTCTTGAACGTCCGTCTCGTAGGATGAGGCAACAGCAGGTTGAACAGAAAATAATTCTTGAGTATTCAGCTGATGAAGAGGTTCTCTCTCGGCCATAGCAGCGGCACAATCAGTACGCAGAGGTTGAACAGGAACAGTAGTTCCAAGAACCGCAGACGTATCCCAGGTAAGTGGACAATGGAGAGGAACAGGATCACCAAGCATGAGCGGCTCATTAGGATCTGATGAAATCGCCCCAGAAACATGAGGAGGCGCTTGATATTCAGCAGTTGGAAGTGGAATACTCCACGATTGAAACTTTCCATTCAAACCCTTACCGTATACCATCGTTGGAGGCGAGAATTTTGCGTGGTTATGTGCTGGCGGTGAGAATTTATGCAAGTCATGATAACCAGAGACTCGTCTGAGCCCACGAGGTGAGGAGGGAGAAGAGGAAAAAGTAGGGGAAGCGCCTTTTGGTTTCTTAGATTTAGGGGATACTTCGACACTGGCAATTTGACGAGGCGTGGTGGTAGATGGGAACTCTTCGTCTCCTTTTTGCTCAGTATCGATATGGACCTCAGTATTGTTATAGATATTGGTGTCCCCTCGGGGAATAGAAGTAGGTTCAACATAGGTAGTAGCATATGGCTTCTTATTGGATAAATTGTTTCCAGAGACAGCACCTCTTGGATGACCACGAGTTGGTAAGGGAATGCCAGTGGTAATTCTACCGTTCCCGCCACGAAAGATGGATCCGGGAATTGGGATTCGTGACTGCGTTTGAGTCTGAGAGGCCAAGCGTTGACGATTATCAGATTGGGGAGAAGAATTCGTTGCTGAAGCTGGGCTTTGCATTCTTAGAGTAGGAATTTGCGAAGCAGTATTCTGCTGTTGAGGAGAGGTCATTTTAGTTGGAATTCGTGAGTTCGTAGACATTATAGACTCTGTTTGATGCGTTAGTCTTTCCTGAAGTTTTTATTCACAAGATACTCAACATTCACAGATTTCTGTATACTTTGAAGTTTACTTCTGGACGTTGCGGATTGGTAGCGGAGAATATTTCTTGTACGGAGCGTCAGTTTAGGTCTCAGACCTTAAGAGCAGTTAAGTTATCGGAATCAGAGATGTGAAATTGGGTATCGAAGTTATCGAGATTTTTGTTTCTGCGGATTGGTATGTCAAGTCGGAGGTTTTGGAAAGGTACGATACTCAGGAGCGGGCGAAGAAATAAATTATTATATTTGGAGTGGACTGCTAACAGGGCATAGTGGATCAGGGTATCTGACCCTCAAGGGAATATTCATATCTTCATTGTCAGCGCCATGCTGGTCGTGCTATAAAGCTGCGGCTTGAATCTCCGCTGTGCTCTATTCACGGATCATCAATGCAATTTGTTGTCAGAGAGACTCGTATGCCACTTCCAGCGGCTTAGCAGGTCCAGTTTCTGGAGTACAAAATGAATATGAATATAAGAAAAGTAAATTTATATCTGTAGATATAACTCTCCAGAAGCTGAAACTACATTGTATAATCCTATTCTTTTGGATAGCAGGCTGGGGAGCGAAATTTAGGAGAACTACCATTCATATTCATTGCTAAAATCTGTCTTACACACATCATAATATCCTTCCTCTCTAAAATCTAGATCCTAGTTCCTAACCAAGATACTATGAGATGAGTAGAAGAAACCCCACAGATGTACATAAATATAAATCGACACAGACATCCACCCACCAACTCTTTTCTGTAGTTCTCCTTCGATAAAAACATCAGTACAAATTTCTGCGCAGGGATAAGGGACAAGAGCTCGGTTTGATCGTAATAAGCAGGATAAAGTCAGTCATAATTCGCCCTCATCGAGGCCGGTCATAGTAAAGATAAGCAAGCAAGGGAAAAGGTTCATAGTGACTGAGGCGTGTTGCATTTTCATCGTGTTGTCGTGATGGTCGAAGCGATGCAGAGCGTAGAATGATTTCGAAATATATAAAGCAAGACGGCAGCGCGTAGAATCTATAAAAGGCCAGGATTCTTCCGAGGGTTGGATATCTCTCTTCCCTTCTTCATCATCATCTCATCATCATCATCATCTTAATCTCATCATCATCATCATCATCATGTCCCCCGAGATGTGAGGAGATCCAAAGAGCATCATCCTTCTCAAGCTCACTTGAATAGCCGGCCCAGGAAGCCCTTCTTCTTTCTTCTCTGCTCGTTGTGCTCCCTCCGGAGCCGCTCCATTGCATTCTGCCTCGCTGTGATTTCGGCCTCCACCCTGCATGCTTCGACTTCTTGCTCGGCCTGAGCTAGGTTTGCCTCCCTCTCATCCTCACTCATCTCTGGTTCCTCGTTGTTGACCGCTGGCATCGCAGGTTGTGAGCTCTCCCCACCCTCAGGGCCTGACGTGCCCTCGATCCACGACTTGACCCACCACGGATCGGTCCTCACAGCGTGATCCATAAGCTCCGGTTCAGCGTACGGCTGTCTCCTCGGAGGACGTGGCGCAAACAGCATCGACTCACCACCTCTCAGATCTAGTCCCGAATGGGGACTGATGCGGGTGCCCAGGTGGTCACCCCGACGCATCGCATCCTCGAGGTTGAGGCCTCGGAGGTTCTGCTGCTCTCTTTCCTTTAGCGATGGCGACCCTCGTTTCCTCGATGACCTTTTATACTTCGCCGGGTCATATTCGGCACTTGCAGCAGCGTAACGGGCAGAGTATTCATCTTGAGCCGCAATCTAGGCGGCCTTCGCTGACTCCGACATTCTGGCGGGTTCCTGTCTGATCTGGAACCGCGGCTGCGGCCCAACCCTCCCATCTCTCGCCATCTCCTCCATTTCCCTCCTGGCTGCAGCGGCACTCATCATCTTGACATTTTCGGCCGATGGCCGGTGCGCCGGCACCATCACCGGCTTCACCTTTCGACCTGGCATCTCGGTATTTATGGGACCGCGAGCATTTTCACCTGCTCGCCCGGGAGCCACTGCGGCGTGTCGACGTTGATTCAGAGACTCGGCACTCGCAACTGGTCGAAGGTGTTGCGCCTTCGCCTGCGCTGTGGTCTGACTGGTATATCCTGGACTCAGGAAGCCAGTTCGGATCGCATGCTCGTAGGTCTTTGGCTCGTTGGGGGCTTGCATGGGATTCAGGGCGCGCGGGGCAACGTTCTCCTTCACACTGGGTTCGAGGTTCCCAGTTGAGAAGGTCTCCAGCGAGACGCTCCTCGCCATGGCGGGCTCCCGGTCATTTGGCATGCGCGGGTGGGGCTGTGGTTGGAGTGGTGGGTCGTTGGCGCGGGACGGATGCAATGGCATCTGTGGCCGCCTCTGCCTGGGAGAGATGTGACCGTAGCGGGGATCCTCGTCGTTCTCTTCGAACGGGATCTCCTGCTCTCTTGGGCGAGAGCTATTTCCACGAGGCGGGGCATTGACAAACGGCTCATCGGAGTCGCTGCTTTTTTGGAGGTTCTCTCGTCCCTCCTTTGATTGGCGCTTGGCGTACCTTTTTAAGAAGGACGCCCCCTTCCCGGGTTTTGGTCTCTGGTGCTCCTGGAATCTCCCGTTGGTAGAGCTTGCGGGACCAGGGTACCTCGTGTCTCCGCTATGCTTTAAGACATCTTCAGCTTGAAGCTGGTTGGAGAGATGTTGCGCTTTTCGTGTATGTTAGCTACTGTATTCCAACTTCAATTTTAATTCATATTGGTACAATTCTTACCTTGTTGAGATTGTGAGACCGGGAAACGATTCTTTTGTGGCTGAAGAGGACGGACAGCTAGATCCTTGAATCCTCGACCGTGTCTCACGAAGTCCATTTCCTCCTGTGCTTTCCTGCGAGCGAAATCATTGTTTTCCATTTGCGCTACATCATATAGATCTTGACCGCGCGGTTGGTTAGGCGACACAGAATTCCGTTTACGGGACCGTGGAAGAGCAGACGGCCGGGGAATTCTAGTTGGCTGTGGGACTCTACCGCGAGTTATATGGTCACGACCTAGATAGGCCTTCGATTGCATGAGTCCCGGATAACGAGGACCCTGGCGGGCTCTACGCTCTTCATGACGAGGCTCCGGTTTTTGCGCTTCAATTTTTTCTTCCGGTTCCGGATCTGGGGTTGTGCGGTTGACGACTCGAAGCGGACGACCAGAGAACGGCCCGGCGTATCGTTCAAATTTGGGCTCGACAACTGGATCATTGGAATATTGTGAACCGGAGCTATTACTTCCATTAGATGGTCTTTGACTTTCGGAATCGGCATCGGACCGGTTATAGACTGCCATATTGGTTCTGATGGACATGTATAATGCATCTTCATCAACACCCACACTCGCATGTTGTGTAGAAATTTCATGCAATTGACTACGATAACCTTTGAGCATAGCATTTATACTTGAGATAAGTGGTGCTTGAGGTCTATCAACCTGTTGATTTTGGACTGGACGTTGAGAACTAGGGCCAGCGATAGTAGGTAATGTGGCAGAAGTTGTCCCATAAAAGATTGAGTCCAAGTAACCTTTTTTACGAGGTTGATCTTGAACTTTCGGTTGTTTTTCGGTATGATTAGAAGAAGGTATACTTTCACTGACGGTAGGAATCGCTTCCTCTTTGTTCTCATATTCAGCCTGGTTGTCCTTTGAAGGAAACATAGCGCCGAGCACATCTGCAGTTGGTCGTTCCCCGACACTGGCTTTATTTTCTTGAACGCTAACTCGCTGTTCTTCTGCATCTAGTTCGACGGCATTTTCGATACCTTCGTGAGGATGATAGCTACTGGACCCAGAGCTTTCCTCAAAGTGCGCATCGTACAAATCGTGATAGAGGGTAGTGACGACCTCTCGTGGAACTCTTATGGAATTACCATTGGGGAAGTAAGCGTCAAGAAGGACGGAATCGATATCTTCCCTCGGCTCTAGTTTATATTGGTTTCTGAGCAAATCCATACGGAGAACGCAAAGGTTCTGAGGAGGGAATTCCAGAGGTGGTGGAACACTCATGGCATCAGACGCAGAATGGACCCTCTCAGGAAAGTTAAAGTATGGAGGTATAAACTCGCTAGGCTCCTGTGGTGGAGGAGGGGCAGGAGCGGGTGGAGGAGGAGTGTGCAATATTGGCCTAGAAGGTCTGACAGCTGCAAAATGGGGAATGAAGGGAGACGAGGCGTTCTCGCGAGGTGGAGCGCTAGAGCAAAGCAGCCTATTTGGTGGGACCTCAAGACCGCTGAAGTTCGGGCGAGCAAGCTCAGCTGAGCGGCGAGTGGGGGTGGGGAACATGTTAACTTCCTGGTCGAGGATTCCACCGGGAATTCCCTCCGCAGTTTCTTGCAAGACGGTAATGTTCCTCTTCTTCAGATTCTTCTTCAACTCCTTACCAGAGGAGTCCTTCATCCACCCGAAAATTTTGCCTAACTTCTTCTTATCAGGACTCATAGGATAGTTGTCTTCCGCGGGAAGAGTATCTATTTCGTCGGACGGACGAGCAGCAGCAGCGGCTGCCATCTCTGCCGGGCCACCGAGAGCACCGATGTCGACACATTCCCAACGGGTCTTATCTTTGGCTCGGTAGAGTCGACCGTTATAAAGGAAGGCATCGTCACCGATGACCTGGACACCACGGGAGCGAAGACGCTCGTCTTTTTGACGATCTTGGGCGTCCTTGGCGAGGACTTCATCGACGGCGGCGGTGATTTCCGCGAGGTCAACATTGATATCGTTGCCGAGCGGGGGCAACACTGGAGGTTCTTTGGCAACCGAAGTCTTGTCCTGACGCTTCCAGAAACGTGGTGGAGGCATTTTGCAGACTGCTTGTGCTCATGGGGTGTCATGGTTAGCAGGGCGATTGTGCATTGGAACAACGAAATCATTAACTCAAGGGTACCAGACTTACTTTTTGGATTGGCTTTTGAACAGATACTGACCAAAAAAAGCTGGAGGTAGCTAGATATTTGACTAAACGAGTATGCCAAAACATCGAGATTCAGTAACATATTCGATCACGTAGATGAACCAAAGAAATTATGATGGAACAAATCAATCCAAGCAACGAACTGAACAGAAGGTCGGGGAGATTCCCGGTCAGTACAGGAATTCCAATACCAGCTTACCTCGGAGAAATGGAGTGACGGCAATAAAAGCCCCTGATGGAAGAAGAGATATCCACGGATAAAATTTGAGGGATGAATAGATGTTGGAGTTGATGATAGATGGGAATCACACGGCTTTGGGGTACTCTATCGCCAATCGCTCGCTGGGGGAGATAATCTTCACAACCCAATTTTTTGATGAATGCAGGAAATGTCAGCTAGATCAGGGCTAATCTCTGGACTCTTCGAAGCGATGATTTACTCTCAGAAGTGATGGTTTTAAAAGTGGTGAAGTTGAACAGAAAGAAAAGTAGATGGTTGTTTTGAAATTGACGTCCGCGGTTGTTTTAATATATATAAAGTAGCAGTCACAGACGTCAACCAAACCCTGACATCTAACACATACGTCTAACTCTCCGTCAGAAGCACCGCCACAGTTACTTGCAATACGTCCATTCAGAGTGCTATTCAGACGTTGGGGCAGAGGGCAGATTAGATAATACGGCTATTCCAACTCGGACAACAACTTTTGGTGTGAATAGTCTTGATGAAGTCGCCACCCATCAATATGCCACCCACCACACCCTCCGTGCTATCCGGGCTAGCTAATGTCTCCATTGCATCAAACGAGGAACCGTCCAATTCTCAGAAACACTTCAGCTCACCGTTCAAGTCTCTTGAAGATGATTCAACCGTTCCTTCATTGAAGGAATCCAAGCCTCCCGATGTCTACGGTGACCTGGTCCGTCCGCTGCACTTCTTCGCTCCTCCACGCTATGGATCACCACCTCGCTTCCTGCTGGCGCACCCCAATGGGAGCGGGATTAAGAACTTCGGAACCACGCCTACCAAGGTCACGATCAGGGACATGAGAAACAAGGAGCACCGCTTCCATCTCGCACTCCACTCATTCAAGCCTCTCCGCTATCTCCCCGCGTATCCGTATCCACTCGATCTCCAAGACCCCCAAACAGTCACGATGCTTCACAACTCCATCACTGATATCATACGACTCAACGTCACCTCAGCAAACCAGATCACCATCTTCTCCACGGCGATTCTCAAAGCCACAAATACGGTGGGAACACCACACCCTAACATCTCGTACCCGATGCAGGTAGACCAAACACCCGGAGGTGCCATTCTTCGAGCCAAGCGACACCTCACACCAGATATAGCCGCACAAGTCGCCATAGGTACTCTATCTCTCAGGATCGTCACAGTCTACCGTCCCGTCCTACCAGGCGACGAGAAAATCACAGACCACCAACTCTGTCTGGCCGAATCACTCTCCATCCCGGATGATTATCTAGTACCTGTTGAGCATGTTTATCCGGACCGGGTCGGGCAGACGTATGCTCTCAAACACGGTCACGGACAGAGGTTTTGGTATTGGAGCCATATGGATTCCTCCGAGGCAATCATCGTCCAGGTGTATGATAGTCTACTCGGGTGTGATAGTTTGGGGTTGGAAAGGATGGTCAGAGGGGCTACAGGATTTTTTAGGGTCATGCCTCGTGGGTGGGATGAAGGGAATGATGCGGAATGGCTTGTTGTCCGAGCCTTGGTTGTTGCTTAGCTATTAATTGTAAATGTCTCGTGATCTACAGATGGAAATGATGCTTTAACTTTTCAAGATGGAGATAGACCGATTGATAGAAGCCAATTGCAACTAGCCTTCTATAATTAATTAAGAAATCAAATGGCAAACTCCAATTGTTATAACTTTGACCTACGATACCTTCGGACTTTTATATGCAGTACCTCTTTGGGAATTCCAACAATGTTGACAGCAATTTCGTGTTGGGTGAAGCCAAATGGCGCTATATCGACGTAAAATAATTTTGAAGTTGCAGAGATAGAACTTTCTAGACAAATATTTAGGGCTTCCCCCCACCACAGTGTAAAATGAAATAAATATCAGAAAAAAATTGTGACTGCAACTGTAGCCCCAAAAATACACAGAGCCTTCCGGAACTTCACTTCTCCACCACAACTTCCTCTGCAACGGCTCAAACCACGTTCAAAAGAAATATTCAGAGAAATACGCAACATCGCCATGGAGAGCTCACAAGATCCTAGCGGTAATCCGCAACTGTTCCAATTCAAAAAGGACGGAGTGAGAGAGCCTTGGTCTCCTCCGAACTCTCCAAGACTTCAAACTTCTAAACCTGTCACCGAGCATATCAATCCAGAGACTTCAAGCATTCGCACTACTTCAGAGATTTCCAAGACTTCTGCAAATTCGAGCACCACTACTAGCATCCGCCCATCATTGTTTGGGACTCATCTACAGGTACCATTTTCCTCGCCAAGTGGGAGATCGTCAGGTTTGTCTCACCAGTTCCATTGTTCAAGCTGCAACGTTGCCCAACTAGCCATTCAATCAATATTTTAATCGTATTAACCAAACCGTTATTTATATCGTAGGTGAAAGAAGATACGCGCACTCAGACATAGGCTCGACTTCGCCTTCCAAGCTAGAAAGATCATTGTTCGGCGCCAGCACTTCTCCGCATTCATTTTTCGGATCCGCGAGTGCTCCGACTTCACCAGCAAATATGGGTAAATGCGCGTCCAAGATCAAAGATTGTCTTTGTTACCGCAATCCTCTCAGCCCCCACTCGTCGTTCACCTCGACTCAAGAGTCCATTGAGAATACTGCCCATCTGCCTCGGCGGATGCCTGCTCCCACGCCTGTTCCTGGCGCTAGACTGGCACAGGGTGCCCCCGCAGAACTCTACTCTGACATGCGCCGAGCTCGCCGTCGTTTCGGTTCTCCACAAGCTGGTCGAGGTCGAGGCAATCAAAGCCGTCATCAGTCCGCCCTCCGCAGACCGCTCGAGGACGACGAGGACGTCAACCCTCTAGCAACGTCCACCCCATCTGGGTTGTTGCAACGATCTCCTCAGACCCCATACGCTGTTGCGTCAACTCCGGGGACACCCTGTCCCAAACCTCGCCCACGCGCTGATAGGTCTCGCCGCTCAGCAGACCCCGGCACTGGCTCTCCCTTCTTGGTCTCGTCCACTGCGGCTCCAAGTCCTGCCTCGGGCATCTCTCGTCCGGAGAGCGCCCCACCAGAGAACCGCGGTGTCCGTTTCCCCAAATCCCCCAACCGCGCCATCAACAGTCCTCGCCGCTCTCGCGCCAACCCGGGTCCCTACATCCACGGCGCGGGTGCTAACTCCGGTGCACCCGGCCGCTCCGACTGCGACTCGACGGACCAGTTTTATCTGGCTCCGTACCAGTCTGCTATCGGGGTTGCCGGTGAGCGCGGAGCTGGAACCCGCGACTGGACGCAGGACCCGGAGTATCAGGCCGAGCTGCGCCAGAGAGAGAAGGAGAGGAAGGCGGCCCTCCGCAATTTGTGCGGAGGCGAACCAAAGATCGGAGTGATCGATATCAAGAAGAAGAAGAATTAGTTCCTTCTTCTTCCTGCCGCCTTCTCTCCTTCTCTCTCTCTTTTTCTTCTTCTTTACATGCATAGATGCATGTATATAACCATCACTACTATTAATATACTTTTTTGATCAAGTACAAGTCCTAATAGTAAAAGTAATTTCATTATCGTATCCGTAAAACACCATTTAAGCACAAATAAGCCATATTTTCCATCTTCCTACTTTTCATTCTCACATCCAAAAATGTAATTCCTAACATCCCCGCCCAAATCACTCTTTACTCTTAAACCCCAACTTCTCATCAATCAACTTCCTCCCTTCCTCGTGAGTCTTCTTCATCTCATCCGTAAAGCTATCCTTCGCGTCATCCATCGTGATGAACGGTCTCAACTCAAGCGTACACCCGTTGGGTGCATTAATAACCGGACACTTCTTAGCCCAATTGAGCGCCTCTTCTTCGTCTTTGGTTTCCAGAATCCAGAAGCCGCAGACGACCTCGTTGATTGGGAATGGACCCTTTTTGACTTCGGGGCCTGAACCGCCGCCTGGGAAGACGATTCTGTGGCCGCGGGAGGAGGCGTGCATGCCTATTTTCATTATTATTAGTTTATTTCAGTATTAAAGGGACACAGGGTATGGGCTTATGGTGAGCGTACCGTCACCGTAAACTAGGACGCCGGCGGCGACGAGTTCTTTCCAGAAGGCGGTCATGCCTTCGATTGCTTCTTTTGGTGGCATCTTGCCGGACTCTGAGTCCTCGTCGGCCTTGATGAAGAGAATGAATCGAGGCATTTTGAAAGATTAAGATTTAATAAGAAGAGGTCTTGAAGGTGATTGTTAGAAGTTTAAATGGGTAATTGTAAGAGATATTGCAAGTTTGATTGTAGAGCGGAGGCTATAAGATGCTGCTGGCTGATGATAGAAAGGTAATAGAAGACGAGGAAGATGCCCGAATTTATAGACAATTCGATTGACTGAACCAGACACGCTTCCAGACACGTCTGCTTTCTCCTCTCCTCACGAGCTCACGGGACAACCTTTTCTCTCTCCTCTCTCCAATGCAAAGGGATATGCATCTTCGGACCCACATTCAATTATTGAAAGGGTTTCACAGCGCCGTCGGGGGTGTTGAAGAGTTTCCCCACTTCCTGCGTAACGTTAGCCCCCAACAGGCAACCTAAACTAACGTTCCCCCGGCCCATTTTGATGTTCGAGTCTGTTACCCTGCTCGGAGATGCTGGCTAACGTTAGCTACGTTAGTGGCATTCCAACAGAATTGGCATGAGTCAACTGCGTGTTGTGGCCAATGCGATTTGCAGCCAAGTCGGGTGTTTTGTTGCCCCGCGTTTTTCGGGGCTGCAGGTCGGAGTCATCTGCAGCTCAGCTCGGGCGGGATGATTCGCCAATCCAACTCGAGCAGACCGCACAATTCCACCGCATTGACTTCGGTGCAGTTTTAGTTGATGGAGCTATGTCACCAAGAAATACCTATGATGGTTCATGGTATCTTAGGTGGTGTGAATTGAGGTTCTGAGCGCTCGAGCAATTCATGAATTGTGTTTCCCATAATTCAACTCCGTGATATGATAATTTTACACCCAAATGTCAAAGCCAAGTCTAATATGCGCCGTAATACATGCAAACCGAAACGAGAGAGCAGAGAATTCAATTCTCATCGGTGATATTCAAGTCCTCCGCGTCCTTTTTGATCTTCTCAATCGCATCTGTTACTTTCTTCTGCCTCTGTACGGCCGCCGGCATGAATAACATCGCCTCTTTTCTAAGATCGCGCATTACTGGTGCCGAAGAATATGTTGTTACTACAGGTTTGGATGGGGCAGCTTCCGCACTTGAGGCACCCGGCCTAGAAGGTAACCCTGTGAGATGCGCCGCGAGTGGCTCTCCGTCCTTTCTACCAATTTGAAGTTGCGGTAACGGCGGCGGTCCATCTGGTAACGGGATATTTATAACGGACGAAGCAGTCGACGCATCTATAATACTCAATTAGCATTTCTACTGCAGAAATGGGTATCAAAGGTGGCAACTTACCAGAATCCTCTCCATCATCATCACGTCCTCCAAACCTCTGCCCGCCCTGCCCAAACCCACCACCTCTACCCCCCCTACCTCGTCCGCGAAACCCTCCCCTCCCTCTATCCCCGCCCCCTCGGTCCCCCCTCTGCGCTGCTCGTTCCCTCTCCCGCTTCTGTACATCCGCAGGAACACCAACCACGTCCCTCGCCTTCCTCACAGCCTTAACATCCCTCTCCAGCTCCTCCACCGTCTTCTTCTCATGCGCGCTCAGCGCCAACCCCTTCTCTTCCTTCTCGCGCAGCTCATCGATCTGCCGCTGTATCCTGTCGGGATTCCGCCGCGCTAGTTTCTCCTGGCGGTTTTGTAGTCGCTGTTTCTGGGATTTTGCGAGTGCCTTTTGTTTCGTAGATTTGTGGTGAGAGAGCGCGGGGTTCAACGTTCGTTCTTTGTCTTTCGCCATGGTTGGGTATATGGAATCGGGTGTATAACGGGAGGAAGGATATGTAAGGTATAGACTGCGGATATTGAAATTAGTGATTGGATTGAATGCGACACGCGAATATTTGGAGCTCGCATGCGCGCTGGTTTGCACTGTTCCGAAAAGGGAAGGTTGGACGTCGTACAACACGTTTTGTGGCACCACCAATGACGCCGCTGACAACACAAATTTACGACCCCGTATCTACAGCTCACGAAGTGGACTATATTGCTTTGGCAAAAGTCGATTGAATATGGTGAGGCTGGTTCTTGTAATCTTCCAAAGGTAGTTGCTAGGTTTATGAAAAACTGGACACGATTTAAAATATTGTAATCGTAATGATGGTTTAGAGTAATGGCGATCCATATTAAACTCATTCAGCGGCAAATAATATACAGGCTTTTCAAAACGAACAAAAGAAAAAATATATACACAGTGGTCCTAATCGACCTCATAAAAAAAAACTCCATCCCAAAATGCAGAATTAATGCTGATATACAAGAATATACAGGATTATATCGACTCTAAACCTGTGAGTGTGCGTCCCGACCCTCGGGTATTATATTTCCAACTCCCCCCAATCCATTACCAATTCCTTTATATTTTGTAATTTTTGTCCAAAGCCCAGCTTTAAAATAGACAGAGGCTGTCAGTAATTTTACTACTTTAAACGCCGAAGAGACCCTTTGGCACATCAACTGGCTCGAACTTGACTTGGTAATCACCCCAGATTGGCAGCTCCTCGTTGGTAGCAGGCACTGTAACCTCAGCGGCTGCAACTTGAACCTTCAATCCCTCGACGCTCTTGATTTCAGCGGATGTCTTTCCGTCAGGAAGGGCAACTTTGAGGCGTAAGTTCTTCTGGAGATATGGAACAACAGTCTCAGGCTTGAGGTTCTGGAGATCTCCAGTAACAATCTTATTCAAAAGGGCGGAGGTGAGCGGGACGGTTCCAGAAACGAGATCAGCCATACCACCGCCGACAGCAGTGAAGACAACGTGGGTACCAACGAGGTTCTTATCAGTAGCCCAAGATGTAACCTCGGTGGCAAACTCGCCCAAGAAAACGTGGATGCTGAAAGTACCGTTCAAAGCGTCATTGTTGACCTTGATATCAGCAATCCACTCGTCGTACTTGCCGTTTTCAACAATCTTGTGTTCAACAGTGGAGAGGGAGTCAGGCGTTGGTGGGTTATTCAAGAACTGAGCTGGTTTGGCATCCGCTCGCTTGAGCGGCTGGCCGAGTTCACGTTTGCGCATTGCGATACGGCCCGCGCTGCTGAGGGACATGGCTGGAGTACCGCGACCGTAGAGGTTATTGACTGCAGCAATAACTGATCCCGGGCCGCTTTGGGTACCCGCGCCGGTCTGCCAATCGATGGTCTCCGAGTAGGCGTAGCCGAAGTTCTTGGTGCGCGCTGCTGTGGCACTAGTGTAGTATGCATTTGCGGTTTGACGGAAAGGTGGGAGGGGAGTGTTCAAGTCTTCTTGGGTGCCCTGCTGGATAGCAAAGGTACCCATGCTGCGGCCGGAAAGTTGGTACGAAGACGGGTTGATTCCCTGCCAGATAGCGAAGAGACGGTCAATGTTGGTGTGGTGGAGCCAGCTGCGATATGTTAGTAAAGTATAGATAGATTATGTTAGGTTTAAGCTTACAAAATTGGGTCAAAAGCGGATACGTCCACCCACCCCATGTGGCCACCGGAGCCAACAGTACCGTGGATGGTATCGTGAACACCCTCGATGGAGTCGAGTTGACCATTGTTGGATTGGGCGGCGGCCTTGCTGGAGACCTGGTTGTATTGTTTGTATGCGGTCAGAAGTTGGTAAACTCGGCTGCGCAAGTTACCACCAATTCTCTGCAAAGCGTTATTGACGGCTTGCGGCTGAGAAACGTATTGGCCATTAGACATCTGGGCTGGGAAGCGCACTGTCTCTGGCATACGGTTGAACGGCTGGTCTGGGATCTCATTCAAAGAAGTGAAGCGGTATGAGTAAAGTGGGTTTGCGATATTTTGTTGACCGCGAGGAGTCTCAACTTGGATAGTTTGCATCTCGCCAACCTGGGGTGGCATTCTGGCATCCATAGCCCAGTCCCAGTATGGGATACGGAGTGTTGGAAGAACCGCGTTGTAGGCAGATCTCCGAGGCTCCTGGAACTCATTGACGATATTTCGGGCGTGCTCCCAGATAATCTGCTCGTAGAGAGCGAGATATGGTCGATGCCACGATAGGAAGAGCACATCAGCGTGGGTGCAGTATCCGGAGTTTGGATTTCCCTGGCCAAAGTTGTTGTTCCACGCTTTGTATGGTCGGCCGTGGATACCCGCCATACCATAGTAGGAAGTATCAGAGCTCTGAGGCTGCTGTTGCATTCTCTGCAGAGCCAAGATGAACAAGTTGAACTCGGTTGGGTTCTGGATCATTTGTCTGATTTCCTTGCGGAGAGGAACTTGGCCCTGAGCGGGCCCGAAACCTTGCTGGACACCGGAGAAAGCAATGGCATTTTGTCTACGGAATAGTCCGTTACTGTCGTTGGTGACCCACTCTGATATACCGTTTTCTGTCGGTAGAGCTTCCGCGACTTGTGTAAGGCTTAGAGCGCAGGATGCCGCAATGGCATATTTTAACGACGACCAAACAGCCATTATTGATTATATTAAAATGTGATGGAGATTTCAAAGACGGAATGTCCGGCTGGTAAAAGGACTGCGCGCTTTATTCAATTATTATATTGGATGAATCAATTGTTTTCGGGATAAACGAATGTTGATGTCGCACATAGATGCTTTGTAGGAAAACTGATGATAGGCTAGAGAGATCTCCATCTGACAGTCGCGGACTTACTGGTCTTTATAGACCCCGAATGTCCAAATAATTTCTTCCGCAGTTAGCTTCTTAGAGCCCGACATCATGCTATGCGAAGATTTTCCTGCGCCTCTCGCACGATGGCATGAAGCTCCGTCCCCTACTGTCGCTCAGCTCTACTAGCTTCTGCAACATCATAGTGCTGTCATGACGGGCAGCACGGTATCCGGAAGTAGAACCTGCTGAATGGGAAAGTTACCGGCCCCCCATGTCCTTTTCATCGCATGGGTTGATATGTTTAGCTGCTTCGTTATCCCTACAAGGGTTCAGATGGGCCTTGCCGCAAGGCCGCAGTTGTTTCTTTTTCTTCGGGGTCTCTTTTTGCTTCTATTTCTTCGATAATCGGTCTGCACCGGTCCTGGTGAGAGAAGGTAGACCCGACAATATGGGGCTTCCATTTCTGCACTGAGCTGAGGCTAGGAGCTGTCCGCATGGCGGTTCAATTTCACTCTTTTCCTTAGCGAATATTTTCTATCCAGGGCCGCTTTTGAGCTCATTGTTCTGATTCTGGTAGCTGCTCGGTTTGATTTGATATGGATCGGACCCTTAATCACTAGTATCTCGAGTACCATGGACGAGCGAGATCTCTTTCATAAGGCAGGAGGCAAATTTTTTCCAGTTTTGTGTTCCTCCAATCCAAACTCTTAGAATCATGCAATTGCTTCTGAAATAGAAGGCATGTATTGCGGCGAATATGTTCTAGCCAGTGGAGTATCAGCACAACAGAGGCCACCAGTCCAAGACCATGCGGTTTCCGGGACTGTGCCCGGCACGCATGTCCCTCACAAGCGAGGGACCACAGTTCCACTTTCCCTTCGGAAGCCGCATCGTATAGTAAATGTTTTCCAATTGTTTCGTCTTCGCCGGAGCAAGAAAAAATCTTTGAGAGGCCCCTGGCCGGCAACGTATCAACCACTGGGAGGTACCCTTGTCCGGAAATGGAAGTTGAGTCCCAATAGGGCGAATGTCCGCAACATGCAACACAAATATTCGCTTAACTCGTCTGCATGAAAGTTCGTCGAGAAAAGTCCCCGAGGAGTCTACGACGGCCTAGTAATCTCATTCTAGGCCGATAATCACTGCGAAATACATCTTCATGCATTTGTCCGCGCGGAGAGCCATTGATAGCTTTGTTTCATTACCATTCGCGTTTTTAATATATCAATTTCTGGATCTCTAGATACGTACATGCATACACGCTTTGATATCAGGACAGTAATAAACCCATATTAGAAAGATGGCGTTCGCCGATCCTTGACATTCTGCCCCAGATTTTCCCGAACTGGCTGGTGTTCAATTTTCCAGAAAATATTTCTTCGGCGAACTTCTCTGGTTGCCAGGTATGGGGATGTAGGAAAATCCGTGTGTTCAAAAGGTTTATTTTTATTTATCTATTTATCTTGCAGGTGTCCAATTGGCCTGTTCCTGTACGGCTAGTGTAACCACAGATGGAACGTTCCCCGCACCTTGTCTTGATTTTTGCTAGAGCTCAGCCTCTGAAAGGTTCTAGGGACCGCATATCTTCGGTATTCGGGACCGATAGAAAAATTTTATGACGAAACTATCTAGGGTCTTACTTCCAATAGATACGTCCCTCGGTATCAGGAAGTGATTTTCTGATGTCTGAGATCGGGTAGCATCGTGAATATCGATCTATAATAGCAGTTACAGACGATTGGAAAGTCATTCGAGTCGCGTAGCAGATGGCTGTGCCGAAATTGACCTTTGAAGATTTCTCAATTTTCTCTCCAACGTACCCGTTTCTAGCCAGAGCTCTCACCCGCGCATTCCACCTCTCCCGCCAAAGAACTTCTAGAAAAACCTTATCATCTTTCTACTCAGTGCCCAAAATTTTTGAAGGGTTCGTAGCTTCGTTAAAACTCTTGGCGAGGTATCCTTGCCGCATTGTCTCAACCCCGGGTCCTCCAACACATTGTGCACAGCATGGTAACACGGAAGAGGAAGCTGTCGAAAATCCATCCAGCATGGATATCTATATCTGGAATGCCGTATTGTTTTAGCCTCTTTCGTGATCCCTTCAGCCACGAAATTGCACTTTGCTGGGGCTGGAAGTCTGAACAGCAAATCGTGTTACTGTATTGGCATGTAGCAATCGCAGTTGATCTCGATGGTCTCAAAATACCATGAAAAAACACCGTATAGAGTATTCGATCTTCAAGATGATCTGTATTGGTCTCTGAGAGCTAGCATCGTAGTACTGAGCCCGCCGATATATGTCAAACGCAGCTATTATTATGATCGGTTTTCATAGCCTCGGTCAGATTATGACCAGCATGCCTTCGATTAGTTTCGGGTTGTGCATGCAAGGCCAGTAGCCACGGCTCGTACCAAAACCAAGAGTTCTTGGAAATCTCTTGTGGAATATTAACTGGGATATGAGTTATCATGCTGGTAACAACAACGATTTGTGAATCTGGAGCTTAGTAACGAGCGTGGAGAGGAGCCGATACTCAACGCTCGAATCTGAGAGATGTATCCGAGATCGAGACCAATCTGACACCTTCCTTCCACAAGTGCATGTGTACCCGCCGGCTTGTCGGGGAATAAGAATATCAAATGGAAAAATTTACGTGACATCAATGCCCGACGCCGATCCTCGCTCGCTTCGCGATCGGGTTTACGATGACATGAGTCTCACTTTACCACCCCTCGTACACTTTTCAGCATTCTCGCTTCTTGAAATCTTGGATTTCTTATCATCTGCTACTTCGGCTGTAAGTACCATATCGCGAGTAACCGATCTACAACATTAACTTCCCTGGACTTCTTTCGATTTTCACAGCTGAGAGCTCCCGGTCATCAGAAGTGATATCACTTCCCAGAAGATCAACTTAGGCATCAAAGTTTCATCTGTAACATAAACGTAGTAAATGGTCCAGGGCTTGAAAGTAGTCGGAAAATTTAGCTATCCTCCAGCCAATCAATCTCTGCCATATCCATGATTGCCATGATGGTTTACTCTAGCGCTTCAGTTATATTCCTTAAATTCCGGTCCGTAGCTGCCGTGCCGCCCAGTGGCTTACTAGAAATCCGGGCTGAAGATCACTAAAAACAAGTTTCAGAGGGGTAGGCAGGGAGTTAAACATCAGGGATTCTTGATAGACGTATGGTCTGATATCCAAGCGCTGGCAGTATAACAATTTCTAGCAATACGTCGCAATGCCATCTAAAGACTAAACCCTTCCTAGTGTAATCTGACACGCACCCAGCCGAGATCACAGCTTTTTCCCTTCCCCGCTTTCGTTCCACCGTTTCGAAAACACTGCACGACCCTTTGACCAGGGAAAGACTTGTCTATGAAACATTTCAGCTCCCGTCCCCTGTATCACTAGATTCACGAGAAAGACAGACGGCATAGGTTCTAGGTCGCAAATTTTGACACAGAGGAGATGTTGCTAACACGACAATGGGGTATCCGATCCGATACCGTCGTACCCTGCAGATGCCCCGCGTCCACGGTATTTCCTCGGTCTCACCACCTCTAGCCTATGGTTTTGCGTTGCGATATTTTGGGTGCCGTCATACCAAATACAGGAAAGTGCATTTATCCCTTGTCGAAAATTCGAAGGTCCTTCTTCAAAAGGGAGGGATGAAATCCGCTCCCTCCGTACTTCACATGGTAAAAGCCAGTAGTGTTTCAATGGCCAGGTACGACCACGGAGCTTGCGCGGCCAGCCGCAGCTTTTGGCGTGCAGGCAAAGGGTAGAAATTTTACCAGTATATGCCCTTGGGAACGTGTAACCGATGCTGTGCCCAGTCGACTCAGCGTCATGAAAATCGGATACTGGGAATCTTGGCAACAGGAGTCTGCAATTGTCGCTGCCGCCTCAAGGCATTCTTAGTTTCATTTTCGGGGTACTCGCCTTTAGTCCATCGAAGCATGTAAATGTGTTGCATTTTTTCTACGTTGATACTGAGGTAGAATTACATTCTCATAACTAAACTGGTAGGATTAATTGACTACATACCGTCACTTGGTCTAGTAACGAGATAATGAGATTGGACAGACTAGGCACAAAAACACCTCGAAAGATCGAATTTATAGTAAACTTATATAACAAAATGCCAATTAACGCCGTTTATTAATTACATTATAGCCTCCATATCACAGTCTCTTAGACCGTTCAAATCAAAACAAGCAGGCAAGATCGAAACTCCAACTCCAACACCCATAAATTTATGCCATCTAACTTAAACTTTTCATTTGAACTTCTTCAACTCCCACATCCAGACTCGTTACATCTGGTGACATTGTCTGTGGTCGTGAACTGCTTCCTATGCTCTCAGGGTTTCTTCTGACCTGCTCTGCAACATACTCCGTACTACTTCCATAGGTCTCCCATTCTCTCTGAATCTGTTGTGGATGTTTGCCTGTTAAGTCCTTGAATAGTGACGTCACAACGTGTTTTATGGATTTCCTACTCTCGTAGAGCGGGTAGATACTGACGCATAGCGTGCTCAACATCAACCACGCCATAGAGATGTATACCCAAGCCGTGAAGAAGCCTTCAGAAAAGATGTATCCGGTTCCGAAAAACGGCATCGGCCACACGATGAGGAGAATCAAACTCATTACTATAGTTATCTTCTTTGATCTGCCGAGCACTTTCTCTAGATGGTCCATTTCATCTTGTTGCGGGTCGATGTATGTGACCTCGCCAGTTTGCGCATTTACGGTTTCCGGTTGCTCAGAGGCTAGCCCTAAAGCCTTGTCGGGGTTACCCTCGCCAACTAGTTGGATCTGACGCATGCTTATCCAGTCATAATTGTCAGGTCCGGTAATGTATGTTATAACCGGGATGAAGATGGCGGGGCTGCAGAGCGCGACGACATTCCCGCAGAGCATGGGGAGATTTTGGCCGGTGCTAGCGACAGTGATTTCGTTGTACTTGAATTTCGCGACGAGTAGCCAGGTTATCAATGAGCAAGCAAGGCCAAGCACTGGACTCAGTGTCGCTGCCCACATGCTCTGTCGCTTTGATAGGAGTGTTAGCGCCGCTGGAAGAACAGCCGGCGATATGATGATGCCGTTTAGGAGGTAAAGATAGCCCATAGAAACGCCAACGTAGTAAAGGCCCGTGGAAAAAGCAGCGGAGAAAACACCGAATAAGATGACAACGGCGTGTGCGAACCAAATCAACTGGTGGTCGCCAGCAAGAGGTTTAAAGTAGAACTGGTAGATATCGAAAGTGCAAATGGAAGATACTGTGGTAATGGTTAGGCAACTGAATATATTATCAGAGACGAAATGTTTATCATACCAGAAATGAGCTCAGCAGACGTAGCGGAAGTAAGAACCATAAATATCAAGAGAATAGCGCATACGGCGCCCCCTTTGCCCAGTAGCGCTGTTGCAGTCATGGGCAAAACTAAACCGGCGTTTATTTCGGTTACGGTAAGGTGTTGTGGGTAAATCTAATGGTTCCGGCGTCAGCTGCAAGTTGTGAAAAGGAGCCTGTGGAATCAATAAACCTACAGGAAATGCTGGGTTATTGCTCAAAGCGAGGCCAGCAAGGCCCATAGTAGTTGCTGCTAACCAAGGAATACCGAACCAAGAGAGTCCTCCGAGAACGTATCCTGGGAACGCCGAGACTGGCGACGCAGCGATAGCTTTATTGTAATAACCGTTGTCGCAAAAGACGGCACCGAAGTTTCCAACGAGGTTGATAATGAAGAACATTGCACCTTCTCGACTCCTCATGGTCAAATAACTGCCGCCCTGGTTACCATCGATCGGGTTTTCTTTGGCCATAGCCACCAGCTAAAATATTGATTAGCGTTCGCCTTCACTACTGTGTGTTGTTTGTTTGGCTCTTACAATATCGTAGACTGCTTTCGGAGACCCCAACAGTGGGCTCGTGATATATGTCGTAACGGCGAAGATCAAGAGAATGATCATGAGTACACAAGTATGAATGTAATCTGCCATGAAAGTCGCTTTAAGACCTCCGAATACTGTCGGCGTTGCATAAGTGGTTAGCTTCCGCTGTGGAGCAATCGCTAATATTGCCCGAGACAAAACAATAATTTTAGCGGTGTAACCTACGGGTATACAAAACGACACCGATGGGTAACATGAAGCATGCCACGGGTGTCGGCATCCCTGTTATCGATTCGACAACCGCGCTTCCACCGGTTAAAAGCATTGCCGTAACCCTATGGACCAGGTAAATTAGAACGGTGGTTAAGCAACAGGGTAGTCAATACCCGGTTAGGGATAAGGTTTAAACCTACAAAATATTCGTAAATAGTCCGAAGAAAATAAATACGACATGAGCGTAAAAGCCATATCGTGCTCTAATCGCTTCCAAGAACGTATGCGCGTTCGGTGCTCTTCGTTTCAGCTCGATTGCGAGGGTCGCGAAAAGCAAAATTTGAATCGTTGCGCCCGAAGCATACCAGAACGGTCCGCTAACGCCATATCGATATGCGACTCCAGATGATTGCAGGAGGGTTGCCGACCATGTCCATGAAGACACTACACTGCATGCCACTAGGCCAGTTTTCACAACACGTCTGCGTAGTGCGTTAGACTTAGGTATTCCCGAAATAAAGGGTGAGGATCGTCATATACCCTGCAGTTGTAACTGTAGCGGCTCCAAGTTAGCCAGAGAACTAAATCATAATCCCAAGATATTTTGCCTACATACACTGTTCCACGGTCTGCTTCTCGTTCTGATATCGCTTCAATAGCCATGTCGTGCAAATCATAACAAACGCAAAGGTAAATCCCAGCCCCAACACGATTCCATAGCCATAAGCGGGCGTGAGAGGATGGTTCACGTTGCTAAACGTCTCCGTCCCGCTTGTATGCTTTTCCGTATATGGGTACCCCGAATCCATCGTGGCGGCTCCTACGTCGAGTTTTGCGAAGAAATCAAGGCGTCAGAAGGTTGTCGTCAGCCCAACACAAGCGCTCGACTCGCGCCTTTTTTCTTTCTAATAGGCGTTCGTTAGAATTACACTCTGATAGGTAGTTCGGAACCCGGAGGGGTCAATAAAAGGGGTTCTCCTTACTTCCAGATTATTCCAGTGTCAGTTCAAATGTAAAGGTTGTTGAGAATATGCAGTTTCGGTTGCATTACCAGGTCGTCGGCTCCATGTTGTAGGTTTCAACCACGAAGAGAGATAATTTCACGTAATAGAAATTAAGTGTTCCAATGCTGTGGAAGAAAATCTGGAGAATGGGGTATATAAACTGGAGGCCGGCAGTCGGACCTTCTGATGACAAGTACGAGGAGCAGAAAGAAGCAAGTGCTTAAATGTCAATTAGGGAGGCCGTATTTAATTCTCTGGGCAATGTCTCTCATGCATCTTGCCCTATTTGCGTTGAAACGGGTGTGTACAGGTGAGGGGCTTCAGAAGGCACTTCTTCTTCCGCGGATTTCGCAGAGGCAAAATTTTCTTCTTCGTATTTTTATGATTGGGATACCGCCTTTCAAGAGTGACAGCCTGTCGGGGCATGTCTCTCACAACCCAAAGATAAGGGTAGTCTAAGTCGAGCGGTACCTTAACGGGAACACAAGTCGCAAGCCCCCACCTTGTCCACAGATGGTCGTCTAACTGACCCTGTCGCACATTGAGAAAAGGCAGCCAGAAGGGAACGAAATCAGATGTGCCACCCACGCTAAACCCTGAACGTCTTAGTGCCTCTCTCACTGACTGCAAGCGAGAACTGGCTGGTGGGGAAATTTTAGAACAGGGTTTGTCATGCATCATGCCAATCCCAAGCAAAAGTACTGATAAGCTTGCCGTTGGACACCCTCCTCTTTGGAGACTCGCCTTTATTTGTTGTTCTTTGCAAGAAAAGTCCTGTCGGAAACAGTGAAGTTGTGTTGGAAGGCTCGTGCTTCGAGTGGGGGAGTAGACCCACTTCGTCGGAGTTGGGCGACATATAATAGTAAACATGGCACTAAGGTCTAGGTCCTCAATAGATCGCGTGTCAGAATCTCAAATTCTCAGGAATCGATTCTGAAGATAGGGAGAGGCGAGTCTGGAGAACAATCTGCCAAGAAAAAAAGGTACTTAACAGGGATGACGAAGGCCCAGAAAACTTTCAATCAAGAAACAATCGCAGCCGTGCTTTGAATGCGGATAAGATATTTAGATCCAGAGCATTTTCCAGCCTTAGAAAAATCGACTCGTTGTGGATTTTTGTCTGAAGGATATCCGATCATCTTCCTGCACGAAATTCACGCTTATCCAGAAGGAGAAGGGGGATGGAGAAGTCGCCAGGTACAACGCAGCAACTCGCTTGGAAATATCTTGACCGAACATGTACATGGCTACAACTTGCAATTCAGCTGCAAATACTCTTATCGCTCAAAGAACTGCATACCTGCATGCACAAAAGCGGGAATGCCTTATCAAAGAAAAAAACCATCAAATCAGATAGGCCAGACAGAGGTCACATTTCCAGCTTGGCACAGCTCTTGACGTTTTTGGTTCTAGATTGCAGGTGGTCCAAGTCGACTATCATGCGCGATGAGCATCATCGAACAGATCAAATCTTTTTCCACATGCCGACAAGCCGTATCAGCCATTCTGCCAAACAAAGCCTTTCCGCTGTCTTTCGCTGTGTCCCGTGGCTGCCGAACCGACGGATGTCGAACTGACATCACTACCTGCCCCATCTGGGATTTTTCTGGAGAAACCTCCGTCTTCGCTAGCAATAAAAAACTTGTTCCTGCATTCTCCCTCTTCCTCCTAACCCCTCTTCGCATCTCGAGGAACATTATTGCATACATGAACCTCGGTATATCTCAAGTCCCTTAAATTTTCGCGGTTTGAAACTTCATTCTTCCAGCCTCATTTGGTAAGGCTGGTGATATCGATACATATATTGATCGTCGCTGCACAGTATACATTGAAGCTCCTTTGCGGATCGATCAGTGGCTCGATATATGCAACGACACCTGTAATTGACGCTGTGAATCCGATAGAAACTGGCTCGCGTCGGTTAATCGAGGAAACATATTCCCAATAATCATAAAGATCGTAAGAAGTGAAAAATGTTTCAACCTCGTGAAAATTCAGCGTCTGGTCCAAAACGGTCCAGCCTCTCCGTTATCACCCCTTACAAACAATCGATCCCGCGAAACGTTTCAAAGTAATGCAGTGATCCCAAGGAGCCGTTAATCCTGATGCGAGAGCCTTGGAAAATATTGTCCGGTTAATATCCGCAACCTTGTGCGAGCAGCATTCGCTTCGATTGGGTACCGGCTGCACGAGGCGTGGCGAGGAGCATTATCCCAGCTAGGTAGCCCAAATACTTGGAACATCATCGTCCTGCAGCGGTTTGGTCGACAACACATTTTCTGAATCTGGTGTTGTTATCGCCTATCTGAAGCAGTCGAACTGGCAAGTACGCTCAGTGCTAGGCACACCTTGCAAGGCCAAAGGGCGACCTGAAGAGTGACTATAACGGGCTAGATCGATAGGGATCTTAGTATACATCATTATCGTCGTCGTCTATTACCACCAGGCAATATTCATGCATTTGGTCCGCGGAAACTTATGCGAGGTTTTGCTGCCTGTTTTCATGTTTGGGAACCTAGTCGTTGCAAGAAAACGAACCAGATCAGACCACTAGAAACAGAAAGCCCCTACATTATATGTACCAAGTCAAATATCAAAGCTTTGTTGGCTCAATACATGAATCGTTACTTGAATGTCTAAATGCATTTGATTTACTTTGAGGCGCAGAACATTAATTTTGACCGACAGTATATTTTATTATTCTAAAAAATCCATATAATGCATTCTATCAACATGAGACAAAGAAGATACAGGACGATATCAAAGAAAACATCAAGACCAATATGTACATGAGGGGTAAAAATACAAAGATTTGGGGAGATAAGGGAGCCGAGTAGGGAGCCCAGAAAATGCAAAAGATCGTTAATTGTGGGCCCAGACAATACAACCCTGGCCACATTGAATATATGTCACCAAGGTATCATGCAGCTCCTGTAGTCTAAAGGGGTTTCCTGAATCAACTCTACAACTGAGTCCACGGCAAATTGACGAGGCTGATTGTCACTTGGTTGCAGTTTGCCTTGTTTGCGTTCGATAGATTGTTGTAGATCCGAACATAGTAACCCATTCCGGAATTTTGGTCGTTTGAAGCAGCAGTAGTTACACATAGTGTGTAAGCCGAGGCTCCGAGACCAAAGAGACCAGCACTCCAATATGTTATTTGGGAGCCACTTGTTTTCCATCTTGTACTTGCCGCAGATGAGCCTCCAGTGGCCGCGAGCTGGGCGGTTGCTAATCCGCCAGCGAAGGCATTTGGATCAACAAAGTATGCTTTTTGGCTGAGGTCGTAAAGGGAACTGCCGCTCAGAATAAAGACATCTTTGAGAGCACTGTTGAACGAATTGTCCGTAAGAACACCAGAAGAGTCTGTAGAGGCGTAGTTTCCTGAACTGATTGACATATATTGGAGGCTTCCGGTCGGCGCAGAGGTTGGTACCGTATATGTGGTGGTTGTCGATATCGTTGTTGTGGTGGTACTGTAGATTGAAACAGACGATATGGTTGATGTGATCGCTGGTGCGGTAACAGTATTAACCACAACTGACGTGGCGGTATAGACACTAGCATACGCAACTGGCACGGTGGTATACGCAGTATTTGTAGAGGATACTGACTGTGTAACAACAAGCGTAGTAGTGGAACTGGCGGAAGGCACTGTAATGTATGTGGGCGTTTGTACAGTGTTTGTAATAGAAGCTGACAGCACTTGAATTGCCGTTCCTGCTGGGAGAGTTTGGTAATAAGTAATCGTATTGTAAGTTGTAACCGTATAGACACTAGTTTGTGTTAAAGTAATCGATGGCACAGTCTGTGTGGTGTATTGTGTGTTGACAGTCGTCAAAGAGACCGTTGTCTGGGTTGTCTGGGTTGACGATGGTAAAGTCTGTGTTACTAGCGTAGTGATGACCTGAGTCTGGAGAGCTACTACAACTATTGTTGATGTTGAAGAGGGACTGGTGACAAAGACGGTGTTGGTGACATCGATACTTAGCCGAGTTGTAAAGCTGTTAGTCACCGTGGCGGACGGTAAGGTGGAATATTGCAGCTGCAAGGTTGACTGGGTGTTTGTTGCAATATCTGTACTTTGCACCGTTGTAGATGGGACCACGATGGTAACTGTGGAGACACTTGTCTGGAACTGTGTCGCTTGGATGATCTGAATAGCAGTTGTAGTTGAAGAAGGAACTGTCACCGCTTCCCAAAGGGTTGTAGAGCCGGTGACGGTAACTTGCTGCGTAACATAATGTGTCGCTCCAGGGATAGTTGTGACATGGTCAATATTAGAAGTCACTGTCATGTAAACTGTTTGGCTAGTGGTAGGTGTGGATGATGTTAGAGAGAAGCTAGAACAGGCAGCGCTGAGAACATCCGAGGAGTAGGTTTGTAGGTCACTTGGCACAGGAGCATCTCGTCTTGAAAGAGGGGCAGGGGTTGGAATAGATCTCTTAGCTTTCGCTGCACCTGCTCCGGATCTCACAGTTGTTAAGAAGGTTGTGGTACTCGAAGCAGTAGAAACCGACGAAAGAACCTTTGTAACGTAACTGGTAGGTGTTGTTGTTGTGAAACTTGTCGTTACACTAGGAGTTGGCTGAGTGGTGGTTCTGGTTCCTTGAGTGACCGTCGCCGTTACTTGGAACCAGATAGATACCGTTGATGTTACCGATGTGGTGAACATCTGTACACCAGAGTAGATGGTTGTACTGCTTGGGATCGTAACGTAGCCGGTTACTGTGGCCGTTGTCTGTGTAGTGGTTGTTCCGAAAAAGACACTGCTAGTTATTGGTATGTTTGATGTGGCGGTTAATCCTGAGCTATACGTTTGCGTAGCTGCGCCTTGATACATAGTAACTTGAACTGTCGTATAGCTTGTTTGCACCATTGTAACATATGACACATATAAGCTCACACCAGAGTATAGAGTATAGAGTTGAGTAAGGGTGGTATAACTAGCGATGGATGTGGAGGTTGTGGATACCTGAGCAAATCCGCTTAGTACGGTTGATGTTGTTGAGAATGTATACGTGAGGGTTTGTGGGATAGTGGTTGTGACTGATTGGACTCCACTCAAGATAGTACTGGTGCTTGTATAAGTTATCATCAAGTTTTGAGTAATGAGGACATTGGCGGTAGTCTGGCCGGACATAAGGATCTGGCTTGTAGTAAAAGTAGCAATATTTGTTTGCATAACCGTGGATGTTGCCGAAATTGTTGAAATACCCGTATAAGCTGTTGATGTAGACAAATAGGTTATGACCTCTTGACTAGCATCAGTATGTGTGACCGTAACGGTTCCTGCCGTGTATGTCTCATATGTATCCAACATGTCGGTTGCCACAACCGAGGTGACAGTCTTGGTGGCCGTTGAGCCAAGAAGCCCAAGGTATGGCATGCAAAAAGAAGTTTGAATTCCGTCTGAGACCATTTGAGCTCTTGCCGCAGACACACTATCGAAAGAGGAAGTAGATGAGCTCGTTGTCCTAGGCGATGACGCACTTGTGGAAGACGAGTAATCGGACAAAGATATACCGGTTGCGCTGGTTGCTTTTAGTTTGATATTACCTTCAACACTAGAAAGAGGCTCGTCACTCGAAGTAGGGCTCGCTGTTGATGTTGTAGAGCTTGTGAATGCATACTGAACGTCAAAGGTAACACTACTTGAGCCACTTGCACTTGAGCTGCTACTTGAGGAACTCAATGTGGTCCCAGAGCTTGTGGACAATAGATAACTTGACGATGACGACAAACTGGGAGTCGAGACGGTAGAGTCGGTCGTTGACGATATCGAGATAATTGCTGAAGAACTTGTAGCAGATAGAGAACTCGTGATTGAAGATACAGAAACCGTAAGTGAGCTCAGGGTCGACATCACAGTCGAGGACACTGAGCCTGTAGTAGAGGTATTTGCGAAATTGTACTGTACATCAAAGGTAACACTGCTCATTGCGCTCGTTGTGCTGTTGGACGAGGTTGATGCACTGGTAGAGGATGTAGAATCAGTCGTTGAAAATGTGGTAGTACTTGCCGAAGATGTGGAGTCGCTCAAAGAAGATGTGGAATCCGTTATAGTGGAACTCAAAGTACTTGAAGACCAATTTGAACTTTCTGTGCTACTTGTTAATGAATCAGAACTGACTGATGAGTTTGAAGTCGTGCTTGAATCAAGCACACTTGTAGAAGACCAGTTTGATGATAAACTGCTTGAACTAATATATTCAAGAGTAGAATCACTGCTTGTTGATACCAAGTGTTGATCTGGAGTGGTTAGCGTCACATTCGTCGAAGTGCTAGATATAATTTCGATTGGCGAAGCGGTGTTGGTATCCATCGACAAGCCTGTGCTATCCGTAGCAGAAGCAGTCATAACGCTTTCAGTAGTGGTGGAAGCTAAATTCTGATTCGGGGTTGCGATAGAAGTCGTTGAGAAAGTATCTAAGCTATCGGTCGAAGTCGATACGTCCGTGCTAGTTGAAAGGCTTTCCAAGGCACTGGACGGCTCTAGGATTGTAGAGCTACCTGAAGAAGTGTCAGAGCCACTTGATAGGTCCGAAGTATGGGCTGATAACTCTTCAGTCGTTTCATCTGATTCTGTCGCTGATAAGCTACTTTCCACTGATGGCGCGGGAGCTTCACTCGTCATAATTGTATCTGTGCTTGTTGACAGAAGATCAAGATTGTCAGATATAATTGGAGTGGCATTGGGATCAGATGTAGACGTGGGATTGGCAATTGACGTTGTTGAGTAGATATCCGTATCATCGACGGAAGTGGAGGTTTCCGTGATATTGGAAGACATTTCTGTCGTGGAGGAACCACTTTGTCTAGGTACAAGACTGGAACCATCTCTTGTCTCAGACTCAGTATTTGACAGAGTTGAAGCAAAAACAGTGGATGATCCATCCGAGGTCGGCGTTTCATCGACACTGGTTGAAACAGTGGGAGAACTGTTAATCGTAGTCTGTGTCCCTGTGGTAATATCGGTTATTGAAATATCGGAAGTTGAACCACTACCACTTGAAGATAAGAGCCCGACATCATGGTCCAAACTAGATGTGCTGGACTCTTCTGATGTCGATGTGCTATCTTGGAGATCGCTTGTACTGCTTAGAGAGTCTGTCTCCGTATCGGTAGAGGCAGTTACTATCGAGAGACTGGGACCAGAGGTTGTAATATCCTCAGTTGATCTAGACGTAAACATAACCTCTTCGGTTGCGCAGGCCTGAGAATCTATCCCAGTTGTAGAAGTTGACAATAATTCACTGGAAGTTGCGCTCATTGAAGAAGAGTCAGACTGGTTGGCGGTTACTGCAGAGGTGTCCAAAACCATTGAACTTGATAAATTATCAGACATCGTTGAGGTATCCGTTGTTGTCGTAGGTATGCCAGGGCTAGAAGAGCTTTCTGAGGAGTAATTTGAACTAGTTGAGATCGAATCGCTGGAAGCCGAATAACTGGTGGTAGTAGTCTGCGTAGGCTCGTCTTTGTCCATCGTACTTGAAGCCAAGGATGCTTCATCACTGCTAGTAGACATTGAAGAGAGATTCAACGAACTCGCGGACTGGTCCTGCAGAGAAGTGCTTGTTACGTCTGGACTTAGAGAGGTAATTGAGTCAGAAACTGTGGTAGTCGAAACGTCAAATACGTCAGTGTTAATTGAAGATATTGACGTTGAATGCTCTTCCTCTATGGTCAATATAGTAGACGCGATATGGTCCGACGATGAGATATTACTTTCTGTAGGCGATTCCACAGAACTATGCTCTGTTGTAGTGGATTCACTACTATTCGGGTCTAGTATTGGGGTTGTTTGACCTGTCGAGTCCGTTGTGTTTGTTAGGGCTTCGAGCTCGGTACTATATGACGAAGATTCCGAAAGTAGTGTCGAAGTCGATTGATAGGTTGCAGTAAGAGTTTCGGATGTCCATAATGAAGATTCACCACTTGACGCTTCAGATACTGACGTTTCAGGTAGCGTCGAGGCACTGGAATCTCCGATTGGCTCAGATGTGAATATATTTTCCATAGAAGTAATACTTTCATCCGTAGTTGTAGTTGCAACAGTAGAGGATGAGCCGTCACTAGCCCTGCTTTCAATCGATAGACTTGAGACAGTAAGGCTTTCACTGATGGTGGCTTCGGCAGTAAGACTATCGGTGGTAGTAGACAAAGAGGTGCTTTCGGTCGAGGTCTGGGTGGTCTCGATAGTTACTGACTCACTCGTCGAAGCCTCCATTGTTGTAATATCGCTTATTGTGCGGAAGGTTGAAGCATAAGAGAGGCTAGTCTCATCTATCGACGACGAAGTTGATGGCAATGTATCTACGCTGGTATCTGAAGATGTTACCGTAGAATTTTCCGTTGTGGAACCTTCGGCGGAACTTTCGGTAGATAATGTCTTTGCAGATTCGCTTGATGTGAGTGTTGGCTCCGAGCTAATCATGTCCGTAGTAGACTTTACCAAATAACTTTGGCTGCTCTCACTTGATGAAACAATAGCATCGGAGATGCTTGTGTCGCTACTTGTGGTATCTTGTTGACTACTAGATATTGAAGAACCTCCAGCATGCGAAGTGGTTGGATCAAGCGGCGTTGTCCACGTAGACTCTTCACTCGTAGTGAGTGGAGATTCAGAAGATAGGTCGCTGCTTGAATTTAAAAATTCCGTACTCTGTTCGTAAGAGCTGGATGTAGTACTGACCGCTAAATCTGGCACTGATAGTGATGAAGGCGTAGCTTCGCTACTCGAGACGGATGAATCAGACTGCGTACTTTCAGACAATCCATCCGAAGTAGCAGATATGGTACTAGCTGATGTTGCTTCTCCCGAAGAGGAGGTTTCAACTGCGGATTCAGACGACAACCCTATCGTCATAGATAAGATGCTAGTAGACTGTGTCTCTTCGGATTGATTCGCAGACGAAGAATCTGTGCTAATTATAGTGCTAGTTTCGTCCATGCCAGTAGTTGTGGATGCTGCGCTAGTTACACTAACTTTGGAAATCTCGCTACTACCAGATGCTGAACTTTCGATGGCAGGTTCAGTAGCTGTTGCAGTTGAGATTTCAGCTGTCGCTAAGGTAGTAGAATCTGAGTTTGTAGAAACCTGGTCTGCTTCAGAAGATAGACTATTATCTGTTGATGATGTAGCTATGCTGTCAGAATGGTTAATGACACTGCTGCTAGTAGACTCGAGAGCTGGGTCAGAAGTTTCCTCTAGAGATACTGTACTCGGAGATTCATCTACTGTGGCTTTTGTTGCAGTATCTATATTCTCAGATGTATATTCCGTAGTACTCGACTCAAGACTGATTGATGTGGTGCTGAGAATGTCCTCGTTATTACTAAGAGAAGCAGAAGTTGGCTCTATACTCGAAAAGCTAACGGAGGGCTCGGAAAGACCGGTAACACCTGAAGAAGTTGTTAATTCTATTGAAGTAGATAAGTATCCAGCTATATCTGTAGATGTATCAGGAACACTAGAAGTGGCTTCCTCGGTGCTCGTAAGGCTCAATAGTGTTGGCATTTCGCTAGTAGAGCTTCCAGAATCAGAAGAACTATAGCTTTCGGATAAAGCACTTGAAGTAGTGGCGTCAGTTTCTGTATTAGAGTATGGGGAACTAGTTGTAGTTGCCGACTGGATACTACTAGATATCTCTACACTCGACGCAGAGGTATCTTCAGTTGTGAGGCTAGTAGATTCGAGACTAGTTGAAATTTCATCTGAAGTAATACCCGAGTTTTCATAGGGACTATTCTGCACTGTTTCTCCGGATGAAGTGACACTCGCTGTGCCCTCAGAAGAGCTTCCAAAGGTAAGGGAGTTGGAATCAGTAGACTCCGTAGTAGCATTGTCGGTAGTTGATTCAGATAGAAAACTTGCTTCTGTCGCTGTGGAGACTGCGATAGTACTAGTCGATCCACTTTCATAAGAAGAGACTGAGTTATCCATTTTCGTATCTGTGGTTGTCGCGTCAAAGCTACTAGCTGTAATTGTATTATCACTAGTTGAAGGCGATCCCGCGGAAGTTTGCGAGTCTGTCTCTTGTGTTGAAGTATTTTGTGATTCAGACTGAGAAGTCATTGAAGCCATGCCTTCTACTGTAGTTGGTAGTTTCGAAATTGAGGAGAGCTCTGTACTTGATAGCATATCCGAAGATAACTCACTATCCGTTAAACTTGTAGTGTCTATGGATATACTCTCTGTAGTCTGCGAGCCTTCTAATCTTGTAACCGAGATGGTAGTTTCATCTGTGCTATTTCCTTGTACGGTTGATAAACTCTCTCCAGATGCATCAGTCGTACTGCTGTACAGATTCGGCGACAGCGAAGTGCTGCTTTCAGAAGGGCTAGATGAGAATGTATTGGATAGCTCAGAGGTAGAAGTCGTGATCTCCTGCAACAAACTCGTTGTGGGCTCGTCTGAAGTGATAGAGACAGTTAAACTGTCACTAGGAGAGTCACTTGGGCTTGTATCGCTTGCAGATGTAGTTACCATTTCAGAGTCTCGCTCTTTTGACGTCTCAGAGGATATTTCCGTTGTAGAGGAGCCATCTGTCGTTGAGGCATAGTGTTGGATAGGGGTAGTTATACCATCCGAAGTGGTTGAGGCTCCAGCGTCAGAAGAGTTAGTAAGATCCGTCGGTTCCGAGTTTTCAGTTTCCGATAGCGACCGATCAGACACCGAAGATGTTTCTTCGGGCGTTGTGACTGCTTCCGTATTTGATATCGAACTACTATCAATAGATGGCTCACTAGTAGTCTGGGATTCAGTCCCATCAGAAGAAGTGGCTCCAGAGACTTCAGAAGAGGACGGAGCTGATGTAGAAACCCAACTATCCCAACTAGAGGATTCGGATGTGACGCCACTCTCTGCGGAAGTAGTTGAAGGCTCAGTTCCACTAGTTTGGCTCATAGAAATAAGATATGTCTCTGCGTTGCTGAGCTCTCCTCGACTAGAACTGCTGAAATCGCTCGCAATATCGCTAGTAAGACTAGGGGTGCTTGTTTCTTGCTGTTCGGATGCCGTAGCAGTCCAATCGGAACTAATGGTTGAATCATCTGAAGATTCCGTCGCTATTCCAGTCTCTGAGGCTGGTCCATCTGTGATACCAGAAGATAGAGTCTCAGTATCGGTGCTAACGGATTCCATTGAACTGGTAGTAGTTGGAGGCTCATCTGAGGTGCTAACGGCCCCAGCAGGGACACTCAAGCTAAAAGTTGCATCAGATTGTGACGATGAACTATCACTGGAAGTGGTGAAACTTTCAGTTTGAGCTGAATCCGCAGAGGATACTTCCGAAGCAGAACCATCCGTAGTATAGCTTATACTGAGATCTGGCGTTGTCTCCGTAGTTTGGCTTCTAGTATCAGCGGAGACAGAACCCATAGTAGTTTCCACATCTGTTTGAGTTGATGTGTCATCAAATACTGTCGAAGGTGGATTACTTTCGATCACAATAGCAGTTAATGTTGATGTTGATGTCATCGGGACAGTGTCACTTTCAGTAGTAGAAGCTTCGAAAATTTTAGAAGCAGTAGATCTACTCTCGGTGACCTGCGTATCTGTCCCTGTGAGTGTGTTGTCTCCTGTGTCTAAAGTTGACGTATCGACCTCGGTGGTCTGCTCAATCTGGGAAATTGGTATCAAAGTATCGCTGGTAATAGATGGTTCTGATGATTCCGCCGTCTCGCTCGGACTGTTTATTTCGGAGTTCGTAATTGAAGCATCACCAGAAGACTCGCGCCTAGTTGTCAATGTGAGTACCGTTGCATCGGAGGTTACCATCAAGTTACTATTTGGGGCGCGAGTAGAGAAAGATTTTTCGTCATCCGAAGTGATTGCGTCGCTAATATCAGTCTCACTGGTAGGTGTTCCACCGCTAATGGTCAAATCAACTTGGCTGGTCGTGGAAGCCGTTCCGGAACTTAGAGTGACTTGGTCATCGGTTGTCGTCGGAACATCAAGTTGGGAATCCGTAATACTTGATACCTCCGTAGAAGTTAAATCTGTTCGAGTAGATGTCTCTTGCGTGCTCTCTTGCGTACTGACTACTCCAGCCGGTACCGTCAAACTAGAGATTTCATCTGATGTTCTATCTGCTGTAGATATGAAACTAGTCTCTGTAGTTTCTATTGGTGTCGTCTCTACAAGCGATGAGGTATCCGAACTAAGAGTTTCAGAATAAGTGGATTCTGGCTCTGAAGTAGATGAAACTTCTGCAGTGGAGGCGTCTTCTGTCGTTGATTCCCCACTATATGAAGTAGGTACGCTCGGGTCAGACTGTGTTTCTGTTGTCAGAACCAAGCTAATATCTGAAGTTGATTCCATGGTTCCAACAGATGATTCCGTTGGTATTCCGGCATCTGAGCTTTCAGATGTAGTTGAAGCAATACCGAATGGCACCGTCATAGAACTTTTAGTTGAGTCCGAGTCACTGGTCTCTACTGAGACAGTTTCACTATCAGAGAGCTGAGAATCGCTCGCCGTAGTTGAATATGATTCGCTAGTCATGGAAGGACCGTCAAAGTTTTCTGATGACGAAGGCGAACTATCAAGGGCCTCTGATAGGCTTGAAGCTGAATTAAAATCCTCTGAAATTGATGTACCGGATGGGATATCGATAACAGGAGACCCGGTCGACTGATCAGTTGTGACATCAGACGGAAGTCCTTGATCAGTTTGTGACAATGTCGGCACGAACTCATCAGACGATGTTGTTATTGTGAGCTCTGTTGAGGCAATCGTGTTAGTGTTATCATTACTATTCTCGCTGTAATCTCTATTGGTTGACATTAATAGATCAGAAGGCAAGCTCGTGAGTCCAGAGGTAGGAGATCCTATCTCCGATTGGCCTTCAGATTGTGTAGCAGTGTCTGAGAGTATTTCTGTAGCACTTGCACCCACATCGGAACTGGTACTTGATAGATTGTCGCTAGAAGTCAAAGTCAAACCAGAGGTAGAAGTTTCGACTATCGAACTTTCTTGCGTCGTTAACGCTGTTGAGCTGACATCTTCTGCAGAAGGCAGGCTTTGACTAGTGCTAGTGACATCGGTAGAGCTTGTCTCGCCAGCGTCCTGAGTCGAGCTGGTAGATGTGATAATATCCTGGTTGTTTGGAGCAGACGTAATGGTATCTGCAGAGGTGACAGCTGCCTCAGAGGACGACTGTTCGGATGCATTCGACGCTTCAGACAAAGTTGTTTCAGGTGAAGATGTTATTCCCTCTGAAGGTATAGTTGAGGTTTCTAGGTTTGTAGGAGTGCCCGTGTCCTCGTCTGAAGGTGTAACCGAAAATGTTGAATCTGTAGCTCCATTACTAGAGGTGACGGTTTGTGGATCGTCAAGGGACATCGTTGATGGCAAATCACTTTCGCTTACTATAGTCGGATCTTGGCTCGTAGCAGTAAAGTCTCCTTGGCTTGCGCTCGAGGTTGCATCGCGAACGGTTGTTGGAATATTACTCGTAACAGTAGCAGAGTCTGAAATTGTCTCTTGTTCAGATTCTGGCGACAGAGTTGACTCAGTGATAGATTCTTCACTCGTAATGGGACCAGAAGAATCTTCAGAAATCGCAGCGGTTGTCTCACCAACAATATCACTACTACTATCCGAGCTCGTTGTCGGTATATCGATCAGAAGATCGTTACTAGGGCTTGTTACCGCTTGATCATCGCTATTTGTAGCGCCTGCCTCAGAAAGCGATTGAGGCCCATCAGTTCTAGAACTAGATTCCACACGCTCTGTGATTGATCCAATCAGCGTAGACGAGCCATCTTCTCCAGTCGTAAAAATTGTTGAGGTCGCAATATCAGGCGATCCTGTAGATGATAAAGTAGCTTGATCTGTTATCGTTGATCCTGGGTCGGAGGTGACGGTCGAAACCTCATCGAAAGATGCAGTTTCGGCTGACGTGGTTATGAAATCTTCAGGACTGGATTCAGCCGGGGTTGTGTCACCATCTGTAATCGTTGTGAATGCTATCTCTGAGCTTATAGAAGGGCTGATAGTTGTATTTTCAACAGATGTCGTAAGCTGTCCATCCTCAGTGCTAGAAGTAACAACCTCAGAAGGTGATGCCAAATAAGTGGTATCGCTCTCGCTCTCCGTTCTGGTCAGTGTAATCGAAGTTTGATCGCCAACCGGAGTTTGAGATCCATCTTGTCCCGTCGTGACAGTAGAATCCGAGGCTGTTATCTCTGGTGGGCTTACAACTAGGTCACTAGTTGAAGTGGCTTCACCATCACTCGTAGCAATAGATAAATCTATAGAAGTTGAGTCTGAAATTGGAAATAACTCGGAAATAGTCTCAGATGAGGTTTCTGTAGGTGTCGATGGCTCATCACTCTCAGTAGAGACGCTCTCTGTAGGTGTTTCAGTCCCACTAACCAACAAAGACGAAGAGTCAGGATCTTCGGTATCAATGCTAATTGAGACGCCACTAGAGGAAGTGAGGGACGGAATTCCAACAATTGGACTATCAGAAACTGTTGCTTCGCTTGTTACCGCCGTAGACTGTGATACATCACCAGAAGTGGGAGTCACAGGATTTTCAGTAACTACAACCTCTTCGGTAGTGGTAAAGGAAGAAACCGTATCGGAACTACTCGAAACAAAATTTGTGGTGGAGTCTGGAAATGTACTTTCCGACGGTGTCTCAAATTCACCACTAATTACATCCGAAGTCGCAGATGGTTCTCCAGACAGTATATCAGGTGGAGTAGGGCTGATAGTCTCTGAATCCGAGACACTCATGCTAATAACAGGAGTTGTAGTTCCATCTTCTGCAGACGACGTACTCTCAGGAGCGCCAGAAGAAGTAAACTCGTCATTGTCGTTGGTAGAAGATAGCGAGGAAACAAGGTCGGTGGAAGAGTCGGTAATGCTTGGTAACCCAACAATAGGTGATGCACTGTCATAGCTAGATTCTGCCGTTAGGGTTTCTGAGGAAGGCCCTGAAGTCGGCGCCGATACTCCACCATCGGAGGTGATAGGAGAAACTGGAGACAAATCAGTTGCCGAATTCAAGTCAATAGAACTCGAAGGGACTTCCTCCTCGGATGTGGAGCTGCCGCCTAGGTCGGATGTTGGTGTAACTACAACTTCACTTTCAGAGCCATCTGGGCCCGTCGTGGTTAAAGTGACTGGACCTGTCTGTTCACTAACGCTACTTTCAGACTGAGGTAGTGTTGTCGCTTCACCCTCGGATGAGGTTAGGCTGGAGGTTGGGGTTGGAGTTATTTCGATTGTAGTCTCCGATCCATCTGCACCTGTAGTAATGATTGTAGTTGGTTCTAAAGTAGAAACAGTCTCCGCCTGTGTTGTTACACCAGTTGATATATCCGAGGCGCTTGTGGCATCAATTGTAATACTATCTTGAGAAGTAGCAGGTAGATCGATAGTTATCGATCCATCTGTTCCCGTCGAGTAAGCTAGATCTTGGCCCGTCGAGACTGTCGTAATGTCAGTACTAACACCTTCATCGCCGCCGGTTGGGGTAGCAATATCAATGAAAGTATCTGATGACGTAAATCCCGCAGAGCTCTGCGAGGAACTGTCGCCAGTCTCAGAGTATGTACTATGTAGATCTTTAGATGTTGGATTCTGTGTAGATACTTCAACATCAGGCGTAGTCTGTGGCCTAGTTGGCATTTCCGTGTCTTCGCTAGCGCTTGAAGCATCAGAGTCTGTCGTAGCCTCCACTGGAGTAGTGGAACCATCAATTCCAGTTGTAACTGTTACGAATTCCGAGCTTGAAGTCGTAGATTCAGGAGTATCATTATTCGGCGTATCCGTAATGCTAGGATCTTCTGTCAACGAGTCTGTAGAGTACCCTAGCTGAGCCTTAGGAGTAGTAATGCCTGCATCATCCGTTGCACTAAGACTGTCAGAGCTGGTAACTGAAGATTCTTCCCCGGTATCCAGTGACGCGGTTGTTAAATCTCCGGTTGTCGTGGTTTCTGACTCAAAGATTAGACTGTTCGCTCCTGTAGGGGAATCCGAACGAGAACTGTCATCAACCGGAGAGCTGGTGGGTTCCGAAGTGTCGATTTCACTGCTAGTTTCCATGTCGATTGAGGCACCAGCTTCAGTTGTACTCTGAGTGGGCGGTATAGTCGCATTCTCTTCAGATGTAGTTATCTCAACAGTATTCATGCTATCACCGCCGTCTGAAGTCATAGAGGTAACAGCTGAGCTGTCAGATGGAACGCCGACAATTTGTGTCGGTATATCTTCTGAATCAGAACTCGTCGAAGCTGGCTCTGATATAACACTTGAAGAAAACAGTTCAGGTGTAACAACATCTGAAGAAGCTCCAGGATCATCCTGGGACGTTGTTTCCTCTGAAGACGATAGCGCGGTGTTATCAATCGTAGCTGGGGTTCCAGGCGTGTACGTGTACGTTATTGTTTCAGAATCCCAAGTTATTGTCACGACACTGGGCGTGTCTGTGGATGTTGCGGAAACAATATCAGATGACTGTGTCACTTCCAATCTGGTGGAGTCTGGTGTCGTGATATCGCCTTTATCAGTTGTTGTTGCAGTTGAGATATCAATTGATGATTCGCTGAGCGACTCATCAGGCGATTCTATGGGCGATTCAGTCGTGGGCTCGACAGACGCTTCTATCGTACTTTCGGTAGTAGAGTATACAGAAGTTTCGACTGGAGTCCCATTTGGAGTTTCGCCTGGAGAACTTATTGGAGACTCGGATAGAAACGTAGCTGAAGACTCAGTGGAAGACACGACCGGAGACCCAGTAGGAGACTCGGTTGGAGATGCAGAATCTGATCTCTCTGCCAAGCTAGTACTAGAAGATTCACTTGTGCTTTCTATCTCCAAGCTAGTTTCCGAAGATTGAGTTGCCGTAACAGTCGTGATTCCCTCAACTCCGTTACTACCAGTTGTGGTCACAGTAGTCGCGATAACCGCTTGGCTAGTTGTTGCTGGGATCCCTACAACCGGGGTTTGCGATAATGTCAACGTCGCCGTGGATGTTTGTATTTCACCTTGAGAATCGGTACTTGATAGAGTACTTGTAATTATTGTCGGTGGGGTGGTCTCTTCAGCAGATGATTCTGCAGAGGACGTAACAATAATGATTGAATTAGATCCATTAGAGCCGACTGTAGTGATAGTTTGAAGGACTTCAGATGCACTATTACTTGTCGCCTGGCTCGTCGGCTGAGGGTTATCACTAGGCGAGGCGCTAATTGTAGCAGTAGGGGAGTTTCCAGGAGTAGGAGGATCCTCAGCTACACTTGAAGGCCTGGCCGACTCTGAAGTTCCAGATTGGTCTTCCAGGTTCGTAGACACAACAGGTTCTGCCGTCGCGGATGCCGGTAAGTCGGTACCGGTAAGAATAGGTGCTTCTGAGGGACTCCCTTGAACTTGACTAGCAGAGGTAGCTTGACTTTCCGCATTAGATTCATCGGGTCCTGTGGATGCGGATATCTCGCCAGAGCTTGAGTTATCCGTTGCAACTGGACTTTGAGTGGGACTGTTATCGTTGCCATCAGGTGTATTTAAATCTGTGGATTGTGCGGTCTCCGTGACTCCAAGGCTCTGTGCAGGTTGTGTTGGAGATACGACAGGAGGATCTGGGGATGTGCTGCCCTGGGATTGTTCGAGCACCGCCGAAGGCGTACTAGATATTCCAGAGAGGGTATTGCTCCCTTGGTCCCGAGATGTCGCTTGATCGCCTGTGGTAGGACTTAAGATTCCAACATTTCCACCAGAAGGAACTGGGGCCGTGGAACCCAACGCCGTAGTAGAAGAAACACTCGGAGCATCTGCCGAGCCACCACGAATGTTAGAAGAAGCTGTGGCAGAATTCGAGCTAAGATATTGTGCAGAGCCTGTAGTAGGTGTTTTGCTAGAGCCTGTGCTACCCTGGTTCGCAGTTGAACCAGCAGAGGATGCTGGCGGGGTATATATATCGCTGAATTGAGATGAATTCATCGTAACGATAATAGTCCTGGCCGATCCAGTGCTCACGGTCGCTATGGCACTGCCACTCGGAGCAGCACTAGTACCCACCGGAGACGTAGTAACAATAGAGCTACTCTGTCTTGTGTTTGCAGCGCTTTGGTTGGCATTTTGAACTCTTCTTGCGGCAGTCGAGGATGAAGTCCGGATAGTACCTACGGATGTTCCAGATACCGTTGAACTTTGGGCTCTACTGCTCGTGATTTGCCTACTACTGGGGCTTTGAGACGACGTCCTAGTGGAACCTGGAGTGGATCTCACAGATTGCGTCGAGCCTGCCGTAGATGATGTGGCAGTATCGACCGCTAACAAACTAATGAGGACACAGTTGGCGAATGTTGAAGGATTTTCCAGGCCGTAGACCATATCCTCTCTTACAGTAGCGCCGGATGATGTGCTACAGTATGCGAACTTGAGAACAGTCCCATTGCGGTTAAACCCAAGTACGCCAGAAGACCCCATGTTGAATCCATTTGTGAGAGCACCTGAAGGCGGGTTCGATCTGCCCCCAGTATATTTCATACTCCAAGCCCGATTGGAGCTTTGTCGTTTCCTCCGCCTTCTTCTTGAAGACGACATTCCAGCCAGATCGGAAGTTGGGAGCAGATACACAAGGCCGCCGCTGGCTTTCTCTATGAGTTCTCCGTTGGAGTTGAGATATACGCTCAAGGGCTTGATATATTTCGGTCTCGATGACCAAAGTTGCAAGTCATTCGAGTTGTTCGCTTTTGCGATAGGATAGGTGTTTTGGCGGTTGGTCTCCGAGCTAGTATCGGCGTAAAGATCAAAATAGCTCGGGCCCGAGGTTTTCGCGGGAGCCGAAGTTGTCGTTGAAGGTGTAGATGCGATGGTAAAGTTGTACGGAAACAAAATAGGCGGAAAATCAAGCGTAAAAGTTTCAGTCTGTAAATTCAAAACACTAGAACTAGAATCATTTGGAACATCAGTGGCAACGGCAGGTAAACTTGCGATACTTGTAATAACAGCAGGCAGCGTAGCGGTCTTTCTTGAAAAAGCAGTCGAATTGCGAAGATCGGTCTTGGTAAAGGTCAATACTGTCGGTGCGGTCGAAGCGTATGCAATGGTGGATTCATCACTTAATCCGGAGTTAATTATTACCGGTCCGGTCCTACTAATACGTGAAGTATTTTCATAAATTGAAGAAAAATGGGAAACGCTAATGATGCTATTTGTGATGGAGAGGGAGTAGGTGTATGATGTACGAACCTGAGCGGAGTCGGTGGCGGCAGGCGGTTTACCATCTACTGCGCTGAGAGACATGAATAGAGTAACTGTCTTGGTATAGGCGAATACCCACTCATAGAATCCAGCAAAATAGCACGGTACGTAGGTATGCGTGCCGTTGACCCGTGGCTCACCGATGCTCGTGATCCTCTGGTTTGAGTCGGTCACAGTGGCCACGGGGCAATGCGCACAGGCGGAGTAGGTGATTGGAGGATCGATATCCGGCTGCACTGAGGAAGGCTCATCAGCGGCGCACGTTGACTGTTGCTGCTGGGCCATATAATCCCCAGCCATCGTCATGGTCTCGGTGATTGTTTGAAACGATATTATTGTCTTGTAGACCACGCTCTTCCTTCTCCAAGCTTGTGGCGGAGCAATCACGCCCGCTGCAATCGGGAAGAAGAATAGCCATGCTACTATCAACGCTTTCAAATTTGATGACGATGCCATTTTGTAAAGGTTACGGTAACCGAGAAGAATATGAAAGATAATGTGAGTCGAAAGCAAAGGGTAATGGAAATGAGATCGCTAAGAAGTTTCGAGGAGATGGCGAACTGACAATGGCGATGGGCCAGTATTCAGGAGAAAATGATGGATGGGTAGTCAAAGGTAAGAGTTGGAAACTGGGTTTCCAACCGCAATCAATCTTCAATATATCAAAATAATACACCCTCACAAAAAGTATCTCTATCAACGAGCCTCAGATCAATTGCGACAGTATCATCGTGAAGATTTTTCCTCGGTTCACGGGCGGAGTATACCTCCTGAAAGTTCACCGGAACCGGTGAAGTTTGACCAAAGTTCAGAATACATGCTAGCCATCGAGCATCTGAGTTTCGTCGACAAACTCATTGTAACAGTACTATGCCACGGTTTAAATGCCCCAAAGGAATTCAGTTTCCTATAACAATAGGCCTCTGCCATAGGTTAACATAGGTCCCGGTCCAGACCCTGAAGCTTAAATGCATCTAGAAGCAACTCAATCGGAGGAAGTTTCCATGTGCGAATATCTGTCTTTGGTACCTGAAACAACCTAAGTATAGGGGTATGCTATGGCACCACAATAACGTGTTCGAAAGACATTGACCTAAACAATGATCTGAATCCAAGCGGTGCCAACGGCCGTCGGCCCAAACCAGTCAACCGAGGGTCGGAAGTCTGTTGCATTCCGATATACATTGCGTTGCGCGACTCGTGTGTTGTGAATATGGTCACGTGATGAGGCATCGGCGGTGAAGTTCGCGTCTTGCGATCTCGAGATCCAAGAGCCGTTACCCTCGACGTGCGCCATGTCTTAACTCATTTGCACCATGTCGACGGATGTGCAACCGGCCGGGAAGAAGCGAAAGCGACAGACGAAGAATGAGAACGGTTCAAATGAGGTAAGACCTTGAAGGTTCGTATAGAAACGACGCGTCATGAGCATGAGCTGATAGTGAACTGGGAAGTAGGAAACGGCAGCAGCCAGCTCGCCGCCAGTTGAATGGCCTGCACACTTCAAGCAGCTGGGAACCACCCACAAGGCCCTGAACCTGGTGTACACATTCTGCTGTACCAGAAAGCAACTTGCCACTACCTTCGAGAATCTTAGAACCGCCGTTGAAGACCAAACCAAGCGGCCTCTGTCCATTGAAGACATCGCCCAGATCAAGTTTCTAATTCCAGAAGCTATAATCTTCGCTTATATGGACGAAGATGCCTTGCAGGTTCAGATGTATAGTGGAGGGGCGTCCTCAAAAGCCGTAGAAAATGCGAACTTATATCGTCCTCCCGAAGAAAAGAGCAAGCAAGTGTTATTCTTTGAGTACATTGACGGAGACCTGAGGACGAAACCAAAGACAAAACAGCTAGATCAAGCACCTCGGAGACGGAGGGTAATGGAAGTCAAGCTGCCTGAATTCTCACAAGCAGAGCTCTTGAGAGTAATAACTAAGCGGAACGACAAGTTCGATCTCGCAGTTGAACGCTTTCTCAAGGATTGTATCCAACGTGGGCTAGATCCAGTTGAAAGCATAACCTCGCGGTTACGATCTTTTGTCCCAGAAAAACCCATAGACGAAAGCGCGGCCGATTCTTCAGGCCCTGGCGGTGTCCTCGCCCCGGTTAAGCCCGAAGATCGCAAATCGATCAATGAAATCGTTGAAGAAATCACCCAAACACCAGGCCTGTACAAGGAGCAAATCGTGCCCGGGGGCCTGCTCTCCTTCCCTGAGCAGGCACCTCAATACGGTACCCTCGATTTTGCACTCTCCCAAAGCCTCGTTGATGCGTTGTACAATGTAAAGAATATTACAAAACTATACTCGCATCAATCGACGGCTCTAAACCATGTATTCCGTGGCGAGAACGTCGTCATATCCACATCGACTTCTTCTGGTAAATCGATTGTCTACCAGATCCCATTCTTGCACCGCCTACAAGACGACCCCAACTGTAGAGCAATGCTCATATTTCCAACAAAAGCGTTAGCACAAGATCAAAAGGGGTCTCTCATCAAAATGCTAAATTTTATGAAGGATACTTTAGGAGATGTTCTAGTTGACACTTATGATGGAGATACCCCGAAGGAGCAAAGACGTCAGATTCGTGACGAAGCTCGGGTGGTACTGACAAATCCAGGTGGGTAATATTCCTCAAATTCTACTAATGTCACTTTCTAACTTTCTAACTTTGTCTAGACATGCTTCATATCAACGTCTTGCCCAATGAAGAACAATGGCGAACATTTCTCCAGAACCTCAAGTTCGTTGTCATTGATGGTACGCTACTAGGACCCCGCCTCGTATCCCAGATGCTGACTCTCGGCCCATAGAGATACATGTGTATAATGGTCTCTTTGGTAGTCATGTTGCCCTTATAATGCGAAGACTCCGGCGCATATGTTCTGCTGTCGGTAATAATAGTATTATCTTTATCGCCTGCTCTGCCACCGTTGAGAATCCGCAAAAGGTACCTTCAAGCCCAACTTAACTTAGACTAGACCGCTTTTTTAACGATATCTTACTAGCATATGAGAGAACTCGTCGGCATATCGGACGTACACGAGATTTCTGTAGACGGATCCCCCGCTGGAGATAAAACATTTCTCTGCTGGAATTGCCCTTACAAAGATCCCACCGACTTGAAAGCTGGTCGCATCGATTCCGTCACAGAAGCAGCAAACCTCTTCGTAGAGTTGATACTCCGAGGCGTTCGCACGATTGCATTCTGCCGAGTCCGCAAATCTTGCGAGTTGACATTAGCAGCCATCAAGCAAGTTCTTATGGACCGAGGTTTATTAGATTTATCCGAAAGAGTTATGAGCTATCGTGGGGGTTACGCCGCCGAAGATAGAAGACGGATTGAGAGCGAGATGTTCAGAGGCCACCTCCTGGGTATCGTAGCAACAACAGCGCTAGAACTAGGAATTGACGTTGGAACCCTAGACGCCGTAATAATGGTCGGGTTCCCATACTCTATATCTAATTTGCGGCAACAAAGCGGCAGAGCCGGCCGTCGAAAACGGGATTCACTGTCAGTTCTTATTGGAGATCGATATCCTTTGGATCAACATTATATGACGAACCCAGAGCTTATTCGATCGATGCCGAACCCTGGTCTGCAGATTGATCTTGAGAATGTCCTAGTTCTAGAGGGCCACGTTCAATGTGCGGCCTTCGAGATGCCTATCAATCCGCGACAGGACGAGAAGTATTTTGGAACTTTTCTTAAGAACCTAGCCGACGAGCGACTAGTAAAAGATGAACGCGGATTTTACCACTGCCACGATCGTTTTCGACCTTATCCGTCTCAACATGTCTCAATTCGAGATACCGAGGACGGTCACTTCGCCGTGGTAGATATCACGCAGAGTCGCAACATAGTGCTAGAAACGGTAGAGCCGTCCCGTGTGTCGTTTACCCTCTACGAAGGAGCTATTTTCCTCCATCAAGGGTTCAAATACCTTGTTAGAGAGTTGAACATTGATAAGAAGCTCGCCAAGGTCGAGTTGGTCAAAGTAGACTGGATCACGACGCAACGCGACTTCACAGATGTTGATCCTATCGAAACGGAGGCGACCAGAAAGATCCCCGGATCGCCATATAAAGCATACTTTGGAGTTATAAAGATCCAGACAGTAGTGTTTGGATACTTTAAAGTTGATAAACGGGGTAGGAAATTAGACGCCTGCGACGTCGAAACTCCACCCATAGAGATCCTATCTAAGGGAATGTGGCTCGACGTTCCTAAGCTCGCATTTGATATATTGAAGGAAAAAAAGTATAACATCGCTGCTTCGATACACGCTGCCGAGCATGCGATTTTGGCACTACTCCCAAATTTTGTTATTAGTTCGGTTGGAGACGTGAAGACAGAGTGCAAAGCCCCGCAGAAAGAGTTCGCTAAGAAGGAATCGACGCGGAAGCGGCCAGGCAGGCTTACCTTCTACGATACCAAAGGCGGCTCGAGAGGAGCGGGATCGGGGATCACAGGGAAGGCATTTGAGTTTATCGATCGGCTTCTCAATATGGCGCTTGACAGAATCGAAGCATGTCCATGCCAAGATGGGTGTCCAGAATGTAAGTGAAACGTTACACAGTTACTTAGGATGCTATCAATAGATCTAACATTGGGCCAGGCGTTGCATCTGAAAACTGCAAGGAAGCGAATGCGGTTATTTCAAAGATTGGCTCTGTAGTTGTGCTGAAGAGTCTCCTCAACATAGTAATCGATTTGGACAGCATCCCAGAAGCACAAGACGAGATAGCCCCAGCGGGCATTGAAACTGTTGTCGTGGCGGACGAAGTGGCCCCCCGCTCTAGTCAATAAAAGAATAAAGATACATAATGCTGTTGATATCCAAGTTGTATGCTATAGTATAGTACAGGGTCAGAGCCCAAGCGTGTATGCAAACCCTTCAATGCGACTCCAACAAAAAACACCCGCTATCCAAATACCAATGCTTCATAGATCACAGTTCGCCAAAAATCTCCATCTCCCGCGTTAAATGGCAATCTGCCACCTCACCGATGCCATCAGCGTCCATTACGCCTTCCTCGGTCAGATAGCAATCGATCAGTTCCGCCGGAACAGTCTCAAAATACATATTCCTTACTCTCACATCCTCTTCACCGTCGTTGTCACTATCATCAGATAGCTCAGCTGGTGAATCCACATCGTCGTCGCATACACCAGGCCAACATTCCTTAACTTCGCCGCCGTCATTCTCTTCATAACTGTAGTCCCAGCCTCTATCCCTCTCGTCTTTCCCGCAAACCTTATCGGTCCCCCCGATGACAATGATACTCTTATTCTTGCCGGCAGCATTTGATATTGTGGCGCCTTGTCTTCTTCGTTCGTTGAATCGCATCCCTAGTGCGGCCGCCAAACAACCAATCTTATTGGAGACGTCGCCGTTCGGGTATATCCTATCTGCGGCCAAAACATATAAATCCGCAACTTTGGTGTAATTTCCCACTGCGGCGTCAACCGCGACCTCAACGGTAACAGCTGGCACCGCATCCACACCTTTTTCGCCAGCGGTTTCAGGAATCTGGCTCCTCAGATACCTCGCCAACGTGACACCTTCGAACAGCGGGCGGGACTCCAGTACAAAAACTCGTATCCTCGGTCTCTCTGCTGTCTGAAACAGGGCAGCTAGACTACACGCCATAACGGAGGAGTTCGAATGCACCAGGATATTGAATAACTTCTTCCCATCCTTCGCGTCCACGAAACTCTGTAATCCGCTTACGAGATTACAGAACGCCTGGGGGATCGTGTACGATTTCGACCGGGTCGATTTCAGCGACGTCAGGATCAAATTCGACACGACATCCGCCCGCTCGCGAGGGTTCTTCGGCAGCGTGGGGAGGGTAGTGCGGATGTGTTGAAGGATTCGGATGACGCAGTTTTGAATGCTACTGGACATCGCGGGACGGGAGTGGAAGAGGTGCCAGCCGTATAGTCTAAGTGCTGTCCACCAATCCGCTGTGCTTTCGCGGGATAGCAGTGCCGGATCTGACGCGCAGAGAGACGCGAATTCCTTGACGGCGAGGTTTGCGAGGCGGCCGGCACCGGATGTGTGGTCGTTTCGCAATCGTTCGATCGACTCCTCGAGAGCTGGTGATATCGTACATCGTTGGAGAGCTTGATTCAGAAAGTCGTGAGCGGAGAGGTCTATCAGATTTGTCGTTGTGCCCGTGGAAGATAAGGACTGAATGTTTGGTGATATCTTGATCTTGTGAGAGATTGCCAAGGTGCGGTTTATCGATAGCAGGAACGGGTGAATCTTGGTAGCCTCTTGGCTGCCGCTGGGGTTCGGTATCGAGAACGGGGTACCCACGAGGATGCGGAGGAATCCCGAGGAGTATGTGAGTTTTGTGAGATCTTCGAATTGCTGGATTGCGGTTTTCAGCGGCGAGACAGTGTCGGGTATCGGGAACGCCATGCAAAATGATGTGCTGCCATTTGTTCTACATTACGATATTCATGGTTACTAACTACTCGTAATTGAATATATTGGGTCCATTGAAAAGATATATAACGCGTCCGCAATCTATGAACGAGTTATACGACTTACTCTTCTACTTCTAACGGGCTAAAACACTTGGTATTCGGCCCGAAGACTGTCATATTCTTCAGACAGCTCCAATTCGCGGAAGAAATGTTCACGTTATCGTCATTATTATGCAGTAGGAAGGTCACAAGAACGATATTGTTATATTCGAGTATCGAGACCTGCCGGCTCCCCGACGACTGTGGGTGCGACTGCGAATGGGTGTGCATGTGAGGATTCCTCATCTTCTAAAATCGGCCGCGAAAGACAAGCCAAACTCAGTGAAACTTTATAATAGAAGGTTGCCGATATAAACTTTGACTTCAAGCCAGCAGGAATTCCTTGATGCGTATTAAACTTTGATTCTGCCTGTGTTTGAATGCGAAGCTTAATTGATACGTCGCGGTATGGCGTTGTGGGAGTTTTGTGTTGGAGGTAAATCCGGGGCTGAGATGTTGCGTAGTCGAGATGCTCCAGCTTGAATGGCGAAGACAGGCAGGAAATATACAACAATGCAAATAAGTAGATGTATACGCAATATATTTGATAACAAAGGTTAGGATCGTGAATCAGGATCTAGTTCGAAAGGGATATCTGGCCCTGGTTATATGATTTTCGATCCATCTCCAGAAAACGGGATTTCCTGGGCCTTGCCGCCGTGTGTGCTAAGTTTACATCAGGGAAGATACACGAAAGAGACTCTGCCAGGTGGAATGCAATGTGATGCCATGCGCATGCACGATGGGGCACGAAACACCAGTTGTCAGCTAGTTTCCTTCCAACTCGAGCATTGGGGTAACCAATCTCGCACAGGAATTGTGGGTAGCGGCGTGGCCAACCATTTTTCCACCAAGATTGCACAGATTGCATGCATAGCGCGCTCTGTTTCGGGCTCGGAGAATTCACGTCCTAGGAGATGCTCGTACGCTTGGTATCTCAGATCAACCGCTAAGGCTTACCTTTATCTCGTCAGAGGCCTCTCATTCGCCTATCTGGCGGAGATCTTAGGCAACTAATTAGCTACCGCCCGGGGGGCTTGCACCAAAGCGGAGAATGGGCATCGAAAGGCTTGCTACGGCATTTCGACACCTGGCAAAGATACCGAGGAGCGAGCCATGGCCGATGCATCCATGCTAATCGATCTATTGTCCAGCTGAACGCCCTTGCTACTCCTCCGCTGTTGCTGCTATTTTTTCGCTTCGAGCTATTAGTCCTACCAACTCGTCGGGGCCGGATTGGGAACCAATTTGGTCCTGCGTCTGAAGCTGTGCCTCGCCATGTGCGCCATTCAGCTAGCTCCGAACACAGCTAGCTTCCCTAAACAGCTGCAGCCGTGATGCAATCCGGACGCAAGCTTCAGACATATCAAGGCAAGGTCGCACGGTTATCATTGGCCCAAGCAACACCTGACCAAGTCCATTGGAGGGTGCTTCCGTGAGGGTTATCCAAGGAGGTCTATTGTGTGACTGTGAACAATAGCTGCAGAAACTAAGCCATGGCCAGCTGGACTTGAAATTTTTTTTGTCCCATCAGCTCCTCGATTCAGTATTTTCGCGGATCGCTACTTCAAGGTCTGCATATTGCATATATCGTCCATTACAGCCACACTTGAGTATTCTATCGTAAGAATCAGTGGTTGGAGCCAGCAGATCTAGGAGAGTTTTTTAACTGGGGAAAGAATGCGCGAGAGGGAAAGTGGCTGGCTGGAACGGAACAGCCGAGAAAGACCAGTCCGAAATGGCAAGTGTTGTGCACTATGTGGGGGTTCGCTGCGGATCGCGGAGAATATGACATGGGTGTATCACGACGGAATTTCGTCGCCAACATCTGATATCTCAAAATGCCACCCCCAGAATACTTTGCGTTACTCCAGCATTGAAGCCTGGCGGCCTCCTTTCGACGACTGTCACACTGCGGTTAACCGTTACATATTTACATTCCACAGAACCGTCGAGATCCTAGGCTAGTCGGCTCTCGATTTCGCCTATCGTGTGATATAACCATACATGCATGCAATATGTATTCAATGCATCTCCAAGATGAAACACTCTAGAATTTACGACAGGTTTGTGGCAGAGTTCTAGTAACACGGGTGGCTTTAAATTGATGGATAATGGTAATGTTGCAACTTGCATTATCAGCTACTGCGACATAATATAGATAGCCAATTTAGAGGGTAATTTGAATGTACACTTTAGTCATCAGTGATACTGATTGGGAGACCCTCATTGGGCCAATCCAACCAAGCCACACTATCCAGACCTCTGTTGGGCTTACCCGGTCCCGGTTCGGGTCCCAAGAAGTCGTGTGGGAACCCAAACTCGAACGGATGCGCACTTTCAATGTCCTTGATCTCCTCCGGTGTCAAAACCACGCCAATAGCCTTGATATTATCCTCCAAATGAGAGATCTTGCGCCCACCAACAATTGGGATAACATAAGGCGCCTTCGAGCAGACGTACGCCAGCGCAACACCGGTAATGCTCAATCCACGCTTCTTTGCGATCTCAGATAGCTTGAGCGTAACCTTCTGGTGTTTGCTACTAGCTTCAAATCCTGCCCATGCCCGTCCCTTATCGCCTTCCTGCTTCATAGCCTCGCGTTCTTCGGGGAGACGGAAGTTGCCGCCGCCTAGTGCGCCCCATGGGCAAAGACCCATACCCTCGACTTTGCACATCTGGATGATATCTCGTTCGAAGTCGCGGTCGGCGGCGGACCACTTGCCCTGATAAACACAGAAGGGCTTCATTCCATGCGAGCGGGCGTATTCGTTGCTATATACAAGTCCAGTCAGTGACATGTGTTTGATATTTTTGATGGCAAGGTGATGCCTACGCTTTAGTGACAATCCAAGCTGGGGTATCCGAGATACCAAGGTAAAGAACCTTGCCTTGTTGGACGAGGATATTGAGAGCTTGCATCAACTCCTCAACGGTGGTGGAGTAATCCCACCAATGGACCCAAAGGAGGTCAATGTAGTCTATACTTACACGTTAGCTACATATACACTGAGAGTAGGATATTCTAGTATTCTGAACGCACCTGTTCTCAGATTCTTCAAGCTGAGTTTAACGGACTCGTGGAGGTTCTTCACCGAATTTCCTACACTATTGGCCAAGACTGCTCCCTTGCCCATGTCCTGATATCGGTATCCGGTGGTGAACTTGGTCGCGATGACCATTTCCGAACGGTTTCCGCGCTGTTCTACCCATTCACCAATCCATTGTTCCGATTGAGTGTTCTGGTAGTTGATCGCGGTGTCGATAAAGTTACCACCGGCGTTATAGAACGCATCGAGTAATCCGAACCCGGTCTCCTTATCCATGGTGCCCATGAAATCTTTCCATTCTGTACCGAGATTCATACCACCGAACATCTAACAGCATATTAGCAAATCTGGAGGAATTGTAGTTAGGATAGTGCAATCACATACCAATGGCGACACACGAACGGACGCGCTTGGCGATAGCAGACGGTATCGAGCCAGCTTCGACGTTGGCTTCTGGATTGGAGTGAAGAGCGACATCTTGGCCTCAGTGTTCCACTACAGGTCTCCCGAATACAGATATTTGGATTCCAAAGATTTTATTTGCAGAAGAATATAGAAATTTCGATTGATTGATTGAAAATATTTAGGTTGGCTGATTGATTGATTGATTGATTGTGAGTAGAATCCATTGAAAGGAGTTCTCCTACGTCCATTTTTATAGACTTCCCCCGCTTCCCAATTAGGTTAACAATATCCAATGCGTCGAGTCGACATCAACCGTTTCCGTTACGCATTGCCCCTGATTTCAAACCACGATGTCCTTTTACCATTGAATATCTCGGAAGCAGACTCGATCCGTGTAGCCGCGTAGTATCATTTTTGATGAAGCTCGTGTCATGACTTTGAGATACAGCTATCTCCATTTTAACCCCTCCAACAGTCGATTTTGTAAGCCATGTGCATTAATGTTAAAGTTTGAGAGAATTGCCACAAGAGGAATAACTAATAATTCAAACTTCCGGATCGAGTAAATCTACTACGACGAATGCATGGATTCATAAATCCGGTGTGGATTTAAGAACGTCTAATCTCCGCATAGTTCCTATGGCCGTCGATTATTCATCTTGGCGGTCCGTGGTTGCATATACCCCATTTCTCTCCTCCAAATTTTGTCGTTCTAACACACGGATCGTTACGTCCTTAGAGACTAAATACCTAACTTCCGAATGCGTTTCATGAGTTCAAAGCTGGTATTCCGATAAGTTGAGAATATGACGTTTCAGATACAAGCAAGTCCAGCGGGTGGACGAGATTGTGCCTCTGGTGGGTACTTGTCTTGAGGCAAGCCGTTTCCTCTTTAAGATGCCTCTCTTCCCCTTCGAGTACCGCTCTCGTGTTTCTGCGATATCTGTCGCCACTTCTTCCACCCCCTCCATGCACCTATTCCCACGACGCTGATGATAACCCACCACCGCAATTCTTTCATAAATCGGAGCGCACCATCAGATACGTGGAAATTAACCGATAGTTCGTGAACGTGAACATGTCTGAAGGCTTCGTTCTTTATGATGAGTGTGTGGCGGAGAGGGATGGAGCCTTCCGGCCAATTGGCGGGGTTGAGAGAGACGAGGAACTCAGCCATAGTGTTTTTCGCAGGCATATAGAGGGCTCGAGAGCTATCTTGGCTATTGCCGTTCGTCTAGAGACTTCTCGGACTATAGTTCGGTCAGGATATCAATTGTAGCCTCTAACGTCGGAGGAGAAAGAATTTTCCTTCTGAGGGCCAGGATGCACTTGGTGATTCCACAACACAACGCGGAGAGGGTAATGACGTCGGCATCGCTCCTTAGCTCAGGGTCCCACACTGGATTCCGGATATTCCCAAGCACTTCGGATAGACGTTATTAGCTAGTTCGCGGGTCGAAAAACCGGATACCGTTCAGAATATGAGGTCGTTCGAATGTTGTATAGATGCTATGTGGTCTGGAAATCGAGATGCTTACGTACTTAAGTAGTAAACCCTGGTAAGCATAAGCACCGAATCCCAGAAGGCGCCTCGGAAACAAGCGGATCTGGCGAATCTTACATACGAGCTGGCAATGCGTCTCGAATTGCTATTACCGTATATTCCACTTATACGCGTTTTATAAGAGCGAAAGCCAATTAATGCAATCACGACGAACTCATTGAGAACAAGCCAGAATAATCTTGAACGATTTTCTCGCGGAGGGTTAGATGATGAAGAGGTATCAGTAGAATTTTAAACAATACAGTAACGTAGAAAATCCCCAACCGATTCTTTTACCCAGGTGATATCACAGCAGCCAATCCAGCAAATGAGTCGAGAACGCCATACACATACACAATCATGATACAATAATGATCCCAATTCACGTCCTCCGGTGAATACCAAAATGCTAATTATAACAAACAAGAATTTCCTCGATTCCAAACGGAAGAGAATGCAACGCAAACAGCAATAAAAAAGTGCAAATTATAAAAGATATCGCTATCACGGGCTCATCGTATACCTCGCATTTTGTTCATCTTTTAAGTCTTGCCAGTTGATATCCTCAAAATTGGGATTCTGGATGACGATACGCGGTTCCAAACTCTTCTTCTTGGGATTTGGAGCCTCGAAGATCTCGTTGATTTCCTCCAATGTGAGTTCCTTAGTTTCAACGAAGCTAGGGAGAAAACAACAGTTAGTAGATGAGTCTTCGACAAAGGTAGCGGATCGGGCAAGGGACTCACAAGGTATAGATGAAGAGAACTTCAAGAACGTCCCATCCGATGTAGAGATAGAACAGTTTAAACCCAATCTTCTCCAGCGCCACCGGTGTGGTGTACATACTCAGTAGCAAGCTGAGATTCACACTCAAGTTGTACATCGCCATACCCTTCGCTCTGGTCTCGTATTGCAAACACTCGACGGGATAAAGGACCTGCAGCGGAGTGTAACCGAATGAATACGTGACACCAAAGATGTACATGAATGCGATTGCGGCGATACTGAAGATCTTGTGTCGTTCGGAGTTAGGTTCGGATTGGGATCGGAAGTTGTGAAGAATGATAATGATGGTCCACCAGAAGACGAAGGAGGAGGTGACGGTGAGCAAAAGCTTGCGGCGACCGATGCGATCGGTGAAACGCGCCCCAACCATGGCCGCCACCCAGTTAGCCATTGCCCAGATCGCAGAACATAGCAGCTGGGTACGTTCCGACGTGATTCCAAGTTGCTTCAGGAGAATTGGCATAAAGTAGGAAAGCGCTGCGTTGCCGGACCATTGTCCGAAGATGCCCATACCGAGGACGCAAGCCATTCTCCACCATGCATTCTTTGTCGTGAACAAGTCTCTATAGTCCCACCACCGTTTATCTGCACCAGACATCTCGATCTCTTCCATCATTTCGTACATCTCAAGAATCACGACGGGCGAATCGCGGTCCCCTTCACCGTGGTACTTGGCGAGCACGGAGCGTGCTTCGGACTGGCGACCGTTGGCGAACAACCAGCGTGGGGTTTCTGGGCAGAAAAGACAACCGAAGAGGACACCGCCTGATGCAACGGATTGAAGCCAGATCGGAATACGCCACGATGCGCTTCCCGGGATAACTAAACGTACAACGTTAATGATACTAAAACTTCTATGAAATAGGACATGCAGGACTTACCCTGGGTTCCATATAGAGTCCAGAAAGCCGGAATAGCTCCGAGATAGAAAAATCCGTTATAGATACCGGTGAGAGTACCTCTCCAGGCCGGATGCGCAATCTCAGCCGCATACGAAGGACCAGCGGTCTGACAGGTTGCTACACCAAAACCAAGCACGAAACGGCCACCGATAAACATGGCACGGCTCGTTGAACTGGCTTGAACGCCAGCACCAAGAAGAATTATAGATCTATGGTGGCCCCCTGTGTTAGCGTCCCGTTTGTTATAATACTGTAGGGAAATGACTTACGCTCCGATAAACATCCCCCACCGTCGACCAAACTTATCAGAACAAGGCCCTGAAAAGAATGATCCAATAACATTACCGAGAGTATATGTCGCGAATATTAATCCAGCAACATGCCCATCCGGTTCTACTTTGAAATATCTATCGAGAAAGATATTAGTAAATATAATTTCAAACCAACCCTGTCTTTAGATATCAACGTACTGGTGATATTGTGTCATAGCATTGATCCCGCCCATCAAACTGCCATCGTAACCGTTGATCGCAGAATTTAAACATGCGACGAGCATGTAAACATAAAGTTTAAACATGGATTTTGTCCACGGATTCGGCTTGCATTCGTTCAAAGCGGTGACCAGATTAACCTGTTGGAACGGCACGTCTTCCCATTTGTCGGCTGCGTCCGAGCCAGTGAAGACCTTCGTCGCATCGTAAAAGACTTCGGTGGGCGATTGCCCAGGCGATAAGTGGCCATTACCATTCGAATGTTGTGTTTGGAGTTGGGGTGGAGGTGTCGGGTTTAGCATTGTCGATAAGGGACTGTCCCCATTGGACGGAGTGTTAGAAGGTATCGTCATTGTGAATTATATAAAATATGTCGAGATTCCAGGAAATATTAGAATAGGTGATAGTAAAAAAGGAAGAATATGTCTTAGCAGACGGGAATGCCTGGTCGGGAGTCGGTGAAGCCAGGCATCGAATACGGATGCGATACGGCGCTTTTGCGATATGATGGCGTCGTAACAGAGCGAATAGACGTGTAAGATTTTTTTGTCACCCCGAACGTCCTCCACCAATACCCAAATCTTTATTCGCGATGTTCTGCTCCTTATACTTAGGCGGTTGTTATCTATCCTATTTTTGACCCTCGTTCGATATTTGATAAATGCCCCAGTCGTCGAAGGGGATAAGCTCGTGTATTTGGCGGCTGCCTTCCTTCAATAGACGGAAGCGAAGTTTTAGGCCCTCAACACAGTTGATTCCAACCACGGACCCGATATTTTTTATATATTTCTATTTTCCTGCCTTTTTTCTCTCGTGATGTTAAACGAAAGAGAAAGCGGTCGAGTCAAAGCTTCTGGCGTAATCTTTAGAATATCGCAGTTCGATGGTCCTCTTCTGGCAAAAGGGGATAATGGCAAGGGATATTCAATCTATCGTGGGCTGAATAAAAACAGTTTACTGGGTCAACGGTGTTTTTGAGCGAGCGAGGAAAACTTGGGAAGAAAACTGATCCCTTAACCTGCAGCAGTAGAGCGAAAGGGAAAAGGCCTGCAGGCTCATCCCCGCTCGTATTCCTTGGAGGCTTCATCTGGTCAACTGCGAATTTGTGGACGAACGGCTCACTGGATAAAGTGCGGAGCCACCATCCCGGGTAAATAAAAATCTGGAGGTCAGGTCAGCCCCCATTTGATGGAGTCGTCTTCTTGGTATCGAATGTTGGTTGACACAACTGAAAAACAGCTTAGAAACCCAGCAGGATGGCAAGCAGGAGCACTAGCGTTGCGACTAATACTAAACCGTCCAAGCGTGCAGGCCAGGATAAGATCTTTGCCATGCGGACGGGCGAATCAACGGTTTACAGTGTGCTCGCTTGCCATCCGTGCACGATAGTCAACAAGGATATTCGTATTCGGTAAAAGATTCTTCTGACAGGACCGGTCTCACTCCCTGCTCTTTTCTCGCTCGATCACCAATTTCGCTCAAAGGCGAGGGGAATCGAGCGATAGTCGAGTCGAGCCTCTCACGTGGGGAGCTCCAGCAAATCAGCGGCCAAGGCCACCCGCCCTGATTTCTTTGACACATCTTTATTGTGGACAGCGATATAGGCCTCACACCACCAGAGAAGTCCGGGTTTTTTCCAAAATCGCCAAAGGGTTCCCTTTGAGAACTGATCTTCTGTTAGGATGCAGGGTCTTTTAATACGGCTATCGAGACAGCGGTACTTGCACGACAACGGTCTACATATTTCTGGTAATTAAATTTTAAATGGTGTTTTCTAAGGCAAGCGAGTCGAGATGATGAGAAAGCTTACCAAGACCTTGATTGATTACTTTCGTGATCCGCCGACTGTAGGTCTCAGCTCTCGCAGCGGTGTTTTGGAATTTCACGACACCAGCACTTTGCATTGGAAGGTTTTGGCGACACTTCTCTCGTTCGTCCCCACCAACCAGCGAATGCAGCATGATGAGGTTCGTATTTCAGCAGCACCATCTGCGTATTACCAACCATGGCATGCAGCAATTTTACCATCGGACGGATGCAGCAGCTCCTCATCTTTGTATTCTTCCTTCTCCCGGGTCTTCTAGAAGGGCTGCGACAGTCGCCTGCCTGCGATTGACCAACTTTTAATGTGACGGTGGGTCTTTCTGGAGTAACTTCGGCGGGCGTCCGTGTGTTGTGGGGACGAGTACTGTTTCACCACAGAGCTAGCTAAGCCGACCAACGAGATATTGTGGAGAATGCGGAGACTCTGTGGCCGTGCGAACTTCTCCAGCTTTGCAGCTTCAGGGGTACACACTTGAATCTTGTCTTTGAAGCTCGAGTGACGTTTTTGATATCTGGTGTATCTATTAACATTAATGTACATTCTCATTATTAATTTGTGCTTCGCCGGATAAACTCTTCCGAGCCACAACTGCAGTGGGCTTGGGAAATGACCATGTGCCTCCAAATCCACATTTGGTGTCGATAGCGAGCGCTCGCGAGCAAACACCGGATAAATTACAGCTACAAGTTAAGGTACATTTTTACATCTACATGTACTCAAGTACTTCAATGGTAGGAGAAGTACAGCAGTCCGTTCAGATTCCCTCATGCCCCGCCTCCAGCTGCAAAGCTCTGGTCTTCTTCGCGGTAGCTCGAATCCCACAGAACTTGAAACTCATCCGGCTTTGAAAGCGAGGCTGCACGTCCGATCAACTCTCAAGAACACTATTTTTAAACTCTGAATTGGCGAGTCAAGAAAGCTCAGACCGCGTGTGCGCGTGTGCCGTCCTCGAAATGCCTTGTTCCTGAAATTATCGAACAACGGGAAGGCAAGTATTTAAGCTTAACCGATGTAGCGTTCTGAACGTCGCAGAGTCTGTGTGTAGATGCCAGCACGAACCGTTCTTGCAGCCCGCGTGCAGCACAGGTACCAATCTGGATGTCCGAAGTCTCGGCGTATTAGCCGGATGGCGCTTCATCGACCGACTGAATCAGGGCAATTGATATCAATTTCTCGACTATACCCCAGGTTTCCTCTTGAACATTGAGCACGCGCGGGATCTGGTATTCACGATCAGGCAGAATGTAAAATATCAATACCTCAACACGAACCTCCAGTTTTCGCGATAATACATGCAAGAGCGGCTCGTTATTATTAACCATTATATGCTCGGACTGTATATTTTTACCATCACCATCCTCGATGACCCGCCACGAACGATATTCTCATGCTTGAGGCCCGAAGAAAGTCGTATAATCGAAGTGGTAAATTACTTAATACTAGGACTTTAGGCGTGACGCAACACGGGACATCAACGGCATCTTGGAATTTACCCAGCAAGCAACCGAAGATTTGAAGCTTACAAACATCTCGGTCTCGTTTGTTTCCTTTTCTCTCTCTCTCTCTCTCTCTCTCTCTCTCTCTCTCTACCGAATAAGCAGGTTTATTTCTGAGCCAAGATCAAATCTGGGAGACCATTCCAAGATTGAGATCTGTGTATGTGTGTAAATCTCGGGAGCTAAACATGCAACTTACAGGCTCTCAAACGTCACCAAATATTCATCTTCAGAATTTGTTTGATCAGCATGGCTTTGCGTTCTGTTGTAACCCACACGGGTCCTGATTTACAATACCTAAGTATACACTAGTGAATCACAACACGGCCGAGTAGGCTGCAAGCATTAGTTACATTCAAGCTGGTTGAAGACTGTGCCTGCCGATACGCAAAAGTCCAGATTTTTGGCTCGGGAACCTCTGGGGTAGGAAAATCGATGAAAAATTTCACGCGGATCGAGAAGATGATTCACTCAAACTTTCATCTCTTAAGATACTGATCATTTAATTCGCAATCTCCTCGTTCTATGTGTTGTGATTGATACTGGTACCCAACGCTACACCCGAATTTGCATGTGTTAACTGGTATAGGTACAAGACTGCATGCATTCCTCGGGTTCAATGCCGGGACATGCTTGCCTAGTAGCCAGCGCCTGTTATCGAGGCTAACATGCTTGTTTGCTCCACGATCGATATGCGCTTGCAAATGCGCCCGCCGGATATAAAATGTTGGTCCAAAAATCAAGTTTCAGACCAAATATTCTTCTCAGTGCCAGATGCATCGATGCGCATCGATAGCTATAAGCTTGTATTGACTTGGCCTTGTTGTCTCGGCACATAAAAATTTTGCCTTGCGCGACCTTTCCCATTGCGCCAAAATGCTACGCGATTCTAGCCTTTAGCAACGTTATTCTAGGTGCCTAATAACTGACGTCGGTTTCTAACAGGGAAGTTTCTCGTTTACTACCATATATACAGGTACTAGTCCAAATTGCGATCGATGAAAGGTAGGAAAATCTTCAGTCTCCGCAGCTGAGTACTAACAAACAGGTTTCTATGTACAGATCAATACCAAGTCAACCATAGTTAACCTATAGTTTAGTCAGTGACGTGAAATACTTGTGCTTAATGAGGCACTGTAGTTGCAATCGGGCAGTTCATCCGACAACCGCTCCAATAAAATGTTGCGATCCGCGACGCCAAGCAACGCTTCTTCTGAGTCTAGTTCTTCGTCGCAAGAACAAAATTCCAGACGGACAGTATAGCAAGCTAGCTATATTTAGGATAGTTCTAATGGATGGCGCAGTTATGACTGATTTCCTACAGAATTTAAGTGGCATAAGAAAGTTCTCATACTCAGTGAGCGATATATATTTGGCCTGCTTGTTGTTGCCATATCTCACTAATTTCCTATCGAATTCCGTTCTCGGTGTTTTTTAATTTTCCCTTTGACAATCATTCGTCTTCATCTTTTAATAAAATCCTTGTAATAGTGTATTTTTTGAACTTTATAACTTCTCTAAAGAGGTGCTATCAGAATGAAGCGCTTTGCTCAACTCAGTATCTTCAGGTAGAAATAACTCGAATTTGAACAACCTCTTCAATTTTTGCTGATATTCAGTATTGATAGTGTTCTGGCAGCCCGCGCTTTGGCACAGACGGAATCAACCAGTTCTCCAAGTACAACATCGACTTGCGCGCCATCTGTCATTGTACCTGCGCCGTTGAGCCTCGAGTCTGGCTGCCCGGAAGTCGACAACCCATGCTGTCATTACGTCTGCGGTACAAGCGGCGGTGCGCCAACATGTTACGAGAATAAAGTAGAAGTCGATGCTAGTGGATCGGCCGTTAATTGTTTCTATTGCGAGCCGAACAATGTTATCGTCAGTGGCTCCATTTCAGTTCCTGTCGACACGTTCACCGGACGCCCCACGTCGATTGAGACCGCCACCACGACGGGTCAAGTTGCTTCAACTTGTCCGCCATCTGTCATCCAGCCTCAGCCTTTGAGCCTTGAATCCGGGTGCCCAGAGGTTGACAACCCATGTTGCCACTATGTATGTGGGACACCTGGTGGTCCTCCAACTTGCTATGAGAACAAGGTGACCGTTGATACTAGTGGAGCTGCTGTTGACTGCTTTTATTGTGAACCAAACAATATCGTTGTCAATGGTACCCTCTCGGCCCCGGTGGATACATTCACCGGGCGCCCTACAAGTACCCAGACTGGAATTCCAGCCCCGACGTTTAGCTCTGGAGCCGCCACTCTCGCTTTTAGCGGATCCGTAGTTATCGGATTACTCGCTGCCTTGGTGGTTTCCTAAACTAGCTTCAATCTTTGCATCCTAGAACTCATACTTCCTATCGGCAATACCAAGCGGAATCCAATGGCATAAAGTGGGGTAGACTATGGCCTCAATGAGGTTCAAGTACCTCGCAATGGCCGCCAATTGATGGCCCTTCGAAAGTTTCCAAGCCCTCTAGTTCTCAATTTGGGGGAACTACACCGTCGGCCAACTCGCTGTCAAAGGAGACATATTTGAACGCCTTTCTTACCTGTAAACGAGAATAGTTTTTACAACCAAATCTTTATATTTATGTTCATAACTTTAAATGGCACTCAAAAAAGGAATAGATAATTGCCTCATGAGACTTTACTGCCTCCTTGGACTGCAAAGCCAATGCCGGCATAGCTAATATAGTATCTATCACATTCATGCCCTACTCGAAATTAACACCGGCGACGTCTTCGTCTATAATATTAAATATTTATGTGAAATCTATTCTTACCTTTTAAGTTAGCTAATATTCAAAGATCCTAATATATTATTCATTGCGACAGTATTGTTTGGGAATTGTTACCCTGAAAATTTCCATACTAGGAATCTCAGACTACGGGGTTTGAAGGATCCTACCTTTCAGTTGGATACCATAGACTTTTCATACTCCAGGAAAAATCCTAGGATTAACTACAAATGATTTCGATCTTAGGGAATATTCAGATGCCCATACAAACAATTAGTGATGCCGACCCGCCTTAACACGTAATTTTCTTCCCCAACACCAAAATGAGCGTACATCAATGAAGGAGCTATACTTATCTTAGAATGTCAATAAATGCTAGGCGTAATAACCACTAGGTTTCTAGAATCTGTGGAAAATGAGACCTGAGATTGGCAGACAATGGGCGCGACGGTGCGGAAATAAATCCACCCCTTGAGCCTCACCTTCTCCATTGGGCGGATTGCAGCCGAAACTGGTCGATAATTGGCCTATTTCGAAGAAACGAGAAACTTAATCTCGGTTCTTCGCGCGTGAAGAGAATGTGAAGAACGGCTTTTTGCGAAACAATATCAAGAATTTACTTGATTCAGGATATTTTGCAATGGTTTAGTTGATGTTCGTGCCTGTGAAAGGCTATCGCAAGCACCATATGCTCACACAAGGCTGAACCCCGACTCCATTCCGACACAGAGAAAATGGGCCGAGGTAGGGAACCAGCTGATATCTCGAATATTTATTTAAATACATTGGACTTCTCCGTTCCATGTTCACTCTCACGACCTCCGCCAGCCTCAGGTATTTACTATCACCGCTTATTCTGGGATCATACCTTCCTATTCCGGAACAAGATGAAGAACTTCATCGTGCAAGCGATATCATCGCTTGCGGTGTTTTCCGCTTTACAAATAAGCACGACAGTCTCGGCGACACCACTAAACGCTATAAACCAAGGTCCGAAGGTGAAGATTGCGAATGGAACCGTGTACGGTGTGCATAACGACGTATGGAATCAGGACTATTTCCTGAGTATACCGTATGCTCAAGCACCTGTTGGAAACCTTCGATTTAGGCCCGCGCAGCACATTAGAGTCAAGCGGGACTTTCACGCGAAGGAGTATGGGCCATTTTGTTATGCATATGGGGTAGGTCGTCGCTTTAGCCAGCTCAATATCTTAGAGGGTTATCTAATACCTCCGGTGATTAGGGGGATAATATTGGCTACAGCGTTTCCGAGGATTGCTTAACACTCAACATCATCCGCCCCGCTGACATTTCACCAAGGTCATACGGAAAGCTGCCGGTCGCTGTTTGGATTCACGGTGGAGGGTTCGTTGATGGCAGTGCCAATAACCGACGGTACAATCTTACCTTTATGGTAGACCAGTCTGTTAAGATGGGCACACCTATTATTGGCATGGCAATTAACTATAGACTTGCAGGCTGGGGCTTCCTGAGCGGACGTCAGGTCGCCGGTACTAAAAACTTGAATCTTGGACTGAGAGATCAGCGTACCGCGCTCCACTGGATTCAAGAGAATATAGCGGCTTTTGGAGGTGATCCCGAGAAAGTGACTATATTCGGAGAGTCTGCAGGTGCTTTCTCTGTAGGTTTCCAGCAAATCGCTTATAATGGTCGTGATGATGGCCTCTTTAGGGGTGCTATAATGCAGAGCGGTAGCCCTGTTATGTATAGACCTTTCCCATTTCCGGATACCAATCAAAAGAACTATGATGCTGTTATAGAAGCTACAGGCTGCGCAGAAGCTTCTGATAGCTTACAATGCTTGCGAGCAGTGGATGTGGAACTGCTTAACAAGGCACTCAATACTACCAGCGCGATGGAATTCCAGCCTGTTCTTGACGGTGAATTCATAACGAGTCTGGGGAGCCAAGCTCTTCTTTCTGGAAGATACGTGAAGGTTCCAACGATAGTTGGAAGTACAAGTGATGAAGGGGCTTCGTTTAGTCAATTTGGCTTTGATGACGAGCAACAAATCAAGAATTGGCTCAGTAAGACATTTTATTCAAATTCTTAGGCTCGGACTAGTCGACTAATTCGATATTATACGATAGCAACGACAACCAAATTCACAAACAAGACTATTGATCGTCTCCTAGAATTCTATGATGATACCGTTTCTATCCCACCTGCAGAGAATTTCACGCATCCCGATGACGGCACCAAGAAATATGGGAAGGCATACCACAGAGTTGCAGCTATCAATGGTGATCTCATGTTTATAGCTGGAAGACGCCATGTCGCGGAGGTTTTATCTGCACAGGATGTCCCTGTCTGGTCGTACAGATTTCGGACGGCCCCGAATGGGTTTGCACCATGGCTACGTTCTCCTCACTTCTCCGAGGTAGCTTTCGTGTTCTATAACCTGTACGCCGAGGGATACAACTCGCCTGTAACATGGGACGGAGAAAGCAAAGACCCATTAGGCGGACCGAATGCTGCGGAGTACAGGAAGCTAGCTGACTATATGAGCAAGAGCTGGATCCGCTTCTTCGTAAATGGTGATCCTAGTGTCGGCCGCGGAATTAACAAGGATGATGTTAACTGGCTCAAATATAAGGATGGAAATGGTAAGAGCCAGATTGTGTTCGATATTGCGCCCCATTCCACTTATATGGAGACAGACGATTATCGGAAGGAGGGTATGGGTTATATTATCAAAAACTTCTTGCAGAATGGTATATGATTCGTGTTTCTAGATTCCTTGAAAATGTATTTTAGCTGAGTTTAGCGTCTTAAAATCCGATATACGAAGTCCTGGCGTCCAAGCGGAATGGTCCAATTTTCCATGTGTAGACGTGCTACCTTCCTTGCCAAGAAATATGAAAACAAGAACTTCAAGTTCCCATTTATGTGGCGGGTTTCCAAAGTTTTATCTAATTTTGAAAGGTAGTATAATGGTCACCCAGTCAGATATAGGCAAGTACATTATCTCCCTTCGAACCCAGGTTCTTCGGGTTTCTCGGTTACCGGTTGTGGTTCCCCGCATGAAGTTTGAAGGCGGCGGCATTAGTCCCATCATGCGCATATGTGTTGGGTATAGCATAGACGCATATACGCATATTATAATCTCCAGAACCGCGGAATTCATGCGGCACGACGAACCGAACGTTTTCTAGAAGGAAACAAAGGTCTAATAAGTTTTAATTCCTACATACGGAAACCAGATTCTGCTTGGCGTTGGCTACGCCGCGAAATTGAGTTTTGTTCGCGAGTTTCCAAAATTTCTGGACTAGCAGCTGTTCGTCTGGACTAAGGCTGCACCGTGCATGCACCGATCGGTAGCCTTACGGGAACTTTTGAGATATCGAGGAAATCGATACCGCTAAAATGAGCGAGCGGATGATCTCGGTGCCTTGGAGCTATGCGGAGAGTCTGTCGCCGTCGCTGCTATCGACACCGTCCCGTTTGAGCCACAGCTAAGGGGCTTGTTACAACACATTTTATGCGGGTGGCCGTATCAGAGAGTGGCAGAGGCGCTGCAATCGATTGTCACCACTGATAGTTGACGATACAGGGCTGGTGTGGATCTCATGCAATCTTGGTATTTCAGTTCGGCTTGAGTTTTGCTCTCATTCCTTACCTCGAATAATGTATATAAGAATCGCTCGAGTTCCCCTCGTTCCAACTTTATCATCATCATTCTACATTGGATCTCGATATCTCCACTTCAATCGTTTGAGCTACACATTCTTTCACAGACAGAAGTTAATTCATTCTTTTAGAAAATCCTCAAAATGCTCTTCAGCAAATTTATCGCTCTTTCCGTGGCCACGGCTGTCACCGTTCTCGCCGACAAGCTTGAGCCATTCAAGGGAGGTATGCAGGAAGCCGGTGTCAGCCCTTTCTCCATCGCCAAGTTCAACCAAGTCTTCAACCACTACGGCCGCAGCGACAACTTCTTCGTCACTACCACAGAGCTGTTGACTAAGTACGCTCGCGACTGGGACTTCCCAGTTGGTCATCCTGACGACTGGGCTATTATCGATCTCCGAAGCGCCGATGAGTACAAGGCTCAACATATCGGCAAGGCGATCAGCTACCCTGTCACCGTTCGGGATGATCAGGAACTCGAAGGATTCGCCCAGACCATACGCATGGCTAATCGCGAGACTCTTCCAAAGGCGCTTCAAAAGGTGCACTACAAGAAATATGTCGTCTTCCTCTACGAGAAGACCAACAGACGAAGCGCCGAGATTGCTTCCGCTTATCTCGAGTATGTTATGCGTAACGGAAAGGCCGGAATCACCAACTCTTTGGAAAAGCAAAATATCGTTCTCCTGATGGGCAGCTATCAAGATGTCGTCAAGACCAGCCAGAGACTCAAGAAGGAAGGAAAGGAATACCTTGACTGTAAGTTTCCGCCATACTGTTTGGTGTTTATAGGGTTTAGCTAACACAGATGGTATAGTCGACCCAGATCTCCGCACCCCCGTCTCTCGCCGTTGGTTGCCAAAGCAGGAATGGTAAATTATATTTACCTCGGATGTTACGAAGCTTCTACCACAAATAAATTGGTTGTGAAAGCTCGGTCTTGGACATATCCCGGCATCCCTCTCGATCAAAATGATCAAATATTGTAAATAGTTATAGATCCCGTTGATTTAACTATCAAAATTTATCGGCAACGATATTGTAACATATTCTTGTATATATATATATAAACCTTTTTATACGCTTTTCAAAACCTCTTTAAGATCAAGTAAGCATAATTCTAATTTGGCGTCCGTAGGGTTCAGGCCAACAGAGTTTTCTTGGTATTTTGCTACATCTCATGGTGCAACAGTGATACCGATTGATGCGGCTGAAAGACACAATGAAAATTCTCGATCAAAGCTCCAAAACTGAAAATTATTGCTAGGCCGTAATTTATATTTCCGTCCAAAATCGACTTCAAATCCAGATCTGTTCCTGGTCTCCAAGAAAAGGGTTTTTGCGTTGAACGTGGTAGTCTTACATAAGCACCTGTTTTGGTATCACCTTCCAAATTGAAGAATACATGGGGCCCACCAATCGAACGCACGCTCCTCAGCACGCGCCGTTCGCATGATTCCGACTTCAAAAACACGGCGGGCAGCTACTGTAGCCAAAAGTCTTGGGACTTCTGCCTAACAAATTTCAAGTCTTGTCCTTAGTGTTCATATCTCACTCACGGAAATCATGAAGAATGATTGGCGACACGCGAGGGGAACATGGGATATTCTTCATTCCGAGGTTCTGCTGTTTGAATGTTTCCAACATCGTAAACCCTCGTCAATCCAATCATCTGCCCCAAACAATGACATGCATCGGGCCTCCGATCTCCAGTCCTTGTTATACTGCAGTGGCCGACGCAGGTTCAACTTGATGCAAGATTTCTGGGCACTCCTTGTCAACCTTATATATCAAGCACGTGGGCTGTGGGGAGAGCATTTCCAGAAACCTTTTGAACTGTTTGAATACTGCGAATATGCCGGGGCCAATTGATGACAGGAGGGATCTTCGCTGAATAGATGCGAATACGGAAGTTCGGTTACAGCCATCACTGTGGCTGCTTTTACAGACGACAGCTTCTCTTCCATGGTTGAACAAAACACTTCAATTCGATTTGACGGCTCGGCTCGTAGTCCATGAATGGGGCATCTGCGAGTACCTGTGATGTCTCCGCGCAGTGAAAACCTGGATAATGCCTGATCTGGGGAGGTGTCTGATATGACGAACAGATACCCTGGACGGAGGTGCAGGAACAGCGATCATGCTGTACGGATCCTGCGGGAGAAGATTCTCTATATTTACGATATATAAAGGTCGTGTCCTGCGACCAGTGGTACAAGCTAGATCGATAAGCAAGGTTCCATCGCTCGCTTTCCTCCTGCAAGGTCTACAACCCTAGCTTGTGACCTCTCCTAGTTATTCAAGATGAGGGTGTCAAGGTGCCTCTCTCTTTTCGTCCTCCAGGGTTTTCTGGGGGTATCGTTCGCTGCCAGCTCGAAGAAGTTTGAGGTCACACTGTCCCTTGATGGTCAGACTTCTATCGTCGAATCGGACTCCGTGGCTGTTTACTACCCCAAGAAGGACAAGTACCCCGTTCTATTCGTCGGTAACGATGGATCTGCCGAGACAGGAGGCTTTCGTCTGTGGGATCTTTACGGAGGAAAAAAGTCTACTCCGAAGGAGCTAGCGGCGTTCAAGACCGGCCGATCCAAGCTCGTCGAGATTGTGTATTCTGTTGGTGACGACGAAGAGGACTATGTGGTCACACTTTCGATGCAAGATGGGATTATCCGGCTCTACGAGATTGATGGAGAGCACGGCAAGCTGAAGTATGTCAAAGAAGCCGATAAATCGGTCCGAGGCGACTTCTCGGCCCTGTGCACATGGAGTAGCAAGGAGACCGGCTACCAGTATATCTACGTTATGGGTAAGAGATGGGTATACGGGTACGTGGTTCGGGATAAGGCTGATAAGAGGAGGTGGAAGAGCGATAAATTGGAGATTGTAGAGGTAAGTTTCTCATGCCAATGAGTAGGGTTCATTTACTAACTTGTACTCCAGACCCAAGAATTTGCCCTCCCAGTTGAACCAAACTCGTGTACAGTAACTGACGGGAAGGTGTTCTTCGGTGGCGCCAATGGAAAGCTTTACTCTTTCCCTGCTGCGGACTCTACTGCCATTCCAAAGATCACTGATGTCGGAGAACCCGCTGGAGGTGATAAAATAAACGGCCTGAAGACCTACCGTGGAAAGGACAATACCTATCTACTTGTCGGAATCGAAGATGCCATTGAGGTCTTTGACGTTAAGAAGCTGGATAAATCGATTGGGACCATCAAATTCGCCGATGAAGAACTCGAGCTCAATGACTTTGCAGTGTACCAGCGAGGCTCGAAAGCCCATCCGGACGGCACACTCGTTTACGCTGGAGAGAACGACTCCGGTGCGTTCTTCGGTACCAGCTCATTGACACCATTGTTCAAATCCCCATCGAAATTAAAGGCGAACACCAAATACGACCCAAGGGATTGCATCAACGAGCACGCGAAGCCCAAGAAGTGTTCGGGTCTCTCCGACTGTAACGGATACGGCTTTTGCCCCAAGGACTCCCATTCGAAGAAGACCACTTGCGACTGTTTCCCTGGATTCACGGGTAGCGCCTGTAACAAGATCACTTGTCCTGATAACTGTACTTCCCCGTCTCAAGGTACTTGTACGGGACCTAATATCTGCACCTGCAAAGCCCCGTGGACGGGCGAAAAATGCGCCACTCTCGCGGTACCTGCGCACTATGAGACGGAGGAAAGCGGTGGTGCGGATGGAGACGACCCTGCTATCTGGATACACCCTACCGATAGAACAAAGTCTAGGATCATCACGACCGTGAAGAGCGAAGTTGGAAGTGGTCTTGGTGTCTACGATTTGATGGGAAAGCGAACCGGCGGTGTCACTGGCGGCGAACCAAATAATGTGGATATTCTGTATGGTGTTAATATTGGCGGAAGAAAAGTGGACTTGACGGTAGCTGCTTGTAGAGCTGATAATACTATCTGGTAAGGAACCACCTAAAAAATCAAGAAAATCACAGGGTATACTAACATCTAGTAGTATGTATGAGATAACTCCAGCCGGCGATTTGATCGAGATCGCGGGCGGCGTCCAGCAACTCCCAAAGGAAGTGGAGGATCTCGAGGATGGCTATGACGTCTACGGCTCCTGCGTGTACCATTCCCCAAAAACCGGCGCCTACCACATCTTTATCAATTCCAAGTCCTCGCTTTATCTCCAATTCGAACTTACCGTCCAAAACGGCGCACTGTCCACCAAACTCGTCCGCCACTTCTACGCCGGAAACAAAGGTCAAGTCGAAGGCTGCGTGGTAGACGACCCGAATTCCGCGCTCATCCTAGGCGAGGAGCCATACGGCCTCTGGAGCTACCCCGCAGAACCGGACGCCCCCGCCGTAGGAACCCTAATCGATAACACCGTCGTCGACGGCGGTAAGCTCCACGCGGACGTCGAGGGTGTCACGCTGGTATACGGCAAAACGAAGAAAGACGGGTACATAATCGTCTCCTGTCAGGGATACAGCGAATATAACGTCTACAAGCGCACCGCGCCGTACGATTACGTTATGAGCTTTACAATTCCCAACAATAATGAGAAGGGTGTGGATAGGGTTACTAATACTGACGGTGTTACTGCTGTCGGAGCGAATTTGGGTAAGGAGTGGCCGTATGGGATGGTAGTTGTGCATGATGATGTGAACGAGGCGCCGGACGGGAGCGCGAGGTCGTCTGCTACGTTTAAGATCTTGAGTTTGAAGGATATACTCGGCAATAAGGCGGTGGAGAAGCTGGGCTTGCTGGGTGGGGTTAATCCTGACTGGGACCCCAGAAAGTAATTTATCTTTTGTTTAATAGCGTCTGAGGATAGTTGCTTTGAGTATAAAAGGCGTAAGCTAGTACAATTTGTTTCTACAATAATTAAATTTTACAGACCTATCAATTATGAATACAGCAGTCTCATATGAGACAATAGTATACCTGCAGAAGCTGTAAAATTGATGGAAAATACCTACGAAAGGTGATTCATATTCTTGCCTGTCGTCAAAGGTGATAATTAGATCGACACGAGATAACCGAAACTTCGCACGTGGCGAGCACCTTTCGTCCGATGTTTTATCGTAAGTCCTCCCCCAATTTGGTAGTGTGTAACGTCGATCGAGTAGCTATCGTGAGAAAGTAATCATATCACCTAAATGTCCTACGATCTCTGTTATAAATTATCTGTTATTTCGCAATTAGAGTATAAATACCCCTCCTCCTCGTTGCCGTTTCCCCTCCTTCTCCCCCACATAACTCAAGCTCTATCAATACAAAACAATCTGATAATTCAAGCAAAATCCATATAACAGCAACGTTCAGAGAATAAAGATCACAAAATAACAATCTCCTCTCCTACAATATTCTCAACAAGTTAAAACAAACTCAGAATCCTGAAAAACTAAGAAAAATGGCAGACTTTCACATCAAGATGGCTCGCACCGTCTACCATGCCTCTAACGCCCTCCCCCCTATGTCGCGCAAGACCAAGCGCAAGATGGGGAAACCAGTAAAGCCGGATGCGATCTTTACGATCGATTCGCACGGGCCGTCTAAACGGTCCAAGACCAAGCCTTCCGAAGGGGTAAGTTATTCCATGAGCCCCATGATCAAGACAATCAAAGCTAACCGTTGCATATAGTTACTCTACAACCCGGAGCTTGTCTCCTTCGACATATATGTCGATTGGAGAGAGCTGCTTTCGTCCTTTTTGGACATGTATGATGAGATGGGGTTGGATTCTTCGTCTGAGGATGTGTGTTCCTCCGTTGCTGGTGGGGAGTCTGAGTGGGAGACTTCCGAGTCAACCGACGAGGAAGATTGATAGACTCGGGAGTACTATAGTGAGAAAGTTGTATTATTGATACCCAGGGCACACAGCATGCCATTTTTTTAATTTCCTTTTTCTGTACACTATACCACTGATACCCTGGCCACGGCCCTGTTTGTTGATTATTATGAAGCCTTTTTTGCAAAGAGCATGGCAAGCAAAGTTTTATTTCTAGTCACAAGAAGCGTTTGTAAACTCTGACTTGACAGGAGACTTATGAAGCATGAATATTAGTCTCTCCCACTCCCATTGAAGTTCACATGGGGTGAGTATGATATGACCACTAGCTAGTTTATAATAGCAGCAGCCATAATAATATAGAGCCCTAGCGCATATATCGTCTAGTTACGCCCAAAACCACCTCTCATATTCTCACCAAAAATATCCTATAAAAGCTAACAAAAAATATCAAAATCACCCCCCACCGTTCATGGACAACCCGGCCTCCTGACGACAAATCCCAATAACGTATCTAACAGCCCCGGAATCGTCGAGAGTAGTGTTATCCCAGCCCTGGATGTGTATAAACTCGTCGGGTTCGAGGTACTGAAACCGCCACATCTCGCAAAAATCGAGGAAACTAAACTTCTCGAGTCTGTTGCGCCAGGTTTGGTCTTCCATTTCCGGGAGGGCTTTGATCAGTTTTTTGATGGCGTCGCGGACGTCGTCGGGAACTCTCTGCGTTTCATGGCATATCGGTCAATCGAGTTCGGTGTATAATTTGATGGTAGGGATTTGAAGAGAAGGAGGAGGGAAGGTGGGAAGAAAGAGAGTGGCGTACTATGTTCTTGCGAAGCTGTTTGACCATTCTTTCTCTGATCCGAAGGTCCTCCAGTTTGTTTGTGCCCATGCTCCCCTTCTGGCTCATCAGTTCGCGCTCCCGGTCTTTTCGAAGCTTGGACCGGAGTTTGTTATAGCGGTGTGGGTTTGAACTGTGCGCTTGCTTGTTCCCCGTTGGGGTTTGAGGGGTGAGGGGTGGTTCAATGCGTGGAGGAGTCAGCGGTTGAAGGGCTCGTCTGGAGCCCGAGGGGGAGAGGGGTGACGATGTGGCTAATTGGGTGTTTGGATTTGGTGTCTCCGGGCGAGCGGGTGGAGGGAGCGTGATGATGACGAGGTTCTCTTCGTCTTCTTCGTCGGTGTCACTAACACCCAAGGGAGGAGAGGTTGGAGATTGCTGAACAGAGGTGCTGGGATGGATGGCGACCTGTGCTGAGATATCAGAAGATGTAGTTGCGATTCGGGTACCTGTGGCCAGGCTGCACAAGATCTCTGCGGCGTCGTTCTTGGCCTCGTCTTCGTCCATCAAGTCGGGGTCGATTTCTCTGGTCTCGATTGTGAAGTTTGGCGGTGGAGTGGTGGCCGAGTCTCTGATGTTCTCCATTTTGCAAAGAAGGGATGGTGCTAGCAGCGAGGCTGCCTGATAAGGAGAGATATCACAGTGATATAAAGATCAAAGGAGCAGAGGGCTAATATGAAGATGGTGATATATCACATCGCAGGTAACTTGAATTGGGCAGCAGATGTCGACCAGTTGAAGGGCCTCATCACTACGCTCAACGCGACGGGCAGCTGTAAGAAGACAATATCATTTATTTACTAACCTCAGCAGAAAGAACACCAGGTCCACCACTAAGGAATGATATTTACATATTTGGAGTGCAAATCAAGAGGCAGTTTATGCTGTGAAGAAATCGGAGACGCTGCTGGTGAGTATAAAAATAACGATAGAATTCTCAAAATATAAAGCATCATAAGTTGATATCAGAAATCGCTTGTACTAACGATCCAGAAAGAACAGAAAACAAAAATGATATAAATATAATTCCAAATTCCGCAAAGCATACAAAGAAAGATTTCAGTCATAAGTCATATACGCATTAAAAAGAAACCAGACTACACTTCGTAAGTTCTACGAATGCGAGCCTGCTGTATCAGAGGCACTGGAGCTGGCTCCAGCGTTTTCTGCGAATAGTACGGGCGTTGGGGCATCGCAGGTGCGGGTGCAAAGGTCTTGGTATCCACTAACACCGGTGCCCCGTACTCGTTATATGTGATCGTCTGAGGCGGCGGAAGCGCTTTGTACTCCCTGGTTCGGCGGGGCGGGCTGGGGCTGTAACTGGAGTCTCTGTCCAGTCTATATTCTCTCGTAGACCTGGCGGACCTCGCCCTCGCTCGACTTCCCCGGCTGGACACCGTGTCGGCTTCTTCGATTTCTCTGGGAGTTTCCACGACAATCTTACGGGGTCTTTCGACGATGACCGGCCGTTCGATCACCACTTTATCCGGCTTTTCGACGGTTCTGCGTTCGGATACAGCGCGGCGTCTGGAGCCCGTTTTGAACCTCTCGATGTCCACGTCCGGGAAGTTGTTCGCGTACTCGGAGATTTCGGCCATCGAGATCTCCTTGCGGCGGATCGGGATGATGATCTTCTCGTCCTTCACTACAGGTGGTGCGCCGTGCCTGTGCGGTCCCACGACGACGATTTCCTCTTCAACATGCTTGTGCCCGGCGTTGTTGATCTCCACCTCGGATGTCGCCCTGACCTGTCTCGCGGCCTCGTTGTTGATGGTATCCTTGGGTCTGATGAGGATCACATCCTGATCGATCTCCTGGAACCCGGTCTCGGTTGTCTTGTTGCCTCTGTCGCGCACGATGACGGTGTCGGTGGGGTAGAAGAAACTGCCCTTCCTCTCTGTCTCTTTGGGCAATTCGACGATCATCTTCTCATGCGTTCTAGACTGGCTGGCCGCTCTTCTGCCGCCGGATAAGGGTTCGATTGTTTTGGTGCTGGAGACTTCGACTTCCTTGACGTAGGCGATGGGGAAGATTCCCTTCTTCTTAGTCGAGAGATTGGTCCCCTTGTACCAATTCTTGTCGACCAACCGTTTGACTTCGATGATATCTCCGACTCTAATTGCAAGGTCACCCCTCTCGCTCTTGGGGAACTCGTGGATAGGCGTGACGAACTGCGGCGGGCGGCCGATTGTCAGCGTCGAAAGCGAGGAGAGACTTTCGCTCGACGAGGAAGAATCGGAATCGGACGAGCGACTGCGGTGGTGCCGGTGCCGTCTGTCTTTATGTCTGGTTGAGCGACTTCGATGGTTGTGGTGGTGGGAGGTGGACTTTGACCGATGCGAGCGGCGGGTCGTCCTGGTTCTATCGCTGCTGCTGGACCGAGAACTCGAGCTCGATCTGGACCGGGAGCGGCGAGAGGAGCGCGAGTAGGCTAGGTCCCAGCGGCCGGATCGTTCCATTCTGCGATCGTACGGACGGTAGGACGACAGCGACAGATCGGAGATCGAGTGGCGCCCGGAGTAGTCTCTGTGATAGCCTATTCAAACTGTTAACCACGGTTGTAATATATAGAATTTATATAAATGGGTGCTTTACGGTAGTCGGAGACGTCGTTCACAGCGCGGTCCTTCTCCACGTAGAAGCGCGGCGACGCCATGAAGAACCTGTCCGGATTCGCCATGATAGAAACGGGCGGTGATCTCTCAGGTACGGGCGAGGTTAAGCGGAGGCGAGCAGTAAAGGAAAGCTACAGATTATATTTCGAAGCGCAATGTAAGATTAAAATTCGCAAAAGGAAGAAAAGGGAAATTGAGCAGGCGCACGATGGAGATTATTTAATCCCCCGCACAGCTCAGCTCATCGCCCGAATAGACAAACAGATAAACAGATCCTGCAGGAGAAGAATAGGCGCTTGCACCGCCAATTCGCTTCTTTAGGCTCTTTCAGCAGCCAATTTGCTAAACAACTCCCACCGAATATCGTCATACGACAAGCTCACGGCCCCAAACACTCCCCGGCGCCTTCTCTCTGCTTCCTGCCGAATGACGTTTCGCTCGTGGATTTCCGGCCTTGCTGCCCTGCCATCGTGACGTAAGATTCCCGCGCCATCCCGTTTTGGTATTAAGAAACAAACTGCAACAGAGTAAATGTGTTGGCTTCTGATTATCACATGTGTTGGAAACTCATTCAATATTAATTATTTATGTAAATAAATATATAGCTCTTGAATACACTGATAGAACTAAGTATACCCGACGCCGCTTTGCGGATTGGCCCCGGTCGCGCCCGGCGGGAAGTAGCGCGGGTGACCTTGGTCGATGGCCAGGTTCACGATGTCCTGCCGGCTCTTCGGGCACTGAGGCAGAGGGCTCCTGCTGGCCAAGGCTTCCTCGAAGTCCATGGGCGAGTATAGCCCCCAACCGTGATCTACCAGATTCTGGATCTCCTCGTCCGCCTCACCGTTTTCTCTATGAAGCAGTGCCTGCACACACCTGACGTACGTCGTATACCGTCTATCCGCAATCCTGCGACGGAACGTCTCGCTCTCGTCTAGTTGGATAGCTGGTGATATGATCTCTGGCGAACGAGGAGATTTCATTATCGGTATGTCAATATTATTATCACCGCTGTTCTCACCTCTAGTGGAATATGCCTGTTGATCTGCCTGCTCTCCGAATTGCGGCGTCTGGAGGTTCCCAATCCCAAACTCTACCTCCGGGACTACTAGTTCGTCCGGTATATCGTCCCCCACTCCTATCATGGTATCCTCCAGCTCGTCACCACCCTTCTCTTCAGTGTATATAGTAAACTCCTCTTCTTTCTCCGGGCTCTCTGTAATCTTCTGGAGTATATCGGCAACCTCATCAGCCCGCAACCTTGTCGGCTTGAAAAGGTTAAACTTCTGCTGCTGCTCTGGAACCCTCGGTTCGAATACATCCTCGGCACCGTATTCGATATCCAACTCGCTCTCTCGGGGTGTGAATATTGAGTTCTCTCTCGACTCCGGCCGTGAATCCGGTCTGAGATGCCTATGCGACGAGAACGGATCTGTCGAAGCATCTACCGGGCTACTATCGATATTGAGACCTGGAATCTCAATCCGCGGCCCCTCTTTTCTCTTCCCGCCGAATATTCGACTGAGTCCACGAGCAGCGGCACTACAGATCCCACCTAACCCACAAAAGCCCGGCTTCGACTTTTCCTTTTCAACCTTTGTCCTCTCGTCTATCAGTCTTATATCTTCCTTTATCTCATGCTCTTCGTTACTCGAATACGGCAGCGCAACCTCCTGGAACCCCAAATCCATCACGTGTAATTCTGTCGCCGGTTGCGGGCCCCATGTAAACCTCGCCGTGGTCTCCCTTACCAGCGTGAAGATCTGCGTTTGAACCTCGTAGTTGAACAGGCTTTGCACTATTACGAGTGGTAAGCTGCGTGTCTTTATTTTAACAAAAAGCATCACTCACGATATAATTGCCGTTCACCAGGCGGCGAGGGCCCCCAGAACTCCAAAATATCCCCCACTTTAACCGACGCATCTTGCGGCCGATTCGTTTCGAAATTCTGGTATACCCCGTTCCGCTTCACCCGAAACCTATCACCACCCAACATGATTAGCCCTGGTTCTATCATATCTACGTAGTAATTGTAAGCGTACTCGCTGCGGTATATCTTCCCAGGATCCAACACCCCAAAGTGCAGTCTCGCCAACGGATCCAACGAATGCGTCACCCCCGGTTGCTCCTCCGTATCCGGCCCGCCCGTAAGTTGTATCAAAGTGTGCTGCTCCACCGTCTTCCGGTTGGGTCCGATATCCCAGTACCACCCTGGCCCGCTGAACGCCGGACAGTCGCGATCTCGAGGGTCGATGAGGAGCAGGCCGGGGTCGTCGCCTTGTTTCATTAGTTCTGTTTGCCATCTTTGGGGTTGAGGCATGCATACTATATATCCGTTAGCTTATATAGGATTTTATTTTAGTGTGGGCTACGCACGCCGTTGGTTTGGGATGTTGATGGAGTTTGAGCCCTTGGGTACCGCGCTTATGATTAGGCCCAGGGCTTGGGAGATAAATAGATTGAGTATCAAGGCTCTCATCGCCAGTTCCATTTTGTCGTCGCGCCTTAGCTGTGGCGATGTCACATTAAACTACCACAGATTCTTAACTTTCTCGTTTACCAGAGGAGACCCAAAAATGCTATCACGAAAATAAATCATGCTCATAGGCCAGAATTAAGCGCAAATTCACGACACCACTCAGCGAACAGCCCACCATTGCGGTTCAGAACAATTGAGTTGCCTGCCATCTAGTCTCTACAGTATCGGTTGCTCCTCCGTATCCGGACCGCCCGTAAGCTGTACCAACGTGTGCTGCTCTACCGTTTCTGGTTGGGTCCGATATCCCAATACCACCCTAGTCCGCTGAATGTTGGACAATCACAATCTCAAAGGTTGATGAGGAGCAGGCCGGGGTCATCGCCTTCTTTGATTGGTTTTGTTTGCCATCTTTGGGGTATCGACCGTATGTAACACTACGAAAAGCATCCGAAAATCCGCATTTTCATTCTAAATCGCCCAATCTTAGTGTGGTGTTGTTAAGGTTAATCGATACTCTTCCAAGAAAATTTCAAATCGGTAAGATAATAATGAGGGACACCACAAGACTTTAGCTTCAAACTCGAGAGTACTTCTTTGGCAAAGGAACACCCTCCAGTTTCAACTTCTCTTGGTAGCTACATCTTCTTCTCTGATACTGCTAGCCAGTGACCTCAAAAGATACCGCGGTTAATAAGTAAGTATACTTTATAGTCAGCAGGTTATAATGTGATGGATTATACGCGCACACGGTATCATCTTTACTCACAGATAAGATTATCGATAACTGCCAAGGGGAAAAACTCTGTTACAGAGCCTGTCCCCACCAAAAGATGGACGTTTTTTACCACTTATTTTCATTCAAAATTTCCTCTTTCCATGACTTTTTTTTATTCGTGGCTTGTCGTTCGGTAATTTGCGTCTAGTTTACAATACAACCTTGCTACTTGCTATCCAGAGTTTTCAGTCTCGAGATATCTAAAGCACCTAGTTCACAACCACTTTCCGAAATTTTATCAGCACCAAGACCTTGGTTGACCTAATGCGATGGACATTGAAGATTTTACTAGTTGGGCTTTTGCGCATGGCGTGGTAGCCCATAATATTGCAATATATAGGCTACCAGGGAAAGGACTTGGTATTAAAGCTGAAAAAGATTTAAAGGTATTTTATGATTGAGCCTGCTAGTATATTTCGGTTTTGATGTTCTGATATACCTCCAATGTTTGGTCAGGCGGGTGATACAATTTTAACCGTTCCTACCTCTGTTCTCCGAAATGTTCAAACACTTCCCGAAACAATTCATCAGCTCATTGGCAACACAAGTGTCAATGCTATCCTAGCCGTCGACCTTGCAATGGACACATCTGACTCGTTTTCTAGTTGGCGAGCCATACTACCCTCTAAAGAAGAATTCGACGAGGTGATGCCAATGATGTGGCACCCTTCCCTGCAAAAGCTTCTACCACCAACTTGCTTGATGCTTGTAGAAAAACAGCAAGCAAAGATTTCTCACGATTGGAGTGTTGTCTCTGGTGTTTTTACAACACTCTCTTACGATGTTTTCCTGTACTACTGGCATGCAGTTAACAGCCGTACATTTTATTTTACCACACCGGAAGCAAAATATGGAATAAAATTTCAGCATGATGACTGCTTAGCCCTAGTTCCATTTGCCGACTGCTTTAACCATGCGGATTCTGGGTGCGAAGTCAGCTTTTCATCCTCTGGGTATGAGTTTCGCACAGACAAGGTGCTAAAGAAGGGCGAGGAAATATACGCTTGCTATGGCAAGCATAGCAACGACTTTCTATTTGCTGAATATGGTTTTATTCTGACAAAAAATGAATGGGACGAGGTTTGCTTGGACGATGTCTATTTGCCGCTTTTTTCCGAGAACCAAAAGCGAATTCTCAAGGAGAAGGGCTTTTTGGGGAATTATGTCTTGGATAAGGATACATTATGCTACCGCTCTCAAATCGCATTGAGTATATTATGCGTGCCCCTAAAAAAGTGGTTATATTTGGTAGCACATGGTATGGATGCTGAGGACGAATATCAGCTAGCGATAGATGAAATTGTTTTGAAGACGCTGAAAGCATATTTGGATGTTGTCCATGGACGGGTTGGCCAAGTAAAGGCACTTGTGGAGGGGCGACCTTGCCAAAGAGAAACTCTGGAAAGACGCTGGGAACAGATCAGCACGCTCCTAGTCTCTGCTATAGCTAGATTAGAGAACTGATTTAGTATCCAATTCGCGAGAGAGACAAATCCTTTATCTTTAATTGGTCTCGGAGCACCCATATTATGTCGATTCCGAATCCTGAATAAAATTCTGAGGTGCTAACCTTGACCACAAGTCTATTGGGGCGTGAGTGCTATTTATGTGCGCAACATAAATGTCGCGTAAAATGAGTTTTAGGCGTCAACAATTCCTAAATATTTTATCACATTCTAATACGGCTACGAGATCTCGTATTATTATCTCAACCCCAAACCGATGAATTCATTGTGAAAGATGACCAAGAGTTATCCAAAATATAATAAATTATTATCAATTTTCTTTTGAATGGCCGAAGTGGGTTATCCGAAATGCTCTCGTCAACAATACAAAATTTGTAGACACTCAGTAGCACCGAGCTACCTGCTGAAAGCTTTACGCGTGGATACTAACCTTTTTCTGTCGTGTACGCAATTTCTGTACACGCTTGCTCAAAGGCTCAGTTCTCGTATATATTTCGCAATTTTTATCAATATCATCGGGATCGTCAATCTCGTATCCATCAAATACGCCATCATCTGTGTCAGTCCCATCGTCTACTGCAAACCATCGAGGCTCTGACTTAATATGACTGCCTTTACCCCGCAGAAGCTCGGCGATATTTTCGGAATCCAGTAAGACAGCGATATCCATTGGAGTTATACCTACTTGATCTTCTGATTGAATATGTGCACCGCCTTCTATCAGCAAACTGACGATAGTGTCATCTTCCATCCAGGTTGCGAAATGGAGTGCCGTGGATCCATCTTGGGCTTTCACGTTAATGTCGACCCCAGATTCGAGGAGGAGCCTCACGGCCTGCTCATGTCCATTTTCAATTCCGTAGACCAGAGGTGTTTTCCCCCAGCAATCAGCGGCATTCAACTCAACGCCTGCAGCAAGCAAGAGTTCCAAAGTTAATTGATCGCCATTCGTAGCGGCCCAATGTAGTGCCGTTCGATCTCGGTAATCCACAGCTCGGGCATCAGCTCCGTTCTCTAACAGGAACTGAGAAATTTCTGGGCGTCCATTCTTTGCTGCCAGAAGCAAGGCAGTCCAGCCATATGCCTCTGCGTTGACATCGCTTCCATGCTCAATCAACAAATGCACAATTGATTCATTTCCGTATGAAACTGCCCAATGTAATGCCGTTCGCTTGTCAGTTCCCGTGATATTAGGATCGGCTCCTTTCATTAGGAGCAGCTTTGCAGCTTCATCGAAACCTTGACAAGAAGCTAAAATCAAAGGGGTCCATCCTGCTGGGTCCTTCCCATTCACATCAGACCCGTTTTCTGTCAGTTCTGCTACTAGGCCTAACTGTTGATCCTGCACGGCTGCTCCTAGAGGCGAAACCGCCGTATAGGCAAGCGACTTCTCTACAGTCTTCTTCTCCAACAATGCTTTTCTCCTATGATCTCGAAATTGGACAGCAACCCATTCTATTACTGCGATCTCATCTTTATTTTGGCTTTTGTTCATAATGAGATTTAATACTTCACTGTGTTCTTTCATGGCGGCCACATGTAAAGGAGTCCATCCGTCTCTGTCCACCGATGCTATGTTTGCTCCATTCTTCAGAAGAAGCTTCACAAGAGCTTCGTGCCCTTTCATCGCAGCCCGGTGTAATGCTGTGAATCCGCTATTTTCTTTTGAGTTGACATCTGCCTGGTTTTGGAGGAGCAACTCTACAACCTCCGGCAGGCCATCTTGGACTGCCCATGACAATGGTGTGTGTCCTATGTTATTTTTAGCGTTGATATCGGCACCGTGCTCTATCAGTAATTTTGCAATCCCCTCATGACGCACTGCCCAGTGTAGTGCAGTATTACGATATGCATCTCTCGAATTGACGTCCGCTTTGTTAGACAAGAGTACCCCTACGACCTTATCGTGGCCATGTGTTACTGCCCAATCAAGTGCCGTGCTCCCGTTTTTATCTTTTATATTCGCATCGACTCCATATTCCAACAAAGTCTGTGCTATCCCCTCATGGCCTTCTGAGGCAGCTTGAATAAACGCTGTGGCTAATATGCTGCTCTCCGCATTGTTAAAAACATGGTGTTCTAGGAGTATTTTGACCAATTGATGATTTCCAATTGTAACTGCCCAATCCAAAGCAGTCCATCCATCATCGTCCTTGAGCTTAATATTTGCGTTATATCTGAGTAACTCTCCAACAATCTTTGTGTGCCCCTTCCTAGCCGCCCATGTTAGAGCTGTTTCTCCCTTTTTATTGCGGGAATTGACGTGGGCGCCTTCTTTAAGTAGTATCTGTAATAAAGTATCGTGGTTATTCCTGGCGGCTAGTTGTAGTGCTGTTACTCCATAGGTATCTTTACTATTGATGTCGATACCTTTTTGAAGCAAATCAGCGACAAGGGAGTCTATACCCCAATACGCTGCTATATGGAGAGGACCAAATTGCCTAGGGAATCGTTTGTACCAATCACTCTTCATGTATGAAGTAAGGTATAAAACCTGAACAAAGGAAGATATCCTTTGGGCGTCTTCTAAGAATGTTAGAACAGTAGTCAACAAAGGAGGCTGGTTATTGGCGACGTGGTAGCCCCAGTTATGAGAAGCATAATCGAGAAACCGATATTTTTGCAGGCGTCGGCTTAGTGAATCAGCATCGCCGCAAGAGCCTAGACGAAATGTGTCAAAAGATAGGTACGTGAGACAAGTTCTCGCGAGCTCGGATTCCGGGGGCAGTCGATGCTCATCAGCATACTCTTGGAGATAGTCATTCAAAGAAGCATGAATTAACTCTGCATTATCGCTGCTCTCACCAGCCTTGATAAGACCAGCGCAAACATCTCTAAGAATTGTGGTCGACGTGATGCTAAAGTCGTCCAATTCGGTATCATGAGGATCTACTGCTAGTGCGTGAAGGAGTTCATCCACAGTTACTGGTCTTATTGCATAAAATATGTACGATAATGCCATCTTTGCCAAGCGGCGCTCTGGTTCTGATTTTTTATCGATTCTTGTCATTTCGTTTTCATACGCTTCGTACATTTTTCTGGGTAGTGTGCTTAAAGTCTGTCGCACCCTGGTAGGGCTAATTTGGCCACAAATTTCTTTAATATGGAAATTAACAAGCAAAAACCTACGAATTTGTATTAAGTTTTAGAAAATGTGTTTCGAATATATGGTCGGAGTCCTAACTTACATGCCACTAGCCTTTTCAACTACATTATTAATGATCTCGTCCTTTAATTTAGGATCAGCAGCAGTGAAGGATCGTAGTTTGCTGTTTATGTCGATCTCAGACTCCACGTATTTTCCGATATCAGAGCTACTAGCTGCGATGTGGATGCGCGACCTCTGGGGAAACTCAAGTCCGGGGTCTACATGAGGACGGGAAGTTATGAATAACCGGCTGAGCGGTTGAATTTCTTTTATTGATCGAAGAAATTTTATCCTATTGTTTTCTTCGAGGAGTTCGTCCTATAGAATTGTGTTAGTAAGTTTGGGGCTTCAACTAATTATTATCCTATAATTTTGTCTTTACCAGTGCGTCGATGAAGATGAAAGTGGACTTAAAGTGGGTACAGAGTGACTTTATCAGTGAAATCAGCTCAGCTTCAGTTGCCATTCTCCTTTTTTTAACATTCGCTTCATGGAAATCCTTCAATTGTAAAGGAATGGGGTCGATTTGCTCAGCTAACTGTCGAGCTATGCTGGCAATGATTTCATGCTTCGATTGTGTTTTTGGATCTTTATAATCGAAATATATGTATACGACCGCCGTACCAGCTTTTTTAAAAGAGTTTTGAATATGATTTACGGTGATAGACCTAATTTAGGACCAGTTCAGGGTTTAACGGTCGATAGTTTTCTATATATGAGTACGTACGTTATAATGCTTTTACCAACACCGGCTGGATTCAAAAATTAGAGCTGAAGTAGACTAGCTTGACTAGGATAGATAGACTTACGATTCCCGCTACACCATAACAACGAGTTATTTGTGCTCCCTAGCCACTGCTTGAATTCATTAGTCTCCAAAAACCATTGGCCAGTATTCTGGTGACGCTCCATCAGTCTGGCATTGTGTTTTTCGTAAAAGTCAAGTTGTGAAAGGTGGCGTATAATTTCCGTGCGTTGTGAGAGGGCAGCCTGACCTGCATAAAAAATTCCTTTAGATGCGAAAACTCGACTAGAAGCAAAAACAATCTTACTTTCAAGACGTCCCTGTATAAGTCCCGAGCTAGCGATAATGGTTTTGGTATCTTCCAGCGTCCGCTCTGTTGTTACCAAGACTTTCTTCATATCAACTTGACCTTCCTGAGTATATCGTAATTGGATTGCTGCGATAACTCTATCCTCGGCCTGAATCTTTCGACGAAATTCTTTACTAGTTTTTACAAATTCTTCGTTTTCCTTGAAAAACAAGGATTTAGCCCATTTTTCTAAGAAAATTCAGGTTAGTTTCTCCTTAATAAATCAGTTCTCTAGGGGCTAGCGTCGTGGTATAGAATATATATGATGAGATGATATAGAAGAACAATTTGGAAAAGAGAATGTAAAAGAAAGGGAAGAAAATTTCTTTTACAGCTGGATATGATTGTGTAACAGTTGTCAGGTTTGTCTTGTAGCTGGTTCGTCTTGTAAGATCAATTGCAAGGCAAATCGCTTATGTATAGAAACCAACGGAAAAAGGGCCAATGACAAGCACGCTAGCACAAGCTTAGTATCGTAACACAAGCTTATTCATCGTACAATAATTTCCTCTTTGTCCAATGATGAAGCTTAATAAGGATGCGGTAGCCACCATAGAACTGCGTAAAAGCAAACAAAGAGTAAAATATACTTGTCCTTTTTTTCTCAATACTCATCTCAGCATTTCCGCAGAGTATCAAGATAGATCCGAAGACTTTAGCGATAGCAGACTTCAATTCTGGGAAAGGCGGGAGGTTCTCCGATATAGGGGCCCATCGTTCAAGGTAACTACTGATTTCTTCGAATATTATTTCGATTTCGTCATAATCTGCTGACACTCCATCCGCACTCTGAAAGAAATCATTATATAATATTCGAATTTCCTCTGGCAATGAATTCGTGGGCCTACCTTGATAAGATGGCCAACCACTCCGGATATAGCAACACTCGCCGGGAATGCCTATCGAGCAAAGGCATGCAGGATCATAATATCAGCACTAAACAAATATCGATTGAAGTTTCATTATTTACCGCTGAACTTCCAGCTCCGATTAGAGGAGCAATTTTCCCGATCGGCTCCATCCATTTTTTCGCAATCATCCTGATATTATTTGCTCTAGCACTGCCTGTGCGGTATTTGAACCACGCTCTCTCTCTAGTTTTCAGGCGGTCCGAGATATTATTCAAATTATTGGCACCATTTAGGTCTTTAATCTGTCTCCTTGTTGTCTTGCAATACTCGTTTACCGCTTCATTCCAAATCTCCGCAAAGTCTCCGGGGGGATTTGTTTGGGTTTGAGGTTGAAGTCCATTAGAGGCCATGCTGCGGATTATAGAAAAAAAAGGAGGTCTAAAGCACTCGATTACGTTTGACAAAGACTGATTGCTTGTTAGTTAATTTTGTGAAGGGATTCAATTAGAATTGGGAATGTATATCGGGCTTACATTGAGACAACCTCGTTTAGGTAAATCTCACCCCGCTCGGGCGATGGCCTCGATTGGAGGCGTACACGTAATATTCTCGACTGGAGGCGTACGCCTGCGCTAAAGTCATCGATTTCATCGGAAACGGTCTCCTGAATAAAACCAGACCTTCACCATGAGCAACGCCGCTTCAGAAGATCCCATCGCCTTCGATCTAGAAACGAAAGCTGCATTCATTCATTATCTCAATGCAAACCCCAATAATCGTCGCGTGTCCCGCATGGACGAGGCAACATTGATTGACTGGATAACTGACCCTAATAAACGACCTTTTTCACAGAAGGAGTTTAGCCGCCGCAATTACGTTCGCAAGACCTTTTTTTGGGACGAGGAGAATAGAAATCTTCTAGCAGTGGCAAAAGTTGTTGAAGGAAACCGGCGTTTAGTGGTCACAGAGGATTTAATTGCGGATATTGTGGAATTTGTTCACAAGGGAAATGGACATCTTGGATGGGATGCAACTTGGAGGGATGTTAGCTCTTCTTACTACGGTATCTTACGATCGGACGTTATATTTCTACTCAAGCGATGCCAAATATGCGCTAAGAATCCATCTAAACGGGCTAAATCGACAATTCCAGGCTCTGAGGTGGAAAATGATACCTGTGATGATATTGAAAGCAACCAAGTAGTACAATAGCCTACAAATCTAGGTTAGGATGGTTTCATTACAATGTTTCCCAAAAAATTTCGAGAGCTCGAGGAACTGATTTTAGTTGAATGTTCGACTCTAGCAATATCTAGTCTCAAATTCTCAGTTCTCTCTCGCCGAACAGATTTTCGGGTTTTAGACAGTGTCGGAGAACTATAGGCTCTTGTATTAGTCGAATACTTAGTTAAGTTTAGGCTGTTCTGCAATAACGAAAAAGAGGTGGGAATTCTCTGGAATTCTGCTTGCTCCAACAGTTCTGAACATCGATATCGAGCCTTCTACTTATCAAAATCCCGCATATAAATCCAATATGGCCATTCTTTCCTCGCGAAAGTTGTTGTGAAATTTTGTCACGTGAGCAACAGTTGAGCGCCAAGATGCAATGTCCGCCATATAGCCGCCACCAGGGACCATGTTGACTGATTTTTTCGTTACAGCTTATCGCAACATTTTTACACCCATGGCAAAGCAAGAACCTACTCCCCTGGCGGCTGCGGATATGGAGCGCGAGATGGGATTCAAGCCCGATATCTTGAGCTACCCTGATACGCACGTGGAGCGCTTTTACTCTGATCTCGCGAAAGTCTCTGGAGATAGATATGAGAGGATAAAGCGAGAGTTTGAAGAGCATAAGAGACGTGCGCGTAAATACAATGCGATCATATCTCAAGAAAATCTCCCAAACACAGAATTCACCCACGTAAGTCACGTTTCTACGTATATTTGCCCAACTAACCTTATAGCTTACTGTAGACAATTGGTCAAGCTGATGACTTCATAATTCTCAAACGGGGGAATAACGCATGCTTCTACAACTTTGCCGTAGATATTCAGCAAAGTTTTGGATTCAAATTGCCGCTTTTATTGACAATGGATGAGGGGTTAGAAACTTTGTCGGTTGCACGGGTATGTCTGTATAGAGTTTATCACTCCAATGATTATTGTCAATTATCACTATTGATACTTATATATTCGTAGCTTAGTACCCAAGTCATTAGCACGAGCACCTCTCCATTATTGAGACTCCCGAAAGAACTCCGCGATATCATTTACAACCTGGTGCTCACTTCTAATGAATGGAAAAGTAGAGAAGATACTGATTCTGTGGGGTTAACCTTTGCCAGAAGTCTGGGCGATCCCAGCGGCTTTTATTTCCCACTAAGTAATGATTCCATCCTCTTAGTTAGCAAGCAGGTGCGCCAAGAGGCATTACCTATTGCATATCGCCAAACATTCTTTTGCTTGTTGGATATAGACGACCTCCTAAAATTTCTTCTTGCAATTGGTAGGATTGGCCGTGCAAATATTCAGTCTATTCAGGTCAACTGGGAAAGCAGATCAGACTCCGAATGTGAATGGGTGGAACTTGAGGACTCTCAGGTAACCTACCTGTCCTTGCCAAGGATGCATGTCGCTAGATGCCTTCAAATGCTGAGGCAGTGTAAGAACCTTCGACTTCTACGTCTTTGTTTCGAAAGAGATGCTATATTGCAGATAAATCCCATACTATATCAGGTGGATCCTAGTATCCAGGAGCTTCGCTCTCTTCGAGGAATTCCTAAAGTTGAAATTTGGGATTTCAGTCAAGAGTCACTAGAACAGTATGAGGTGACAAAAATGTTGAAAGACGAACTGGAATCACCTATTAGGGAAGATTGAGATTGTAAGATTCATTTTTCAGACTTATATAGTCTGTAACAATTCTGTTAATTTCATGTATGTACTAATTTTTATATAATTCCTACTTCCTTTATATATTTTGGGATCCAATTTCGTACCCACTGAGCCAAACGGGATACAAAATATTATCCACTATTATTTAGTGGTATGGGATACCGTATATATAGTAATTTTGGATATTTCCAATATACTCCTAATTCCAAATCCTTTTTATGTTATTACTAAATTTTCCTATTATTTGCTACTAGGCTAGTCATATGTATTCTATTTACTATTATATTATATTTATCTTTTCAATAACTACTAATTCCTTTTCTAAATGCTACGATTATATACGTTTCCCGGGCTTAATTCCGTTATGGGAGAGTTACGTTGCGTTAGGAGGACACGGTAAATGATCATAGGTGAACGAAGGCGGTAAAGATGACACTATACGCAACTGTTATCAATATTGATAACGCCCTACTGATCATTCTGAGTTTCATAAATAGGTCCAAAAGCGTGAGTAGCGATTGGTTTTCTGTCACTCAAGTAGCTGTGGGCAAAGCAAAGAATTTGTCTCCTGCATATATTGTCATACCTGGAAAGCGTATTGAACCCGGCACCGCTACTAGAGTAGCATAAAGGGGACGTAATCGATCTTATATCCCGATAGTTTTACCGATATTTAAAGTTCTTAGTAGTGTAATATAAACATTGCGGGTGTGTATATGTATACATCATAAAAATTAATTTCAAATGATAGATGCTATAAAATGTAGAGCCAAATTTCGGCTGAGATGAAAGCTATTCATGATTCGAATGTAAAGGAAATGTTAAGGGATTGAATGCCGAGGCAACACTCAGCTTCTTGCGATCACCACATAATGCAATGCATGAAGTGAACAATGCGAAAACCACTAACAAAATATACCAATCCAATCTAAAGAAGAGAGTAGATCTCCATGAATCAAATAACATATTCAGAGTTATAAATTAAGGCCTGTTTTTTGGAGTAGTAGCTACCAGGCTTCTTTAGACTATATCGCAAATCAAGTATGTTTTATAAATTTCTAAGCCATTTCTCTCTATTCTTTAATTCAATATGGTTCAGCTGGTTGCATTGGGTAACGCACTTCGCTTAGAATACGACTCACAGAGAGCCAGGTTGGGCATGCCTACTATATACCCATTAGCATTGTGTAAGAATATAATGTCATGTAATGCAAGCGACACACCGTTGAATTGAGATATTGATGGAATTTGAGCCTTTAAGTAACGTAGAACCAAGGCTTGGGATAGATATATACTGGGTGACAAGGCTCTCATCGCCAATTCCATTTTACCGTCACACATTAGACTGTAGCGATGTCACATCAGACTAACATTATTTCCTTCTTAGTTAAACAGAGGAGACCCAAACTGCTACCATGAAAATAAACCACGTTCATAGGCCAAAATTGAGCCCAAATTCACGAAACCACTCTGCGAACAGTCCCCCATCTGTTACAGTTGAGAACAGTGAGTAGCTTGCCATCCACTACTCCATAATAGTATAACGTCCTAACCATATATATGCCAACATCTACAAAACCGATTCATCCGTGTCACCTATGATCCCCGCTTTAAACTTATCATTTTTAACATCCTTAAGACCGACTTGCAGCTTCTCAAAGTATTCATCCTCTTTGGTTTCTTCCACAGGGTTACTAATCCACTGCTCAACAACACTAGAAACTTTCTCAGGCGCTATATTGAATGACATTTTCAGAATCGAATAGAATTCTTCATTACCTTCTTTCGCTTTCACGAGCATTTTTTCTGCCAGCATCGGCTTTTTTATGTCGATTATTACGCGGAATTCGACTTCAGGGATCAATGGAGTTATAAGCAGTGTTGTGGCCAGACCGACGTGCCAACGACCGATATTATCGCCAACGTATTGAACTAAACTACTTCTTCAGTCGCTGTATCAGATATAAGCACATCAACGGGCTTCATACGTCTTAAAACTCTATCCTTCATGTGAGTCCCCGCGATGCCAACAAAATCCAACATATCGCCGTGGTGAACTCCGTTATTATCGCTGAGGGCTGTTGGTTTGCCGTCGCGGGTCAATTTAAACCTGAAATTTTATAGAACAGTGTTTAGTCCCCATCCCTTTTGTGTTATAGCTATCTTATCTGCTTGTTCAAAAACGAGATGATTTGAAACTTACGGTGCATTCTGAAACCCCTTCGCTAACCCGGTATACCCATACGAAAAGTAGCTATTCTTATAGTCCGAATTATACGTGATAGCTGGTATTCTATTTTCGGTTTATGCAAGTGTGCGGTGCTCCCACGGAGATATATCTGGCTGATAGTCTCGCCAATATCCAGGTGACGACTCCCTAGTACCACTAACGTCCATTTATCCGCCTCAACGCCTTCTTTTTCGTGGTCGCATCCTGCAGGGAGTTCGGCGGCGTATATGCCGAACATTGTTTTTGATTTGGGATGCCATACTGTGAAGTTTTGTAAGTTATGAATTAACTAACCTTGGGGGAATTTTTGGGGGACTTACGTAGCCAATTGGGCACGAGAGACTCGCCGGGCGAGAGAGCGGATAGTTTTGTTACGTCGTATACTCCGATTAGAAATTGTAAGGATATCCGGGGGGATAGTGAGGCTAGAATGGAGAACGACAAGATGTTTAGAAAGCGTGGCGGCATGGTGAACTCTGCTGGCTGTAACACCACGCGGGAGTGATCATCCTGCCCGGCATGTGCTTTGAATGGTGTGCGGAAGCAAATATCTTGAGAGAATTCAGTATAGTCGTTAACTTCCCGAGCAAGTTTACCTCGCGCACATTATTTCATTTGAATTAAAATTAGCTCGTAAATTAAGGTTATCGACGACTTCGTATTTTTACTAATTCAGTCGGAATTACTGATCTAGTTCATTTTAAAATATATGTAGATGCACTAATGACATCGGTGTCCTTCAAGAGTATAAAAAGATTTTCACTACCTCTTTTCGAGCGCCGCTCTAGCTTCCAAGATGCGATTCATGATCTGAGTAACCTTCCCTTGTGCTACCAACGCCTGTGCCCATTGTATATTGAGATCTCCAATAGACCCAGCCAGCGGCGACGCGATGATTCTATCAAGATATTCATTGAGCTGTTGTATCATTGCAGAAAATCCACCGCCGCCCGCTCCAGTATCTCCGACCACGGCTACTACTTCCTCATCTATCAAATCTTCAACTACTTCATCTTCCGCCACGGCCTCGTCCGCTCCCTGCCATGGTAGCTCGTCGGACCAGTCCAGCTCGCTGGCAATCTTTGACGTGTCACTTTCATCGGACCAGGGCAGGCCGCCTAGAACATTTATAGAACCCCGCGCTGGAACCGAAGGACGTTGTGGGGCCCGAATTCTGGGTCCGCAGTATCCAGGACCGCATCGACTTCGGCTTCGAGCGGATCATAGTCTGCGGCCAGCTCATTGAAAGATCCAATGGTCGGCGGAAGATTCGCCGGCGCGTCCATGAATGTTTCAAGCCCTGAGGTTTCCATACTCCCGTCTGGTTTGGCGGCCACTTCTACGGATTCGGTCACCTCTGTATCTTCTAGTTCTAGCGGAGCCTCTTCTATTTGAGGAAGCACTAAATTTTGAGATTTCCGCGCGGGAGATGGCAGAGGTTGTATCGTGTCAGAGGGCTGTATAGCATCAGACGAAGAACCGAGTCCCGAAACCGGTTTGAGCCATGCGGGACCGTTGTAAGGTCGCTTATACCTCAGCCTTGGTGGTAAAGCCACAGGCTCGTGTAATGTTGCATCTTCTCTCGCAAACGTCGTGTCCCAATTTACCTCGTCATCAGTAGCCGGGTGAGTATCTAGCTCAGAAGCAACATCCGCAAGAATAGAATTGTACAAATCATCTCCAGACTCCAGAATATCTCGGTCCTGCCGAGCGATCTGTTGCTGAAGGTTTCCGAGTAATCCAAAGTCTTCGTTCACATCAATCAGTCCAGGAGGGAAAGAAGGACTAGGTTCCGAGATTTCCCTGCTATTTTCGCTGGAGAAAAAGTAGTCTACGGGGTCGCTGTCGCTGTCGTCATTGGAGCTTGTAGTCTCGTCAGGGGAGAGAGGAGATTGATCACTTGAACCGAGGGGTGGCGGGGTCGCCGCGACAGTGAAGTCCAGTGTTTGTCTTAGTTCTCCGGGTGTAAGACTTGGACGCTTGCTGTATGCGACAATGTATGTATTTACACCACCCTGGCCGCGGGTGGGATTCCCTATATCTCAGTTAATAATTATTTTCTTTTAGCAATGAAATGGTTTGACAGAATTAATTCCAACCTTTAACTTGGAAGTTTGAAGACAGCTTCCTTCTCGATCCGACAAACTTTAGGGCATCACCAATCATTACTTTATCATTTCCTGTGCTTGTGCCCCCGCTAGCCATATGATGATGGCCATTTGTGAAGCTACTCATTTGTTAAAATTAGTGGTTTTTCAGTGTCAAGAGGTGGGACTGAAATCATACATCGCCTTTGAAAACCCAGGATTCTTCGCCTCCGTTCCAATATGGAATGAAGCCCAATTAAGGTCCGAAAATGTGTCCTCCTTGAAGATCACATAGTTCCCATCCACGGTGTTCAAAGAAAAATAATCTTCTCCCGTGTTAGGTTTCACGGGCATCTCGTCCTTGATGGTCCAGAAACCGTGACCGCCTCTGTCTTCGCATGTTTCGGTGCCTGAGTTTACCATGTATAGCGGTGCATACTTGAGACCGAAATCCCAGTTGCGGATAGCTGGGTCGTTAACGGGGTAACATACTATTTTCTGTAGTCAGGTGCATGTTCAAATAGCTTATGATATGGTACCAGTAACATACATCGAAGTTTTGTCGCTTGAGATTGTATAGAGTCGCCCGAAGCAAATGATACGTCGATTACGACAGCAGAAGCGACTCCGAGAAAGATTGACCCGAGATGGACCCAGAGGATATGCCGCGAAATCAACTGCATATTCACGGGTTTTTTAAGGTATTATGCTGATGAAGTGATACTTTGTAGCCAAGAGAACCCTTGACGAGATTTCTATGTACCAAAATCAACTTTCCAATCAGCCACGCTAGAACCCCGCGGCCCATGCGATCCATCCCAAATTGTAGCTTCCGGTATTTTTAAGAGTTTATTGAAATATCTCGCTCAAAAACGTAGTATTAGGCTCGTTCTTGAGCCACGGCTTGTGCACCAGGACTTCATCCCAGACTGGCCATGTTGCATTTTGTACGGCAACGCAATCTTAATAAAAGTGACTGACAACACAACTGCCATCATCAAAAAGGGACGATGGCTTCCTATGCAATGCTATATCAATGCGAAATCAAGAAATCGAAAGAAGCAAGTAGCCTCTAAGTCACATGCTACGCTAGACGAAGAAGTGATACTTTCAAAGAATATAAAGGATAGTATTGAAATTAATTACAAAGAATTAGAGACCCCATAGTCGGGTCAGATTACTCGTTCGTTCGCCACGGCATTCAGCAACGGCCTCTCCACTTTTAAAACAGAAACTTTTTTGTTGTTAAAATCCAGATAACTTTTTTTAATCCCGTCCAGGCCGTTGTTAACTTTTTTATATTTTAAAATCGAATCTTCGAAAATTCAAACCTCCCAAACTTTTATGTAACTTTTGTGTTTTTTGTCTAAGCAAATCCTTTCTCCCGCGACCTTGCAAACCCCAATTAGAAATCAAGAAACCTCGGAAACTTTTAACGCTCAAGTATATTTGAGTAGCGAGTGGAAGGTATCAGCACAAAGCTTTCCCCCTTCATATAAACGAGTGTAGCGAATTTAAGAATCAGCGCGAGCGTTGGACTCGACAAGCTTCAGCTTGAGAGGGATACCGTTGGCGGTAACGCAGCAGCTGCCATCCCACCACATGACGTTCCACTTTCCTTGCTCCTGAGCGGGGAAGGCGAACCATCGCTGCTCAAAGTTGTAGCTGAGGAACTTGCCGGCGCCGGGAGCGATCTTGATGGATGGACGGCCGGTGGTGAAGGTCCAGTTGTCCATCATCAGGTTCTCACCGTATTGCTTGCTGGTTTGTTCGGGGAGGGAGAGGAAGGCGAGGCTGAAGGCGGCGTTGCCGACAAGGACGGCTGGAGTGTCGATGATGCCGATTGGGAACCCGTGCAGGGACCAAGAGTAGGCGTTGTCGTCGTTGCCTGTGGCATAGAAGCGGACGGTGCTTCCTTCGTGGCCGAGACCGGCGAGGGGGCCGTTGAGGGTGAGTGGCATGCCATCGAAGGGCTGTCCTGGGGCGACGGCTTGGAGAGTGAAGCTGGGGATGGCAGCGACTGCAGCCAAAGCAGTGGATGCAAAGGCGGAGAGGGAGACGATGAACTTCATCATTTTGTCGGATTAAAAGCGATTGTAAGCTTTAATAGATAGAGAATAGAGAAGAGGCAAATGCCAAAGAGATCAAGTGATTAAAGTGAGGTAGAGATGCTTTTGTGTGATGATTGAATGATGTTGTGAGAATGAGGGTCGATTGAGAAGCGATTCCAGCTTATTTTATAGATATTTGACGGCCGCCTGAATTCATGAATAGTCCTCTCGAGGCATCGCGAGTGGAAGTTTGCCCCAAGGGTATGCCGTCGCGCAGCTAGCTGAAAGTAAAGCCAACTGAGCTATTTTCCCGATCCCGAAGCTAGAATTTTCTACCTAGTCCCTGTCTATCCGGATTTGCCATTTCCAGGGATATGCCCACATTTCCAATCCACAGGCGGATGCAGTTCTCTCTCGATCCCCTGCGGTAGAATTTTGTCATTGAACTAATTATACACCGCCCTGCTTTAGCGAGTCCCAGTTTCCTCTGGAGGCCTGTGGGACGTGAAAGAAATTTCTCCCTCAATGCATGGAAATTTTATGACCGCTGAGAAGCCGACGATATCCTAAACGGCGACCCAAGGATCGAAGTCGCCCTATGCTTGTGCGGGTTTCTTGGCTTGAGCTCATGAATCGCAGTCGCTCGAATCGAGATGGTATGAAATTGACTTTACGCCTCAACATTATGCATGATTACCGCTTTATGCATAAACGACGTCGGATATTTTCTCATTCTCCGATAGATGACATGCATATTATATCAACACGTTGATCGCGATGCGTAGATAACGATATGATGGCGTGTCGATCTGGAGATGTTATCGATATCAATAATCGTCTCCTCGTTCCATCATCCTTACTCGAGCTATTGATCTTTCGAGGATAGTTTGTAATACAATGTCACCCTGACGTGAAAACAAGTTTTGGCACTAACCACTCAGGGTGCGGCATTGATTCGGCCGTCCGTTTTTCACGCCATCCATGACAATAACAAGAAACCTAGCAGAATCAGCGGCCTTATCGCTTCGAAAGGCAGTTGGAGGCCGTTATCGTTGCTGCTTGGCAGCGGCCGCGCATGGATTTCCTTCTCGAACTGCTCCAAACAACACACTTTTCCCAACAGCGAAGGTTCACGCCTACCTCTTTGGGCAAAGGCCGTAACCTCACGGTCTACAGGCTCACCACTTGTCTTGCGCCTCGATTAGTATTCGCCAAGTTATCGTAGAATTATCAGATCCTGTGAGTGAAAATCTCTTACAGAGTTTTCCTTCTCCGAGCTCTATGGAGGCTTCCTTCTCTTGGCTCGCCGCATGCTCGACCATGCTCTCAGACTAGAACTGCGGCCCGCAAGACTATTTAGCGGCTCAACTCTCCTGGACCCATGTTTTGATGCCTTGTTAGCGGAGAGTGAACCAATGGAAGGACTCAGTAGCTTCACGACCCGAAGGGCAGGCATCGCCGTGGTTTAACGTTGAGGCAAATTAGAAATACAAGGCTCTTTCCATCGCGACCAAAGCTCGAGCACTGTCCGTCGTTAACCGTGAGGGTACAAGATGAACGACAAATGACTTCTAGACTCCGTCATGGATGAAAATCATGCCATGATCGTCGGGTTCTGTAAGTTTGGCGAACCGGGAGACCCTGCATGCATGATGACCGATGCTGGATTTCTCGCTACGAAAGGATCAACATGGAGAATTAGCAACGGGCCGATTACATGTCACCCTCGGATTTTAGAGGGTACATTATGGATCGTGCTCGATTTGGGACCCGGTATGATCGGGATCGGGCTATTCGGAGATGAGCCGGCTGCTGCCTAACTTTGAAGCAGGAAATGGTATTGAAATTTTCTACATGTCCGATTCTATTGGGATATATCTTTCGGCGTCGCGGTGGTCGCAATACACGATATGACTTGAAGAAGAGTTCTCAGGTATTTACATCATTACCTGTTAGATAGCGAGTAATACTCGGAGAAAGATACTAGTTCAATTACGGGAGGGTAGTACGATCATATTTCCAGCGAATTCGAACCATGTTTTGAGTTTAAACCTGTAAATTGCGTTATTATGTCGAAAGACGACTCACCGAGGATCCTGACGTGATAGCTATAGGATTGTAGTTAGTATCCGGTGACGCCGGGTAGAAACACGGATTAAATGGACGTTAGAGAACGCGACTGAGAGATATACTGATCTGGAAATTGGTATAAACAAGTTATTTTAAGCTATCAATTTCCGTGGGTTGATGACAATCCGATAGGTAGTTTGTCTCGTTCACGACCTCAAGCTGATCTAGTGAGAGAGGTCAGACCGGGTTGCTATATAAAATGAGCGTCAAATATGATAGAATTTGTTTTCATAATTAGTAACGCACGAGAAAGCCAAACTCATTGGTTACATATTTCCGTCTCGGTTGTGTGATAATCGCTCGCAAAGCCACCGCCATCATGTACAGCACGAGCACGGCTGGGTATTTATTGGTGGTTAAACGTTCGGAAACATCCGCGCCGTGGTGTGTGCTACCGAACAGCCTAATCCGAGGAATTGGGAAACACCAAGCAAACAGTTTGCTATCACCGAGCTTTGCATTCCCCAAAGCTCGAACATAAGCCCTGCGAATAAAGGGCTTTTTCTGGAGAAACCATGCCCGCATGAACCGTAATCCCACTTGTCCCCACCGGCCTACGTGAGACAAGTCCCCACCAGGTGGCTCGCTCTACGGAGACACCTTGCCGGATCAGGATGCTGGGTTCACCAGCCACCGGCGACACGCCACACATCAGGCTGGCCGCCGTGTTGGTGGGAAGAAGCCCTTCACGTCGCCGGACGACGCGGCGACCTCGACGGGATGCCAGTCGGCGGGGGAGAAAATTCGCAGAAATTTGGAAAAAATTGCAAAAAATCGGGTAAAAGGTTTCTTTCAAAGGGGCGTTTCAGCCCGTCGTCGAGGAGGGTTTTCGGGGTTTGTTGGGTGAAGTTTCCCTATTTTCCCTATTTTTCTTTTTTCTTCCCTTTTCTTACTTTTTTTTTTTTTTTTTTTTTTTTTCTAATTTCATTTTCCTCTCCGCCCACCAAATTTCCCTCGCCCATTTTTTCTCCTTTCCTTTCTCTTCTGCCTTCGTTCGAAAATTCACAGAAAATCCAGTTCTCCTCGAAAACCTCCAAAAGACGCTCGAAATCGCAGTTCAGACACCTCTCTCTTCGACCTCGTCCGAAGTTTTGCCCGTTTGCCAGCAAATACGCGCCCGGTCGTCGACGCAAGTACCCCCGTAGATCCAGCAGCAGTAACCATGGCGGCCTCCAAGCTCCAGAATTTGGGTAAGTTTGCGTTTTCCTTCCACAGTAAAAACCCCCCAGCAAACACACCCCATCGCACGCTGTCCTCGCGTAATCCTCCCCGCAAAGCTGCCGGCGAGGATTATCCGGTTGCGCATTGGAAGATATCATGAAGCTATATAAATTGTATAGATAGATGTATACATATATTATATATATTTCTAGTGAAGGTTGATTCGATTCTACTTACCCGGCTGACGCGCGTTCTCCCTGTTGTTGCTGTTCATTCTCGTTGAACCACAGCCGGCTACGCATCCGCAGCTTTCAAATCCGCAACATCTGCTGTTACTTCTGCTACTACTTTTTCGAAAGATGCTGATGAACCCAATTCTTCTTCGCCTGCTCCAGACGTAGACAATGCCGCCGACAAGGCCGACGCTAAAACCGACAAGAAGGACGACGCACCCGCTGCCGCCGCCCCCGTGAAGCGTGGCCGCGGCAGACCCCCCAAGCCAGGCGGCCCAGCTCCTAAGCGTCCCGTCGTCCTCACCGCTTCCGGCGAGCCCAGGAAGAGAGGCAGGCCTCGCAAGGAGGAGGGTGCGGAGCCCAAGGCCAAGGTCGCGAAGACCACCAAGTCGACCTCCCCTGCAGGAGAAAAGCGCGGAAGGAAGAAGAAGGAAGAGACCGTCGCTCCCAAGAAAGCCGCCCCGAAGAAGGCCGCCACCTCCAAGCGCGGCAAGAAGGTGGAGAAGGAGGAGGAACCTGAGGAAGAGCCAGAAGAGGACGCCGAAGAAGACGAAGACGCCGAGGAGGAGGATGACGAAGAAGAAGACGACTAGTCTCTCTTCTCGCGGTTATCGTTCTTTTGTTATTTTCATTCTAGTCACAGTTTGATTTCTCGTTCTGATGTTTATCTTTGTCACATTAACGGCGCTTTGGGAGGGAAGTTATCACACTACTACTGCAAACATACACACACACATATACACAATATCTGGCGATTCACATCATAGCGTGCAGTCCCCCTTTGTTGCAACTGGGCATGTTGTTGTTTTTCTCGCTTCAAATGTACATCCAATCCATCCTTACGCATAATTCGAGCCAACCTGCAAGAATAATAAAATACGGTCGTTAATAGGCCGCGTGGAGGCGGGGGGCGTATAACCGCTCGCTCTGCTATCCCTAATCAAACCTGAAGCAGTTTAGTAATACTGCGAGAGTAGTGCATATTAATATAGCTTGCTTACTTTATTTTTTTGTTCGTGGGGTCCGGGTAGGCGAGGACGTAGACGCCAACGGGCTCGCAGTAGCTTTCGGGCTGCAGGGTCCAAGTTCAATGTGGCGCCGCTCCAGCCCCAATGCGCGGGGTTCGCTTTCTTTTCGTCCTCGGCGTCTTCGGTCCAATAATGGTAGTTCTTGTGCGAAATGCACACTAAACTGTTTAGTAAGCGGGGTAAAGAGGTGGGATGGCCATCTTACTGTAGAACTTTGGTTTCTCCCATTGGCCTGGTGCCGTCATCGGGATGTTTTCTAGTGGCGGTAAGATGGTCGATTGGGTGATATACTGCGAATCGAAAGTGAAGGGCCGCGAGTTCTTTTCAAGCCGAAAGCTGAGTCGACGCCGTTAACAATAATTCTCTCTCCCAGGACTTTGAGAACTGCTCACCCTGCGTTATTGTACTCCCCCGCCTCGTATATGCTGTTAATGTCTACCCATCGGACCGGTGAGCGAAGGCTTGTCAGTCTCTCTCGTGCGACCCATCCCTGCGGCTCCGAATCGTCAATCCAGAGTGACGAGATGACGACGGTGCCTGGCTTGGTCGGACTGGCGGTGATCGACCACGTTCTCCGCCCGACGCTGTCCATACCGACCATGGATTTATCGTGAACCGTCACAGATTGGCCTTCCGCATCGAAGGTTGCTACACTTTACATTAGCACTCATGTCGTATATCCGGTGGTTATATATAGCTCCGATAGATATCATCATGTAAACGTGGCGTACCGTAAAACTCTCCCAAGTCTTTATTTACTGGCTTTATGCCTATAAAGCCTGTTGTTTGCGCCCTGGCGCTTGCGAATGTGCCAACGAGGCACAAGAGTGTTATATGCATTGCAAAAGTGATATGAAACGATATAGGGGAATGGATAGGAGTGAGACAGTTTTGAATAAACTCTGGTATAAAGTTTACAGAAGAAAACATTTCAACTCTTAGACGCGGAAGTATATGCCGCGCTTGTCGAAAACTCTACTATACTCGAAAGAGAGCTGTCGTAGTCTGGATTAGAAGGCAAATTGAGAATACACATCTTGAGGGTGGCGATAGCGCGCTACTAGACGAATGTAGCAAAGAACCTAGTTTGTATACACATAAGGCTTCCAACTTTATGATAGAGATCATGATCAGAGTGCCACTGCTTTTGTGTTGGTCTGGGGACGAGACTAGACTTTTTAGACTTCCAAAAACATTACTAAACAAGTTTACATCCCAGCATCCTAGCTTCGGAAGTCTGGGAATTGGTGGTTTATTTTTTTGTTGATCTATTTCCAACCAATCAGCAAAATTAACATTAACGCTTCAATTATGAGATAAAGACCCTAGAGGGCATGAAGGGAACTGGAGGAACTCGTCATATATATATAACTGTTAATGTACTGGCCTGGTTATGCACCTTATACGACCCTAACCCCTAACCGCAACAATATAGGGCTGGTTGGAATGGATTCCGGTTCCAACCACTAATACTTCTTAGGCTATAGCTTTAGTCATTTAAATATCTCAATATTTCCAGCTAATACTGTCAGTCTCAAACATAAGTACCTTCTTTCTATTTTAAGGATTATATATAAAGAGGAAGTCGGAACATATATTCCGTTATAAAGATAATATACAGGGAGACTCTTCTAAAATTGATTAAAGAAGTTCCAGATCTCAGCGGGAGCCCAGGATGAGCTGCTACCTCTATCTGTTGGAGTAGGTGTATGATCTCCGTCATGGGCAATCCACGTCACAGGATACCCAGCTCTGCATCCGCTGTATTGAGTCTTAATATGTGTGCCGCTGTTAGCACCTGGCTCCGGTGGTGATTGCGCAGTGCACCCGTTGTTCTTTACAAACTTATCACGGAGGGTACGACCTAGTGAAATGTCGAGAACAGAGTCGTGAGTACCATGGATACCCAAGTAGGGCATTGGGTCGTTGCCACCATTGCAGCCGCTTAATTGGGCACCGGACAAGACTGCTACAGCGCGGAGAACGCTTGCTCGGGAGCATGCGAGAGAAAATGACATGGATCCTCCGTAGCTCCAACCGGCTGAAAATCTTTTCTTCTGGTTGACGCATAGTCCGTTTTCGATGGTTTGAAGCATTTGATCGAAGAATGTAACGTCCTCGCCACCGCTATTACCCCACCCGTTGTTTATACCGTTCGGAGCGACAAAAATCGCCGTTTCGGAAGCAAGGCCTTGCATACCATAATAACCACCATTAACAACATCTTGCATGTTACCGTTGAGCCAGTGCCATCCGAAGATGAGCTTGTAGGGAGTATTTGGGTTGTAGTTGTTAGGGACCCTGAGGATATATTGACGTGTCTTGCCATTGACTGTCATGCTCTTTGTACCGCTGGTCAAAGTGGCAGTCTTTCCACATCCTGGCGAAAGAGAAGTCGCACCGGTACTACCACTAGTAGTCGTAGTTGTTCTACTCGTGGTTGTGGCTGTTCCACTGGTGGTTACAACTCTAGTTGTGGTAGTCATTGTAGTTCCGCCTCCATTGCAGTTACCAGAGAGACACTGAGAATAGTACGGGTTCTGAGAAACGCAGCATGCTCCAGATACACATGTAGTAGGCCCAGTCCATCCGATGCCACCACCTTAAACTATACGTTAGTCATCCTTTATTCTACCAAGACAGCTTTTCAAACGTACATTGACCCCATAAAGCTTGTTGTCCGAATGTAACCTGCGCAAAAATAGCGAGCGCTGAGGCGTGCAAGAGTATAGACTTCATTGTTGATATGAACCAGCAAGACACAAGAGATTGTTAGATATTGTTATTCTTAATACCTGTGTGAAGTTGTCCGCCCGAGGAGGTTTGGTTTCTGTAAAAGTTAAGTTTCAAGCTAGACGGTAAGATGGTGTCTTTTATACTAAGCATGAACATAGAGGGTTGGGATACTAGTCTGTCTCGGAAAGATATCCGAGATGATATTTTGAATATGCCAAAAACGATAATATCGCTTCCGCGTATTAAAACCCCCAGATTACCCCATCGGGAACGAGCCTTGGCTTCCGTCTATCAAGAAACATGTTTCGCATTTCAGCCTAAGCTGGCGGATCCGCAAAGAGCAGGTAAATCTTTGAAAAACTCCATGTAGAGTAAGAGAACCGCCGTTGACGGCACGGTCACCCGACTTGAATAGCATTATCTATATATAATGTAAGGGCTATACTTGCTATTGTTCTACTAAAATTGCGACTGTTATCGGCGGCTCTCCAGCTATTACCCACCTCCATATCCTTTAGGATTATGCCTATGGTTCGGTTCATTGATGATCATATGATAAAAAGCCTAGAACAACGGGTTCTAATATATGTGTGCTATTGTAGTGTATTGTTAGTACAGCCTGTCGCTTATCGGCCATCGTTCGCTCACTACTGCACAAAAGTATTATTGTTTCTGCCAGTCTTGCCTATTATCTCATGCTGCTATATTATTGACATATTGGTCCTACTAATATTAAATCTTACTGTTAGTTATCTATCCAGTCGAATTTTGTTATGATACCACTTACTGGTGTTATGCTAGCTATAATTTATGCTAAATTGATTTGAGATGCAAAAAGAACCGCGACTTGGTGAAACAAAACTTCAACCGAGCCGGGACTTCATCATGACTCCTTCGGGTTAGACATATCTGTCAGGTTTTAATAATCTCTCCTAGACTCGGGATCGTGCATCTCGACTTCCGTAACTGTACATACATCCTCGTTTTGGTAAATCAGCCTTGCCAAGTTTAAAGCAGCTGATAGGACAGCCGAAACGCTAGCTATAAATGCAATATATTATCATCGGTAACGTCTCTGTTTTCCCGCGATAGACTTCTTGGCTCCAAGGTGGAAAAAAGGAGGAGGAGTATTTTTAAAATGTTGGAAACTTGGCGTCGGGTTTTATATACTTGGCATTGTATTATATTGACCAAGCCCGTTGGCTTGGCTGTAATGCGATGTAAGTGATTTATAAAATATTCATTCTACCTACAAAAAGAAAATTGAATTACCCCACGGTGCATCCGGCGGGGTCAAAGCCTGTTGTCAGGGATATATTTACCAATAATTTCTCGGCTCCACTGTTTACAACGCGAGATGATACCGTGCACAATTGCCGACTTCATATTTTGGTACGCAAGGAACGCAACCATGGGTTCTCTGTTTCCGAAGTATCCGAATTTCTGAGCTAAAAAATCAAGATATCGGAGAGCTACCCGAGGAATTGATCGACCTAAATACTAATTAGGGCTGGTTAAATTTGTCCAGTTCATGTTATTAGGGAGGAGATGTTTAATAGCCTTGGATTCCTTTACTCCATGCTAGTGGAAAAATGTTTTTTTACGTTTGGTTAAGGATTTCAAACCTGAACTTTTATCCGTGAATTGGGCTCGTGGGTTTACTGCGCAGCCGCGTAGCATTGGGCAAGAGTCAAGACACTATGGAGATCTGAGGCCTAGCCTCTTAACCACGTTGACTATTTTGTAAGTGTAACTATAGCTGGTGGCCCCAACGACCGTTGTATACTTCGCCAAACCCCTTTAGCTAAGACTGGCACGGCACTAGAGTATTCGATTGGGGCGATTTTATAGCTTTTCATAATACATATAATGCGATATGATTTGAATCCCTTGAATCAGAGGCCAGTTTCTGCCAAGGGATGCAGGTGTACAATGCATCATTACATTCTGTGAGTCGGCATTTATCTTATGATCTGGGGGTTGTGTTGTACTAGGCCCCATGATTACGCATGAGATTAACCGCGGGAGCGTCCGAAGCCAGAGTAAACTGGACCAACAGGTACAAACCGGCCGACTTGGTATAGACCCTTTGGATGTGAGTCGATTTGCTGCGGATAGCTTTGATTTGCAATGAAGAAGGTTATGTACAGCCATTGTCAATATAAGAAGTATTGTTCCTTCAATTTCGTTGGACTAGCTTCAAGCTTATTAAGACGGTATCTTAAATATTTTGTTTGCGGGGTATGGACAAGCTTACAAGACTTGTTGATCAAAAAAAGTCAATTATAATTCTGTTAGAAATTATTAATCCCAAAAGTGACGCGTTTTGGCGCAGGCTTTCCACGCACCCAGCGATCGGTTACCGTAGATTAAAATTATTCAAAAATCATTCACTAGCCCTAAAGAACACATTGTTTATAAAAATAGTATTCGCAAAGCTACTGGATCGGTTTGGTCTAATAGACTTTTTCTCCTTTTTAGTAAGAATCTAATAACTTTTTAGAACTGTGTTAGTGCCATAATTTTACGTCAGTTGTCAATTGACGATGTAGAACAAGTCGGTTGGAGTATTGGAAGATGAATTGAACAGGACCTCGATACTTCGAAGCGCCATAACTTTGGTCTAAAATTTCCATTCAAGAAAGGCAACCTGACTGATGTTTGCGATGAAATTAAAAATGAGTTACGGTAACATTCTGAGAATAGTCTTACAGATACCAAATGTCGCATATATCGAATAGGAAAAATATTTTTCATCCGAACCGCCCCGTGAGCCTCAATCGCAACAACCATGCCCGACATCGTGTTGCATCCAGATCCCCGACCCGACGTCAACGTAAAATTTAACGTTAAGCGTCTGGCCTGGTGTACATAGTCATTGTTCACCATCCTACCTTCCCGATAGAACCTAATACAATGAAAAATATCCAGAGTACTACCGAATCCTCACCGTAAATCTGACTCCCTTCCCGACCCGCCGCGTCAGACGAATTAGAAAAAAGACTTGTGCCGGTGCAAATGACGACGGGCGGGCTTCGTACACAACACAACCTCCTTCCTATTTTGCAACATCCGCTGTGACAAAAGAGGTGCCGAACAAGCCCCACCAGCCCGAAAAACCAGCTTAGCTAATCTGCTAGCTGCTTCACTGCTCGTTTAGCATATCGATTATGGCCGAAACAAGTACTGTGCAACCCTCGGCATTCTGCGACAAACTGGGGTTTAAAATTCAGTGAGTCAAAACCGCATTTGTGAAGATGCTAAAATCTCGTATTACGGAAGAAAAGTTCGAAAATAGGATCTGCACTAGCGAGGGGTTCCGACTGGCCTGGCGTCCGTGAAGAATTTGAATCATGATGACTCTCGTTATGGTGCTGCACCCCCCTGCGTAAAATTTTTCCGATTGTGGTTTAACCTACAACTCCAAGTATGCTGGAAGCGGAGGAGTACCTCGTCAGGAGGACGAAATTTCGAAGAGAAATCTCCACTATATGCTTGCAAGTGCAGAAATACAGTTTTATTTTTCGACAATTTTTGTGAGGAAAGGGGAGAGAGAGTAGCATTTTTGTGGGAAGAGTTAACCACTTTGAGATCTAAATGGCGCCGCGCACCAGACCGACGGTGCGCCCGCTATTTCAAAAGTATGCGGGATGAGTCAGCCGCACACGTCTCATTGGCGACCGAACCCTGTCCGGCATGGTTGACCGTGGTTCGCAGCATCGCGGTGGGGACGTCGAGGATCCGCTAGAGACGGTTACGTACAAACTTGCAACGCGGGCTGGCTGACGAATCCCTTCATTGGACGGAGGTTGAGCGTCGTGGTCGGATTTCGAGGAATTATAAAAAGAGGAGAAGGGGGCTCTGTTAATTCGTTTCAATCCATATCAATCAATCAAAACATTCTCAGCTCATAACTTCTTATCGATCGCGATTCGCAATCTTATTTCTCTAATACATACCTTCACATTGGCTGCATTGGATAGCTCCACCACCTCGACTTCAAATACCTCCAAAATGACACAAGCTCAAGTCCAAGCTCCCCCAAAGACGTCCGTCGACATGCGCAGCATCGACCTGGAGAAAGTCCGCCCGTCCGTCGATTCTGACGAATCAACCATCAGAGTCCCCTTCTCCGCCAAAAAGACCTCCCGAAAGCTCTTCTTCAGCCTCTTGATCCTCCTCAACATCATCTTGATCGCAATCGTGGTCGGTCTCGCTGTCGGATTGACGCTCAGAGTACGCGAGGGTCCCGGCAGTTCATCACCATCCAGCCCATCGTCGACCGCCGCTCTCGACGAAGGTACCACCCACGGTCAGGGTGCCGGTCCAAACAGGCATTCATAGAGTGAATAACAATTGACTATAATAATAATATATATCTTCTTATTCACATCTAATGCATAATGGCTTGTTTGATACCTGACTAGCGGGAGTACCTGGCGTTTCTCATTCCTGTTTATACTTCCACTCGATAATATATAGTCTTTCTTGTATCTAGAAACAAAACAGATCCAAATAATATTTTTCTTTCCCTATAACAAATCACAAACTACAATTATAAGTGCGCCGATACTATTAATCGCTTTCTAAAGGATATTCGAATGCATGCACCAACATGATCACGTAAATTACAGAACCAAAATCAAACACTAGAGTCATAAATTGAAACAGATAACGTTATAGCAACATCCCGCCGAGGATAACACCCACGACGACAACAGCACACCTCACACTGACCCCACGCTCTCCTCCTCCGAATACTCTCATCCCACCACCACTTGGCGAGTCGGTCGGTGCAACCGGTGCCGTTCCGAAATTCTGCTGCCCGTTCGCCGTGGCAAACGCACTCGCCAACGCTCGCGATTGACTCGCGACCCTCTCGAGCTCAGAGGATATACTGACCGCTATATCCGTCGCGGCGACCAATCCCGTCCCCGGAATATGCGCTACACACCCCGTCGGTGCCGAGAACGCCTTGGATAAAGCGGAATACGTGTACGTTGTCGCGGGGAGATTGATCTGATCGACCGTCAATTCGAACCCGGCGCCGATTTGGTACGACGGGGCGATGTGCGTGATGTTCCCGACGCTGCCAAGGATGCTTTCCATCTGGGTCGGTTCGCGGCCGACTATTTCCGTGCAGTTTAGATCGATTGCGCCCGTGCGTGGGGTGATGTCGATGGCGTATCTGGGGATGTCGAGGAGGACGCTGGCGCCTATGCCCGTGGACACCTTGCCGCTGCCGACGTCGATTGTGAGCGAGATTTTCGGCTGGAGGGCTGCGGAGAGTGAGAGGGTGAGGTTTTCGGATTGGTAGTCGAAGGGGAGCGGGGTCAACGAGGTAGAAGTGAAGCCTGTTACCGTAGAGCCGTTCACGTTGCCGAGGTTTGCTATCGCCGTGGAGTTGTTCGGGACGGTGACTTGGAAGCCGTAGCTGAGGGTTAGGTCCTTTTTGAGTGTCGCTTGGAAGGCGATGAGAGCTTCGAAGAAGACGCCGATTCGGGCTACGCCGGGGACTTCGATGCCGACGATGGGGACTTCGAGGAATCGGACGGTGGGGAGGGGCACGTCTGCGGATGCGCCCTGCCAGGACGCTTCCACCTCGATATGGGCGAATACGTCGTTTGTGACAAAACTAACAAAGGAGTCTTTGAGGTCTTCGAGCTGGTCGAGGACTTGAAAGACGTTTTTACCCCGGACGTCGATAGTGCCGCCGACGACATCAACGTTACCCTGGACGGTGCAATTTTTGCATTTCAACGCGAACCCTTCTGGGACCAATCCTATGAACTTTTCCACGGTACTATTCGTCACGGGGATCAACTGTCTGTCGATAGCGGATTTTTCAAACGAGAATGACTTTGCGGTTGGCTCGCTGGGGGACGTCGTGGTAGGCTGTGTATCACGGCGCTGGAGGCGATTCTGAGCGATCGGGGTGAGCTCGTGGCGGGGCTCGCCAAAGTCCAGCGTGTAGTCGTAGTCCCATTCGACCGGATGACCTGTTAGATGCGCGGTAGAGCCTTCCCACGATACGGTGGTGATGCTATTCGGTTAGTATATGATGTTAGATATCGGCTTATCGGTACTTACTTCCAACTGGCCCTTCCTCCGGCTTCATTGCATGTCGTATGCGATGTGAGCACACGGTACTGCTCCAGCTCTACGGATCTCGAGCGGAATTTCTCCATCATTTCAGTGGAGGAGAAGGTTATTTCCATGCTCTCTCTATCGCAGCGGACTTCGTGGAGAACGTGGTCAAAGTCTTCCAGGATGAAGGTGGGATGCTCGCTCTTGATACGCATCGCGGCAGACATGCTCTTGCGTTTAACATATTCCGATGACCCTAGAAAGTATTAGTGGGCTGATCCCTTGGAGGCTAATAGTTAGAGGATTCGTACATACCTTCAATGTAGTGTAATGTGAACTCGTATTGTTCGGTGATATCGACGTTTTGCCGTCTGGCCAGGTTTGGAGTCGCGGCGTGGAGAATCCTGGTCGGTGTATTTGCCATATTCCGAGAACAGTCGACCAGCGCCAGCAACAGCGCCGTCGCGAGAGTATAAATGATCATTTTTATCACGATATTTTTTCACTTTGTTATTTTTTTATTGAAAATAAAATTTGAATACGGTGACCAGCCCGTCGAAAAGAATGTCAATAAGTGTTGCGCCTGCACAGCTCGCTCAGTTAAGAAATGGATATCCCCACCGGAAAATCATGACGGGAGACCGCTATTAATATTGACCTTCCAGATATTAAATCTTAAAAAAATAGAAAAATCCGAAGAAGGCATTCTCGAACGTCCACCACCGTCCGCGCCTCCAACGTGCTTGAAAAGGTAAATTTGGAATCCGGTTGTGGGGCGTGGGAGGCTCTTCGAACCCGCCAACAGCCAATCCCCGGCCACAGCGGGCAAGCGACCGAAACGGATGACAAGCGAGCCAATCGTGGGCCAGAAACTCGGCGACAGCTCCCGCCCAGACGCATTCTAAAACGCGAACGGAAGGAGATTAGGTTGGGGGGACCGTGTAACGCTGTTCCTTTGAGCACCGCAGGAATCTGGCGGCGGCGGCTAAGCGGTGGGATGGGTTGCGGGCTTTGACGTGGCTCCTGTTGTTTATTAATTTACTCTGTTCGCGGGCTGTATGAAGGAACCGTGCCGCGGTATCGCGTTCGGTGAGATTGGACGAGCGTTCGCATGGGACCGTGGTACTGGTTCTTGTGCTGTTAGCTGTTTAACCTGTTGTATTTGACATGCGACGGTTAGCAACTCCAACGCTAAACTGCATGACAGGGTTGTAATTCGTCCCATTTATTCTATTCTTGTCCGTTATGTTGTTATCTGTGCTCATATCGAAGGCAATGGCAGATCTGCAAAATGGAGTTGGGCCAACACTAAGTGGCTATTGTTGACATGACACGGATTTTTCATTCTCTCTAGCTGCTTTGGAACTGTATGCCTATTAACCCGTTATAAATATACCACTTGCGCAGTAAGTCTTTTTCATCGTTGAATTACGCCGTCTTTTCAGTGTTGAGGGGAGAGTTGCAAGTTGTCGTGGTGTAGTATTGATCGTCGAGGAGATCGCGTGATTCATCACCAGATTTGTCCAAGTTGGCTATTTGTATACCTCGCAATCTCCGGCTCCGCTACTATAATAGTAATGAGAACTATGTCGTTGCTAGTGGTTTGCAATGGAGGGTATTTAAATCTGCCTGGAGAGAGTCTAGAGGAATATTCTCGTTATTTGGAGGATATATTCTGTAGTAGATATAATGTAAGGGCGTGGGAGACCGCAGACGAGAGGATCGAGGAAACATCAAATAGCAGCATAAATAATGATATGGACTATCGGATATTTCTATAACCTTCGAATTCCCAGCTTTTCTACATGGCTCTGTAACATCCGCGGCCGTCATGTCTTCTGGAAGCACACCTGCCCACATTGAGGATTTCTCCCCCAGCGACCTCGTGTCTCGACTGGAACGAGTATTTCAAGCGAACCCAGGTATGTCGAATCCAGCCGGTTGGGTATTCTTAGCTAACAGCGTATGATATACAGACAGTATAGATTATGGAATGGGCACGAGGCTTAGAAACTTGGCTAATCGTGTCTGCAACCACAAGATCGCGGAGCATGCTCGGCGTATCATAGCCCCTAGTCGACAGGAAGCATCGGAAAAAACCGAACCGATCGAGCCCGCTGAACCTCCCAAAACGCCAACCCCTCCAAGTATCACAGGTGCTGCGCTAGACCCACCCGTCCCGAATAAGTCCAGCGTTTCACTCTTCGGCCTACATTTTCCTGGTCCCGAAGCCCCAGGGGTGGAATTCGACCCGCAGACCGGTCACCGCCGCTCTAGGCGTGAGAGTGATGAGGACGGGCCTTCCTCCAAAAAGGCTCGTGCAGAGAACTCTAATATCCCGCCGCTGCTAGATAATACTCTCCCCGAACTCGAGGCTACCCTCCTGGGGCACGAGACTAGTCTACCTGAACTCGAGACTACCCTACCTGAGCTAGAGTATACTCTCCTTGAGCTTGATGCCACTCTCCCCGGGCTTGATACTAGCCTCCCTAGACATGAGACTACTGCTTACCAGGGGCACCTCAAAACCGAAAAGATGATGAATGCTGGGAACCGCATGCTGTCACCCCTGGTCATCGCCATGGTACAATCCGCCTTGAAAGAAACCTGTACCGACCCAAAACCTTGGCGGTTGGCCCATTCGTTCCCGAAAGATGCTCCCCAGCTACAGTACTACTCCACCTTTGCAGGTTTGGATTTGAAAGTCCCGGAGAACGAGCACACTTTCCACCACGCCTTATACACCGTCTTCAAGCAAGTCCAGCCCGTGCCCGATGGGACAGTTGCAATGTTCGAAACCGTCCTCGGTCAGATTATAATCTCCTGGGAACACGAGAAACGTCGCGATATAGCGAACGAGAACTGTGATAGACCTACATCCATCTTGGACGGTCTCGTCGACGATATCTACAATGAAGATCTTCTGAAGAGATACGACTCGATTGAAGCGGCAAAACTTATACTATCCGATGACGACTTGCAGGACGAGAAGACAAAGCTGAGATCTCAACTGTCCTCAATGTCAACGCTAGGCAAGAAATGGAGGAACTTCACAGAAGCGGCAGGGTTCGGATTGGGATTTATCGCCATTTTCGACTACTATAGTCCGGGTATCAAGGAGAAATTTCTAAAAACAGAGTGAGTACCCACCATCTCGCATACGAGACCATACTAACGTACTTAGTATCGAGAAGCTACGCGATGCGTCATTCAGCGTGGTTGAATTTTCGAACAGGTTGATTGCAGCGATGCCTAGACTGAAGGAAATCACGAACAAGTTGACGCCGGTCGTGCTGAAAATCTGCGGCTTTCAGATTGATACCAAGGTGATGATGGAGACGATGACGGAGCTCGAGCTTTACCATACTGAGAATTGGGACGTGGACTGGCTGCTCATGTTGGTCTCCGTGCTTGATCTCAAGTCGTTTTGGGACATGTATGAAAGCGAGAGGCGGCTTATGGATAATAATGAGGACCCGGAAGGTGAATTTGTGTTTGCTACTTAGAGTTGGACGCTGGATAGAGAGGTTGAATATTACCGTAGCAGCTTTAAACTGTGCATGGAATGGTAGATAGATAATGATTATGCGAGATACCCGTACTTAGCACAATTAAAGAGAAGTGATTCAAATACCCTCAATGCCACTGCCGTTTAGAGTAACACCTGACAGTCTTGAAATGCCCAGGTGCCGACTGAGTTGCGATTTAGTGAGTGCAGGTAGAGGTTTGAAACAGCCACCAAATTTTAGAACCAAGAACCTCTCAGTCTACAACTCTACCTCATATATATCGCCATATTATTCATGTTATATCTCCTCATTTCGTTCAATTAGACCTACTTGGTTGAAAATGCCCCCTCGAACCCCTAGAAGGAACGGTGGGGTTCCCGGAGACCTCGTTGCTCGCGTTGCTGAGCTGAATGAAATGTATGAAGCCGCACCAGGTAAGCTGCTCAGATCGCCCCTCGAAGTTCACCCGAGCTAAAGCATTTACGTCTGAAAGAATTGTTCATCCCCAGTGTGGCTGCCGACCTCCGAGAGATTACGCGATATGTCCGAATGAGACTTATGACGGATTTGGAGAATGTATCGCCTAATTCGCCTGCTGGGCGACTTTTTTGGCGGCAATTTCAGGGTCTTGTGGGTTCTCAGGGGTGATAATGTTCCACAATACCATAAATGACACTCATCCTCAGCAATGTCTAGGTATTTTCGTGCATCTTGTTGAAGATATATATTATTTGAAGGATGTATTTTTTGCTTCCATTTGCTTCTAAATGAAGATCTCTGGGGAAGACGTACACTCTCTATGAGGCTATATAAGGAGGAAGCTAGCGTACGGAAACGCTAATCTATTAACAAATCTATTGTTTTGCCAGGATACCCTCGACACGGTTCTAATAATCACTTCAATAGTCATATAGTAGTGGTGTATATAGATATATCAAGCGGGAGAATATCTAATCAAGCTAAACAGCCGCTCGGGGTCCAGAAAACGGAACTCTTTGGTCACCAATATGTAAAGTCTAAAATTGAAGCGGTTTTGCTGGTGCAGTCAAGACGATTTAGTCATGAGGTAAATATAGCGAGCATAAGGGTCCGAGAGCCAGGTGTTGATTTTTACGCTTTTTGCTAAAAGGCGAACAGGGGCATCGAGACTCGGCAGGGGTTATTATCTAGACGACGAACCGGGTTTTCGAAGAATATTGTCCGTAGCTCGAGCAGAATATATCTCGACTCGCGGTTCAACAACTAGAAGTTCCCGTCGATTGGACACCGGAGTCCGCCTTCGCGATTGAAACTGAAGGACAAATTCAAAAACTTTTAAAAGTCTCTATGCAGGAAGTTTTAGCTAATATATCGATAGCTATAGTTATAAGATTGTAGATATATCCGTTTCACGGAAGTTGAATACTCCGCAATCGTCCCCGGCCCAGCTGCTGCCGCCTTGGCGCTTGGAATCACGACAGCACGTTAGCCGCGTGTCCACAGAACGCCTTTGTCAAATACGGCCCGTTGGAGCTGTTTCTTTGGAGAAGTATTGCGCGCCAAGAATGCTCGCTCGTTTCACTGGGGTGGTTGAACGGAAACCCGTCCCGCCAAAAATCTTGGCTCACAACACCACATGCTTCGTCACGATTAAAATATCGCCTCACGGTCTACCATGGATCCACATGTCGGAAAATCAAAACTCCACAGGCTACTTTAATTTCCTCCCGCTTTGTACCATTGGTGGAACTTCTGCTCTACCATGGATAAGATGAGATCAGACGAGCAGCTTTATAAATACGCGAGGCTGCAGCGTCGCGAACCTGCAGTCCCCTAAATTTGCGAAACTCACAGACTTTCACTACAATGCCTCGATATAGCAAAATTCTGGCCGGAGGCGCCTGCTTCCTCCTCATCCAAGGAATCAACGCTCAAGCTCCAGCGTATGGACAGTGTGGTGGAATTGGTTGGACGGGCGCTACCACCTGTGTTTCCGGATGGACTTGCGTCTACGGAAACGATTATTACAGCCAGGTAGGAACTAGATTAGTCCTTTAAATTGATATATACTAATTATTTAGTGCCTGCAAGCTACCGGTACCACAGCTACGACGACGACGACGACTAGCAAGACTACCACAACTTCGTCTAAAACTACCACAACTTCATCCAAAACTACCACGACCTTGAGTACAACTACGTCGTCGAAGACCACGACTACCCCGACTACTACAACAAAGACTACCACAACTTCGACAACTACTACCAAGACTACTACAACTTCTGCCCCAGCCGCCACCGGCTGTGTCTACTATGTTGCTACCTCCGGCTCCGACAGCAACTCGGGCAGCATCTCCAGTCCGTTCGCTGGCATCCAGAAGGCCGTCGACACTGCAACCGGTTAGTCTTGGGAAATCGCTAGAATCACAGCATTCGTAACTAATAAATCAAAGCTGGTTGCACTATCTATCTAAGAGCTGGTACTTACGCTCCATCCAAGAATATCCAAGTCGCGAAAAGCGGTACCTCGTCCGCGCGATATACCGTCGCCGCCTACCCCGGTGAGAAGGTCATCATTGATGGCGAAAACATGACCGGAACCCCCGCTGCTCTCGGCGCTGCTCTCGACAATCCGGATCGTGGTAAGTTTTCTGAGTCCTGCTGCGTGTCATCTCGACAACGCATTCGAGTGTTGTATTTTAACCCCCCTGACATAGGAATCTTCCACATCCAGAACGCGAACTACTGGACGTTCTCTAAATTGGAATTGATTAACGGACCCTACGGCATTTACAATCGAGACGCTTCGTACAACGACTTCTTGGATCTCATTACGCGCGACAACTATGAGTCTGGTCTCCAAATTGAAGGCGCTGCAGCCTACAACAGGGTTATCAGATTGGACAGCTACGGAAATCGCGACCCACGCAAGAACGGCGAGTCAGCAGACGGCTTGGCAATTGTAAGAATTATTCGTGAAAAATGTCGCGTCTACATGCTGATATAGAGTTCCCTTCAGAAACAAGGTAGCGGAGCAGGAAATCTCGTTTCCAACTGCAGACTCTGGAACAATGCCGATGACGGTCTCGACTTTTGGTATGTTTTGCTTCTGATTGTCAGGCGCCATGACAGAATTATACTGACGTAAACAGGATGTTCGAAACACCAATAACTCTCGAATACACTCTTTCATGGGGCAATGGCGTTAATAGATGGGGATTCCCCGACTGGGCGGGAGATGGCAACGGTTTCAAGCTTGGTGGTGGTGTAAGTACTATACGGGGCTATCTGTCGCAACCCAACTAATGATTCTCTAGGACCCGGATGTTCCCGCCAACCACGCCGTCAAATACTGCATTGCTTTCCAGAACGCCAAGCACGGATTTACAGACAATGGAAACTACGGTACCATCACTGTTGATCATTGTACCGCATGGAAAAACACCGGCACTGGTTTCGTTTTCTCCAGTTCACCCAGCAAACTCACCAAAGACTTGGCTAGCAACAATGCGGCTACCTACAGCCTCGGATCCGGCGGTTCATCAAGCGGCTGCAGTTGGAACATCGGTGGAACTTGGAACGATGCACGTTTCAAGAGCACCACTACTTCTCTGGTTACTGGGGCGAGAGACTCTCAGAACAGAATCCCAGCTACCGATTTCCTTGTTATCGCGGACGGCACCGATGTCGGCGCGAAGTTCGTCTATTAGATGGTTTAAAAGCGTCGAGGAGCCCGTATATTACAGACCTATACCCCTTTTAGCATAATATCAGTTACGAATGTAGATACGTAGTAAGGTCTGATTAGGACATGTACATAACGAAGATGAAATTTTATATTGAAGTTTTATATCCGTATTTATCGGTATCTACGCAATGTTCTAAAATTGATGGTTTTATTGTGGACGCGAAACGAGGTATAAAAGACGTTGGTTATGAGAGATAACCACCCACGCTCCTTCGTTTATATTAATAAGTGTGTAAGAGCTACCTCGTTCAGATTATGCAGATAGTCCGCGATCTCAATATCGGCCTGCATACAATATATTTGCAATGGGACGGCTAGTTGAGGCGGTAGATGTAGCTGGTGAGCGCTTTCATTGCAGCGAAGAATATTTCCGCCCGTATTTCGCTACCTCATAGATTCTATAGTGTTTTCGAATACTGACAGTGGCATCAATCGCGTTATGAATCCGTGGATTTTGGATACGAGAGACAGAGCTGGGAAGACGACCACATGGATTAGCGTTCGTATGTTGAGCATATGCGAAATCATTAGATTGAGATGTGTAGTGGCTCGTGAATAACCGTCTCGACCACAGCGAGTTTACAACTCTGGGACTTCATTCAGCTTTCTGAGCAACTCATCGTCTCTTGCAACGCTTCGAGACACCCTCGATTCCGGAATAAGAGTACCGAGCCCGACCGATTAATGTAGCGTAGGCGAGGACTAGATCGATGCAGGGCACACTAGATAGAACGAAGAAAGGGAAGTTGGTTTGCATGATTCGAATCCGCGCCGAAAGAAAATTTGGAGACATAGGGGCGCTGATCGATAGGACAAAAGGAGGTGTATTGACGGATATAAGTTTAAATAAAGGACTATCGTCGGTCGACGAGATATTGACGGGAGGACGGGAGCCTCGGAGAGAAAACGCATAAATAGATCTATAGACTTATATAGAGAGAGGTATTAATTGGCGGATTCATTCAAGACCATTTCAACGTATCCGTTGTAGAATGCTGCCATTTCGGTAGGTGCCTTGGGTTCGCCGTTCCCATTCCAAGACAGAAGCTTCAGATGCTCTCTTACTCTCTTGGTTGCAATGTAGCGATTCCCAGAAGACAGTCGGCTGCGTTGGGTGTTTTTGTTGCTAAAGACCTCACAATATTGCAATGCCATGGTGCGCTTAGGTCTCGAGTTAAATTCACCACCGAGTAGGAATTCTTCCAGAAGGCGTTCGAAGTATTATTTGTCTCCTTTATTGCCCGCTGGGGTCTGTGCAGGGAGAAAACTCAGGGATGATCCCTAATCTCAGAGATCTCAAAGGGCCTCCCGATCTTACGACAACAGGGCAAGTGAGTTCCTCGGCGTGTCATGTTGATCACAATGCCAACTGAGCTAACTGGGAATACGAGAGGGATTGTGTGGTTCCGGACCCACCGCTCGTTCGGCTATTCGACCGAAAGGAGGCTCTCGCATGGTTGTGAAAACACGGAACGTCTCATCTGTGGCGGTTGGCGCGCTGGGCTGGTGCACCTCAAAAGGGGCGCACGGTTATTACAGTGACGTGACAGGAATCGCTCTCTTCGAGTGAAACACTCCGACCGCCATCAGGCCCACTCGGTTGGAATTCGGAGTGCCGATAATTCGGTACGTCTATGAGAATATCATCTACGAACGGATGTTCAATGTGTTGGCTAATCGTATGGGTGTTCGGTGGCTACGGGTACATCTCGAACTCACGCTTTGATGTTTGGTGATGTTATACTCGACACACGGCACGTGTGCTTGGACGGAGACGCATTTCTCACCCGTCTACGCGTACTCTCCTGTAATATCGCATTTATCCAGTCGAGGAGTTTGACCGGGGCCCTCGGATCATGCAGCCATTTGTGGAGCCCGGATTAACTTGCTGTGGCGCTCCCTCGGACCCACCCAGAACCTTGGGAGCATTGGCCAAAGCGCCTGTCACAGCGGCCATGAAACCATGGAAATTGTCCAGGCATCAAACTCCACTTCTCACCTGGAAGAATGAAAGGTGAAAGCTGCCGACGTCGAGAATATAAATATGGAGTTTTTCCGTCCTCCTCTTCCTTTTATCATCACGCTCACTACAGCCTTCTCAGCGAAAAGGCACATCCAACGTTCTTTTTGAACCTCACACTCTTTTTTTATTCCCTTCTTCTACATTTTATATACACATCCAAGATGAAATTCCAAGTGCAAGCACTTTTGGCAGCCGGTCTCGCCGCCACAGCGCAAGCCCACTCTATCTTCCAGAAAATCTCCATCAATGGAGTCGAGCAGGCTCAGTTGGCTGGTTTCCGAGCTCCCACAAGCAATAATGTGAGTTCACCCTATCCGTCCAACTATGGTATTCCTTGCTAATCGTTACGCGTAGCCTATCATGGATGTGACCTCGAACGATATTATTTGTCAGGTGGACGGCAGCAAATCGAGCCAAGTCGTCGATGTACCGGCTGGCGCGCAGGTTTCCACCTATTGGGGTCACGTTATCGGTGGTGAACAATACGCCGGAGACGTTGACAATCCTATCGCGGCCTCTCACAAGGGCCCAATCGCAATCTATCTGTAAGTTTTGAAATCTTGAGCAGTATCGAGTAAGGTTCTAACGATCTATAGTGCGAAGGTTGACAACGCCGCGACAACTCCCAAAACTGGGCTCAAGTGGTTCAAGGTTGCACACGAGGGCTTCAACACTGCCACAAAGAAATGGGCAGTGGACACTATGATTGATGCCAAAGGCTTTTGGACGTTCACTCTCCCAAAGTGCCTCGCGTCTGGAAACTATCTGATGCGCGCCGAACTCATCGCTCTCCACAGCGCTTATGACAACCTCGGAGCCCAGTTCTACATCTCTTGCGTTCAGATCAACGTTACCGGTGGAGGATCCTTCTCCCCAAGTTCTACGGTCTCGTTCCCAGGAGCGTACCCCCAGAACGATCCCGGTGTCCAGATCAGCATCTACGGAAACAGTGGCCAACCAGATAATAACGGAAAGGCCTATGCCATTCCTGGCCCGGCGCCGATAACTTGCCCAGCGGGCGGTTCTACCCCGACGACTACCACCACCAAAGTCGCGACCACACTTGTTACTACCACTCGTGCCGCGACTACCACCCCGAAGCCTGTTACCACCACCACTACTCCTAAGCCAGTCACAACTACCAAAGCCCCAGTCACAACCACCAAGGCCCCCACGCCGACCACCACCACTACCAAAGCCGCCGGCTGCCCAACTTCCACCGCTGCGCAGGCTGCCCAATCCCTTTATGGACAATGCGGTGGCGTCCTCTGGAAGGGACCCACTACCTGTGCCCAGGGCACTTGCAAGTTCCAAAACGCCTACTATTCCCAATGCCTAAATTAGTCCATTAACGCGATTGAATCCGTTGTCGGTGGCATTTGGGTCTAAAACGCACGCCAAGTGCTTGCACTCTGTTCAATGGAATCTCGCGGAAGATTTCTTCACTTTATAGAAACAAGGATTTCATCTTATTCGTGTATATAATTTGTTTTACTTCTGTACATCAAAGCCAGGACTTTGTTCCTACTTTCTTGCAGCCGAGTAGCTGTAGGTTGGTACTAATATATATTTTCGATTTTTACATCCGTGTCTGACGTAAATAAGATAGGATCTAGACTGAGAATCTAGATGGAAAGGAATATTGTGAAATTACACAAGTGACATGTGATAATGAACCTGCTCAGAATATACCGAAGATAACTTGCCCGAATTACCTCGGCCGCGAGAGGAGCAAAAGTATACAAGTTTGGGGTTGAAATAAATTCAACAACGAGCTTCTCCATCTTCTCTCCATTTGCAAAGTCGCCAGATATGTGACGATCTGATCTGGATCGGTGATTGCAGGGCCAGCGTCGGCCGGTAATTGTTATTAGTAAACACGAAAGAGCGAGAAAAATGAGAATTTTATCTGCGACTTTGACTTGGGCTTACTGGGTTATATATTGGATGATAGCCACGCCAATAGTTAATTTCGCTAACCAGAAACACCCGTTCGACAGCTAGCTATCGAGCCTAGGCTTGTGAAATATTTTTACGCGGTCTTAGGAAATCGGTGCCGTTCAACCTGATCAACTCAACGATGCTTCTCTTTATCAAACCAAAAAGGTCAAATGTAAACTACAATTAGTACTTGCGGGTATCAGAGTATCCTCGCTGTTTGCAGGTTAGCTGATGGACGGAAAGCTCTACTTTTGGTGTTGTGTCAACTGTCGATGATGCCGAAATCGCCGGCGGGGGAGCTAGCGCAAAGAATATATAAAATAGCTTGAAATACTTGCTTCGGAGCTTATCTCGAGATCCTCCAAGTATAAACTACAATATACCGTATGAATAGTAGATAGTAGTTTGTATGTCATTCTTACGACAACGCGAGACCTTGTTGCATTTTATGAGGCTTGGATATCCTATTGAGAAATCGCCTGTGCATACGCGATTAATGTTTGCATTTGCTATCGTTTTTCTGAGTCTTCAGTTATAAGATAAAATTCTAACGAACTTCCATACGCTCATATGATAACTATATATCATGCCGTAGGCAACAATAACCGTACCTTAACTAAGACCTAAGTAAGCCCAGCATACGGTGCAGACACCCAAGGGATGCAATCGAGCTCTACTCGACTTAAAACATACCTTTATAGCTTAGTCTGCAGTAATTGTAGCTAAACCGCATCACAATGCCTCACAATGTACCTAACGCAAACACCGCTTGGGGAATTTGTGACTTAATTCGTACTCTATATACAAATGCAATTTTATGTCCTCGTGCAGTTCATCAAGATGTTTACAACTCCTGTTCCAGCTGTTAGGAGCACTCTTCCATTGTCCCTAACGCATTTAAATCCGTTAAATCCGTTCCAACCACCCCCAACGATCGTTCCAGGTGATGCGGCTTGCGCCCCCGGGTTGATATCGACATTGAATGTGACTCCCGACGGGAATAGTATGTCGTAATGTCTATTTCCGGAACATGGCTCTGGCCAAGTGTTCCATTGCGCGGTACCAGTTCCGCCCCAGGGACCGAGTGTCTCGTCCAGCGGGTCAGGATCGACACTAGCGAATGCGATTGTGGAGTTTGGATAGTATGCGACGTAGGCTACGTATACCGTGATGACGGTGGGAATGTTTAATGCGGTGAGATAAATGACTTCGCTGGAATCTCTTTTCTCCAGCTTCGCGCGGGCGGGGGCTGCATCGGTTGGGGCCGACCCTGTTAGCACCGGGAGCACTGGCAGCATAGAGAGGAGGGAGTTCAAAAGCATTGTAGCGGATTTATTTATTAAAATTGACCGGCGAGTGTGATGTGCAAGTAACTATAGCTGCAATACGGGCGTCTATTTATACTTCGAGCCATTGCAATATGTAGCATTTCAATCGCTGGGTAAACTGCGGCTCCTTGAGGTAAATTTTCACATGATTCCAAGTTGGACGAGATGCGTTGTCGAGCTTCAATTCAGCCGCCATTGTTCGCTCTCGCGTTCGCTCTCCGCGATATCAAGCTTGGCTATTCTCCAGTTCATCATGAGTCTCCAATTGTAGTTCGTGGTTCCTCGGCACGTTGACAGGGGATTCATCAGCTCGCTCGATCGCGAGCGCTGTGTGTTGCCCAGCGCTTCGGAACGTGGTGATTAGTGATCACCGGCTAATAGTAGGAAGAATCCTTCCGGCGAATTGAGCACGAAGAAAATCGTGAAAACAAGTTGGCCGAGCCCCTCGATGTTTCGGAAGGCGAAGTAGCTGCATTTATATCGCACTTGGCTGTATGACCAAGACTTTGAGCCATTATAGCTTGAGGGTTTGCCATTGTTGACGCGCACACCAAACCTCCGTATACCATGTGAGAATGAGCTATCTCACCCCAGCAAATCTATAATATTATGTTGATAAGACCCTTTCCGGAAAGCATATTCGATGACCCTTTTGGATATAGAAGCGGCTCCCTTGAAATTTTAAATCTTTGGCTGCGAGTCCCTGTCGAGCTGTCCACACGTGGAGGTATTATTCGTATTCATCCGATTAAGATAACATCATCCTGCTCCATTCTGCTCGCTTCGAGCAACCCAATGCTTACGCTGCATGTAGCCCCTGGGGTACCATCTGATGCCAGCTACGACAGGTTCCAGATCGCCACTTACAAATTTGAAGCTGGGATTAGCATCGGTGAAAATTGAGGGCGAGAATATTGATATATTGTTAGACTAAGATAACGTTGACAGGATGTTCGACGTATAAGCACAACCAGGCCGTAGCTCAGGCCTTCTAAATTCGGGCCTTGCTTGCCTGACGCGTGCCTTGCCGTGAAAAACTATCTAAAACACCTATCAGCTTGCCTCTCTTGTCCCCTTTTTCAATTATAACGACTCCGTCCCCCACGCGCAGGCGATATGTCGTTATCACATCGTCAGGCAGCCTCGCGTTGTATATGAGAAATCGAGCTGGGGTAGTTAGCAGGGTCCAAAGTAGCACTTCGGGGCACCTACGAAAAGATTTGAGGCCGTGCTTTTTGCACAGCTTCTTCCCGATACTAGAATCCTTCTCTGTCTCGGCAAAAGCGAAGTCTTTGTAATTGTCGGATAATTCCTCGAATAAAGGAGCAATGTCATCGCAGGAGCCGCAGGCAACCCACGTCACAAATACGATCGTAGGCTTCCCAAGAGCGAGGATCTGTTTGAAATCCTCCGACCTAGATTAAAATGTTAGAAACCGGCCGCTGCCTGGATATATAAAACGACGCATAGCCTCACCTGCAAATTTCTGCGGACACCATTCTTCGGGTATGCTCGTGTTAGGCCTACTATGTCAATACATCGGTGCCCCTGGGACGCGCCTGTCAACAAACAATTCCCCAATGGAATGCGAGCACGAAACAGACCGTTTGTACGCTCCGGCGTTGCAGAATGTGGTATTTTGAGTGTTGCAACGCTCGCTTGACGATCAAACCCGAACGGACAAGATCGTTAGCTGAAGCCGGGGTGCGAAGCTTATCGCCAATGACGTCAAACTTCCAATCTTTCCGCATGTGCTCGTCTTCCGCAGTGATCCGTCGTTAGTATAAAAGGTCTTATCTTAATCTGAATTCGAGCATCAAATTACTCTTCTAGATGCTGACTGATTGACGTTCAAAGTCGCAGAATCGAAATACCGTTGCGGTCCCGTGCCGATAAAGACCGCAATCGGTAGATAAGATATCAATTTAATACTAATTCGCCATAAGAGCTCAAGATGTCGGCCCTCGGACCACCAAAAGTGGACACTAGAAAGCTTCCATTCGGAAAGATAGAGCTCTACTCGTCCAAATACTATGCTGCGTGTATGCTCGGGGGCATCGTCGCCTGTGGACCGACTCACACCTTCGTTACCCCTCTCGACCTTGTCAAGACCAGAAGACAAGTCGACCCGAGCCTTTACAAGTCCAACATACAAGGCTGGAGGACAATATTCGCCAAAGAAGGGCTGAAGGGTATCTTTACCGGCTGGAGCCCAACTCTTGTCGGCTATTCCGCGCAAGGATTTGGAAAATATGGCTTCTACGAGATCTTCAAGCACCTCTACGGCGACGAACTGTTCCCGAATACGAACCGCACCGTCGTCTATCTTGGCGCATCGGCGTCTGCAGAGTTCCTTGCCGATATCCTGCTGTGTCCGTTCGAGGCCCTCAAAGTCAGGATGCAGACCACCATCCCACCTTATGCAAAAAACATGCGACACGCCTGGGCCAAGACCACAGCTGAAGGAGGCATATCAAAGCTATATGCTGGCATTGTTCCGCTCTGGGGAAGACAAGTAAGCCAACTCAATACCCAAAATTGCGCTTGTAACACAAATTTCTGCGTTTTTTGATATTTTGGTCAAATATCATCGCAGGGACTTACTTGAACCTCTAGAGAATCATGCTGACATCTTATCTAACAAAAAATGTGCCTTATACTATGATTAAATTCAGCTCGTTTGAAGCAACTGTCAATTTAATCTATAGCAAGGCTCTAAGTGGCAAAAAAGAAGACTATGGCCCATTAGCTCAGACGGGTGTTTCGTTTCTAGCTGGTTATATCGCAGGTATACTGTGTGCTCTTGGAAGTCATCCATCAGACGTCATGGTCTCAAAGCTGAATTCAGATCGAAAAGGTAAGTTTTTGGTGTTTTTGGTTTTTTTGTTGTTTTTGGTGAAGCCAAAGTTGGATCTCGAGATATGTTATTTTTGTGATACTAATAAATATTGTTACACACAGCTGGTGAATCCGCAGGTAAAGCAATGTCTCGTATCTACGGCAATATTGGATTTAGAGGACTCTGGAACGGCCTGCCTGTTAGAATTGCCATGATTGGTACTCTGACGGGCCTGCAGTGGTTGATTTACGATTCCTTCAAGGTGTTTTTGGGCCTGCCTACTACAGGAGGTCACTAAGTCGAGCTAGTGCTCGACCATTGGATCCAATTGAAGCTGCTTATTGCTAGCTACAATTACCTAAGATTAAACGTTATAAACATGAATAAAACTCCTCTCATTATAGTCTTGTTCCGCCACCGGTAACAAGTAAATCTCTAATTTCGCGACTATCCTTATAATCTGGCATAGCTCTTCGATTCTTATTTTCACCAAGTATTCTACCCCAAAATTGGGAATCGGCAGCATCAATGCAACGGTAATAGTATTATTAGCATTAGTAGTAACGGCAACTGTAGCGATAGATGTGGTGGTAGTTAGTAGCTGCTGTATATATACTTCGGTGGCTGCTCAAAAAGAAAAAAAAACCAAGATCTCGCTTCTTTCAATTCTCGTTCCAGAGTTTGCACTCTGGCGATGGAATCCGGGTCCGCTCCGTACTGGTCCATCAACATCTGGTTGGCAACAATGAGGACTTCGAAATAGTTACAAAGTTAGTGACCAGGTCCAGAGATCAGCGACCTGGGCTTAAGCTAGAGTTTTGGCGGCGCGGAAGGCGACTATTATTTCTTCCTTGGTGGGAAGAAGGGCAAACAGGGTCCCGCGGATCACCTCTTCGTCCCATCCTCCTCATTCTTCTTCGTCTTCTTCTTTCTTGTCTATCTTGTCTTTCTGCTTCCCCTTCTTATTCCCGGTACCAAGGCATTCGGTAACGATTAACCCGACATGGTATCAAAAGCTATGGTTTCTAGACTCTCTATTAACTATATCTAGTTCAGCTACTGGTATTTTACGCTGGTGATTCGAGTAACGATTTGTTTCGTAAGCCGGAGGCGGGTAACGATCAGACTAGATAAAACAGCAAACTTAACATCACACGTAGTTATCATATACAGCACAATTAAAGTTCCAAGATGTTTTTACTGGAAGTAGTTCTCACGGTCATGTTATCTAAATTTCCCCTCATCGTCCACGTCCAGAATTGGAGTGCCGAGAGAGGGGTATTCTGATTGCACGCATATGAAACCCTTCGTGCTATCCATCGATCGGTATATGATGACGTCTCTCCCACACATTTACAATTCACCACAAATAGCAGAAAACTTGAAGAGCGCGTTTAGTCCAAGCCCACCCATCCAATCCTATCATTACGGTTTCATATCCCATCTAAACTCAGAGCTTAGCTATTCAATTCAATAACTTGCATAGAAAATCCATCAATCACATAAGAAAAAATGAGCGGATCTTCAGCGTCTAACAATCAGGTGCCGCCATCAGCTGGCTTGAATCGAAATTCCCCATTAGCAAGTATCGAGCTCTTCGATCAAACTAAAGGGATAATCGAGGAGCATCTTAGGCTCTGCGATGCAACGTCTGACAAAATGCCCGGTTATGAACGGCTTGCTAACAAAATCGAGCAGATGGCGTTTGAGTCTCTGAACAGCTACTTGAACAACCAGGACGCGGGTCTACGTTGTAGAATTGTCCGCCGTTTGATCTCCGATACAGCGCCGGGGTATAACCAGCTCTTTCGCGGATATCTCTTCTCGATTGTCGAGATTGAATATCACAAAGCCGGTAAGCAGGTTCATTTCATTTATTCCACTGTTGACGAAACCCAGTCCGTAATACGCTGGAGAAAGCTATTTCTGATTGTTTCTGTAGACTTTAAACGATCAGTAGAGATGGTGTTCATAACACTACTCCAAAGGTGGAACCATTACCCGGACTTTTTGGAGCATATCTCAACTGCCACACCACCATTTATGAACGCAAATCCATTCATCCAACTAGAGGATACGATTTCAGGCTCGAGGAGCTATCCTTGGCTCTTAGTCACACCACTAAGGGCAGTGAACGCGTATCAGGGAGCAATATTTTTCGTGAAGCCAGATATCAGAATTGGCCCAAAGAGAGGTAGAAATCAGGCCGTCAAAAAGATGGACCCATCCACCGGGAAGTTCCTTTGGAATTGGTACGATGTGATTAAGGAGCTTGAAAAGCATTTCTCGTTGTGGAAGGGAGATGGAAACCAACTGCTCCGGGACCATCAACATTGGGCACCGCCTAGCTGCCCGCCAACGGATCAAGAGTCCGATGGTTTCGTTGAACCGATGTCTGAAGATGGTTATGGCGATTATCAGGGCGCTGCTGATACTGACAATGACAAGGATGAAATGGACAATAACATTGATTAGATCGGGCTCTATTTATAGCGCTGTGCGATGCGCACACCTTGGTTTGACTTTTCTTTCAAAAACTGCTTATTTTTTATAACTGCCCATGTCAAGATCGACTGTGTCCTCTGGCTTTCCACTCATACGTTTCCTTTTTTGCCCAAAGATATGACTATTTAGAAGTCCTCTATCTCCCCCAGTTTTATATGCAGCTGCCAAGGCATCTCATACGAAAAGATCACGGTTAGATGCTTTCGTGGTTCTAGCGCCAGCATCAAGTTAGACAAGAGCGCCTAAGTTTGTACTCTAGAATAGTCAAACTAGATAGAAAAATAAAGTGAAAAATTCCCTGTACCGCCTGGCTTCGAAATTAGTATACCTGTAGTGTCTACATAACAGAATTAGATCAAAACTCGGTATATGATGATTCATACGGCTTATTATGAAGCGACTACGAGTGACTAGTTGAGCTTGACGAGAATACTTGATGAAATGAGTATATAAATATAAAAATATCTAAATCGTAATATATATATAAAAGCTCTCGATAGGCGTGGAACAGGGGGCGGGGACGTAAGAGGGCACTACTCAAGGTCGCAGTGCGAGGTGCTATTTGACAAGCGAGCCTCCCGGATGGCGACAACTTCGGATTCGAGATGATCGATCCGGCTTTCGAGCCCAGAACGAATCTCAGCCTCCTCAGTTGTCGGTGACTCATCACCATCCGAGGCTTTGCTTATGAGGAGTTTCATTCGGTGTTGAAGGAGACTCGGGGTCGTTCTCGCTTCAAACACCTCAGCTTGTGCCAGACGAGCTATGGTCTGCCAGTGAAAAGCCTCGTGGTGAAGCTCGAGCTCCCTCGCGCTGGCCTCGTCCGAGACGACATTGGCGGCGGCGACGGTCGTTGTGTCGACGGCAGTTGTGGTGGTGTCGGCGGCAGCAAAGGAGCTAGCGGCGAGGGGCGACTGGGGTCTGGACGAGACTATTCGTAGGTGTTTAGTCAGAAGCTTAGAACAGATAAAGGTTGATAGAGAGCCTGCTTACCCATCCCCCATCCCCACTCGTCGTCCGCTAGGAGTTCGCCCTGCTCTGCCGGTGGAGGAGGCGCTGGCGGCACGTCCCTCCACTCGGGCATATATTGAGTGGCCCGGGCTCGCTCCATCTCCTTTTCGCGCCGCTCGCGCGTCGACTCGTCCCTCGACAAGTTGGGCTTCCGGTTTTTGGCCGAAGCCGGGGCCTTCTTGGCCTTCCCGGCAGCGGCGCCGTTCTTGTTGGCAGTGCGTGCGGCGGGCATTCTATCTTCGCCATAAAGCTTCAATAAGATTAAAGCTGAAGAGATTGAAGTTAGAATAGTCAATAGGAAGGGTAAATGAGATCAAATACTGACTAGTAATCGTGGTGATAATTGTGATAATGGTGGTGGTTGTGGTGGTTAACGTTGCAGTGGAAGGTTTTGGGAAGGAGTTCGAGCTCCTTGTGGTATCTGTGGAGAATAGAGAGGGGACTGCTATATTTATGCGGGCGGTTGGGGCTTTCAACCACTGCTGCTGCCTTCTGCTGTGCTTACACATTTCTCATCCGAGAAATGTTTCCATATAAACAGGCAACCTTCCAGACAGCACTGCGGAGCTACTAACAGATAACTTTTGATGCATTTATTCGAGACATTGTATCTTCCGTTGCTCGTTAAATATCCGTTGTATATTCAACTTCAAAGACGAGTATCATCTCAGCTTCCACGAATGAAAGCCGGATATCAATCGGATAACATCAAGTAACCAGCGCAAATATTAGAATTTAAGCTATCTGCATCAGCTGTTATCCAAACCATAGCACACTAGTGAAATATATGGACGTTGCACTGATGCTATTTAACTAGTTACTTGTGGTATCCGTGCAACCATAAGCACTCAAGCACCCACGCGCCGTTACAGAGGACTTATTCTTATCACTGTGAACACGAACCTAGGCCCTATATTCGCTTCTGCCCGCTACTCCCCTGAACGTCCCTCGCTTGCCTCGAGCCTGTCACCGCGGTCGTCAACGATACGATGTGGCTGCAGGAGGGACGGCCGGCTAAATCGGCATCTCGAACGCCACAACCTCCACCACATATCCCAATACCATCTCAACGTCAACCATTCCCATCATCTCCTCACGCCTCGTCTAGTACAAGAAATCATCGTCCACTTATAGCAGCTTGGTCCGCAAACAACAGAATACTCAATACCAAGACTTGGCAATCACCTTGATGGTACAGACGACCACTCCTTCCTCGTATTCCTCCTTCAACCACCCTAACAAGGCCGTTCCAGCTTCTACCGCCTGAAACAAGACCTCCTCTACTGAAAATGAGAACCCAGCTTGAGCCCGCCCAAACAACCGCTCGTACCTATAGCTGAGATATTTATATGCGCACCAAATCGGCTGTCGAAGCTTTCGAAGCTTTCTTAGCCGCATCTTGGACTCGGAGAATAACCACCAGAACCAATCACCGTCGCACCACCATTCGGCCCATCCCCGCTGCCATGCTGCCCGTTTCGTGCTAGTGGTCGGCGCCAAGGTGGGTACCAGCTGTCGGCGCGTCTAGGGTTGCCGTCGATCTTTCTCACAACGCAAAACACCCAATGTTGGCGTTGCAGGGCCGCATATGGATCAGAGACAAGATAAGAGATAAGCACATCCATATCTACAGTTAAAGGCCTTATCGAGCCAGGGCTCTCAGGTGTACATCTTCAACTGTCGTCTTGTATACACAAAGTCATGTTGTGGGTGTTAAAATCACCGTCCTCGGTGTTTTGACGGAGGATAAGCTTATGGACAATAAATCAGGTACCGGAGAGACAGGTTTCACATGTTGGCTAGACGGGTCTTTCAAACTAGATCGGTGAGGTTGCAGTGTTCGACGATCGCGCAGGCAAGTCACCGAATCATAGATCCTTTCGCTCGCCGTCAAAATTTGCCATCTGCGAGCTGGTGGTGGCACACGGGATCCTCTGCCTCGTATTGGTGTCGATATCCTGCAACACAAAACCGCACCACCCGAGTAATCATTCGGGCAAAGAAATGGAATGCGGCGTCGTATTGATGTGTAAAAAATTACAGATGTCTTAGTTTCACCAAGACGCTTCTAAACAACCAAATGGCGAGGCAATCGGATGCTATCTCCGAAAGTATTTGCACCGGTGGATATTTTCTAGGTTATGTCGTCTCCATCGATTAATATCGAGCTCGGAGTATAGGACATATCAAGCTACCACCACGGACCCACCACATGATAACTCGCGGCAATATTAATGCAGGATGACCCAAACCCAACCATCCTGGATTTTCCGAGATATGGCGAGGACTTTTTGAACATCAGAGCGTACCGAATCGAGGTGCATCAGTCGCGATTGCATCGATGCTTTCTACGAGTGATAAGCTTCGGCAAATGCCTTGTGCACATCCCTGCACAACTGTCAGAACCCTCGTTGCCAGCCAACGGAGCACGTTTTTGGGGTCTCAAGTCCATTCCGGACGGGAACGCGCTTGGCATTATTCGAAGATCTGAGAGCTCGATAGGACTTCAACTGTGGAGATTCAAGCCTTACTTGGCGCGAAGAAATTACATGCAAACAAGAACGCGGGTTCCAGCCCCGTCTATTTTTCTTTCATGCAGATCTCATGATGTACGGCGTGGAAAACTGTTCCATTCTTTTTTTCTGTGGCGGGATGGGGATCCAGCCATGGAATGTAATTCTTGATCGTAATGGGATCGAAATTCAGCTCAGAAAGGAAAGGTAAGCGCAAGCCTCATCCCCGGATTTCAATTAAACGGAAAATTTTTCTTCTTTTATAAAAAATAATAATTATTTTTTTTCTGCTCTCGATTACTCGCATGAGTTTTGAATCAACGGGTAAGGCCAGGTCCCAGGTTGATGGAATGGAAATGTCGGTTTCACCGGGCTCTAGAATGGTCTCCCTGTCGGGTCGTCGAGAGGTGATTGACTCCGATCAACAATACGCTCACAGTCCGAGTTTGCCTTCGGGTCCGTGAAATTTTTTTCGCCCACGAGGGCTTGGCCACCGTCGAGGATGGGACACGTGCGCGAAGGATTGAAAAAAAAATGAGGAACGTGGTGATTATATTTCCAAGAGATGCTTGTTAGTCATAGTCCCAAAGCAATGCGAGCGCGCCAAGCAAGTGGTGGAACAGATGATAACAGCCAATGAAGAGCTTCGCTAGACGCACGCTGCATCGAATATAGAGTTTCTGAAAATTTGATGGAGATGCAGGTTCTCGCGAGGCGCAGGTGGGCTTACCTCTGGCATCGAATTGTCTGAGGTTTTAAACGAAGGAGCACCTAGGCTGCTGCCAAAAGCAGTGTCTTAGGCATTAATTTTTTCTTTGATTTCGCTCTTTGTCAAGAGGAGAGGGCCTTGCTAGCGTTGGGGACCCAGCACCGAATCACGGATGGAGTTCACTGCACGCAGATAACGGAAGCCTGATAGATTAGGCAGGTGGCCGCGTGGGGAGCACCGAGAGAATCAAGCGTTATTGCCATTGCGAACAAGCATCAAATCTCACTTGGCTGCATCCTCTTGGTAGGCCATCTTACAAAATTTTCAGAATAAGAGGCCGGGGTGGAATAACGCCATGGAGCTGGAAATCAACGCATGTCGTCGACACACCACAACGTCTCGCTCCCGCACGTTTCTCTTTTGAGGCCTCCTATTGGATCGCTTACGATGCAGATGTGTGTGACGGAGACCCCCCACCTCCCGCCAGGCAGCTACCCGATCGCGCCAAGAGGCGCCAAGGACAAGGTCCAGCGGCGCGCCAAGCGTGTGGCATCCAGCCAATGGAGCAGTTCGCCGATGCGTTACAACGAAGGAACGAAAAGAAGGAAAAGCAGGCGAGAGAAGATGTTGAGACAGAGTCAAGGCATTGGCCGGTGGTCTTAGCATTACGGGTTTCAGCCGCCTATGGTTTGCATGCTGCCTCTGGGCATGCTTGTTGCTGCTGCTGTGGAGTTAGCTACCTACGCTGTCTGCATGTGCGCATGATAGACCTGCTGGCCAGGGTCCAATCCGAGGACCGGCTGCCTCCAGTTCCTGGTCCTGTTGTGCCTGGCCGGACTAATGTAGGACCAGACTCTTGGAAATATAACAGAGTAGGATATATATATAAGGACTGCTCAGGCACGACGTTACAATCTTTTCTTCCCCAGAGCAAAAACTTCTGGAACAGCATACGGACTGATAACAGTCTCAACCGTCAAGATGCTCGACCAATATACCTACATTTTCGTTATCGGCACATTCTTTGCCTTCCTCGACGCCTTCAACAACGGTGCTAGTAAGTATTTATCTATCATGCAATATCGAATGGAGGGCTAACTGGAGCAGATGATGTCGCCAACGCTTGGGCTACCTCTGTCTCGTCCCGTTCGGTCACGTACCGACAGGCCATGGTCCTAGGAACTATCTTCGAAATCACCGGTGCCGTCGCTGTCGGTGCCAGAACCGCTGAAACTATCAAGAATGGAATTATCCCCAACGCTGCCTTCCGTGGTGACGCCGGCGTCCAGATGCTCGCTTTCACTTGTGCTCTTGCTGGTGCCTCGTCCTGGGTCATGTGGTGTACCAGACACTCCGCTCACGTTTCCTCCACTTACTCTCTCATCTCTGCTGTTGCCGGTGTCGGTGTCGCCACCGTCGGTGCCGCTCAGGTCCAATGGGGATGGAACAAGGGTAAGGGTCTCGGTGCTATCTTCGCCGGTCTCTTGATGGCGCCAGCCATCGCTGCCTCCTTCGGTGCCACCATCTTCATGCTCATCAAGGTCATCGTCCACATGCGCAAAAACTCTGCAATCTGGGCTGTCTGGTGCTCTCCGTTGTTCTTCTTGATCTCCGGTACCATATGTACCCTCTCTGTCGTCTACAAGGGTTCCCCAAAGCTTGGTCTCAACAAGAAGCCGGCTTGGTATATCGCCTCCGTCTCTCTCGGTGTTGGTTTCGGTCTCGCAGCCTTGTCCATTCTCTTCTTCGTCCCATATCTCCACGCCAAGATCATCAAGAAGGACTACACCCTCAAGCCATGGATGGTCATCTACGGTCCTCTCCTCTTCTCCCGCCCAGCTCCACCTGATGCCGAATCCGCCAAGGTTCCAGACTACGCCGTCGTCCAGCACCACGAATTCGATGACACCCCAACTGTCAGCGCCCCAGAGTCCGTCAACGAGGGTGAAGTCAACGAGAAGGGTCTCGTCAAGAACGAAGTCAAGCAACTCACCTACCAGGAACTCGTCGAACAATCCGAAGAGCGAATGAACGCCAGACTCCGCAAGAAGCGCGGCCCATTGGGCTGGGCTATGCGCACTCTCCACGAAAACCCAATGGGCGACGGTAAGATTTACGAAATCGCCAACATGAAGATCTTTTTCAAGCGTCTCCCAGCCATCATTGTTGCCGGTGCCCTCTACGGTGTCAACTACGATATCCACGCTGCCCAAACGGGTGTTGAGGGAACTCCAGACGGTGCCCGTATGAAGCGTGTCTACGACAATGCCACTAAGTATCCAAATGAAACCGAACACACCTTCTCCTTCATCCAGGTCATAACTGCTTGCACTGCCTCCTTCGCTCACGGTGCCAACGATATCGGTAACGCCGTCGGTCCATGGGCTGTCATCTACACCGCATGGAAGACCGGTGATCCTGCTGCCGCTAAGGCTCCAGTTGACATCTGGCAAATCGCTGTCGTCGCCATCGTTCTCTGCTGCGGTCTCATCCTTTACGGATACAACATCATGAGAGGTAAGCTCTAATACATGCTAAATTTCTGCAATTTCAATACTAACAATCTTGCTATAGTCATGGGTAACAAGATCACTTATCACTCCCCAAGCAGAGGCTGCTCCATGGAGATGGGTGCCGCTATCACTGTCCTCCTCTTCTCTCAATACTCCCTCCCAGTCTCCACCTCCATGTGTATCACCGGTGCCACCGTCGGCGTCGGTCTTTGCAACGGAACTCTCAAGGCTGTCAACTTCCAGCGAGTTACCCTCCTCGTTATCTCCTGGATCATGACCATCCCAGTTGCTGGTACCCTCGCCGGTGTCATCATGGGAATTGTCCTTAACGCTCCTCACTTTGCTACTTAAGATGTGCGGCCATAGCCCCATCATTTGATTTGATTTTTGCCTAGTTTTACGAGCCTGCGGCATGAAGAAATGCAAGCGGCCACCATGTTTTTGCATTTTAGATAATAAAATTCTTACACTTAATAAAACCTTCGCACACTCTAATGAAATAAACGAACCAGGTCCATTTACGGATCTGACTCAATTTGCATATAATTTCACGCATTTCTCCTCATTTTACATTCCGTGACCAGTAGAATTATCGCACTTGGCCTTTTCGAATTCCACCCCTCCAGCGGTGCAACAACACACAACGAACAGGAGCGGACGAATCAAGTAGGCGGATTTGCTAGCGTAACACAACCTACGACACGAAGGGCATGGGATCCCTTTCCCTGCGAAGTCACTAGTTGATAATCTGTTGGGCTGAACCAGCGGAGCCGGCCGCGAATAGGAAATCTCGGTCGAACGAGGAAGGTTCAAATAAAGTAGGAACCCAAGGACCGTTCCAAGATATCCCAAGATATCGTCCCGGGATTTCAGGGGCTGCTGTATTCTTGGAAGTCCGGCAGTTAGAAAACCCCAACCTTGGGTCGTAAGGAAAACGAGTAGACTACGATATGTGTTGACTTTCCAGAAACAGAGTACTTTACCATTACAGGCAACTACGATCGTATTACCAAGGGATTGCCGAACTGTGGGTAAGAAAATAGACGTTGCCCCTTGGTAGTAGCAAGTGAGGTATGAGTCGTATCCTATTTTAACTCTCCAAGCTGGTGTATGCTAAGGTAATACGTTTGTCTATATACGGCTGTGCGAGCGTTGTTGACAATTCCAAGAGTTCTTAACATTTTCCTTTAAGATGCACGGTCGGAGACTTTGTTATTCGCCAATATTCTTGGATGCGCGCGATTCTACGCTGCTCGACCTCGAATGAGGTTAGATGTAACAATTTGCTCCATCATGACGGGAATCGTGAGCCTATCATAAATTGCCACCAATGGGACTTCAACCTGCGACGAACGCCAACCGAAACACCCATGTCTTTCTGGAGGATCAGGAAGCTTAATCCGAAGGGCCGCGTATAACATCTATTATACGCTCGCGAATTCGGAAATATAAATCCTTTGTTTAAAATGCACAAGGGACCTTTGAAGCGAAGGAGGAAATGTCTCAAAATTATAATGAAGGTTATTATTATTTGTCTGGCGCCAGCGGAGTAAAGTATGGAAGAATATGATTTCGAGCTCCGAAAATAACGTCACCCCTGGTTTGAACGGTTTTTAAGAACCTCCCTTATTCAATAGTTGCTGCGTGACCAAATTTCCCGGCGTCGGGGTTTTAAATCTCGCTTTGGTGTGGTGTTCGCTTTTTAAATGTTCGTGATTGCACATGCGAGTTTTTGGAGAGCCGCCTATCAGAACCTTGACATTGATAAGACAAGGGGAGGTAATAAGACACCACCTCTGATAAGAGATTTTCGTGGAACGTATCAAGAAGCTGATATGGATGGCGCGATCAGTCTCTTTCTCCATCTCAAGTTTGGGAATAATACACCAGCCTGGGTCTTGCAGCCATATGATACAACTTGTCTTGGATTTCAAATATCTCGGGCCAATATAATTGCGTGCCAAGAACTGGGTACTCATGATGCAAAATACACCTGTATCTGTGATGATAACGACGGAGGAACCGCGCTCCTGTCGTAAACACTAATTCGTTTGATCGACAAGGTTGAGAAACCAGGATGCTGATATTCGCGCCAGGGCTTTGACCTCATACCAATTCATTTTATTGAAATTTTAAACCGCGGGATGGGTTGTTAGAGCGATTCTGCTGGGGAAGCTCAATTTTCATATTCCATAATTATCTTCACGTACTTATGAAATCCCTACGGCGGGGAATTACAACCCTACCAAGTTTACTGATCCAGATATCCACCTTGCGGCATTGAAATGGCAATTATTTCGATTGAAACCTCGAATGCGGCGTTTATCCCAGAGTGATCTCATCGAGTACCGCACAACTATACGCCTATATATTAGACAAGGGTAAGGATATTTATTAAACTAGCCTTGGAATACGTATTAATACGGCAATACGCATGAGCACGGGAAGGCTAGAATATCAGAATACGGGATACGATAGAAGCCGAAGATTAAGGTGGTTTAGCAATATATATGTACCTCCCGAGATTTACCATACTGGGGTTCCTCGAGACGAAGCATGTACGATCTGGCTACAGGTTTTCGAAACAAATTCCGGCTATCACTGGTCCTATGAGCCAGACAACGCAAAAACAAAACTATCCCGAAGTTTCCGTGAATAAATTCCAACACGACTTTTTTAAAGATTTGATGGAGAAAAATGTTTAAAATCTCTTCGAAGACTTCGGAAGACTGTACCGGTGCTAAATCGGGAGCCGGTCCGACAGAAAAGACACTCAATAGCATTCATGAATTTATAGGCTGGGAGGTTTCAACTGACCTGATGACGGTCATGGATTCAACATTTGAAATGCTGACGACTTTGTGGTTGGGTTTAACGTGACCAAATCAAGAAAAGTATGTATTGTACGAGAAATTCACGCATAAGTTCATTTGGAAAGATATCTGACATTATTAAAAATGACCTTGGTATCCTCCGCTTCTCACCAGGAAGAATGATACAAAGAACAAAGGTGTGGTATACAGGAAGAATGGAACTTAGAGCAGAGCCAATGATATCTTTACTCTGAGAAGCATATGTTTAGACAATCTGGATATCCTTGGAGTGGCGTCGCTGCTTGCTCTTGAGGCTGATTCCATCATATGAATTAATAGCTAGTGTGATCGTCCCTCCAAGAGATTCTTTATCCTGGGTCATTTGCACCGCTTGGGATTCAACGAGGTCGATGAGACCAAACGCGATGGTCTAAGGGGTTAGAACTTATCCTAGCTAGCGGGGATTAAGCATCTACTCACATCTACGATCTTTTCCAAAGAACGGAGCACAGTGGCAACAGGTGTTCCAATGAGGGGAACTGTGTTGAAAAGCCCAGCCTTTCCAATCAAGATTTCCAGCAACGTCTGGTGAACTCGAACGAACTGGTAATTGATTAGTTGGATGAAACCGTGAGTGCGCTTCATAAGGGCTCACCTCTCTAAATGCGTCAGCAATGGCTTTAGAATCAGCAGTTCCCGTGATTGGCGCGGTGCCCGACATAGCTGCGATATCAGCAGTAACAAGAGTTACAATTTCAGTGAAACCGGCAATAATTGGCTATTAAATGTCAGCTCAGAGTCGCTTAATTTGGCCTGGACGTGCTTACTGGGAATGGTCCTAGGCCAATCACGATTAAAGGCCCAGTTAAGATAGAAATCGACTGAGCAGGGGTTTGGAGGGCCTTGGATTTTGAGGTCAAAATCTTAATATTGGAAACGACCTGGGCAGGAGTCACAGCAGCAAAAGAAGGCGCTGCAAGGATAGCAAGAGCGGCAGTAAAAGCGACCTTGAAGAAATGCATTTTGAAAGATAGAGATGAATCTAAAGAAGATTTGAGATGGATTATATTGTTGCTAGAAGTTCTTTGTATGATTGAATGTGGTGCTGAGTCTGATTTCCGATTTACTAAAGAGCAGAAGGCGACTTTATATAGTCAATTTGGCCTCTCAAGAAGGGGTGTTTCGTCAAGATCCAATATCCGCTAACCGTTCATCTGTGGTTTATTCGTCTTGATCGAGATACTCTAGAAGCACGCTAATCGAGTACTGCAGAACTCTAGATCGTAACTCATTAGAGTTTATGCAAGGTCGGGAATTCTGGCAGATGACTTGGAGTAGCAAGCTTGCATGGATCACAAGTATCTCAAATGCCTATCGATGTATTCGTGTCATAACCACTGTGGTCTTGTCAGCTCAAAGAAATGAAGTTCTAGCCTTCCCTTGATCATGGAACTAGCAGGAATTAAATCAAGGGAGGAACACATATCATCGATAGCGATAGAATTGAGCTTTAGAAAGTAGTAAGAGGCGGAGATATCTCGATCTTGAATTGCACGAGCACACCGTTACCCCTTGAGGATTACCAAGAGGCGATATCATATATCAAGGATGTCTCGGTCTAGCTGGATGAGAATGCTGATGAACCTGCTTTATCCATTGGGTGATTATTTCGACTCGCGCATGCACCCACTATTCCGTTTTGGATCTCTCGTAACATTGTTAGGAAGTTGTCTAGGAGTTCGAAACTCGGTCAGCTGTATAGGAGTTCACAGCGGGACCGCTCTGCATATCATAACGCTAAATTCTCCGATCGCGATCTTCTAGGTCTCCTGGGTGTGTTGGCATACAGGAATACAGTATCTCGACCATTCGCAATTCCCCGATGAAGGATAAGAAGGCTACTAGCGATTTTGTAACCAAATAAGAGGAATAATCCGGTCCATATTCTTACTGGAATCACAAATCTTAGAATATGTTGGCGTGGCAGGCAGAGCAAGGTGCGGCTGCAGGTGAGGAATGTGGCGTTGTGTTGCATCTTGAGATGGCCAATAGGAAAGACTGCCAACCCAGATGGCGGCAGGGAGATATGCAAAGGCACATCTGACTGCCAGGGCAAGAGATCGATCTCCGCCGCTTAACTCACATAAAATTTTGCCTTGTTTAAGAAAAATTGTGCTGGAGGTTCAAGCAGTAAGGGGCTTTCTGCTAATACTCCTAAGAGCTACGCGGTCCGTCCCGCAAATTGCATTCCCCGCCACTCTGACGAAATCTTGAAATTGCCCAAGTAGAATAAATTACGGGCTGATAACCAGATCTTCTAAGCTGAAGTTTCAGCAAAGCACCTAGGCGAGGATATCGAACTCAACGCAAAAGCTTCCTCTACTCGATTCTTATGGCAAATGTCCAAAATTCTAAACATGGCTAGTTCATTTCGATCAGATTTGCGAAAATGTTGAAAGATAGTGATTTAATATCGATTAGACTCTTCTCCGCAGCGAGCGGTTTTAATGTCATCGACAGGTCGCGACGTCGCCTTTGGTCTACCCTCGCTGTCGGCATGAATAGTACTATAGCGTCATATTTGGTACGGATTCCAAAGATTCTATTGGCACGATCGCTAGGTGGCCCGGAATTTCGGGCTAGCTGGTTTCGGCAACGCATAGCTGTCGAAAAAACCTGCAATAAAATCATCGGTCCTTATATCTATGGAACTGTGGTCTTGCGAGGTGTAGAAAATCTCATTTAAGAAGCCAATGGGAAAGCCTGCCGGTGAGAGGGGGAAGCCTAAATCTAGATTGACCTAGACGAATGTAAGCAATCTTGACTATACAAAGCGTCTATACAACCATCCTTTCGTATTTGCTTATGCTTGAAGCGGTATATTTATACTTGTTCGGAAGTCTAATTTACAAAGAAAGAGAAGGGCCCCATTGTTGGAAATGATCTGAATTTGATATAATAAGATGTCCGAACATGGTGTTTTCTGATTTATGAGTTGGTATACGAAGGGCCTCACGTAAAAAATAGTGGTGGAGCTCTGCTATTACTGAGGCTGCCATTCAGAAAACATGCACTGGGATGCATATGTTTCTAGTACTGTGGATAAGAATATGGTTTGGGACGCCGGCTGCCATATCAGAGGGTTCGAGTTGTCCCAACTATTCAATTGACAGTCGAGCCGCCTATAGAAAGAAGCGTAGTAACATTGCCAAACGTTCGAGTGACGCAATACTAGTAAAACAAGAATGCTCTATCTGGTTTCGCCGAAGGTGCACTGGTGGTGTACGGCCTAAATGATGCCATGGCAACAAAGTGGAATGCACTAGCACCTCAATAGAGTCTTTTTCCAACTCAACGCAATATCTGATCTAGCCATTGATTACGAAGATAGAAAGGGAGCTCAACACTCTGGCCGCAGACAGCTACATACTGACTATTAGGCCATCTTAGAGGTCACAATAGTTAAGATTGCGGTCCGCCGATTATTATCCATGAACGTTGTGCGAACAAATAAGATATGAAGTGCATATTGGAAGATATTTCCGCGCGGGGGACTGAGAAAAATCAGCAAAGGCTTGTGCTTCGCGATGCTCTCGTCAAAATAACAATTGATCTTCGAATACTGAAACAGTTCGAGTTCGGACGGATGATGTATAAGATGGCCGGGTTTGTGCCTTGAAACAAGACATATAGCGGCGTACCGGCCCGTCATGACCTCGTCCACGCCCTGGTTTTCTGAGGCTGCTAGCACGCTGCTCGCACGCGGCTTGTGTGCTGTGGTATGTTGTTGCTGTGCTGAAGGGGAAATCACAATCTGGACTGGTTACCCTTGTGCTGAGGCAGGGACCGGGGTCCGAGCCGAGCGAGTCATGGGGGTGCATTTGTGTTGACATCACAGTAACTGCCAGATGCTCGTTTTCGCTTGTTGAACCGCTGGTCTTTTCCTTTCAGCGATACTGCAATCTGTCGCTTTAGAGCCCCGATCAACAAGCTTCGAGCTCCTTGGCCGTCTTCGGAAAATTACATCTAAATTGCGAAAAACCCCTCTGATGCCATGGTAGAAGGAATATGCACTTTGCAGCGCCATGGTTTTAGAAGAATCGACGGTAGCTAAGCAGGGATTTGGATTTCCTCCGTCGAGAAAAGTTCGGGCGAAAGGGTCGCAATATAGATTTGCCGTCGACACCGTGGGGCCAAAGTTAAGCACTTTAAACCTCTGATCCCAAGCAATGCAGATGCAAGAGTGCCAAGGTTGCTGATTCCAACAAGTAAGTTTGTGTTGTCGAGACACTGGAATGACGGCCCTTTGAAAATCATGTCAACTAAGAAAGAGTGATTTAATAGTGCTATCAGTATTAAATGCCGTGTCAAAGATATTTTGATATGGTCGCATTTTCGGATAGGTTATAGGATTGATTCCGATCCGTAGGGACCCAGTACCTTGAATTTGACACTGGGATCGGGTGTGAAGAAACGAAAACAGCCTGTCCACATTCCAGTCAGATTCAACCTCATGTCATAATATCGATTTCTTGTTTTTCTCGGTTTCTCTTGTTCCTGTGCCTGAATTGTAACGGTATCCGTCGCAAGTATTAAACCCATCCACGTCCACGATGGATTGGGTCTGATCATGCCAACGGTCATGCGAATCGACTCTACCCGCAACAGCCAGTCGACTTTACGAAGCGACAGCCTTCTACTTCCCAGTTAATCTGTTCGAAATGGCGAAAGGAACGAATATTGGAGTAGAAGAATGGGTTCATGGCAGCATGAGCCCGCTCGACTGCGAAATACTCCAAGCCTTCTGTCGCGAAGTTGCCAACGAACCAAGCATCGACAGGTCCCAGGTGTTGAAATTGATTCCACTAAACCTTTCGGACTCTTATGTACCATTCGCAGCGCTTTCCTTTCTTCTGAGCACACTCTCTGGCCCATGGCCTGTTTTTCAACTTCAGAAAACATATTCTGAAGTTTGGAAATTGCTTCCAGAGGAAGCTAAATCAGGAAAAATTGATGCAGAAGCACAGAATCTTCTGAATCAAGTAGAGTTGCAATGCAAGCGCTCTTATGCTTCCCTTCTAGACCTCTTCGCGCCCTGGTCGGCTTCTACCACACCTGCGGTCATTGACCCAGAGAGCGGGCAGTAAGTAAACAAGATAGCTTCCACTCCCGTCATTGCCCTCGATATTAACGGTGTTGGGCGGCGTAGTTCTATAAGTCATTGCGATCTAGTATCTTGCATTAGATCCTTTCGCCTGCCTTTGAATACAGAGGTTGGCCAACGGAAACCCACTGTTGCACTATCCCTCCCGAACGGCCCTCTTCTAGCGTTGAGTCTCCTCTCGACAGCAACTTACTATACTGCTGCACCGATCGCACACGGTGGCGGGGTCGGAGCTGAACAGTTTAGATCCGACATCTTGCTGTGTAAACCGAATGCTGTTCTTGCCTTGGAGGCAGATGTTTCTAGATTGGGTCTTCGTGATCCTTGGATCGCGGATGCTGGCATCCTCGTCGTGTTGGTTTCGTGGTCGCGCGATGTCGGTTTGATTCTGCGCAGCCTGGACGGCGCCCCATTGTCCCCTGTGGATCAAAAAGCGATTCCCAACGGTGCTGATGACACCGGGCTCATGCTATGCACATCTGGGACGACGGGGACGAAGAAGCTTGTTCCGTTGACGACCCACACCCTCGTGTGCGGTGTGGCGATGGTGGCGCAGTCGTGGGGGTTGAACGAATCGATGCGTTGCCTGAACCAAATGCCGCTGAACCACGTTGGTGGCGTCGTGCGCAACCTGCTGGCACCTTGCCTGACTGGTGGCTCTGTCATCTGTTGCAGCGCCTTCGACGCCAACCTGTTCTGGGATTGCGTTGAGGACTTTTCGCCGACGTGGTACTATGCTACCCCGAGCATGCATCAAGGCATCCTCGAAGCCGGTATCTCTCGACCGGAGAGCCTTCAAAAGAGTCGGATACGATTGGTTTGCAACGCAGGTGCTGCCTTGCTGCCCAGTTTGGCATGCCAGCTCCGTGACACTTTTTCGACGGGAAAGGCGAATTGTATTGTCCTCCCGAGCTATGGTACCACCGAGTGCATGCCAATCTCAACCCCGCCTCTCGGATACAAACTTGATAAAATTGGTACGAGCGGGGTCAGTGTCGGTCCCGAGGTCACGGCTCTCAGTAGTGACGACCAGGTCCTGACAGCGGGAACTGTTGGACGGATTGCCGTACGCGGTCAGCCGGTTTTTGGCGGTTACCTGAGAGCGAACCATGAAATCGACCGATCTTGTTTTACAAAGAACGGCTGGTTTGATACGGGCGATATGGGCTACCTTGATCGCGACGGCTATCTCTACATCACTGGCAGGTCGAAAGAAGTTATCAATCGAGGTGGCGAGCTGATCAGCCCCTTCGAAATAGAGGAGACCATTGTCGCTGCTGGTCGGCTAGCCGGAACTCGGATATATGGCAAGATCGGTGGCGCTTTGGCTTTCTCTGTGGCTCATGATGTACTGCAAGAGGCGGTTGGTGTCGCCATTGTCACACCGCCTGGCGCCCAGCGCGCATCTTTACGAGACATCCAAGAATCGGTCAAGTCTTCCCTCAGCAGCGTCAAAGTTCCCATTGTTGTGGTTTATATGGACCCGGGTTTACCGTTGAACAACAACAAAGTTCTCCGGCTCAAGCTCGCCAACCGTCTGGGATTGCCCACCCTGACAGACAGCACACCCCTTGCCCATTGTCACTTTGAAGCCGATTCACCCCCCGTTAACACACCGATCTCCGAACCTTTGAGCTGCCGTTCGGTGCAGATTTCCCTCCACTCTCTCGAAGAAACCTGTCGTTCTATTGTTCCCTTTTGTAGCGAGTTCCATATCAGGAAAAATGCGTCGGGTATGCATCCTGAGCTTTTCATAGCACCAAAGGCCGGTGTTTCCAACGAAGCTGGCGAGCTCTTCTCATCTAATAACATCATGGAGCGACTGGTGGAGATATTGCCAGGCTATAATCTTCCTCAGAAAGTTATTTACCTAGAGGATTCGTTTCCTTGGTGCGAAGATGGAAATATTAGTGACGAGCGATTGGACGAATTTTTGAGTAGCCGCAATAAAGATGCCCCTTTCACGACAACAGAGCAAACCATATGCTCAGCCTTTTGCGCCATTCTAGGTGTTCTCGAGAAAGATGTGTCTCCACAGTCTGATTTCTTTGAATTAGGCGGCACTAGTATGGCGGCTGGACAATTGCTTTCGAAGTTAAGAAAGGAATTCCAATTACGCCTAGCGATTGACGTCTTATTTGCAAATAGCACAATTTCCGCCCTAGCTTCTCTTATAGCAGACAAACTCGCAAAGGATAGAGGTGAAGAGAGCGAGAAAACACCAATATCGGATCTTCAGGAGCAGTTGTTACCAGGCTGCGACCAGACCTTCAGCTCCGGCCGCCCACTTCTCATGTTGTTGCAAATAGTTCCAATGACTATCCTGTATCCCATGAGGAGGGCTTTGACTTGGACTGCGTTCATGTACTTCATGGTCCTCACTCAGCCGTGGCCCACCAGCAAAACCATCTACGGGCGTCTATTCAATATTGTATTATCTATTGCAGTTAGCAGAGCAGTCACAAGAACTTTGCTACCCTTGATAGGTCTTGCAGTCAAGTGGCTTATGATAGGAAGATATCAAGAGGGCCTGTATCCGATGTGGGGGCCTTATCATACACGATGGTGGTTTGTGCAGAAGGTTCTTTCCATCACCGGACTCGGCGTGTTCAATATGTTTGATAGTTCGAGAGTGCTCTACTATCGCCTCCTCGGTGCGAAGATTGGCAATAACGTCACTCTACACAAAGGCGTGCAGCTGGGCGAGTATGACCTCATTACAATTGAAGATGGTGCTGTTCTCGAGCGATGCATCTGCCGTCCTTTCGCAGCGGAAAGGAATACATCAATGTATCTGGGTAGGATCCATATTGGCGCCAATGCATCGATCGGCCTCTCGTCAATTGTTGCTGCTGGCACTACTATACCCGCGAACACTTGCATCGGACCGAACTCTTCTAGTTGGGAGATCCCCGACGCCAATGAAGCAAACCGCGACTTAGCCTCAAACAAAATTCCATCATCAAATTGGCTTTACGGAATCTTACTCGGCATGCCGATGGTCATAGTGACTTCGGTCATCGGAGCGACTCCATGGCTGGGATGTTTAGCTTTTCTCGTGCGACAAGCTCCCAAAGACAGTATTGGGGATTCGCTTGAGCGCGTAATAATATGGTTCTCGGGTGGTAATCGAGTCGGTCTTCATTATGCGGCCTTGGTTGCAAACCGAGCCCTAGGCCCTATTTTTACGTTTGTGCCCGTTTATCTAATCAAAAAAGCTTTCGACATATTCTCTGGTCCGGTCCGTCCTGGGGAAGCTAGTTCCATGTCTGAGTTTGCTAAGTTTCGTGTGGAAATCCTCCGCAAACTGATGCCGGGAACACGCTTCCACAACCTCACTGAGTTGTTCGGTAGTCACTACGAGGCTACATCGTTTTTCGCCAGAGCCATGGGTGCGAAGATTGGCAAACGAGTATACTGGCCTGGAACAGGACCTTCTATCCAAGACTTCTCACTTCTTGAGCTCGGGGATGATATTGTTTTTGGCTCTCGTTCGCACTTGGTAACATCTGATGGGAACGGAAGCGACTACATCAGAATAAGGAGCGGTGCTATGGTTGCCGATCGTGTCGTTCTCCTTCCAGGCGTCGAGCTTGGACAGAAGACGGTGATGGGGAGTGGTGCTTTGTCAAGGCGCAATGGGTACTATGAGCCAGGAACAACCTGGGTAGGGTCCAAGGGGGGTGATGCGGTGTGCCTTAGTGGGGACCGCCAAAAGGGACTTCCAATTGGCCACAGACTAGATGAGTACAAAGAGTCTACTGTCGCGATGCCTGCGTCTTATAATACAAGGAGGAGCAGCAGCATAACTCTAGTGAGGCAGCCCGACTCTGAGACGTCCAGTATTGCAGTTGCAAGGCGCCAGGGCTCACACGGATCACTTAAAAAGGATGCTGACGCAAAAGAATTTGATACCCCCCGACAAGACTCTGTTACTACAACGGTTTCAATGGACAAAGATACTGAGGTAACAGAGTCTTCGACACCTTTCGGACGAGCCTTTTACCAGAAAAAAGCACCTTACCGAGTTTGGGGGCAGTTTACAATCTTCTGCTATTCGACCGTTATCACGCTGGTGGCGGCAACATATTGGAACGCAGGTATTATATCCGCGGTTCAGGTCGTCGGTGGCCTATTCCGAAGTGATCACACCCTCTCGTACCACTTTCTTCACGAGGGGAACTGGCGCCCACTAACATTCTACGCCCTCCTGTGTGCTCTCATCGTGGGCATTACCGCGGTGCAAACAATTTTCGTCCTCGCATTCATGATCGCGGTTAAATGGATCATAATTGGTAGGCGAACGGCAGGAAATTTCGACTGGGACAAGTCATCTTATTGCCAACGATGGCAGCTCTATCTGAAGTGTGAAGTCTTCCGACGGCAGTGTTATGGCGGTGAGGGTATTCTAGGTTTCCTTACCGGCACCAAGTGGATTGTTTGGTACTTTCAAGCTCTTGGGATGCAATGCGGTAAAGACTGCGCGCTCTTCGCAAATGGGCAGCCCAGTTTGATGTTTACCGAGCCCGACTTGCTCACTTTAGGAGATCGAGTAAACGTAGACGACGCGAGTCTAGTGGGCCATATCAATACGCGGGGTAAATTCGACCTCAACCCACTATCAGTTGGCGACCGTAGCGTCTTGCGAACCGGGTCAAGACTCTTATCTGGCGCTCGCATGGAAGCTGACACCGCCCTGCTTGAACACACTCTCGTCATGGCAGGGGACGTTGTGGAGGCTGGGACCACCGCCCAGGGTTGGCCTGCGGAAGACTTTAAGGGTAATAGAATGCCAACGATGAGAAGGAAGCAAATCTGGACTACTTTTTAAAGGAGGAAAAAAAGAAACATCATAATTTTTAATAGCACTTTCACATCGAAATTATGTTGTTCTTAGGTTGTTATCGTGTAAAATTCGCGTGTTTTTCCAGGCTGGCCCTCTAGACGTTGCATGGCAACTACCAAATTTTCTTAACCCTGCTTTAGAAACGTAGACTTTAATCTTCTTTTTTTGCTATAACGCTTGCGCTTAATCCTTTAGATCTTGTACGTTAGCAATATTTTATAAAATGTGGAAATATCTGTTTCCAGTTTGATAAGCGAATTATCACACGTGTCTGTTAAATATGTCAAAAACACGACGCATTTCGCGTCTGCGGGACTGTTTCGGATGACTGGTCCCTATAACCCGGTAACCACTTTAACAACCGCTTATTTCCAGGCTTATTGTACGCATTTAATTGGTATGATGCCACATATATCGATAGTACCTGTAAAATCGGATGGCTGATCCAATTCGGTAGATCCGATGGCACAAATTTCCTGGTCGGCTCGTTAACCGGTTTGGTGGTTTTCTCTTGGCGTGGGCATCCTGGCTTTGGTGCCGCCATTAGGGGATTGTTGGCTCTACCTCCTCGCTCGGTTCGGGTAATACATTCAGATGTGTGGCTGCACTTTGAATATTTGCGTAGCAAGATTAATATTAACCGCTGGTGGTTAGAATCTATAAATTGAACCATCATCCTCTCCTGGTTTTTGTCAATTCATTATCGCACTAGAAGTTTCTACGATTTACTTAACTTTTTACACTCCTTTTTTTCCTTAACGATGGTATCCAAGTTGTGGTTTGGCGTCACGCTCGCTCTGGTACCCCTTGCTATTGCGGCACCGGGACAATCGGTCTCGAAGAGAGCCGTAGATCCTAATTGGCCTCAATGTGACAAAAGTTTCAAGGCATGGACATATGACGGGTTAGTATCTAATCTAGACCACGAGCGAAAGTCATTTCTAACTTTCATTTAGTTGCTACGCCGAAGCTGGAGTAGGAAGTGCTTTTCATTGGGATAGTGGCCTCCCACCAGATCAAGTCACAAAGTCGGCTTGCATTGCTATCTGCAAAGGCAGTAACTTCCGTTATGCGGGCATAAAAGGCGCCGATGGACAGAAAACTGTGAGTACAAGCCGCTTAGGCAGTGAGCACTCATGTTAACGGATACCATACAGTGCCGCTGTACTTCTTTTATAGAAACAGACAAATTTGTTAGCGACAAGGGCTGCTCTGTCCCGTGCAAGAATGGTGACCAGGGTGGTGGACTTTGGTCGTACAGTGTCTTTAAAGACCCTACTTTTAACACCTTTGACGGCAAAACCGCTGCCAATGGCTACCAATATGTTGGCTGTTTCCCAGACGATGAGAAACGCATAATGCAATACAGCCCAAGTATGGGAATAGGAGGTTGGACGGATATCACACTTGAGAAGTGCTTTGCGGCTTGTGCAGCCAAAGGTTATGCCTATGCAGGTATGCAATACAGTTTGCAGTGTTTCTGCGGTGGAAAGATCCGAGCGGACGTCGTCAAGGGGGGCGACAAACCCCTCATTTGCAACATGTTATGTCAAGGAACTGCGACCTTAAAAGGAGATGATAGACAAATCTGTGGTGGAACCTGGGCTATGAGTTGTTACTACAATTCAGACCTGGATACCAAGCAGAGGTGCGGTGAAGAAGCACCTCCAGAATCAAAGGAGGAGCCAACAGTCAAGGCGAATGATATCAAAACGCCAGAAGCCGCTTCGCTAGCCAAGGCGACAACAGCACCGCCCCCAACGGCTGTCGATCTCCAAACTGCGAAAGCTACATCCACAAAAAAATAAAGATAAACTACACTCTGATTTGGCTTATCTTAGGTTATCCTTTGGCGTTTGATGTTATCATTGTTAATTGAATATGGAATTGAAAATCTGAAATGAGGCAGCCATTGAAGAACTTTTCACGTTGTATCTATTGTGAATTTCATTATACAACTCGATTTTAAAAATCCTACGAGAAAACATACCACAAAGTGTCATATGCAAACAATGAGCTCCTATTGCGTCATAAGAATCAACCAAAAGATTGTCTCCGTACCGATTGATTTTGTCCTTGGCGTATTTTCAAGATCTACTTAGCTAATAGGATGGCAACATTTGCATTTGGTACTTGATGCCATCTGATTCCGACAGTCGGTGAAGGAAATCATAGTATAGAATACACAGAGCCACGCTGTGTATATGATATATGATCTGCAAGGTGCAGATAAGGAAGCTGGCGTCAATAATTTTCAATTTACATGTTTGAATTTTTCAGTATATCAACGGAGCATATGTAGGAAGCAGCTAGTAAAGTGAAATCTGAGTCAATTGACCTCTGATTCTAGGGCGATATTTGCTAATGTCATATAAATTTCAGGGTATAAAGATATTTTCTCTTAATTTACTTCCTAAAGTCAGACAGGGAGCGACTGGTACTCCCAGAATTATTCCATGGTCTCCACGTGGGTGCTCGCGATTCTTTCTTCCCAGCCCCCGAGAATGATGGCATCCAGTTCTCAGCATACGAATAACAGAATAAAATAAAGTGGGCTTAATCTTGATTTATTTTAGTTGGACTTAAATTGAGACCAAGCTTTAAAAGACAACCACTGAATCACGGAATCTCTTCGACTTATCGGACCAGTTCTGTCTTTGAGATGTGGGGGGCTTCGGGGTCCACTTAATTTCAAAGATGTTCGTGCTGTGATACCACTTCTAGAATCTGGTTGTAGCTGCCAGGTTTTTTACTTCAAGTTCATCAATTTACACCTTTTTTGGTGTTTTAATTGCATATTTAATCTAGTTCTTTTACGGGTTGGTCAATACCGTCATGTAGACGCTATTTATATTTGGAGGACATCGGCAGCGGGGAGTAATGGTGTTGGCAGCTTATAATCTTGCTGTATTGGTTAGGGCTCGGTTAATATTTTCTCCGGTTATCATGCTCAGTGGTTCCAAAGAAAGCTTATCGCCCGCCACAGAGCGTAGATACGGACATGGAAGCTGCTAGACATTTGTTTGATCGACGCCTCTAATGGTTCTTATTCCAGGTTTTCAAGAAAATTTAGCCCGATTAACGCTGCTTATAACGGGCAATAAGACAGCGATCAGCATCTCGTAGGCTCTATCCGTAGCCATCTCGCTATTGTTGACCTCGGTACGTTTGAGTATTTCGGAGATTTGACCAAAGTTGTCCCCGCACTATACCCAGAAGGTATACAACACGTATTGTTCCGCAAAATCTAGCAGTAAACTGCCCTGAAGCTAGATGCAACGAATCCCGATTTGGAAATTCTAACACTTCGATCTTGTCCCGCTCTCCCAACCGAGCTTCTCGAAGGGCGATCACTAAAAAATCAAGCCTCGCAATTATGCAGGACCGCAATGCTTCCTTGATAGACGGATATTGATTCATTTTGCAAGCCACCCATTGATGATCGAACAGGCCGTGTATATGTTTTAAATTTTTGGCGGGATGAAAGCCTGGATCATAAACCTCATATATCGCTAGGAAATTCAAGTGTATATAAAGGTACATAAATGAGCTTACCGCTGCGTGTTTCTCTTGGTAGGCCTGCTGGTCAACAACGTTATAATTCATTCGCTTTTTAACGTTTTGGTCTTGCGAGTAAAATATCATTATTTCTGACTTTCACAATGCAGTTCCTCAATATTATTTTCTTTTTCATTGCGATTGTGGCAGCATTCCCCGCCCATGATCAACAGGGAGAAACACGAGGTAGGGCAATTGAATTCGCGAGAGTTGAAAACCAAGGAGATATTTGAATTTTGCTAACAACTCGGGTGACTGTATAGGTAAAGGAGACAAAGACGATAATAAGGGACCAAAACCATTTTGCGCAAAGTTCGCAGGTAAACAAAAAAAACTAAAATAGCGCATCTGGATAAAAGATTAACTCGCGTCTTGTAGATACTTGTGAAGGAGTCAAATGTTGTGACGGCCTGAAATGTCAAAAGCCTCCTGGGTTTGGATTTAAACATTGCGTTAAGGATGGGAAAGCCTCTAATTCGACTATGACGATGCCAACATCGAGCAAATCATGGTCATTCACTCGCTTGCCAACCGAAACAATTACAAGGGCACCCCCACACCCGACACACCACCCATGGAACTCAACCGACGACCACCACTCACACAATTGGACAACACATCATTCACACAACTGGACCACGACCCGGCCTGCCAGGCCTGCTCATTCTCATTCCCGCCCAGCACATGCGCCAGGTCTTGGAGATTTTGTCAAAAATCTCCTTTCGCTGTTAGGCCTCGGTCACTAAATACAGGAGTCGCGTTTTATAGCATTATAAAGTTTATTTACAGAATCTAAAAATATCAAATTTTATATTTTATATCAAATATATGTTGAACGTCCGAGCGGGACCTCAAGGCAAGCTCTAGCAGCAAGTGAATATATAGTATACGTATGCAACATAAATTTCCGTAAACATTTTATTAATATATAGGCTTAACTTCGCAATCATGCCCCCAGACCCTCCTGCCCAACTACTAGATCCAGCTCCTAGGCGCACTATAATCCGCTGCGACAGAAGCTAATAGTCTGCAACCTGATGATATTTTAATACAAACGTTAACTTAAGTCTGCTTAATATCTACTGCATAGCCTCCATCGCGACAGGTCGCGCAGCATCCAGCAAAATCTCACACAACACAAAATTAACAAGTAACTTAATAGTATACAGCTTGAAGATGTTACTCCAGCTTGTGGAGGAAAGGTAGCCGGAAATTTAATTTTGAATTAGTACGGTTCTTATGAACGTATATATCGTCGATTATCTTATTGTCGCTGGCTTTGCATTACTCTACGACGCTCTGTCTATTATCTTGAGATCTAGTAATTTTTATCCTCAAACATATTTTGCTTGTAACATGACTTCGATGCAAGTGACTGAACCCTCACTATTCCACAAACTCTAGCGGTGTACGCAGCGCACATCCTACCATGACCGCCACGTAGTCCACTCGTTATGAGGGATGACGTTAGCGCGCGCTACATAGGCAAATGGATTTAGGATTCTGAATCAAATAAATCCGTATATATCTTCAATGGAAAGGTTTCTTTAGTTTGGTTAATTCTTTAGTTTGGTTAATCTGCGAGTGGGTTGTAAAGATCATTTTCTTGGGAGAGTTACGATGGGTGTAGTGTTCTGTGAAGAGTTCCAGTTACATGTAGATTTCCAGGGCTCAGCCGCCAGTTAATAGTTTTTAGCTGCAGAAAGAAGCTCTGGACCATCAGCACTCACTTTGCACCTTGAAACATTATGACAGATCTAGCGTTCCAATAGCTCAAGTTAGACTAAAAAAAGGAGAACTCGCGGCCCTCATGCCATGCCATCATGCATCGCCCTGTCCAAATCCTGTGGAGTAGCTGAATACAGGATTATCGAAATGTGGAGCTCTGGTGATGCGGACCGCTAACTCGGGACGAGCTGAGATCTTGGACCCATGTCTCTCCCCCGTGTCCCATTGAAGAAGCTCTCGTCGCACTCAGAGGCAATGCTTGGTATTAGAACTCGAGCCTCGAATTTTGCCCAAAGTAAAGCTGTGATGCGCCGAGCTGCGCCTAGACGCGCCAAGGATCGCTGCTATTTCCTCCAACCATTTTTTTTATCAGCATTTGCCGCTGCAGGCCCCACGCGTGGCGCTTCTACCGTGTCTTATCCCGGAAAACTCCCAATAGAAGTGATTAGAAAACGCCTCGCCGAATAAAATAAAAGGCTTCCTGAATTCAGCTCGACGGCTTTTATCGCATCAGCTATGATCCCGCAAAACGGCAGGTGATTGAATCGGCCGTGCACAGATGCAGAACTTTTCTGGACCCTTAATCACAGACTCACGCGTTCGTTGTACGACTCCCAATACAGCAAGGCCCGCAAATGTGAGATCATCAATTGATCAATAGTTTCAACCCCAAATCAATAGCGTAAAAAGAGAAGGTTAGGAATAAATATATGACGATTCTAGGCTGACGCTATTGACACTCTATGATACAGAGTATCCTTAGCTTAAAATTTAATGTATATAAGAAGCCCCATCAGGCACTTCTTCTAAAGTACACACTGAGTTACAAACCCACGCAGTACTATTCTCATTTGCACTGGAACCTAAATTTTTCATAGATCCACTATAAGGTTCGCACACTATGAAGCTCTCTCTGTCTCTTCTCCGCATTCCCCTCCTTGCTAGCCTTTGGATCAGTGGAATCGACGCGGTCCATACGAGAGCGTACCAACTGCTTCAAAATCCCCGTTGTCGAAAACAAGAAGATATTCATTCTGGTCTGCTAGACCCTGGACAGTATGCCCAACACCTTTGGGAAAGTACCAAATATCCCATTGATTTAGGACTTCGGCAGTATTTTGTCCGTGCTCATCCACAGCAGAGACCTAATAAAAGTAAAGTTTAAGTCAGACACGACAGCCCGCCTACTTTCAAGAGCAAATCTCATATTCATGGTCTTACCAAGATTGACCCGTTAAAAACGATTCCCCACTCTGCAACCCGATGCCAATGAAGCTCCCTGATTGCTCCTTTTACGAGGTGCTGCTGAGCAGCTGCAATATCCTTGCTTGGCGGGAGATCCGTCACTAACTGTTCTCGCACCCACCCGCCTTTCAATAGCCTCGTCTTTGAGTCTGAGAAAGCCCACTTGAGATTCGGGACATTGCCATTATCTGTGCCCGGAGGGTGGATATGATCGGGTTGTTCGCTATCACGACTGGGATTTGTACCACCTTTCACAGGAAAATTATTCGATTAGTATATTTCGCATTTGCGGCAGACAAAATCTCGATCGGGGATAGGGCGTCTCACCTAAAATTGGAGCACCAAATTCGCCTCTTATAGGCTGCGGAGCCGGCTCTTGGTCATCGTGTCGCTTAAGTCGCAGGTGTTTCGCTGCAGTTCGCCTCCTAAACACGTCTTCAAGATATTCCCGAGGATATACTTCTGACGTGATGCCTTCGAGAGGATCAGCCACTGATGCCGGGCTCCTCTTCTCGTTGGAATTAACAATAGGGGTAGCTAGCACCACGGGCGCTATTAGCGACAAGTAGAGGAGAAGATTTCCTGCCTTCATTATTGACAATAGAAGTGATGCAAATATTGGTACAATAGGAGGATGTATCAATTGCTGATTAAATAAGAAGACAAAGAAGACATAGAAGACAAAGAAGACATAGAAGACGAGGAGCTTTACAAAACATCGAACGACAATACGTACTCTCATGCAAGTTATATGCTTCCTGAAAATAAAAATCCTGGTTTCTTCGCCAATCAACAAACACCAGAAGCGGGGAAGCTTAGAGAACGATCGGCACCTCGCGAATTGAGGATCACTGTACTGAACGAGGGGAATTCAGGTAGGTGGCTGGTCTAAAGACGTGATATTGCGACATTGATTAGCTTCGCACCGATGATTGTTTGTAATTACCAGGCATCCAGATGTAAGAGAGGTTTTGTGCAAGGGAGCTGAGAATCTAGACCGTGCTATCGCAGGTTTCCAAACCCTTCGTATTCGCGAGATTTGAGTAGCACTGCGTAAGCGGCATCCGATGGTACCACATGATGCCACAAAAATCGATTGGTTGATTCAGGGTTTGGATTCGCCCGAAATTTTTGGCAAATATGATCTACACAGCGATGCGGACTTGTAAAGAGGGCGTCGTCGCTAATGCACTATGGACTTGTTAACTATTACCTTGCAGCTGGGGATGCCCGAGAATCTCCGGGGTGCTGAGGGTAAGAGAACAGTCAGAGATATTAGTAAATACTAGGAACATCTATGGTGATTGATCGCGGATAAACTTTGCAAACTGCGCGCGGCGCTCCGTCCACCGGCACATGTTCCATCAATTCCAATTGCACATTATTTCGGCGACAGCAACGAGAAGCACCTGCATCCTCGAAGGTAGGGATATGCTATCGATATGGACCTATTAGGCAAACTCTTCTCAAGCCAGCCATGAAGACAAGCTTCCGCCCGCTTTTCTTGAGAGTCTCCACTCTTTTGCATATACTCGATCGAGAAAAGACCTTACATAAATTCTCCTTTGGCATGAAAACAGCAATGGAAATGGTACCAGGCTACCGCGTCGTGCAGGCTTGAGAGCAGGGATATCCAATTTTGTTCATCAACCCTGCATGGTCATAACGCACGGCTGCACTATTGAACACATTCTCTTTATATTCGAATGTGGGTCGCAGGTGGCCCCCAAAAACTTGATAGGCCTGAGGGGATGGTCTCATCGCTGTTGCGGATGGCGTAAATGGGAACCAGCCATTCAAACGCCGCCATTACAATGACGCTAGCTTTTTCGGGCTCGCCAAGGGCCAGCAACACCGAAATTATAACACTCCGGAATGTGTTGGGGTGTTCAACGTCATATTCCAGGTCCATGTAGCTCAGTCTTGTACCTAGACATGTAGCTGCTGCCCGCAGTGAATGGCGGGGTTCCTGCGGGATTGGCTTGACCCTACGCTATTGCTCGGGCATCCTTTTCGAAATTTTCAAATCAAAACAGAGATATATTTGTTCCATCTCCTTTCCCAGCCATGAGGAATTAAGGGAACAAGAGCGGCTTGGCAGTAGCACTTATGTTGCCTATCAAGAAATGACGATCGAGTGCATCTTATAGCCCACCGTATTGAAATCCTGATTATGTGGTGAGACGAAAGTCTGTGGGGAGCATTTTTGGCCCGTATTTGCCGCATTAAACCTAGATTGAGTGAGCTAAGTGTCCATTGCCGACCTTATAGTCGATGTCAGACAATCAGTTTTGCAAAACAGATGATACAATGAGTGACTCGATATTGTGATGCGCGGAATATAAATCGCCTAGATAATATTTCCCTCACAGATCTCGAGAATTCTGAGTTTTCATCGCTCGTATATGATGCAAGATCGAAACAACCCGAAAAGCCACACGTGTGGCTCCTAATTGGGTAGATCGAAGCCCCGTTGCGTCCCTGCCCTGGCTTGCAGACAAATATCTAGATTAGCGAGAATTTGAGACGCCACTGGCCCTTGTACCTCCCGACCTTCGGAGCCTCTATTTCTTCTTTATTATCACAATGCGACCGAATACAATGTTAGGATGAAAATGTCCCTCGCATTAATCCCAATCTAGATTGAACTCTGCCGTGCTTTGCATGAGCTCCAGCCCTCGTACAGCAATGGCATGGATACCTGGACTTGTGACCTTGATTATCACCAAACCCTTTCGTGACCCCTGCCGTCCGTACAGGAACATGATCGTCTTTCAAAATCCGAAATAGGATTATCCAAACCCGGTTCCTGAAGAGGTCTGCCAATCGCGCTAAAATATCTGGCTTTCGAATTTTATACTTTGTTGTTTAGATAACGCAACTTCTAGTACCCTTTACCAGCTGTCTTACATAATACACCTTTTCTTGAAGTGCGCAATATACCTCCCCTCAATTCTCGAACTATATTCTACCAAAAACATAAACCAGGAATGATTAATTTCTTTTTATGCCACGTAGTTTCGATTGCACCATAACTGAGATCAATGACATGCTTTGTGCATGAAATTGCGATTGGCATGGCCTCTGCCTCTAGTATGGGGGTTCGATTGAACCGATAGAGACTTTTGGCCACGGTAAAGAATGACGTTGATCATGAACGATGCCGGGACATCCACATAAAGATTCTGGCGCTTGATATATATCGTTATGTGCTATGAATCGCGCTTATTTTACTGCTTGGAACAGTATACTAGGATAAATATGTGATACCTAGGTAGTCCTAGATAAAATCAGCCAAAATACGGCGCCTGCGCCAAACCAGCGTTTGATCGCGATGGTTTGAGCAGATTTTCGGAAGCAGGAGGTACAAGACGTTGGGTTGACAGAGCGTGGCACATTGGACTAAATTGGATAACGTACCACTTGGATGGCTATGTGGGTCAATTAGCACTTGCAGAGGGATGGGTATCAAGGATTCGGAAATAACCAGCACCTTCAAGTCATCTGGACAATTTCTTGCCCCCCCCCAGTCCAGCTCTAGATCTGAGTATGCATATGAAGATCTTAAGATCGACTTTTGTGCCCGGAATCCTTGCTTGTTTCCGAAACCCAAACATGGACCCACCTACATTACCGCCTAGCCTTGTTTCCCTCTATTGTGTTAAACCTAGATACTAGCGAATAGGACGAGACATCGAAAATGCGGAAAACCAGAAAGGGAATTTGCGTCCCACCCTTTGCCTAGCCTCCAACCGCCAGAGTCGTATCTGCCCAACGCACAACTTACCACACTCATTCCAGAGAAGCACGGTCCGTTTTATTTGAACTCAACAAAATATACGAAAGCTAGCTTCACTTGTAACGCCAATCACAACTGAAAGAAAATTTCTAGTTCCTTTGCCCCTCACTTAGTCGCCTGCTTCTCGGCTTAACGTCCTTAAAGTCTGTATCCAATATACAAATTCCCGAAAGACTTATCCGCTCGCATCCTCGACAGTATCGCACCCCACGAACCCAAGAGGAAACGATTTGCAATATCAATATCAAAATTATATGTCTTCCTGCAGATTGAATTTCCTTGCACTTATCCCTTCAACCCTCTACAAGTCGTCAGAAAACAAGCAGCAATCCCGTTTTCCGTGAATACCAACGAATGCAAATATGATACCATGTTCCTATTCGAAGACGTGATCGTATTCAAATCACTTTTACAAGCTTCCGCCTTGATTATCAAGCATCGCACAACTACTGAAACAATGGGAAAATGATACCTCACGTGTAATTTTGCAGCCTACAGTCTCGAACAGACGCTTCCTTCAGGGGTCTGGGCGAATGCATGCATGATGTACGCGACAACATGGTAGGTTCTCAAGTATGATCACCACAGCCAGGAAGACAGAAATCTTCAGGAGTCGGAATATAAATTCTCGTTGAAGGTCCTCTAGACCATGGCACTTTCTCAGTATCGATCATCATTTCCATCTCATCGCATAATTCCTAAGATATCCCTAGGATCAAAACAGAGCTCGAAAGCTGTAATATAGCTTCTAACTCAGCTCCCACAGCAAACCATTCTATTTCACACTTTGAAATCTTTGCTCAGTTCTAGCAAACATAATTTGCAAAATGCCTTTGACACCTCTCAAGGCCGCTTTCCTGCTGGCTCTACATGCCACCATGACCTTCACTTCGCCGGTCCCAAACCCGAGACCTAACCCTTTGTCGATTCCGCCCTTGATTCCTACTATCCCGGTAAAATTAATTTTTCCATATCAATTTTCTTTTACTGTGAAACAGTTCGTCATATAAGCTAACCGAATATTCTTCTGCATGCAAAGGGTATAACTGATCCTCTTGCAAGTTTGGCCCCGCCAATCCCGATCTTAAAAGTACCAACGCCACCAATCAAGAGTCCGCCGTTCACTGCCAGCAGCCTTAAACCAAAGAAGATTGGCTACTTCTGGACTGGCCCAGGCAACCAGGCATATGCAGACTTCCTTGCTGTGTATTCCCTTGATGATGATACGTTCGGTACTTTTATCACTCTCGTCGATGTTCCCACAAGTGGAAATGAGCCACACCATTTGAATGTAGCTCGCGACAAGAAGAGTCTGGTTGGAACTGGTCTGTTGTCTCTGTTAAAAACACAAGGTTAGTGCGCTTCAGAAAAACCGGATTACGCATCCATGAGTATTGTATTTTAACATATAGTTGAATTCAGACGTTGAGTACTTCTTTGATATCACCGACCCATACCGCCCTAAGTTCCGAAACTCTGGCCGTGCATTACTCTCCTCTATCGGCGACGAAATCGTTGCCAAACCGGATGGTGGATTCTTTATCACCCATGTGAGTGGCATCCATAATTTTATTGGTAGAAATCTTCGAAGTCTGTTGGCTGACGAATGGAAACTTAGATGGGCTCTGCCGCCGGGACTAACCTCGGCCGTCTTACTGAATGGGACAATAGCGGAAAGCTTATTGCTGAATTTCCGTCTTTACTGGATCTCGCTGGCACGGCGAATATTCTGAAGGACCAATTCAGTCCCCACGGTCTCTCTGCCGACTTCAACAAGAATATCCTTCTAACCTCGGATTTCGTTGTCCCGCTTTCGACATTGAAGCCAACTCTCGGGATCCAAAAAGCGAACACCCTCCGCCTTTGGAATTACTCATCTCGCACTATCATCAGCACAATCACCATTCCTAACGGCGGTGGTATTCAGGATGTCAAATTTATCCCCGGAAACAAAGATAGCGCTGCTATTGCTACTGCTGTTGAATTGGGGCAGGTCTGGGTTATTTACCCATTCCAGTATAACTCTGATGGCACTCAAGGTGTCGCCAAGCTCCTCTACGATCTTGGTCCAAAGGCAAAGGTACCTCATAATCTCCTGTAGCCCAATCAGAAGCTCGTACTAGAATAGAAATTAACGTTGAACGCGATTTAGGGTGTTGTTGCCATCTACACTGATCTCTCCGCAGATGGCAAGTTCGTGTATTTGAGTTTGACTACTGCCAACCACGTTGCTGCTCTTGATATCTCTGATCTCGAGCATCCAGTCCGTCTCGATGATCCAGATGAAGTCCAGCCCATCATTGGACCCCACTCTCTTCGCGTTACTCCAGACCAAAAGAACCTTGTCGCGCTAGGATACTTCGTCCAGCAAGGTGATATTGTAAGTTGATATTTCTTTCCAAAAAATATATATTTTTCACGCCAGATATAAGCCGCTAACCATCACTTTCAAATATTTATAGGGCGTTCTTAACACACCGGGAGACTACAAGGTTCACTACATTGATATTTTGCCCAACGGCGCTTTATCCTTCAACCGCACGATCCCATTCCAGACTGAGTTTGCCAACCGTGGTGGTGCCCGACCACACTTCTCGGTTATTGCTGATCTTACTGATCCTGCTAATCCGAAGTTCAACTCTTATTAAAGATTGTTAGGCGGGTGGATATCTGTGTAGTATCTGAGTTCAAAGGAGCCGAAATACCCATTTTTATTAAGTCTGATTTCCGGAATACATGTTAATTTAACAAGTCATGTATGCACTCATGGTCGCGATATTATATAATTATCATTTAAAGAAAGAATTTGCAGTGGATAAACATTTAATATGACTACTTGAAATCCCTTGTTGATAACATCAATTCACCATTCATGCATACCGATACTGTCGGTGATGTTTTGTAATCCCATATTCCTATAAGCGTAGCATTCAATAACAGGCATTTCAGGTATACAAAATACTTGAGAATGTATCAATATATGTACAATCACCTGACTACTTGGATGCGAGGTTTCATCTGTTTGGCTTGTACTATGGCTGTTATCTTGGTATTCGCGACTAATGGAGCGAAATACTAAAATCAACGATTTGGAACAATTTTCGAAATGAGCATTCAACATAAAAATCGGTTTATTTTGTACAAGACCTTATTCCGCCTGTTAGTCTCACTGTGAATGTCTTTAAGGAACGCCACTATGAAAAAGAAGAAGCTGATATTACAAGCATATTTTTGCTATCTTGAAAAGAAATGTGGTATATTTAGTCGTCGTCGTCGTCATCGCTGAGCACTCTCCTCGACTTCGCCGGCGTTGCATCGGCCATCTCTTCATCATCATCGCTATCAACGACCGCAGGTCGTCTCCTGGCAGGCGCCGACGCATCATTATCCCCATCAGAGAGGTCTTCATCGCTGTCGATCACCGCTTTGCTCTTTACTGTCTTGCTCTTCTTACTTGTGCTAGGAGGTGGAGTAGGACTGTCTCTACCAGCAGGAGTAAGACTAGCACTCCTAGACTCGGAGTCACGATGTCTAATGATATCGTCGTCGTCGCTAAGCATTTCGTCGCTATCAGATATCGTTTCCTTGGATTTGGCCACCTTGCCCCCTTTAGTAAGGCGTCTCTTTTTGCTAGCTCTACCTTCTTCGCCTTCCTCGCCTTCACCTTCACCCTTCTTCTTCCGAGGCTTTCGCTCTCCTCTCTCTTTCTTTTGTCGAGGCTCTCGAGGCTCTCGAGGTTCTCGCCTTGTCCTCTTCTTCTTTGCACCACCATCCGAGTCTCCGTCGTCCGCGTAGGCGGATTGTCTAACTCTTTCTTCTTCTTCTCTCTTCTCAGCCCATTCTTCTGCCTGCTTCTGCATAATCTTTCGCTCTTCAGCCAATTTTCTCTGTTTCTCGGCTTTCTCGGCTTCCACCTTTGCGTGCTCTTCCGCACGCTTCGCAACCTCAGCTTCGCGTTTCCGTTTGGCTTCAGCGATCTTCGTGGCGTGCAATTCTTCATATTTAAGTTGCTCTTCGAGATCAGCTGTCAGCTGGCGGCGGGTTGTATTCTTGTTCATCGTAACACGGACTTCGATATCGCTCGCGGGGTAGGGTGGGTTTTTCGATTTAGCAACGGCAGAGAAAGTTCTATAGTGATAATTAGCAGAGGTGAATATAATATTGGAGAGGTCGGAGTGATATACTTGATAGCCTCTTCCACACCATCCAGTGCAGCCTTGATTTCCTCTGAAGTACGCTGGTGCTTGGGTAGTTCGTGCACAACTTGGCCAATTTGAGCTTGCAGATACGCGACATTGAACATAAAAATAGGATGTTCAGGGGAAAGAACAAGAGCCTGCAACTCGCAACATTAGTATTTATCGGTCCCAAAATTTTGTGATTGTATCTAACCTTCTTGGAATACTCTAAAGCGGTATTTAGTTCAGCCAGACTCTTCTCAGATTTGCCCTTCAAGTACCAGGCTCGCGCCAACGAGGTAATAGTCCATGGATCCCGATCGGCCCTGTACTGGTTGATTGCGATTTCGTACTAAAAGGTCCATCAGTAATATCCGATTCAATAGCATATCGGCACCACTTACGTTTTCGATTGCCCTTGTAAACTGTTTGATCTCGACGAAACTATGGCCGAGGTTGATATGCACTGAAGCTTCTTTCAGTGTTCCTTTCACCTTTTCAAAGATCCCAACACCAGTGCTATAGTCCTTTTTGTCTTCGATCATGGCGATAGCAACACCTTGGGCCGCATATGCATTCTTCGGATCAAGTACTAACGCCTTATCGAAGAATTCCACCGCCCTCTCATACATCTTTCGTTTTTTCTCTTTATCTTGATCGGAGTCCCTTCTCATTTCTCGGGCAGTCATCAAATGGAGATTGCCCATGCCGGTAAGCGAGTATCGATCATGCTTGTCTTGTGTGGTTAGTGTTCGCTTGTAATGACGTTGTTCTTTATCTTCCGCGATATTGAGTGGCGATTTCTTCGGTCTTCGGGAAAGATAGTAGCCATAGAGCGCGCAAACTTCCAGATTGTGATCCTCGGTTTTCATAAGCTCTTCGAGACGTTTAGGTCCGTCTTCACCACCTTTGCGTAAGGCAATATATGCAAGTCTCATTGCCGCCTCAGTATAGTCGGAATGCCGGACGAGTAATCCCTCATACAGTTTTATAGCCTCATCCGTATTTCCAGCGGCTTCTTCCAGCCTAGCGAGGTTGTAAGTTAATGTTGTAACCAGAGCATCCGTGTCCAGACTCTCATCCTTGGCGCCCATAGCAACACAATTACTAAGAGCAGTCTGGAAATGCTCACGAGCTTCATCCCATTTGCTCATATTGTAATTGAAGACACCGATATTGTTTAGCAACTGAGGAGCAAGCATGGGTTCCGATTCGTTCGAAGCCTCTCGTTCAATATCCGCGACCTGCTGGAGACAAACCAGGGATTTTTCTTGAGAATCAACCTCATATAGGCGAGCAAGTGTGAGTAACACCGAGATACTTGGCGTCATATGCTTCTTTGGATCTTTCCATGAGGCTCGGACAGCTTCCAGATAGCTAATAGCCTTTTTACGTTCCTCGGCTTTCTCATCCCGCCCAACGCCAGGTTGACTTTCGGCTTGGAAAACCTCCTCCGCGTAAAGAGTGCCAAGCACCATCATGGCTTCAAGACACTTATTGAAAGTTTTGAGTATACCCTCGAAAGCAAGTTTCGCGCCAGTATAGTCCTTTTGCAAGACCATCAACTGGCCTGATCCAAGTTTGCTAGGGAGGTATGTGTCGTCTTTCGCATTCTCACTTCGAACATAGGATTGTCGCGATAATGTATAATCGCCCGCTTCCTGGTATTTTCGTCCAAGGAGATAGAGGGCATCCCGGGCGACTTGTGGTACATCCGTATACTCGATAGCCCGCTTGCTCAAGCCCTCTGCTGTGGCGAAGTTTCCTGCGGAGAAGAAATAAGTAGCGAACAAAGTACAGGCAAGCGCCATGTTCTTATCAAGTTTGTATGCTTTTGCGATGTACTCTGTCATTCCTTTCTTGTAGTGCTTCGTGAATTCTGGGTCTGTCTGTGGAAGCGAAGAGACGAATGAGAGGTGGTAAATTCCAAGCAAAAGATTGGCGACCTTCGAGTCAGGGTCCAGCTCCAGAGCTCTTTCCCATGCCATCTTGGCATCATCTTTGAAATCAAGCATCCAGAAGCAAAGACCAATGCCAATTCGCGGGTCTGGATCCATGTCTGGTTTCTTCCTCAAGCATTCTTGGTAGCACTCCAGAGCTTTGTCGTATCGCGCTTTGCTGAAAAGCCACCGAGCTTTTCCCATAAGCGCCACCATATTTGTACCATTCGCTTGTTTTAGCGTTTCATCATATATTCTATGCGCATTTTCCAGGTTAGATGCGCGTTCCGCTTTGACATTTGTGACGGCCGCTTTCAGAGACGAGTAGACAGCTCGGGCGATATTATAGGCAGGATGTTCCGCTTCGTATCTTCCGATGTTATTGAGGAGGGCAGTAGCTGACTGCAAGTAATGGTCTTTGGTGTTTTCCGTAGCATCTAGAACAGCATACCATCAGTATCAATGAAATATTGACAAGGGTCGAGAATCGATTCTATACCGGAAGGATTGTAAGGAGCTTTTAATGCTTCTCTGGTCTTCTGAAGATAGAGCCATAGTAAACACAGCTGAATTGGTAATATCTCTCTCTGGTTTCGCTTAATATTTTCCGAGTTCAACGCTCTGGAGTTGAGCATCTCAATCGCATTGTCGATATTCTGGTGCTTAGCATAAGCGAGGGCGGAAAGAATCCAGTACGGATGCGAGGCATGTTCTTGCTCCAGCAAACTGGACAGCTCGTCCACATCATCTGGGAGATCTGTAAGATCAATTTCGACAGTGCCTTCGTCGCCGACTTGTTCTGTGAGTGGTACCTCTATCCTAGACGGCACATTTGGGTACCGGCTGCGCGCCCGGGGAGGATGGCCGTTCATTGTAGGTGCAATTCGCGGGTTGTATCGACGCAATTTTCCCTACAGTGGCATTCTAGACGAAGTCGTACAGTACGCGTTTGAACGAGGATCTATCTGATGTAGTGTAGAAACGTCCGTCGGACCCAATTGGTGTCGCCGGTACGTATTGAAGAGCTAGGGGCGGACCGGAGGTATTCTTCCAAGATAGCAGCAGAGGTGCCAAGAAAGGGATGGATGGCGGGCACGTTGATATCCGTGATGGCGATACCGATGAGATGGAGTTCAGAAGCGACGGTGCTGGTGATGTTGAGGTTGGCTGGTTGAGCAGACCAAAGTCAAGTCGCGAGTTTGGCTTGTTCGTTGCGGCTCAAATCTACCTTATCCGGTAACTCTCTGCGAGCAAACACAACACACTCACCGTCTTACAACACACGATGAAACGGGAATTCAGCACCTGCAAATACTTCCCGCCAAGCACAGGTGACGATATCCAATAGCTATAGCAGTTATTAAGATACTAGCAAATGTCAGCTCGCCTTCAATGCTCAAATAGTATACGGAAGCGAGGTATCACGTTCTTCCAAAGAGGTGTCTAGCAACCGAGCAGCTACTCTGAGAGAATTAGTTAGTCAATTATAATATCGACATTGATCTATCACAACGGACAATTGCACAAGCCGTACGCGTACTAAACGCAGCGAGGGTGAGCACATCGACCAAAATTCATAGAAATAACAACCGAATATAGTGATTTCAGAGCTTTCCTCGTTAGTGCTGTTAAACACAGTACTAATTCTATACTACGACAGCCAGGCTCCAGTTTAAGCTTAGCTGACTACTGAGCAATCGAAGCCCAAATTTTGGTCTAACACGCTTTAAAATTTTCAATTTCTCCCCAGGTAACCTATCACTCTAGCATAAATTTATGGTTGAGGAAAACGAGCATTTAGTCCTCTCAAACGGCTCTCTACTACATTTTATTACAAACTACCCAGATGTTACAATTTGTGATTTGGTTTCATCACCCCAAAGTTCCCAAAAGCTTTGAAAGTCGCGTAAACCAGGATATAGTGATGCTGGTAAGCTAGCTGCATTTACAAGTTGATTTGATGTTAAGCGGGCGACTCGCTTGAATCTGACAAAGAAAAATAACATCTAAAATCCGAACCCGCGCTTGTATAGTATTGTTCGAATAGAAAATCGAATATGAGTTTGGTCTCGGACCAAAAGAGGCTTACCCGTAACCGGCAGTCTCCGAAGTTTGATTTCAATGTGGAGTTTTCTAGCCCGTTGAAGCCAAGCCTGGTCTGGACGTCAAGCTTGCGATTTAGGCGTGTTAGCTCAAGATGAGCGTCAGCGGTTGTGGCTTCCATATAAAATGTAGTTTCGGGTAGACAACACAAACCATGCAACAAAGTACCTCGACCTGGGTTGGCTAACCGAGCTAGCAAGGCTTGACGGTTTGCATCCTGGTCCCCAAGACCGTCCGTCGCGAAATATACCCCGAAAGTCTGAAGGAGTGGGTTTCTGCGAAATCCGGTCGTCTCTTCCTCCCAGAACCGCAATGGCGTCCTTATATATCGTCGTTTTAAAATCCTCCTTAGCGCATAGTAGACATCATTATACTAAAACAAAGTTCGCGAGTGGATCTGTCTGCTTTTTCACAGCGAACTGGTGGGTTTTGCTTCTCTACACAACCAAACCTTATGCTTAATGGAGAACGGAATGTTCAATCATCTACTAGGAAAACTCGGTGGGCAGAAATTTAGTGTAACAAAGCTATACCCTTGCCGATTTCTCGGTTTGAACTCGGATTCAGTCTGCGGAGAGATTCGGCTTGGTGCACTCTTTTGGTTTGAGTCGCTTTGAAATTACCAAAATGGACCAGCTAACTTTCGAAATATTTTAGTGAATCAGTTGATATTTGAGATACTAACCCACTGTTGTGATTTCATAGGCGACACTTCCCTTGTTCGTATGTGGTAATAGATACCTAAAACGAGCTGTAGTATATATAAGCAGATGCAGCCCTCACTAGTGTTCCTGCTTTTTTTCTTCCTCCCTTCATCCTGCAGAATACTCGCGTCTCGTCACTCTCTAGAGACCATTCCTTTACCGTAGCTCCAGTCACACTCTTTTACAAGCTCGGAGACATTCGTTTGTTCTTTTTGTCAGTCATTCGTTTACAATCAATCCTTCGAGATCCATAGACGAACACGACAAAAGCGGATTAAATATATTTCAAAAATGAAGATCAATAGTGCCATTTTTGTTATTCTATTTGCTGGGTAGGTGTATATTTGAATAAACGCGATTCTCGCGGACCATTTAGGTTTATGAAGTACTCATCGTATTTTGCATCTAGCTTCTCGACGCTTACGGAGGCGGCCGGCAAGAAAAATGAGTCTACTTGCAAAGCGACCACAAAAACCCTCCTAAAGACCTCTTGGGCGACAAAATGCAACACCGTTATCAAAACCAAGACATTCACGAAATACAGTGACGTAGTAAAAACCGCCCATGGGACGACTACCGTGACCCAGGTCACAACGGTATTCGAAATGGAGCCAGAAGCTACCAAGGCCGCTGAAGAGACTTGTCCACCATCCAAAACGGAAAAGAACGCGTTCCGTTCGTGTCCTCCAAAACCCAATTGCAAATCTTGTAGGAAAACGGTCACCACAACCAAGACTTTCGATTGTAAGTGTGTTGGCAAGAAACCACCAGTCACAGTAACCGATTTCAGGATGAAGTGCCCTGGTGACTGCGCTTGTTATACACACACATCTTGGGTTCCAGCTAGGCGATGCACAGCAAGACCAGTACTTGTTACTGCAGTCCAGTAGATGGCAAGCATTCACCTACAACTGAACGGTAATTCTGGTTGCGGCGGCCAACGGTGTACGAATAGGTCGTTTAAATTGGTGATGAGATACACCAACTCGGGGCGAAATTGAAACATGTAGAATATAAGAATCAAGTTCCGAGAGGAAAACTTTCGCTCTTCTGCATATCCATTTACGGGAACCCGCATCTAGATTGAGAGTACAGCTGTAGAGACCCGGGAACACATTTATAGCTTATTTTACTGGAAAACCAAATATTAAACAAATAAGCCATACCAAGTTATACCAAATTATACCAAGAAATCCCTCATTTCATCCTGAAAGACCATTTTCAAACTGTAATATACCTGTAAAATCTTCCTTCACACTGCTAGCTCGGCCCTGTTTAACGGGAGCTTCGCAACCCCTGTCGCCCTATGTGTAGATTTGTGTTGCTGGCGCCGTCGCGAATCTTCAAAACAACAGCACGTTAGTTAAATCCCAGACGTGCACACCCGATTTCTATGCTTCACGTTGAATCCGACGGCAAGATGGACTTGAACTGCAAATTGGAACGGAACGAACCTGCAGACGGCAGGTACTCGCCGCCAGCCCAGCCCATTCAAGTAGCCTGCAATTGGGCATATTAGCGTCATGCACGCGCCGAAACGTGCATAGCTCGATGTGCTGGCGGCGTCGCCAGTTCCCGACGAGGCTGTTTGCTCCCTCGTTTCCTTCCCCGCCGGCTCCGTTGCCCGACTACAGCCCAGCAACTAATTCTCATTGTGCCTGGGCTGAATCGGTCATCGATGTTTTCAATATTTTCGTAGCGCGCCGACCTCGAAACTCAGACTCGTGGATATAGTAGACTTTACCTAAACCGAACCCGGCCGGCCCAGAGCACCTGATATGGACCGGCTTCTCCGTCGAAAATCCAACAAACCCACTCCAGACCTTACACTCTACTCACCTAGGTCGCCATCCTATTACAGCTATCAGGAAAATGCTGAAAAGACCACCCCAAAGTCTCCAGAGGCCGTCTCTGCAGCTGCCCAAACCATACGCTCTCTGGAAAATACATACAATCGACAGTCCGTGACTTCATTTCCTCCCAAGCCAGCTCCAGCGTCCCAAAATGAAGTCAAACCGCGGCCCAATTCCAGGTATTCCAATCAGGAACATACCCGCCGGGGATCTCGAGCATCTCGGTCTGCAAGTTACAGCTCAGAAACTGCTGCCTCAGTCAACTCGCGGATATCGCGACAAACGTCCGAATCAGCTGCACAGCAACATAAAGGCGTGTACACTCCTGAATCGAGCGTACACGCGCAAGCCTTTAGTGATCCAACTTACGAAACCTCTCGCCAATCGTTTCGTTCGGATGAAGTAGAGCAGCAGGAAATCCCAAACCAAACGAGCCCACACCCAACGCTTGAACGAACTTCGGAGCGGTTTCCAAGCGCTAGAACTAGTCTTCATGGTCATTCGCCGAGGCACCCAGTGTCACCAGATTCTACACTACGAGAATCCTTCCTTAAATCTCAAGAATCAATCTCCAGCCCAAACCAAGACCCAGCAGGGTTTTGGTGGCGACCACGTACTCCCAAACGAGATGATCTAATAGACACAAGCGGTCTTGCAGGCCAGATAACACAAAAATCTACAACTCTCTTCGCGACTTCTCCGGAGCCAGATGGAAGTGAAAATGACAATGACGACTTGTCTTCCGTGTGCTCGGAGGACTCTTACTTCCAGAAAGAAAGAGAAAAGTACTATTCGGCCAAGATGGATGAGGCGATAGCGGCTGAAAACTGGAAAGAAGCGAAAGAAAACGCAGCGAAATTGATAGCAATGCATAGAGAGGGAACCGGTGAATTGAATACTGAGTATGAAAGGTACCATACTTATGCAGCTATACACTATATGCTAGGGGAACTCAAAGAAACCCTCGACTGGCTAGCTAAAGTGCCACGGAAAAGGTCTACCCACCCAAACTTTTTAATACGTGCTTTCAATATGGAAGCAGCTATCGCGTTTCGTTCTGGGGAGCATGATCACGCACTTTCTCTATCTAAAAGAGCTGCATCATATGCTCGCAAGTTCCAAAACACCGAAGAATTGAATGATGCCAATTATTTATCTCATCTGGTTTGGACTACGAAAGGAGATGCCCGGGAAGCGAGCTTCTACCTACAAATGGTGCCCCTGGGCTATAAACCTTTGGGCTATTATCTGAAACTCTTACAGACGACATCTATGTCTCATATAACAACTACAGAAGGCCCTGGTATCGTTGGCAAGGCGATAGCTGATTTTGAGGGTGTTGAATCCGATGAGCTTGACTTCCCCGAAGGTGCAACGATTACTGATATTGTAAGTTTCCGCCACGCGGCTACCTCCCAACTCACATTTATCGGATCGATAAATAATTTCTTTTAATATAGGAGTTCGTAAATGATAATTGGTGGTCCGGTCAATACAATGGGCGTCGGGGGATGTTCCATTGTGAAAATGTTGATCTTGTTCTGCCGGATCCCCCAAACGAAAGGCAATCCGATGATAAATGTTTGTAAACCCAAATCTTCCCTTTGCGCAGCCCCATAAAATACTTTTTCATAACTGTAGCGGAGGGCGTAGCGCCAGCTGGGCTGTTAAAATTCCCGCGTATATTGTTTTATTATAAGATTAAAAACTTCATCAAATTTCATGCCTGATCGATGTTGTCCATAACTAACCGGCCTTGTTTCCCTAAATAGCAAACCAGAGTAACAGGAACTCTAATCGAGCCCCGCCACTACTAGAACAACGTGATGTTCGTTCACTATATGACTTAAGCCCCCCACCATCGCCAGAACCAATTCCTAAGTCTGTGCCAACACTTGGGGCCGGACTCTTTGAAAAGGCAGGGTTACAACCTGGGTTAGGCGAAATGGAGTATCAAGGCTCTGCTTCTGAATGGGAAAATGCTATCACCCTCGCTATAAATGCAGACGAGGACACCGAATCTGCTCGTTATATCTATGGCTGTATGTACCCTGTCCATCCTCCAACTACGCAGCACTGAAATATAATTGTAAGATTTCGCCAAATATCACCGTATTGGTCTAATTCTCTTTTTTTTGTTTAGCTGCCCATATAAACCTCATAATGCTCAACGGGTTCGACCCTCTTGGTTATGCCATCCACTATCATAAAGCGCATGCTACGCTAGCGATCCTTGATGCAGGAAAAGCGATAATATATTCTCCTGATTTCGCTATGCAGCCGATCCAGCGAGCCGCGGAGTCGGGGAACTTTCATGCAGTTTGGAAATTACTAGATGCAGGTGCAGACCCGGATGCTACTGGCTTAGAAGCCTCGGTTACGGCGCTGGGATTGGCTGCTAGGTATGGATATTATCACATCTGCAAAATTCTTCTCGACCTTGGCGCCGGTCCGCTATATGCGGCCCCTGGTTGGGAACAAGATCGCGGGAAGCGTAAAGCTCGGGGTCAGGCCAGCGCCTTTGAAATTGCGCTCGTGGAAAGCGACATGCCAATTCGTAAGAAACTAGTTCGCTACATGCTTTCGACACTTAAAACCCGCACACAATACCAGGTTATCAAAGCCTACCTCATCGAACTAATGACCACAAAAGAATACCCTGGACTTCAGGGTATTCAGTCGGAAAAGTTCGTTATCAGGGGAGAGTTCAAAAACACTGCTATCGAGCTTCTCACAGAGTATATAAAGAACTGGGAGAAGGCCCCTAAGCTTGTGGGGTAGAAGTCTGGTTCTTTCACAATTTGCCAGTTGCCTCGAACCAGACGTTCCGTGATTATAGAACAATATCTCCAGACAGAGAGGGATTCAAGGGCAACGTATAAGCAGCGTATTTTTGGACCTATAGCCGTCGACTAAGGCTTAATTACTCTCGGTTCTTGTATTTCTACAACCTTTTACTTATAATACATATCAAGTTCTTATGTGGGTGGGTCCATTTCGTGTTTATAGATAGCCGGATCAACAAACTAGGACTTTCATACTTCCCAGCAAGAAGCTAGCCTCTACTAATATTTAAACCCCTTTACAATAATAGCTACAATAATAAATCAAATAAAACAGTATATTGAGCCCCAATCAAGTAGAAAACTAATTTACGCGGTGGAATATTTTAACCCATACCAATAACTCCTTCTAAAACGCCTTGTACTACCTCCTTCTTTAACCCCTCCCTGACTCCCCTCCCAGCACCCTCCAATTCTTGCTTCAATTTCTTCCCCATCTTCTCGATCCGGTGCAGCTCTTGCTCTCCCAATTTCGCGCTCCCTTTGACCGTCTCCACGACATCCTCCCATACTTCCATGATATCAAACTTTGGGAGATTCCCTCTGTGCTCAAACACCAATTGTAAACCAACAGCCAACAACGCGATAAAAATGAGCGAAAACAACAAAATTGGAAGTGTGTCTCTGAAACCGGATGACCGCGACAGGTGTTTATCGTCGGTCATTGTAAAGCGGTTGACAACTAGGGTATTAGAAGCGGATACGGACGCCAGTTGTAGCTCTTTCTTCGTCTTATCCGCCGGTAACGGGGAAAACGCGACCTTTGTCGCTGGGAAGAAGTGCGCAGTTGGCAGCTGCTTAAAATGCCGGAATTTAGCATCATGAACCTTTTTCTTGTCTCCCGCTATCGCCCACGACACATCAAGGATTGTAACAATAACAGAGAGATCGGCCGATGCGATGCCGAGAGCAACCTGCTGGGACGATGAATCTGCCGACATGGAATTTTCAGGTAATACGAGGACATCCATTGCGGTCGCTGCCGAAATACCAGCACGGAACGCTGACGGAGGGTGGTATTTATGTGACTCTAGCACAGACGACTGGTTCCCTAGCGGCACCGACACAAGCTGCAACTCAACACCAGATCTATATGGAAGGTTGATGAGTAGCAAAAACAAGGTCGGCGAGAGCAGCTTGACACTCCGGATTTGCGGCTTCGTCCGACTCGACGAGCCAGCCTTCGGTGCTCCAGGTAATGTGTAAACTAGCTTCTCTGCCTCCAACCCACTAGGTGTGATCTTCCTTATGTAGACGCTCGACGGCGTCGAATATGCCACGTATTCCACCTTCTTACTGATCTCGTCGCTATCCGTAGCGGGGATGATATCGACGTCAACTATCTCAGACTCGTTGACCACCCGGTCGATGAGCACAGCGAACCCTTTCTCGTCCACGGATAACACTACAACTTCTCCACCGTATGTACCTTCGCCACGCACCAAGGGAACTGACGATGCGATCGCAGCGTATCTTCCGGACGGCGAAGATTTTGTGACACGCTGATAGACATCGTCCCAGGCCTTCGGACGGAAGTACTCCCGCGCTGAGATTTCTTTTACTTCAGGTGTTTCGTCAGAGATTTGGAACGTACGGAAGTGAGTGTTAGTTCCGGATTGTAACGTGGACGTGGTTTGGTTGATACCGGCGAGAACTGCTTGTCTGGAGGGGAGAATGGCGCAGGACATCACTGCATCTTCGTTTCGTGGAAGGAGCAGGCTCGACTTGACGGTGAGGGTTTCGGCAGAGGTATCGATAAGTTGCTAGTTGCAGACTGTTAGTTTGCATACCACAAAGGAAAAGTACTAGATTCGAGTATCGTGGGGTCCGTACGATGCCGTTTTCTACTCCGCTTCGTGATTCCCCTCCCCCGCCTGCGATGAGCAACGTCTTCTCATCGAGGTATTCGGCACAGAAGAGAGGGTACTTGAGGGTGAGTTTAGAGGTATTCGGGGCCGCCATGTTGCGGCTCTCGGGATATATTGAGGGCTTCCTGCTAGATTATCGTTATCGCTGGGTCGGTGATGCGTGGACCGTGGGGCTACGAGGTCATCGGCTGGGGGACAGGACGACGAAGCGAGCGTGTGGACACGACGAGCTCAAAAGTGCAGTGCAGTTTCGGTGACGTCGGCGAAGACGGCCGTTTTGTTGGGAGCCCCCGAAAATACCACGCAAACAACACCTTCGGCCCTCCCGCCATCCTTCCGCGTTGAGGCTCCGCACGGCCGAGGCTGCACGGGAAAATACGCACTTCCCACGTTAATTTGCCGGTGCCCGGTTGGGTCGAGTATTTGAGATGAAATTCAAGAAGTTATATATTTGCGCGTTAAAAAAATATGTATTAAATCAGACTATCAAAGAATATCCCAAAGGTTATAGCGTTACTAATCAAGATTGGTTGCGCATTACATGATATTAAAAAAGGTACATCGTTATAGCTCAAGAAAACCCAATATTCCAACCCGTTACAAATCTTTTGGTTTTTAATATCACTCCCCGTACCAGCCCATCTACATAGTAAAGTTTAATGTTTATGGGCGTGGGTGGTGACCAAATTATCAAACTTGCACGGCCCGACTCTCTTGACACCTCGGCGAGAAACACCACGCTTCCACACAGCATTGACAGGTGGAGTGGGTGGGATTCTGGTGGTGCATGTTCCTCTGTATGTCAAATAGCTCAACTTGAAAGCATTTTCAAGAGCGGCCAGTTGATAATCAAAGCATCCGGGATACTGTTGCTGTTGAATATAACCATAGATGGCATGGGATTGTGAAACAACAGTCATTTGAGCAAATTCTTCCCAAGGAGCTATCGCAGGAGCATATTAGCATGGTGACGACCATAGGGGCGATAATGCAGAAGAACTTACCAGTGTTTCCATAATCGTCTGCAACGCATGTGTCATTCCACAAGGCGTCAGTGAAGATTTGAGATGCTATTCGAATTCCAAAAAGTTAGCAAGCGCATGTTCTGTAAGATTCAAAGCAGACGTACTACTAAACCCAACGCCAGTCCCAAGGCCCCGAGCATCGAGCTGGTGTCCGCTATTATCAAATTAGTGATTATCAACCGAAATGTTCACCACTGTGCTACAACTCACGTCTCGTGAAGCCAAATTGATTGGGTGTTGCAATTGCCTTGCATGACAATATCACCATCATCGGGACCAGTAATGGCATAAGCACTACATCCATCTTGATGGGTGGCCATGACATGGCGCACCACGCTACGAAGATGCACTGGCATACGTCCGAAAAAATCAGCCATCTGGTTGATGCTTAAGTCCGCATTCTCACAGCGACACATAACCCAAGGCTTATTGCACTAGAGGAGTCGCCCGTTAGAATATTTGTTAAGCGGTAATAAGAATTTGAAAACTTACATCGTTATAAGTAATATTGTAAACCACAGCGCGGCCAGAAATACAGTTGTTCCAGGCAAGTTCGTTAACACATGCTTGAGGTGCTTTGCCTGGTGCCCACTGCTGGACGGTATACGGTGGAGATGCGGTTCCTGAAAAAAACCCTTGATCGAAGACGGGACTAAGACCAAGTGGATAGTTCACAAGTGGGCGTGGAAGCTGCGCATAGGTATTTCCTACAGCAAGGAGAAAGGTGAATATATTTTTGAAGAGCTTGCTCATCTTGGAGATTTTCAAGATATGAAAGGTTATAAAATTATATAGTTTTGTATAGGTTTCAGAATAATTGGTAGATGATTTACTTGAAAGCCGCGATGTTTGATGGTTTGGATCAGATACTGGGCGAAATACCGCCCTTTTTATATTCAAAATCAGAAGCAAGTGATCCAGTCTACGGGCCTTCTTTTTTTTGAGTCAGCCATCTTCACATCAAAATATCCGCAATTCCGCCGCGTTGAAACCGAAGATATCTGATTTCAAAAGTAAATAACTGCGAAGAACATCCGAAGTCGAACCCCCACTTCGTAATTCCGTATTCTAAAGTAAGGAGATGTTAAAACCAATACGAGCTGCGCCAGAGTTGAGGTATGTGCCCTATAACTCTCGATCATATATTTGCAATTTGGCCAATTACAAGGCCCACAAAGCGAAGATGGGTGCGGCCGGACAGTATACGCAATTACCAGATGTTAGATATGCTCGAGCGCTTCACTTTCTTTTCAGGCTGACGGAGTAAGCCGGATATATCAATATTGTAGCTCATAACTTGGCTTGGCATTTCCAAAGGTAATCCTTTTGATACCTTAAATGTATGTCCGGCTTTGTTTACGTTTGGAACGACCAGCTATAATTGTCATATTAAACTTGAGAGTTATAGTTCAAGATTTGATCTTTAGCGTTTACCTCCACGCTTACACTTTCTAAGCGTCGATTGAATACATACCCCCGATTCCTCGGGAAAACTATAAGTGTGATAGGTCACTGCCTTGTTCTAGATATATCTGTCATAACGTGGGGTGTACAAAAAGATGGTAGGAATAAGATATCCTGGATATAGTACAGTATCACCGTATATGATCTTCACAAGGATGTTGTATTTTTCCGGGTTTTATAGTCCCAAGAATTAATAAATATAGGACCAGTTTCTGGTCCCCGCGGTAGGGCGACTTTTGGGGAGGTGGCCCATGCGTACATGTGCATATGCAGAGCCCCCCAATCAATCCTATTATGGCCCAACTCGTTGATGCCACGAGCAAGAGAACTTTACTAGATCCGTTCCACGCCTTTCTTTAATTCCAGGAGCCCGGACTACCTAGATACCTGTTATCTTAGCACTTTAGGTAAATCTAGAAACCCAATTAGCCAAGGCTAGTCGGTTCATCTCAAAAAACATTCGTAGACTATTGCAGGATCTCTGTAGTAACGTCCACAACGTTATGCAGACGCCAAGGGATGCAGCTACAACCAAGTCAAGAGAACTCAACCAGTATACTTGTCCACCTTTTGCAGATTTCGATCGAGAAACAAAAAAAAAATTGGCGTAGAATAACCGCTAAGTTGTTCGTAAATTTGTACAAGAAAAACTCCGAGTCTTGTGTTACCAACATCCGTTTCTAAGCCTTGCCAATTCTGCCGGTGATTTTGAACAGCCTGTGCCTCGTCATTGGCACAGCTCATCCCAGCACTGGAAAATAAATATGCCGATGAGTATCCAGACGCATTTCGAGGGGGTCATATCCTTAGAGAATGGGTGGGGAAATGAAAGGAGATGAGCTGAGAGCGAAGGCATAGGGAAAGAGCAGTACTATGCATATGCGTATCTGCGGGGAGAGGTTCGCGGGACCGGGTATTCAGGGATCTGAAGGATATATCGATATGAGATACGAGGTGTGGCCGATGTGATTGGCATCTGTTCCTCGATAGTAGCTTCGATCGCTGTTATGTAATGACTGCACCTATCTCGTATTCCTCACGCACCAAACCGCCACTCCATGTCAGCGGAACGGGAAGGCGATCCCTTTCGGTAAAATGCCTGTCAACAAAGGAACGTGCAAGGTGGACCGTGCTGGTCGTATGCATTTCCGACACCAACAAACGCGTTGGCAAACAAAAATATAGTGTTGATTTGTTCTCCTCTGGGAGGCCTGTGGACCAGTACGGCATCTGGCTTTGCGAGACAAGGGAGGCTCTCCGCCTTGTAACACGCTACAGGTCGGAATAATGTTCGAGTTGTCCGATCTACGATACTCGATCGAGGTGTTCCAGCGGTTGCGAATGAGAGATGCACAGACGGTGATCCGCTGAAAATGATGTATGCTAATTTCTAGTATTTACTTCGCGTCGATACTCTTTGTTCTCAAATATTAATGATTCAGTTGAACATTTAAGGAGAAGTTCCGAGTTTTTTGGGCCATACAATCCATATCCCGGTAAGACCTCCCCGAGTCCCAGTTTTCACTTTTGCTTGCAATAAGCAGGGCATAACAAGCTTTCTGGGTTGGCGTTGTCGTAGGTCTTGTCGTGATCTCAGCACCAAGACCTGTATCCAGACGGATAATTTGTTGCCGATTCGATTCTTCCGTCGCTCGCGCAAGAATGCACCTTAAGAAGGATCTGAAATTAATAAACAGTTTGCGCGTTATTGTGCACTCGAAATATTCAACCTACTTGTCAAATTTACACTGGGACTTGCAGCTCGATCTGGAGGGTTTCCAAGTCGCACCAGGGCTGCAGGGGTCAGTCGATACAACCTGTCCCATACCTCGTCCCATACCTCGATTCTAGTTTAGGTTCTGGAAGCCGATATGGACACCCAATTAGATCGGGCTCGAAACGCCTCTGGCCCCATCCCAAGAGCCTCCGGTCAGAGTAGGACTCATTGCGGATCTCAGTTTCCATGGAGAAGATTTGACAAACAAAATCGGCCAAAATTTTTCTTCTAACTCGGGACCAGATTTTTTCTACTTGGATATATATCCTTACTTAACTATTATCATTACGAAAGAAAGATCCTAAAGGCCGCTACACAAATAATCGTCGTGCCTTTACAACGCACGAAACGACCTCTCCCTTTTTCGCTAACAACTTCCTTCATGATCAGACACTCAAATTCCTAACTCTGAGATTAACAATCTTCGTATCTCTTCTAAGCTAAGTCCACTTGATTAAATCTATACTAATAGACTTCACTATTTTCTCATCTCTTCTTCTTTCTTCGTCATTTGCAAAATGATTATTTAAAATACATGTTTTATATGTTATCAGGCGTGTTGCGTGTTGCCACAATGATTTTCGGTGTGAGATGCTAGACCAGTCGCCCGCTAAATAACATCTTTAATACATTATATGATTAAATTTCCTATTTAAAATTCCTATCTAAAAGTTGCCTAGAGAATTATTACTGCGGAGTGTGCAGCCTCAATTTATGGCGAAACTATATCGTTATGTGGTAGAGATGGTTGTAATACCTGAAAATGATCGGTTACTCTTCGTTTCATGCCGGATGATGTTTCGTCGATTACCAAAACACATCCTTGAAACGGCAGCGTTAGCTAACAACGTGAAACGAATCGTTCAATATTCGACGGAATGTTCTATGAGCATAAAATGTTACTAAGTGTATTAATAGTCGTTCTCCTACCAAATCACTGCTCATTTTAACATCCGACAACAATTCCACCTCCGATAATATGATAGCTAGTCTATTCATACCAAAATAACCCTTTTCACATCTATTCTTACTTTCATTTTCAAAGTTCCAGCCGCTGGCATCTGGACTCGAGACTATTTAACTTTTAATTTTCTAATTCATGTATTCGCGTTGATTTGAGCGCTGTATTCCCATTCGCTACACTATCGTCAATAAATTTATACGAAATAACCCGCTTTTCATTTATGAAGACCTATTTTACGCTCGAATAATCACCGCGATGCTTCAAAAAACGAGAAATTGGATTAGGCATCGATCAAAAGATGCGGCTAATTCCACCGAAAAATCTAACTTCAAAGAGAGTAGCATATACTCAGTTGATCTGGACCTAGAATTCGAGAAGCTTGAAGCCTCGGATACAACAAACACTGACGTGGAGAAAGAACAGGCAGCTCTAGAGACCAGCGAAGACGATTCTCCGTACAGTGAGGTGCGTGCCGCCGTGAGGAATTACGATGAAGATATTCCCTGCAATACCATTCGTGCATGGGCTATCGGGTTGTTCCTCGTAACTATCGTCTCAGCTTTCAACACTGTATTTTCTATGCGTGCGCCACCCATTGTTATTGGTCCCTTTGTTGCTCTGGTGCTTGCTTATCCAATGGGTCGTGGCTGGGACTTTATCATGCCAAAGAGGATTTTCAAAGTATTTGGTCATGAGTGGTCACTTGTGCCAGGACCCTTCAACAGGAAAGAGCATGTTATTGTTGTCGCCATGGTCAATGTTGGTGGAGGCACAGCTTATTCGACAGACATCCTCTTGGCCCAAATCACACGGTATAAGTTTGATTTTGGCTGGGGCTTTGCTATACTCTTAACGCTTTCGGCTCAGTGCCTAGGTTTTGGTCTTGCTGGACTATGTCGCCGGTTTTTGGTCTGGCCAGCCGCCATGATTTGGCCGGGAAACTTGGTGAGTACCACACTTCTCTACACCTTGCACGACCGCTCCAAAGTTGTTGAAGCAAACGGCTGGAGTATCTCGAGGCAGAGATTTTTTTTGTACGTTCTCATCGGCAGTTTCTGCTGGTACTGGATTCCTGGATGGTTGTTCAAAGCATTAAGTATCTTTGCGTTTCCTACCTTCCTTGCCCCTAACAACGTAATTGTCAATCAACTATTTGGCGGGAAAAATGGTCTCTCCCTCATTCCGATTACTCTCGATTGGGCTCAAGTTGCAAGTTACCTCGGCTCTCCACTCATCCCGCCAGTGCAGACTATCGCCAATGTTTTGTTTGGAACCTTTATCTTCGGTATCGTCACCACGGCTGCCGTTCACTACGGCAGCAACAACGCTTGGTATTCTGCGTATGTCCCAATTACTGGGTACGAAACCCTCGATAACACTGGTAAACAGTATAATATTTCTAGGATCCTCGACGAGCACCACCGCCTTGATGTAAGCAAATATGAGTCTTATTCGCCGCTCTTCCTATCTACAACATTCGTTTTAGGTTATGGCCTCGCATTTGCTGCTATCACAGCCACAATCGTCCATGTTATTCTATATCATGGCAAAGATACTTGGGAACGAATGAAGCAAGCTAGAAACCAAGAAGACGATATTCATATGAAGCTGATGAAAAAATACAAAGACTCGCCCGAATGGTGGTATGTTGTTCTGTTTCTCATTATGTTAGCTATGGCATTTGCTTCTGTTCTAGCATATGACACAGGCCTCAAGTGGTGGGCATTCATCATATCCATCATTCTCGCTGCCGCATATCTCATCCCAGTTGGTATCATCCAGGCCACCACCGGCATACCAATCAGCTTGAACGTTATCTCAGAGCTTATCATTGGTTATATGCTGCCGGGTCGCCCAACTGCCACGATGATCTTCAAGACTTTCAGTACCCTTACTGTGAGTCGGGCAAATAGCTTTACTGAGGACCTCAAACTCGGTCATTATATGAAAATACCCCCACGACCCATGTTTTGGGCTCAGGTTACCGCTGCTGTGTGGACCTCGGTTCTCCAAGTTGTGGTTATGTATTGGGCCCTCGGTGCTATTGAAGGTCTGTGTACAAAAGACGCCGTGAATCAATTCACCTGCCCAAATGCGAGTATGTTCTTTAACGCCTCCATAATTTGGGGCGCTATTGGGCCAGAAAGAATTTTCGGTTCTGGGCGGATTTATTCTGGGCTGATGTGGTTTTTCCTTATTGGCGCTGCCGTCCCCATTATATTCTATTGTCTCCACCGCCGATTCCCTAAAAGCTTCTTTCACCGTGTCTGCTGGCCAATCATTTTCACCGGGTCAAGCTTGCCAGCTACCCCTCTCAATTATTTTGCGTGGGGAATTGTCGGCTTCGTCTTCAATTATCACATCCGTAAGAGATTTTTCGGTTGGTGGGCAAACTACAATTATCTTTTGTCCGCAGGCTTGGATGTTGGTCTCGCGCTCTGTACCTTCATCATTTTTCTCACGCTATCCTTAACCCATACCAAAGCCCCCAGTTGGTGGGGCAATAACGTCGTTGAGACTACTATGGATTTTCGGGGTACTGCGATACAGAAGTCCGTCGGAGATTTCGGACGTTTTGGCCCATCTGAATGGCATTAGTGCTCTATTATCTAGTTAAATATATATTATAAATTAATTTAATTGGGACGAGTAGCATTCCCAATTTTCTGGATAGCCGAGTGGAATCATCTACAAAATGCGGCCAGAAGTAATTAGATTGTAGCTACAGAAATTTAAATTATATTTTAATAAATTTCATCATTAGATTTTACGAAAATCCCCACAAAACTCCTTAACGAAATCAGTTTCCAATATGAAGATATGAGTAAATTCTCTAGACAATCTATCATATCTATGAAGCACGAAGCTTGATGTACTTTGTATTTCATCAATATGACTTTATTGGTGTCGCTGTGGTAGCGCCTAGGTTGATGGTAGTACGGTAGTGGTGGTAGATGCATTGGCCTTCTCGGGCGCTAATGGGAGAGGATTCGGTGGAGCTTTTTCGTAGCTTCGACTTATTCCGGTGGATTATTTGAGCTTTTGATCTTATATTTCCTGTTTGAAAGTTAGCAGGAAACACCATTGCCTTATATAGAATAATCGCCTACCTGAATATCACGCAACAATCGGGGAATCGAGGGACCTATATCCACGATACCACAAGACATAATCAAAGCAAGAAGGCCCGCAATTGCTGAACATCCTGTTGCGATCCATCCAACTACCGGTACATAAGCAGTTACGGCTAGAGAGATGAGCCCAAAAGCGAGCGTAGGTAGCATGTTCAGTAGGAATAGAACAACTCCAAGCTGATACTGAAAGGCTTTGGACTTCAAGTTGGCTTCGAGGTTACGCTGAGCAACCGGGTCGATAAATAAAATTTTTGCGAATATCGAAATTCCGACGCCGATGGTGAAAAAGCACCAGCCAAGTGAAATGATCAAGCGAACTTGGTCCAAGTCAAATACTGCTCCAGCCTTCAGCCCCGATCCCCCCAGTGATGTAGGATCTACGATCTCCGATACAATGATAGAAAATGTGATTGAGCTACCTAGGCCACCAATTAAAGCAATGGTATCTAAGTATCCCTTCAGCCATTCTATGAAAGCTTGTTCCTTGGCCTTTTTTACAGCTTGTATCTCCTCAGTAAGAACAGACTCGGGTTCGTCGGGATTTTTCGCCATGTTGATTTCGAGGATATTGTGGGCTTTTCAAAGTGCTTGGGCGAGTGATCGCTATTCTTAAGGGTGCTTCCGGATTATAATTGTGACGGAAGCTAAGCTTCGTGAGTTGCAAGGACGGTGTAAATGATAAAGTATTCATCAGAAACACGAGGGAGCTGGGAGGTTATGTAGAAACCATGTCATGCTGGCTCCCAAAATCCATGCAAGCAGTTTTCAGGAGCCCGCATTCAAACGGATGATAGCATCCAATGAACTGCGGTGACCGTTGAGCTGTCGCGTTGGCGCACGATTTGCGGGTCACCTGTATCGAGATTATTTGGTTAGCGAGGCCCTGGACGGCCCCGCTCCACCAAATTAGCAGACATCTTCGTGTCGCCCTGCTTGAGTCCAAGCTTTTGACTATTCCGTTCTTGAAGAGCGCCACGGCCGTGCTCCCCACTCCCAAGAAAACGGTTCTATCCAGAAGTTTTGTTGATGAAGCGCTTCATCGATGACAAGACGCGAATCATCCATCATTCTTCTATACATATAGAAATAATTCGAATTAACTTGCACTCACTTTCGAGCTCCTGGAGGACTTTTGTACAATTTCTAGCTCTATATCTCATGTATTCCGCACCTCCAAAGACAATACATTTTGGTCGACTCCAGTCTTATCCGACCTCAGCTCAGCGCAAGGATTTCAGTGCGAGTGCGATTAGGATCATCAGTATGCATGCGTAGCAGGAAACGAGCTGGGTGTTGAAAACATTGATTGGTTCAAAGAAGCGTTGTGGGCCATCTTTTATCCAAGCTTGTAGCTCTGCAACCCCAAGAGAACGCCTCCTGAAATGCACACCAAAATCTCGCCAGGGGCTGGAAGCTGGAAGGAATTGAGAATAGGTACACAATCTACGGGTCGAGTCTCAGGATGCTGGGGACCGAATACCAATAAGTACTTACTTAGTGATTAGTATCCCAAAGTCTTCCATCCGTCCATCAACGTGCAGCTTTTTCAAGCAGCCAGCCCAGTCCGTCCCAAGTACCCACCCAAGCCGGCACATTTTTCCCGAAGACGATTCATTTTGCCAATAAATTTAAATCACTCCCGCAGATTCTAATCGGAGCTCAACCTATGACTATCAAAAATTTGCCTTTGCATTTATATTATATCATTACACCAGATCATGATCAGAATAACGACCTTAAATCTACAAATCCCTATACCTAATATTTAAATTAATCTTGCTGTTTCCACCTATAGGTAGTGTATCAATCGTCAAAATTGTCGCGATCCAGGATATGGATATCATTTGAATGCGCACCACAAGCCCCATAATTTCGCGATATATTCTGGTACCGGCACCTGAGATATTTTTACTCTTCAGTAGCTCCAAGCCTAATTTTAACTAGTCGGAGTATCTTGTAAAGCGAAACAGAATCAAACAGAATCCGGAATCTTCAAGTAAATTTGTAAATTAATGTTTGATTTTGGAGAATGACGTTGTCGATATAGCAGGCATGTCTGCCTCACAAACACCATATGCATCCAAAGTGCCGTTGTGCTTTGAGTCCGGGTTTATATCTCCGTGTATCTGGTTGAAATACGATAGCATCATATTATTCGTAGGCCTCAAAGCACGCGTATACGTCCTAGAACTGGTTAGGAATGTCGAGCCTCTATGTCCCTCGACCGAATGATACTAGCCCAGTAAGTCAACTCCCAAAGAAGAAAACTAGAGAGATCACCTCGGATTTTCTCCTAAACCAAAGTACCAACTAGGCTAGTTTAAATTACGAGATATTAAGAATGATCTCATAGCCAAGTATTCTAGTAAAGTCCAAGCTTGCCTCGGGAGTATACTAGTAGCTACCCCGCATACCATCGATTGGGTTTCCCGATGTTTTCGTTAATAAATATTTTGCAAGCTTGTTACCCTCGGATCCTTTCGGCGGCAGAACTTATGTAGATGGGACTTGAATTTTGGACTCGAATATGGGATATCATCCTTGCTGATTGGTTCTAAACCTTACATGCTAAGTTGTGAAGAGTCATAGGTTTCTAATTGTTGGGTAGAATCCCATCCTGTAAGACAAATCAACATGGGCGAATGCCCTGCCTTTAGTGGCGATATGGCAGCTCAACGGGCGACTCCGTGACGCTTCCTTAAAGAATTTAAAAATGTGCATCTATATAAACATACCGATAAATCGCGATCGGGAGGCGCCGACGTACCACACCTGCTAATGCCAAATACTAAACCGACTGGGGCAATTGTTTTGCATGAACCCTTACCGTTTCACTAGGCTGTAACTTCTATGATATTCAGCGGATACTACATCCATAAGAGGTATTATCAAAGTATTGAAATAGAGTTTTTTTTTATGTCCGAGAAGAAGCCGCGATCAAAAATATCCATGTTGAATATTGTAACTCGGGTATTAATTGTGGAGCCAGACACAATTCCCAAACTACTGCCAAACTGCCTTAGCCTTAAAATCGAAACACCCTATTCCGTGCTAACCGAGGAGGCGGGTCGGGTTTAAATGGCAGTTGCCCGCGAAAGCTGTACGGTAATGCAATGTATGCTCTACTTATCGGCATCCGGGCTTCCAAATTCACCAGGTGATCTCCACATAGCAAAGAGTCCCAAAAAATCTATACACTCAAATAGGAAACTTACCAGCTGCTTTGGAAGGCTGGCGCACCAAACCATATTTGCATGCTTGCTTATACGTACATATCGGAAACCCGTTTGTCCGCTTTGACGCTCTCGTCCTACTCATTCTCTCACCAAAGAAAGAAAAAGAAGATCAATTTAAAGAAGAAATACAAGGAAGATATATACCGTGGCTAGAGCCTTCGGAGATTTGAAATTCGGGAATTTAGTATCATATTCGACTCTCTGTTCGGAATTCGGCCTTGTTAGAAGCTGTGTTGATCTCTCAGATGCATTGGTGGACCTGGTGTTGCATGTTCGTACTCAACTGTTAGCGACGCCATGTTCATGCCACAGACCCTGGGCATCGTTTACCAAGCAAAATACGGGTTCTTTCCAAATTAGTCGACACTAGCCAGGTTTCTTATAATTTTGACAGACCAGGATGTCTCAATTTGGAAGATCAACGTGCATAACTTCGAAGCGAGCGGTGACTTTCTAGCCCTAGTCTGTCGAAAATGTCCAGCTTCGACACCGCAACCCGTGGGTCCTGAGCCGCTACCACCAGATTCCTAGGAGGGCTACGATAAGACATGGATATCGGTTATCACTTTCTACAATCGCGATAGCAACGGTCCTTTACTATACTTTCCCCGCAGGAGACTTCATAAAATTGGAAAAAAGGTTAATCGATGAAAGCCTATGACGAAAGGTTACAGCGGCCTAGAGCCCAGACCCACTGGAATCGAGGTCCCATCGATGATTGAAAAATATTGGAATTTGTCTGCTTTCCGAGGTCACTTTTACTATAAAAGCCCCGATGCATCCGTCTTCTCCTCATCCTATCCAGCATCAGCAAAGCAAAGTCTCATTCAATATAACCAACTTTCGCTCTTTTATTTCCAAATCTTATGTCCAAGAATTCTCTCTTTAAACACTTTACTCTTTAAAAAATCAAAATGCAAATCATCGCCGCTCTCACCGCCGTCGCTATGGCTGTTCCAGCCGTTATGGGTGCCGCTGTCCCAAATCCCCCAGTTGTTCCAGCTTACGGCGGACAGGGCCCTAACCATCCTCCTCACGGACCCAGTACGCCCCCTCTCAAAGTATACATACCTACCACTAGCTATTACTAACAGTTCAATCTTATTAGAGCACTGCATCCAAGAGTGGTTCGGTACCGCTCCTCTTTGCAAGGGCAAGTGCCCAAGCGGCTGGGACTTGGTCTGGTTCGCCGACCGCGCTGGCAGCTGCCAACAGACCAACCCCTTCAAGATCGTTGAATCTTGCCAGAACCTTTCTTCCCACAAGTGCATCAGCGGCGAGAAGGCTCTCTGCGAACGCTGCTTTGACCACTACGGTCACTAAGCGTGCACTTAATGGGCTATCTTCTATCTCAATTGATGAAGAAGTTTGAAGCCCTTGCGTCCGTAGCGACAATATCACAAAATACTTGAACTCAACGGATTGTTTCTGCAGTATACAATCTTTAGAGAATCAACTTGTATCTTCTTTTCTTTTGTTCAACTGGATCTATGCTTTTCTGAATCCATCTTGTACATACTAAATTTTCGATTTCTTTATGTGGCGCGAGCTCAACTTGTATATATACTGAAAAAGACAAAATTGGTCCCATCACCTAAATTCTAGCTTAATACTGAGAACGATAAGCTCATATCGTGACAAATTATCAGGGGATGTTTCCGAGTTATCTATATCTTCCAGTGCCGTCGAATTTACGTCTGCAAGTTGTTGCAACACGATAAATGTGTTGCGCTAGCAAAACGCATCTGTTCCTGGCGCGAGAAACATCGCGCGATATCACTACTCGCGTCATCACGAATAGCTAGAACACCCCTCCAATTCACGCCCCACCCCTAAATCTGATATTGAGGTCTGCTACATAGAACCAGGTTTTCATCTCCGATCCTCTAGAACTATTTCAAGCATCCAGCTCTACTCTTACCCTCAATGTCGACATCAGAATAAAGCTTGGAGCAGGAACTCCTCTGCTGGAAATCGTGCGCCTACTATACTAGCGATGAACCAAAATATTTCAAATGAGGATGCAACGAGCTAGTGATATCACGAATACTAAGTGACTCTATCGAGAAACTAGGCAAGTTATTGGGATAATCGTTCTATTTATATGTACAGGTCGAAGCTAACTAATGATATACAAAAGGCTCCTAATCGCAATATATAGGCGAAATAGAAACGTGATGCAAATTATGAACAGAGAAATGGAAAGGGGCTATTCACAAGAGAATTTCTTCTGCGGCAACGTATCAAGCAATCACCTCCTAAGAGATAACAGCTCGGACGTTACCATAAAAGTCACCAAATTCTCCGACACCATTCTCCCTAAAATCTTAAGGAATGATTTAAGGGAAAGATGGGCTGGCGTTGACGAGCAACTGCTCAAAGTAGGCCTGGAACCAGGTACCGGCTTCAGGGGCGGCTATTTCGAGAAAGGACGTGTTAGTAAATGCTGAAAGCTTGTTATCATGGTGGATTATAAAACTTACGCTTGAGAGCAGAGGCGGCACCGCAGTGGGCGTCGTATCGGACAGCGGAGGTATCAGAAGTACCGTCGCACTCACCACCTGGCTTGATCCAGACGAAAGCGTCGAGGAGAGCATCACCAGTGTTGGAGCTTGGGCGGGTACCGAAACCAGTTCCCATGGCATTGCACCAGTCTCCCCACTCATTCTGGCCAGTTGGTTGCTTTCCGGAACGGGATTGATCGGTGATGAAGTGAGCATCCCATCCGTTGCTCTTGAGGAGAGGAGCAAAGGCGTTGATGTATCGCTTCTCGTCGCAGATACCGTTGATACCGGCGAGCCCCGAGGTGTACGATGGGCAGGTGGAGACGGACCAGGCGTTGTAGTTGGCAACATTGGTAGCAAGACCACGGAAAGAAGCTGGGGAGCCAGCAGTCTTGTAGAGACCAGCGAAGTATGGGCCAGACTTGGACAGATTGTCTGGCCAGCCGAGCCAACCAGCGTGACCGGCATCGAGATACATGGCAATGTTTGGCATGTTCAAGGCCTTGACGGCATAGTTGATGCAGTCTTCATAAGAAGTCTTAGCGTTGGAGCACTTGGCGACACCCATGTTGGTGATCATGTTGGCGACACTGTCTGGCTCGATGACCAAGGCAACTGGGACATCTGGGTACTTCTTGAAGATGGCAACCATGGGGTCGATGTACTCGGTCTTATAGCGGGTAACACCGTTGTTGGCAATGGAAAGCTCACCGTTGGAGGCAAGAGCAGCGCAATCACGGTCTGGAAGATCGTAGACGACGAAGATACCAATGATATCAGAACCACCAGCACGCTTGGCACGGATGTCTGCGAGGTAGGTGTCAAGGACTGGGACCTTGGAGATGGTATCGAACCAAACGAAAGATGGAACGGTGGCGACGGCCTTAGCAGCGGCAGTCAAAGAGGCCTTGCCAGCGGCGACCAAAGAAGGAACAGCAAGACTGTAGACTTCAGAGGAGTAGTAGGCGTTGGCGTACATGGTACGGCCAGCGAATGGATTGCCAGTGAGGGTGATGGCACCTCCTGGGTTGCTACCGCCAGTGGTGGTGGTCCTGGTGGTGGTAACTGGGGTGGTGGTGGTACGAGTGGTAGTACCCGTGGTGGTGCGGGTGGTGCTCGTTGGGGTGGTCGTGCGGCTGCTGGTGGTGGTAGTGCGGCTGGTGGTCACTGGGGTGGTGGTTCGGGCAGTGGTGGTAGCCGGGGTGGTGGTTCGGGTGGTGGTGGTGGTGGTGGTTTGCTGACCAGAGGCCGACAAGCACTGAGCATAGTATGGGTTCAAAGTCGAGCATGCAGCGCCGGCGACACAGTTAGTCGCGCCAGTCCAGCCGATACCACCGCATTGTCCCCACAGGGTCTGCTGGGCAGCAGCCGTGCTGAGGAGCGCAAGAGCGCTGAGAGCAAAGGAGTACTTCATTGGGAATACGGCCGAGCGTACGATATCGATTGTTATCCGGATCAAGGAATGTCAGATGGTTGTGAAGTCCAGGCTTAAGGGAGAAAAGATCTGGACGGAGTGGGTGAGGTTGCGATCTTTATATATCAAGTTTCGCTCCAGGTCCGCGAGCTCGAGGCGTCTTGGGACTCCATATCGATTTGCCAATTTGGATACGCCAATTGGGGACAAGGGTTTGTAAACCGGGGTGTGCTCATGAGATCATCTTGTGAAAGCGGGAAAGGGCAAGCTGTGATCCGTCGGTGAGTCGGATATTGGAGGTGGAGAGGCGACGCCATGTTTGTCACGCCTTGCTGGATCATTATCAGACGAAGGACTCCAAAAGCAACCTACAATCACATTGTGGAGTTCAGACCAAAGGGTTCGGAGTATTGCGAAGGGATGTGGTCTGTGACTGGGGATGGATATGCAAGGACATTCGAAAGAAAAAGAAAATTCAGCTCCGCTCAAGCCAGCCGTTTCCCCCAAGAGAGCCCATAATTATCACAAATGCCAGGTTTGAAACATAGATATTGGGGTTGAAGTTGGCGATATGGTCAGGTGCCCTGTGCGCGGGCCGGCGTTCCATACACCAAGGACGGCGTTGTGCTGTTGTATCATACGCGGCAGTCCAGAAAATGGATATTCTGTAACATACCCCGGATATTCTGGGAGCAAGCCAACCCCAGCTCCGCCAGACATCCTTCGGAAAGCCAAGTTCGGCCCCAAGACGCCTGGTACCTGGCCCCTTCGAGCGTTCTCCACCCTAATAAGGTACATGTACAGTCTCCAGCGTGCTACCTTGCCCTCCACTCCAAAGAGCGTCTAGAAGGAATATTTCCAGGACCTTGTGACTAGGTATAAAACAACAGCTCGAAAGTAGCGCTATAAAAGACCAATTCAGCCGGAAAAACCCCCCTCGAAGCCCCACCCACCCCAGCCTTCCAGAAAACGATCCTCAAGGCTTGCGCTCTGGACTCCCCGATTTGACCGTTCCGCGTAACCGCCTACAGGCCTTGAGTGAAGAGTCGTACCTGCAGTAGTTGAACATCCTGCGCAACACATATGTCCTTGGCTGGCAATCAGCGGGATGCGGTTCCTAGACTCCGGCATGACTGCGCGTTGATCTGCTCATATCACCACCAACCTGCAAAATTCAATTGCAGTGTGGAGATTAAACTGAAATCCAGGAGCTGTCAAACGTTCTGGAAGGTCTATGGTGCCACTTCAGAATCTTGCTAGACCCAAACGAAAAATAAATCATCGCTGCAGGCCCATGAGAACTGCATCCTGTTTTAAATCGAATTCATTAATAAAATTTAGCCCATGGCCTAAATTCGATTCCTCGAACTCCGATTCGACATGAGGAATCTCTCCACTTGATCGTTCTAAGGCACTACGATTCCGATATATGCAATTACCGGATGTTCTCTAAAAATGCTCCGAAAGATCTATTATTAATATTTGGAAATCATAACCCATCGGAAACAGGCACACAGACCACCCCACTAGAAGTGACGCAGAATAGCAGGTATCGGAAAGCGATTTCTCGATCACACCAACGGTCTGGGATAGACTCTGCTCTGCTTATTGGTAATACTCCAGTGAGTTCAGGATGCAGCTTGATCTACCGGCAGGACTCAGAGAACCCTAGCCAGCCACGGCTGTCGTATCCGATATCCACTCGTTATCACTCCCAAGGCTTCCGAAAGAAACAAATACATGCTCTACGAGGTTATTGAGTTATGAGGCTGTACAATTTTCTAATCTGAGCGTTTTGATTTCTCTCGTCAAGATCTCGTCCCACCTTGGCATATTCTTGAAGAGGGAAATAACCGCGAGCCAAGGCGAATTTGCCCCCGGATAAACTTATGTTCCGAGTATATTAGCCTCGTCCAGTAGATTATTTCTAAACCTGGATTTAGACAGCAGCCTTAGCCAATTTCCACCTGTAAGAGCAGTTTCTTGCATGTAGTTTATGAAACTATAGCCCCAGATCGGCTCATAAACTCCCTACCTCGCAGAATATTCAGCGCATCAGCTTTGTGAAACTGGCTTTGTATTCGATCTAGATTGAATTCGGCCAGGCTAAATGGGTTTCCCGTGGGCCAGATGTTATATGCACACTGAGATCTATATTTTTTGGCTTTTTAAAAGTGCGCGGACGGGTATTTCGGACTTTGTTTGTGGGGGGCCGACATATCACACTCACTTCCAAAGGCTGAAACTAGGTTCTGTATACTCAGGGTATATATGCTCAGGGTATGTTCAAAATTTACTGCTAGGCGCTGACAAGTACGGTCCTCTAACAGTTAGAGCCCTTATCTTGGAACCGGCCTTATTCTCTCTTGGTGTCACGAGGCTCTACTTCAGCGGCTGAATGAATTTATAAGCCTGCAAGTTGCTTTGCCCTAATCACACCTGCCCAACAGCCAAGCTGGAGCCGAGGCATCTGCATATTGAGCCTGTAGAGGAGATCGAGGATGCCCTTGGAAATGCTAGAAACCGAGATTTAAAAAAGCCCTCTGGACCCGAAAGCTCCGAAATATACATTGTTCTCATGCGCACCCTGGCCCTGAATTCTAGATCAAAACCGGGTACACAGAAGGTTTATCCACTGGAAAGCCTTCCGCTCTCCAAGGATCCACTCTATATAGGTATATTTGTAACAATTGCATCATTAGAATTTATATTTGCATTTTGGAGAAGAACAGAGGTATATTATGCTAAGTGCTTATTGAAACTACCCAATTGGCTCTGTGCCGCATAAGCCGGTCTTGGTACCCTGGTATGCTTCTTGTGAGCTCTGCGGAGGTTGAGGGCGAGACATCTTATCTGCCTATTCCTTTCATAGAGCGCCTTTGAGGCCCAGGCATATATTCATTCTGAGATGAGAACATATCACATATCTGGAAAGTTGTTCATCTTTCTGTTTCTTTCTCCTCTTCATTGTTAGCGCCCACTTCTTCATGATCTCAGTATGATTAATTCTTACTATTTTCTGGCGATTCTATTTTACACAACAGCTAAGGAAATTAGTATCAATACCTCATCTAGTCTTAATTTGCCCTTTCCCACTTTATATTTGAGGTATTCCACCTTATATTTTCAAGCTAGGTTCTTGAGCCTTGATTTTTGCGTGTACGACATCTGGCTTGTGAGACAATATTAAACTCAACAAGTCAGATTGTTGAAATAGTTTATAGAGACGAATACGCATTTACAACTCCCCTTGTACACGAAGTTTTAACTCATTGTAATAGCAGGAAAGCCATTGGATTTTTAGTTTGTTGCGATTATCTTAGTTAACTAGTCAGAAGATAACCAATCGAGTTCTCTATAGGTAGATATTAATTCAAAACTTTTTAACTTTAGTACTCTGCATAAGCGATATATAGCCAGTACTAGAAGGCTCGCAATAATATGTTGTCCAACCCTCCAGCTCTGTCTCTCTTCATCATGGTAATTCTTAAACAAAACTTCCGCAATGTTTCCCTCTGATCAAGCAAGTAAGAAGGGTCGGATAGATGGTGTATAAATGGCTTGGAAGACGTCTTTGGTTGATCGTTGAAGTGGGATCGAAAAGGTGTTGTGCGAGATGGCACCAGCCACCCACATGTGGCGGACGAGCAGGCACACCCCTGTCGCAACGCCGCAACACAGCAACACATCGCCCGACCGCCACATGTGCTCACCGACGGCCTTTTGCGACCGCGAAGGGAAGCCTCGAAGGATTATCCAAAGACGGCAAGTCGCTGGCAAGTAACTCTGTCAGCAACCGTGTACCACAAAGAGAATACGGCCGCTGAAACAAGGCATCCGGCGCGGCTGAGGTACGCAAGTGTCTATCTCAAATACCAGCGGGCGCACGCGGCAATTGGTAATCGAATGTTCTTTGTCCTTGAACGGATCCGGGCTGTGCTCTCGCTGTGCTTGTTTGGTTGATCCTCCAACGGTCCCGGCTGCTATTTTTGGGCGCAGGTTCCTCAAAGAGCTTAGCAAAACCCTGCCCGTTTCGGCTCTCTGTTGATGATGACGGTCCACGCGTGCCCTGCGACTTCCGTTGCTATAATTCGTAAGAAGGGCTTTCTATTTTCTTCGCTGATGCTCACGATTACTGCAATCCGATATATCTGAACGTGGGATCTTTTCAAATCAGACCGTCGGATTTCGAATATAGCTAAGCTTTTTCCTCCGATACGATTGAAGGCAGTCGGATAGCTAGGCCAAGCTGCACGTCTCAGCCTCAGGGTCGTCTTAGCGTCGATTCTGAAATAATCCCCGATCCACCATTTTGGCTTGGCTTATAACTCAGCTGCCTTCATTTTTCTTCTCGGTTTCAATCCTCACTTCTCCAAAGCTGACCTGATCTCCTCTCCTCTCCTCACCCGGTTTCCGCCCCTGATTCCGACCCAGAGATATTCCCCTCAGAATCATATTCCGACGTCCGAAATACGACTCGTGTACGCTTCGTGATTGATTACTAGTGCGCTGCAACGACGTCTGCATTGTTGGGTCCAAAGTTTTTCGCTTACGACGCCGCCCGCCCGCTGTCCGCCGCAACTTGAGTCCCACCCCGTTCCGACGACGCCCTAGCAACGGGTGACGACTGGAAAGTAGCTCTCTCGCAATGGCGATGTCATTGTCCAAAATCCAAACCCTTCAGAAGGCCGCGTTCTTCACGCATGGCTTTCAGGGCTTGTTCATCTTCGTGCTCTGGTGCATCTTGCTGGCGTTGAAGGCCCAGAAAGGCGGGACACCAGCGGAAGCGAACTTGCTCTTCGCGATGGTAAGCGGAAGCCTCATTCAATGGGCGTCTACGAGCCCCCTTTTGCATTCCGCTTTACTCACAGCCGCCTTATCCAGTGCTTCATCTCCGTTCCGGTTATCATATATACGGCAATGACACCGAGATGGCCCAGGACAGTCAAGTTTTCGCATCCTATCGCTCAGACGGTGCTCTGTTTCGTCTCCACGGTATGTATCATGTAGATGATAGCATCTGAAATTGTAGCATATTCTAATTGTATCTAAAGATACTCTGGTTTGCCGGCTTCGTTTCATTGGCCGTACACAACAATAACGGGATCAACATGGGCAAAGACAAGAATTGCGCAACGACAGCTTACGGAACACCGAGAATTTGTGAAATATCCAAGGCCGCGGTCGGTCTCGGTGTGGTGGTATTGTAAGAATCCCCTACTTCCTTTGCTGGAAACATTGGATTCCTGTGAATACAAAACTAACTCTTATTTCTGTAGCCTCGCATTTGGTGTCACGACCGGAATGTACGCATACACCACCTACTACCTCTGGAAAGAAAAAATCCCATTCACCTCGCACCTGAGACCCGGTGTCGTCGCGACGCACGACGTCGAAGCAACCACACAGGACGCATTCAGCCACAAGGATGACCATATGCTCGACCCCCAAGACGACGAGCACGACAACAACGGGCACCCACAATCTCCATACGAACACCCCGTTACTCCAGCTCCCGGCGGTGTGTACGCACCACTATCGGGCACCGCGGTGGGGCAAGGGAGGTGGCAAGGTGAAGACGATGATGAAGACGCAGATTTCAGGAGGGATGCGTATCGAAACCAGCACAACGCCAGCGTGAGCGATCAAGGCGGAAGGATGACACCGTTAACGGGACACCAAGATCCATACTCGGATCATACTGCGGTGCAGCCAGTGGAGTTTCCAGACGGCCCCTATAACGGCGGATACAGGTACTAAGAAGTAAAGCCGGTGTCCGTGGTACCAGTGATGATTTAGTGTTACTCTTGTTTTTATTTTTCTTTGCCGTCGCGCAATTCGGTGAATCTTGTTTGCACCCCTTAGAAAAAGTCCAAAACGCTTGTGGTTTATATATAGAAACGGTGGAGACGGCGATTAGTTATGCCCTGTTTAGCGGTTTGTCATGTTTATTTAGCGATACCTCCTCATCCATCATCATCATCATCATGAAAAAACAGACTTTCGTTCGAACTCTTCATTTGTGCCCCGCCCGTCCAATATGATAACCCCTCCTCCGATTCGCTGCCTCTGCGTTACGGCGCGTCATTGGCAGGACCGTACTCGTTCGGCAGGATGAGATGGAACACACTATCCGGTTCCGGTTGCCAGTAATTCCTGCGCGGCTCAAGCGCACCATGTCAGCACTACTATCAAGATGCCGTTGTAACTCCCCGTGTCACACACACATATCCAAGTTCTCGACGGGCACATACCAGCTCGATCGCACGATCGCTGCCAGATCCCGAATCGCCCGTCATCGGTGCGCAACTTGCCGCTTGATATCACTTCAAGTTTAACTGCCGTGTTACACAAGTCCGCAGCAGCTGGATTCGTTCGAACCCACATCGGCCATAATATCTCCCGCCCCGGCTTTGGGCCACCGCGAAATTTAGAAAGATATAAACCGCTGTCTCACCCAATTGCTCCCCTCCCGGCCGCGACCGATACACTCATCGCCTTGTTGCGCGAAGGGACTTTTCTCAATAGCTATCAATTAGGATTGGGCGTTAACGCGCGACGGATCAGGCTAAATACACAGCAACGATGTTGTTCGCGACGCCGCTGGTGCCCAACGAGGTCCAGTACATTCCTCGCGGTCCGACGTATGATATCCCAGGACTGGCTCCCTCTGACCGGCAGTCCTTCTGGCTCCTGCCGATATCTATCGCGCTGCAGATTAGCACACTCGCTATCATCGGACCGCTCCCCAAAACATCTTTTCTCAGAACGTTTCTCCCAGCCGTCGTCGTGCCGGTAATTGTTGGCATCGGCATTCAAGCAGCACTGTTCTGTCACCATTTGACCTCTCCTGTCATCAACTTCGCCTACGGGACAGCTGCTGTCTGTCTTACGCTCCAGGGAATCGACCTCCTCCTCGTAATCCCGTACAGATACGAAATCCCCATCACCGAGATCTTCAAGATACCCTCGAAACCTTGTCCCTCCGTGAATCCGACATGGCAGCAACGATTCGACTGGGCGGGCGCCTGCTACAACAACCCAAGAATGCTTTTGACACCCTTTGAGCCCTCCCTATTGAACCGTCGCCGTGCCAAGGTTGCCCAGTTGACCCGATCTCAGTTTCTCCTAACCCGCGCCACTCGAGTCTTAACAATATGGATCTTGATTGATTTCCTCCTCGCTTGGTGTCGATGGGACCTGTGGTTCTCCTCGAAAGCCCACCCGATTACTTTACCTGATACCATCCTCACAGGTAGCGTCCGCACTATTCTCGGCGCCTCCGCAATATGGATGGCTGTTGATAGCGAACATACAATCTGCGCGCTAGTCATGGTTGGAATCGCGGGCGACGATCATAAGGAATGGCCCGACCTCTTCGGCATCTGGACCGAAGAATGGTATACTCTTGCGGAATTCTGGGGGATCGCGTGGCACGGTTTATTCAGACAACAGTTTATATTTCTAACACATACAGTTAAATCACCACTGTTACGGGTTTCAATACCGTTCATGTTTTCTGCGGTTTTGCATTTCGCGGGCGCTTGGATGCAATCTAGAGATGGTTTGGAGGCCGCGGCGTTCTTGATGCTACAACCCATCGGGATCATTGTTCAGCAAATGGTATTGGGGAGAAACGGTATCGTTGGGTGGAAACGAAAGTCGTTCGCGTGGATTACCACGATGGTATGGTTGATCGCGACAGGTTACGGATTCATAGAAACATATGCGAAGGGAGGGATGTACGATATCGAGCCTATACCCATCAGTTTTTTGAGTTTGCTAGGCATTGTGGAAGGCCCGGTCTACCGGTGGAGAGGGATACTAGATCATTTTAAAATGCATTAGACGTGTTCCCGATAGAGACAAGGATACAGGCGGTCAACAGAATAGAAGTTTACGATCCACGGGCGAAAAAAAATACTACATAGATGAAAAATTCTCAAGATACCTTGATACACCAGAGTTCCAGAAGAAACACGTAACTATGCTCATAAAATTGGTTTATGCTAAAGTGAAAGTTGCAAGTCATACAGGTTCGAATTCTACTTTTAAGCGTCGAATTTCTTCATAGCAGCTACCAAATCATCAAATTGGGTATAAATGTCCTTAAACTTGATGTCGAGCTCCTTTTCGGCCTTGCTGGCATCCAGACGATAGTAGAGCGCGCTCCAGCCGTCTTTCCAGCTCGGGATAGGATTCAGTTTGAAATCCATTTCCGGGTATTTCTTTTGCGCATACGCGAGCAGATCATCCCACTTGAATTCACCCGCGGATAAGATGAACCTCTCCCCATCTTTGTATTTATCATCGAGAACCTTGACGTGCGCTTCGGCGACGTCGTCGATATGGACGGAGTGATCCGTATCCTGGTAACGAAGCAAGCCGTCAATGCCGTTGTATTCACGCCAGAGGATTGCGGATGTGGTGTGGTGGTCGTCCAAGGCCTCCTTCGATTTGAGAACAGGGATGGGACCGTAGACGAAATCTGGGTTGATGGTAACAATGGCATAATGCGGCTTTTTCTCGTCACGGAAATTCCATGTTGCGATATCACCGGCGATCTTAGAACCGTGGTAGGCGCCGAACGGAAATCCGAACTCGGTATCATGGAAGTCCTCGCCGACTTTGGGGTTACCTTTGGCCTCTATATAATATTTAGTGGTTTGCTCAGAGTGAATTGATTGATTGGGATGTAGACCTACCGCTCGTAGTTCTGCTTTCACCTAGCTCTGATCGGTCCATGGGGACAAAAGAAATACAAGAACTAGTAACCACAACCTTCTTGATCTTTGGCTCGGCCTTCGCTGCTTCTAGCAGGCTCACAGTAGGCTTGACTGCTGGGTCGATGTAGTTCTTTTTCCATTCCGACGCCATATCCTGTTTACAAATGTTAGAAATTCTGTAGCTCGTTTCTCTGCTAGCAATTGGTCAAATGCTTACCGGCTTGGGGATCGGGCTTGCAGTATGGATAACATAGTCCACTCCCTTGACAACTTCGTCGAAAGCTCCTTCTTTCAAAAAGTCGGGGATAACGACAAACTTGACCTGATCTTCATGACCAAACACCTTTTTGAGCCACGGGATTTGTGTCTCGTCTCTAACGGTTAACACGACTTTATAGCCTTCTTGGAGAACGCGTAGAACAACTCCAGAACCGACGAACCCGGAGGCTCCAGTGATCTATTCATAACTATTAGTCTATTTATATCCAGACACGTTCGGAATATCGCGTCGAAAGCTACCCACAAGAATGGTCTGGTCCGCGGGGGGCATTTCGAATGCTATTTAATGAGACTTCTAGGTTTTTTTTGGGGGGGTTTTGGAATACCGGTTCCAGAGAAAAAGGCAGTTATGGAAAAGAAGCACAAGCTATCGCAACTTATGATCTTCCAATGAACGGGTGCAACCGAGTCTAAAAGGGATCCCGGAGCTAGCGAAATAGTGAGCACAGCGGGGAGCAGACAGCTGGCATGGGCGAATTAGCCATGGTTATCGCGGGACTTTTCTGCCTGCATCCTTTTCTTTAACCCATCCTGCTTCATCTCAGTCAAGCTCAAGCAATCAATACTGATAGCTCGGATCCACCGCCCCCTCCCTTCTCAAGTCTAGGCCAAACGCGATTCGATTCCCACAACCAAGAAACGTGAGGCTGCTGCTCAGGTTCCAACACTAGGAGCGGCCCGGGAAACAATTACTTGTGGGAACCCGAGTATGCAAAAGATGCATGAATTGTGACAAAAGGAAGCTAGAACCTTGCATGATCCATGATGCGTTGAACTGGGTTGCTGCTTTTTGGAATAGTTTGGCGGGTCCAAGGAGCCGTGGAACTGGATCCTATTCGCTTGGAGACCTCAAAAGACGCCCCACCGCCAGACGCCTCCTGGTGGGGGAGAGACGACCCCTCTTTTTGTCTCTGCAGGATGCACACTCGCTGGCTGGCGGCCGCGCAGAAATGCAACCGAGAAACGGTGCAAGTCGCGCACGGTTCAAATGTGATAAGACGCATTATTCAGGGATAAACATGACATGATTTCGAGTTTGCGAGTGTGCACGGTTTGTGCCGAGTCTTTCGTGCAGGCCTGCTGTGCCGCATAATTCAATCTAGACCCAAGAACCAGTTTCTTGCTACGTAATACAGAGATCGATTGTCGGAATTTTCTCTCACGCATGCACGAGAGGGTGGTGTGGCCAGACAGGATATCGCATTCCCTTACCGAGCAACTGGTCCAAGTCGGATCCCGAATATCTGAAATCCAATCGAATTTGTGTACGAGATTGGTGAAGAGATGCGTATGGTAGAAGACGGATGTATGTGTGACGCGTAAAACCCAATTTTAAGGTTTTAGACGTTTTCAACGTTCGTTCTTGTTAGCAAATCGTTCTTATAAGAGAGTCTACGCAGCTTTGGCTTCGTTGAAAGTCGTTCAACTCTATTGGTGGGTGGACATATACTTTTCACAACGAGCTTACAAGGCTGGAACAAATTTACGACTTCAAATTAGGAGAGGTACCAAATGATATGCCAATATTCTCTATCTAGTTTTCTATTTTAAAATCGTATACTGATCCTATATACCCAAAAAACCCAAATGCTAACGAAATAGCGAATATAAGGAATCTTTTGTTTTTGCCCTCGTTTTATATTCTGGCTGCCACCCCGTTTGCGGTTGTTTTCCGTTCTCGCTGCCTTCGCAACTCGTCATAATCTGGCATCCTACGGCTCAACAACGTGAAACCAAATCCGAGGATACTCAGCAGGACCCAGATTGCATAACCCCACAGCCACTGGGTTCGAGCGCCGATAGCGAACAGACTGGAAAATAGCGCAGGCGAGAAGGAACGTACACCGCTCGCAAGCGCAAGGCATAGTGCATTGAGCGTACCGAGGACCTGTGGACTAGGCGAGACGTCGTTTACCGCAAGCTGTATGGCCGTAAAGGACATGGCAACCCCGCAACCGAGGGCCATGATTGCTGGAGCAATGACCCAGAACATAGTAACAGCAGTAGGAGAGCCGTTACGAAGCAACATGTTTAGCACTGGGGTAATACCGAGAAAGAGTGGGTAGGCTGTGGCGCAGGCGCGCAAAACGCCATTAGTTCCGATACGACGCTGCAACGGCGGGAAGACGAGTAACATCCATGCTGCTTGAGATAGACCGTTGAAGCCCATGAACAAGCTTATTTCCAAGGGCGAGAATCCCAACCCTCCGAGTGGTACAGGCGTATACCATGCGACTGGTGCTATGGCGGTGTAGGCAAAGGCGAGCAGGCTGATATGCTGGAAGGTGTATAAGACGAAGGCGACGCCAGGAGCTTTAACGAGTTCCCAGGTGGACATAGCCGGCTTTGGGGAGGATACAGGTGCCGTCTCGTCATTGTTGCCGCGACCGGCTAAAATCTTGCTTGGGAGTGTCTCTTCGATATTGAGAGCACATGCTATTGTGATAACAAGACCAATCCCACCAACGACAAAACTAGGCAGAGCATATGGATAACGCTCGAAGAACGGGATGCCCTTGAAGACGCCGGGGTATTGTACGGCTGGCTCAGCCAGTACACCACCAAGCAACGGTCCAAATAATATGCCCAGATTGCCGACAACGGCAAACATACCAAAGGCGCGGGCTTGAGTCTTAGATGTACTATGTTCAGATATCATGGTACGGATGGTGACTATGGTTCCAGCAAAAACACCGGCCAGACAGCGAAAGACAATCATCTCCCAGATGGTGGTCGCCATGCCGAAGAAGGACGTAGCTATCGTGACACCAAACATCGAAAAGATCAGGACAGGCCGGCGACCCAGCCGATCGGCCGCTTTGCCCCAGAAAATCATGACCAACATCTGAGTGAGGGAGAAGAGCGATTCGATCAAACCGCTGTAGAAGCCCACATCAGTGTCTTTCAAATTTCCGTTCTCCTGGCACATCTTATTTATGTACGGGAAAATCGAAAAGAAGGCGATCGGTTCGATAAGGCGGGCGGCGCAGAGGAAGAACATTTGCCTCATTGGTAGCGGCTTGTCATCCTCGCTCGAATCATCGTCGTGGCCACCGTTAATACGGGTATCCAGTTCATCCGCATCTTCGCAGACCGTAGTCGTTCGAGAGATACCCGGGTTGGTCGTCAGCAATGGCGTACTCTCGTCGAGTCGTTCGCTTTCAATTGATTGGTGAACTTTTCCGTCATCGACCCCGTTTGGGCCCGTTCTGTGATGGTCTGCCATGGCGATGCAATTGTGCTTCCTCTTCTCCGAGATCGAAGACGAGAGTTGTTGGATCCATTGTGGAACCGTAAGAAACGATGATTAAATGACTCCCATCACTAATACCACTATCCTTGACGCGTCGCCGCTTTCTTACATTCATTCGGGAAGACATCCCTCCTCTTGGCGGGCAACAACAACTCCATTGGCCAATCATTCAACGGACCTCAGCATGGTTGGGATGAATGCAAATGTAGAACTGATTGCGGGGGAATTATTGCAATTCGAACAAAATATCTAAATGCATACAAAAATGGATATCGCTAGATACATAAATATATATAATGGTACACTACTCGTCAAAATCATTCCGCGTTTTGCGCATTTCCGCCAATCAACTATGTATTCAGAACTTCCAATGGCGCAATTTGAACCATGGAAACTTCCCAGTAATAACCGTCGTTATATCCTTTGAATACTATCCTCGCCTTCTTATTGGCTTTGACAGTGTACTTAAACGCCGCTTTATCCCAGTTATCCGATGCCGTGGTTTTCTTTTCGTTGGTGGCTAGGACTTGACTGACGGTGTCTTCGTCCCCGATGTACGCCCATAACCAAGCGTTATTGGTCGCCTAAACCCGACTATGTCAATATGTTTCTTGAAAGTAAAATAGTCTTCTGAATAGAGAGTTTACCTCTGGCTGGGCATTCCTATAAAGAAAGCTCACAACATAGTCTGTATCTTTGCCCGCATTGTCTCCTCTGTCCATCAATTGGGTGAGTTCGCAAGCGGCAGGGCTCGGCTTCGCACCGTTCCAGGCAGAGTAATATTTTCCATCCCACTTCTCCACACCCCAGCAGCCATCTTTATCCTCCCAATTAGTCAGGTTATTGGTAAAGTCTCCATTCTTCGCTATACTGGCCGCGCTGAGTTCGAAGTTCGGGCTGAGGCCTGGGAAGCCTAGGTTGATGTCGAGAGGAGTGGACGAAACAGTTGGCTTCGCTACGCCCGAGAAGGCCACTGCGGTGACTCCGGTTGGAATGATCAATCCGGTCGTAGATGCTGTTGGAACAATCGTACTTGCTGCTGCCGGCGACGTCGCAGCACTGCCACTACCACCGCTCGTACCCGTGGCCGGTGCTGATGTTGGGCCTCCGGAAGTCTGACTGCCACCAGTACTTCCCGAACCACTGGTATCTGGGCTCGATGATTTCTTCGAGCCCAGCGCTCCACCAACCCCTCCGCCTACTGCACCAGCAACAACGATAACCGCGACGACTGCAATGATTATTATTCGCTTTTTGGTAAACCATGAACCCCCTGTGCCGGTGGCTTTCGGGCTCGAAGAGGAGGAAGTTGCAATAGCATCGGATTGTTCCGACATGCCGCCAACCGGCGCGGAGTCTTCGACTCCACCGTAGACATCGCCCAGATCGGGAAGCGCGAGACCCTTTTCCATATCTGCCTTCGACATTTCTGCGTTGCGTACCCCTGGCGAGTTCCTGGCCGAGATGTGTTGCTGAAGGGAATCAAGCGCCGTGTAACGTTCCGACGTGCGAGAAGGGCTGTGGGTCGAAAGGAACTCGTAACTTAGTACTGTTGACAGAGGATTTAGAAAAGAGCGAGGAGAAGAGAAAGAGCACTATTTCGAAACTCCTTTCCTTCCCTCTTCACAGAAATTTGTCCTCCGAAATGCGCTCTTAATTTTCCTTAGCCTCCAAATTTGAGCCAATCTGCGGCTGAGATTGGTTATTGTTTTGCCTTCTTCCACTGCAGGATCACACGGGATCAAGCGCCAAGCGTTCCAAACGGTGCCTAGATCCTGAAATGGCAAATTTGGTTTGTTTTTGGTAGATGCTTATGAATGGTGTAACGAAAGGACTAATATTCATATTTGGAAGGTTCTTCGTTTCTCTCTGCAGATACAAGCGTCTATAGCGATACAATAACTTTGTGACAACTTTTCAACAACGATAGTTATCTCGAAATCAGCTCGTCTGGTGACAAGACTATCTCGAAATGAAATTACAAATGTCTCTCTCTACGCCTCAACTTCTTGGCCTTCAAACAGCGGCAACTTTGTCATAGTCTCCTCCCATTCCTCTGTGCCATCTACAAGTTTCTTCAACGATTGCAGAACTTCATCGATAGTACCGCGAACCTGTTTCGTCGTGTCTCTCTCTCTCAATGTGATGGTGTTGTCCTTAATACTCTGGAAATCAATTGTGATGCCAAATGGCGTGCCCAACTCGTCGTTTCTGCTGTATCTCTTGCCAATAGTGGCACCAGATGCGTCCACTCGGCTGCTAATACCCAATTTCCTGATCTGCGCCGATATCGAGTTGGCGAGAGGGACAAAGGCTGGGTTGTTGGAAAGTGGTACCAACAGAACCTTGGTGGGGGCAATAGTTGGAGGGAACGATAGAACCGCCCTATTGACATCTTCCTCACGGGACCAGAATACGTGCTCCATCAAGGAATAGAGAATGCGGCCAATACCAAAGGACGGTTCGATGACGTTGGGTGTGTACTCGCGAACTAAGTAGAGGTTAGATCACCATTCAATGCTTATTTGGTGCTGGGAGCAGCTTACTTGATTCTGTTCTCTTCCTCTTCTCCACAGTTATCAGATCACTACCGATATCCAGTTTACCGAGACCATCAACTAGAACCGAGATGGGGTTACCATTCTTGAGCTCCTCTGCCCACTGCTCGCGCTCTTTTTGATTCGAGCACTGTGCGAGGCGCTCTTCTACGGCTTTGGCGTCCTTCTTGAATTTTGGACCAAGAATCTTCTTGTTCAGATCAACCTCCCATTCTTCGATGGTTCTGGGCTCCTTCAACGTTTCTCGAACCCCAAGGAATTGACCAGTTTTATTTTGGTGGACCGAGAGATCGTAAGCACTTCTATCGGCACAACCAACGCACTCAATCCAGCCGTAACTGGTCTGCAATTCTGCATCCCAGCAATCGCTGGCGTAGTGAGCCATCTCGTTCTCCATGTGCTGTCTGAATCTGATCTTCTTTTCGTCAACACCAATCTTGACCAAGAAGAGGCTGATTCTGGCGAGGAAATAGCCCAATGTCTCGTTGTCTACCATGCCCTCCTTGACAGCCTCGCCGATGGTTTTCCTGATAATATCGGTTTTACCGGCTTGCTGGGTTTCCTTAGGCAAGAAGTTCAAGGTGACAGTATCGGCTACTTCCGGGAAACGAGGATGCGATTTGTTTTCGGGGTCAACGAAGTGTTCGATTTCTGCCATCAAGAACTCGCGGACACGCAAGAGACCTTGTCGAGGAGAGATCTCGTTTCTGAAAGATTTACCGATGGATGCGGACGCAAATGGCATCTTTTCATTGTTGAAACCGAGGAGCTTCTGGAAGTTTAGGAACTGGCCTTGAGCTGTCTCAGGACGGAGGTAGCTACGAGAGGCGTTAGTGCGTATTCGCGTGAAAGCTGACGTGGGAGATTGCCGTACCCTGGCAAGTTGCTGCTTGGGCCAATTGATGTGCCAAACATGAGGTTGAAGGCGACTGGGAGCTCGAGGTCACCACCGGTACCAGGGTTCTTGATTTCATACTTGGTGATAATGTCACCAAGATCTTTGCCATCGAAGTTATCGATCTAATTGGGTCGTTAGCGATTGCTCCCTTGTTGCTCTATCCAATATTAGGTACCTTTGCCAGAGTCTCTTCGTATTCTTGAACGACAGCATCATCTAATTTGACGACCTTGATGTCCTTGACCTTCTTCTTTCTCTTCTTCTTGTCTTCTGTGCCTTCAGCATCCTTGGCGGCTTCTGCAACAGGTGCGCCGGTCTCGAGCTGTCTGGCCTCTTTGTCGCCTTTCAATCTCGCTTCCAGTACCTCCTCGACGAGGTGGTCAGCTCTGAAGATCTCCCCGGTCTTAGGATCTTTGCACATCCAATCGGAGAATTTATCCACGTGACCAGAGGTCTTGAGGACGTCATGAGGGGTCAACATTGTGCAATCGACTTCCAGCATGTCCTCCTCAAGGATGAAGTGTTTTCGCCATGTGTCGACAATGTTGGCTTGGAGGGCGCAGCCTGGCGGGCCGTAGTCATAAAGACCAGAGACACCACCGTAGATGTCGAATGCCTGGGCGTAGAACATACGCCTGCGGAGAAGGGTGTCGAGGGCCGCTCGGTCGAGCGGTTTGCCGTCGTAGGTAGTCATATCGTGGGATTGTGGTACCAGCACCTTGGGCTTCTGAAGACGAGGAAGGACAGGAAGTTAGAAATCTCAGTTGCTTTCAGGATGTATTGTTCCTATCTGCTATGGATAATGTGCAACGAACCGAATGGTAAAGCGATGTAGCTGTTGCGAAGAATGCGGGACGAGGGGCAATTGCAAGGCGCTGATAGCGAGTTGCGGGGCACAGAGATCGTGGTGGGACAAGTGGCTTGTACCGCAATTGGTGCTTGAAGAGTCGTCCGAGCAAAGTTCTCTGCGCAATTGAAGCAACAGCGGATGGCATATAAAAAAAGAGAAGGTTGGCCTCGGCCGCGGATGAGCAATGCAGACTGGCCTTCGACTTGCGGACTAATTGTTACAATTCGGCGCGGAATATTATTATGACTCTTCGCATAGTCGTGTGGACTTTCAAATTTTGGCGGGACAGTCGGCCCGCCATTCTTTTTTGCGCCGATGAGATTAGATAAGATGTTGGACCCCGACAACACACCAACACACATTCGCACAGAAGATAACCTTGCGTGTAGACACTCGAGCACTCCGCTAAAGTGATTAAAGAAAATTGTGATCTAAGTGGTATTATAAACTATAGCCTGTCCAACTTTTAGTCTATTTATTAACGAAAACAGGATTGAATAACTGAAGCAGGAAAAGGAAATAGAACTCCCGATACGAATGCGCACATTCAAATATATCAGGAGATTGATAAATTTCATTGAACAAAAAACAATCCGAGGCAAAGGCTCAAAGCATTTTCAAACCTCACTCATTTCTCTTCTGCGACTTGTGCTTCTGCTGATGGTACTTGAGGATGTGAGCTTGTTAGTCATCCGCCGAATGCGAGCAATCGACTCATCCCGAGAGTGATATATAATTGTCATGCCCATACACAAGGCACTGAAGAAAAGGGACAGACCACTCCATATCTGGATCGTGAGATAGTCATCGAACTTGATGAACAGATGTGCTGCAATGATTGGCCCTGTGAATGCAAAGAAGGACGATATTGTGTACATCATACCAGTCCATTGGCCAAGTTTCGCCTGTTGGGTGGGATCTGGTCCCAAAATTGCCGCCATAGAGGCCGGTGGAAGCCCAATCACGCTTCCCGAGAAGGCTCCAAATACCACAACAAATCCAAGGGCTATGGGCAGGCTCTTGGCAAATGTCCAAAGGAAGAGGCATAGGAAAGACGCAATTAGAGTGACTATGGCGTGAACATTCAAGGCACCAAAATGGTCACAGAGATAAGATGAACTCAAACGACCGATAGTGCTAGAAGCGTTCATAATAGCCAGTAGCCAGTAGGTGCGCAGTGCGCGCTGTCCCGGTACCGGAACGTCTTCGTAACCAACTCCCGTATCAGACGCCCATTCTTCGATGTTAAAGAAGACACAATAGAAGCCGAAGAACATCCAAGATATCGCTGCTGTGAACCAGCAGAAGGCGGGGTCCCTAAAAGCGTCTTTATCCACCCAGGTCTTAACAGCCCACCAGCTGTCCGGTTTCCTGAAATGATGAGCTGGGTTTGGGACTGCGAGGAGAATCGAAATGAGACATGTGACAGCTATCAGAGCAGTTACTATCTGAACCGAACGATTGAATCCAACCATGTCAATGAGATGTCGCAGCATTGTGGGATATATTAAGCCCGCTACTCACACAACATGCAACACACGTTAGATATCGGTACCGTTATAATGCGTGAAGCAGGCTTAGGGAGGCAGGAACTCTTACAAATACTAGCTCCGGATGCGACTATGCCTATCGCGAATCCCTTTTTTTGTTTGAACCAAGTTGCAGCAACTAATATCAATTTTATGTTAATAAAATCTCGTTCCACCATTGTCTAGTATGATTACGTGTGTACGGGGTTAGCTAACATACTTTGCGAGCTTGACACGAAAAAGCAAGCCATGCCCAACCCAGAGATAAGGCCCTGAACAGTCCAAGTCGCAGGGAAATTTCCGTCTTTATAATCGCCTTCCCCATTGCAAAAGCTCAGACTCAGCATACCAACTACTAGGAGGATCGAACCGACAATGAGCATCCAGCGGCTGTAATTGGCATCTAAGAGACGGCCAGATATAAAGGAAAGAAAAAGAATAAAGAAACACTGGGTAGAGCCGACAAGGTTGAAATAAACAATATTATATTGCGCAAGGAGAGACTCCTGGTAATATGAGAGATATGTCCCGTACCCGTTCACTAGGCCCCAACTATTAAACATTAGAAAGAAGCATCCCGCCAGACATGTCCAGGGCCGCCAGCCGCTCGGCCAAGTGGGATTTGAGATATCAGCTTGCTGTTCTCGGCTTTGTCTTCTTGAATCTTGAAAGCTGTATGCTTCCGCGAAGCTTAGAGCGCTGCTGCTTTGCTTCATATTGGGGATAAAAATTCCGAGTGTGCCGTCCAATACAGAGAGGGTGTTTTTTCGATCAACAGCAATTATATTCTACTGGATCTATCGCTTTATATAATAAAAGTGCATCGCTTCTATTCCAGGTTCGAGGAGACTCGGTAGGACGGCTGGTTTACAATGGACAACTGCTTCTGATAAACCTAGCCAGCCACAACCGGTACCTAATTGGCTATACAAGGTTTTCTCTAGCAAATACCGGGTTTCTTGACTTTCGAAATGAAAGAGTTTCTTATCAAAAACCTCCCATAACCCAATCAAAAGCTCCACGTTGGCGCTGGAGTATGACCAGCGCCGAAAAGTTTTCTCATTTCTATTCAGCTCACCACATGGATTCTACGCTTCCTTTTCGCATTGAACATGTACGTAACCGCACGGCCAGAAGCATATTCGATCCTCCCTGTCTAACATCCGTTCGCGATAGGGCACAGCCTAGCTAAGGGAAACTTTGGTCTTGGAAGGTGCACAAAGGGTATAGAACAGAGTCATGTACAGCGGGTCGGTTTCAAAGACGGCTCCCAAGCGAACCGGTTAGTCTCCCTTCTCCGGTGCAATACAATAAAGGACTAGTAACTCTAATTAGATGCTGTCATATACAGGGGAGAGTTTATTCTGTCTTCCTTTTATTTTTCCTTTTTTCGCACATTTTTCTTTAGTTTCGCAACACGCGAGGACGAACCTAGGTTATTCTGTAGTATCCAGGTGAGAGAACACAAAAACGATAAACTCGTATATACTGCTCCTTTCAGATAGAAACGAGGCAGTGCATCTCCGAAAGAGTTTGTCAAACGACTGGAGATGTTAACGATTTGCCTTTGTGTGAAGTTTCCTGAGAGTTTGTAAATTTGAGTTTTCTTCGGCTAGGCCAACAAGGTCCGACAAAGATTGCGACTTGGCGCAATTGGCAATATTGGCACATATTCGGAACACATATTTAGAAGACCAATGGTGGCAGCTGTCCTTTAAAAGTTAACAGAGGAATTGTGGAAATCTCAGTTTCTCCTTAAATAAACGGAATTTGTTTCTCTGCGAAGGCGTGGCGTTCTTAGGGTCTTTGTGTAAAATTCGATCGGATTGTTGGTGTCGTTCCAGGTTTCATGAGACTCCCGCCAGCGGGGCCGGCAATTGGCTCGTTAGATCCAAGCAGAACGAAATCTTAGTTGACCAAGGATACCAAGAGACTGAGCATGGATGCTTGCATTTAGTCCAACCTTAAACAGTCTCTTGGATTCCGAGAACTTTATCTAGGCAATTGAGAGAGGACCCTTTCATTACGTTGCGGCTGATGATGATCGACTGCTATCCCGTGAATTTCCGGTACTAGTTCTTTATCGGGCTCAAGAATATAAGTATTTAAATATAAAACTCAGCGAGGGCTCTTGGCAATCCACATCGTTGATGCATCGCAAACTAGTGCTATTGGAATATCATCTGCTTCATGATCAGCCGCTTCATTATTTGAAGGGATGTATCTTGCTGCTGACGTATTACAATCTCTTGGATTTCTTGTCTGTTACAGCTTGGCCTATAGCAAATAGAAAGCTCCTCGGGGCGGACTATTATAAAATCGAGCTGATAAGACGCAATACGGGAGATCCGGTGATAAAAGCGTATTTGCTATCTGAGGCTACACTATACAGAGTAGTGCAACTTAGTATCAACACTGTATAACAGCTTGGTGTTTTATGAAACTGCCTGATAGGGCATTTTGAGCCATGCCAATGTTGAAATTCAAGTGTAGTGTGACTTGACTTGGTACTTGTGCGACGCATAAGCCCTTTTTCCAACTTCGGAATTCTAGGCCGGTAATCAAAGGTGGATAACTTGCAGAGCTTCCGATACCCGCAAGATCTACTAAAAATTATAATTTTTCCCTGGTTTTCTGAGGTCCAAGGTGCCTCTAACCACGTGGGTGATTTTAACTGGTTTTATAAGATCTGAATTGTATTCCAAGCCATTACCGACATGGATATGGGAGGTTCGGCATCCACGGCATACTCTATAGTTCGGCTCGGCTCGGTCGCTGCTACTCGGATATTTGATTGATTGGGCAAATTGGGTGATCCTTAAGACTTGGCTAGTGCCTAGAGCAAACTACACGTATTGATACCCAAAGAGTTAACTATACAAAGTGGCTATCTGATGGCTTTATCTTGAACTTATACACATCCGTTCTTTGGGCCGAGCAAGGTAAGATACAAAACATGTTGCGCCGAGATATTGGGATGTTCGAAACTTTCTTTTGTGCGTTCATGGCCACGGATATTTAAATATGAACCTTTAGCTTATCCTACTGCCGTTGCAAATGAAATACAAGGCGTTTCGTAAAGGATTCCGGCAAAGCGCATCAGTAATAGCTGACAGAGTTCTTTTTGATGTCAACAAGAGATACGATGAATGGATTGTGTTGTTGGAGCTCCGTGGAGGCCTTTTTGGGACAAATATTTTATTTAGGCAGATCTGATACCCTGCTCTGGAGTCGTCATCGGCATCGAAGAGTCCGAAATAACGTCTCGAAAATGAACCCGTTACATCTTCTTCTAGGGCATCACAGAATATAGGCAACGATGTTTGATTGGCCGAGGCTGCGCTGGGACCCGCTAGATCTATCTTTTTCCCAAGAAGCACTTTCGCCACAGCCATGAGCATATTCTGAGTCTAACCTCTTAATCAACTTTACATCGGATTTAGTAGATTTATAAGTTAGATAGGTTAAAATTTATAGCAAATTTGTGACCGTAGTAATATCATAAAATCCCCCCAAAAAAACCAAATCCTTATTATAGTGAATCTCAAGCCCGATTAAACAAGCGCCCATTAGTAGGACGCGATATATTTAATCCATGGTTAGGAGGGAGCAGCTGAGCGGAGTATTGTTGCGGCACTGGAGATGAGATGAAACCAGAAGACCGGCTCTCGGCCCGTTAAATGCAAGGCACTAATGTTTCAGCATTGTTCCTTTTGTGAGGCTCCACCATTCTCAGCACACAACTCGCCCACAACAACACGCCTGAACTAGCTCATAGTGTTTTGATATCGAATTGATGCGGGGGATATTGATTCTCGCCAGCAATTTTTGCCGGATATCGAAATACATTGCTATCTAACCTGTACCTGGTAGATTATCTGTGACATCGTTGTCGGTACCAAATTTGGCCCAAGGTTCTCGGCCAGGACTTCATATGTGGGGATGATCACCAAACCACGCGATCTACTGGCTAGCGGGATAAATTCCAACAAACCAGGTGCCTGGTGCTCGAGTTTTTTGAAAGCTTGAGTGCATTCTTTACTCCAATGGATTTATTCCTTCACAAGGGACGGAATAAAAGCTTGTTAGCCCTGAGGAGGATTTAACGGCAAAAAGCGAAATGGATAGATTCTGAACCCATGGATGACAGTCGAAGCCACCTGCAGATACCGAAGTGTACCTGAATATGGCGTCAATGGGTAGTCCGAACTTAGTAAAGCCGTCGGAGAGCATGACTCCGTAGATGTGTCCCTCCTCGGAATCGGCTTCGTAGACCATGGTTCCACTTCTACATACCTTTTCATCTAAATTAACAAACATTTCAGCAAAGAAACGGGTGGATGACCCTTCAAATTTGGACTGGACGTCGTTTATTATCACCTAGTTCCCCCACCGGAGCTATCGTGGCGCATATGAGTGTGGAGACGTCATGCTCATGAGACGGGTCAGGGCCAGTTTTGATTCCGAGTTCACCGGAGAAATGTAACCAGTAGACTAACGGGGTTTTTCTATGATTTTTCGAATTGGATAGTCAAGGGAACCTTGAAAATGATCTATAAATCCCCCGCCGCCCCCAAGTTCTCCAGAAGCTTTAGGAAGTTTTGCACTATAGCAAAACAAGTTTCTCGGCGTCTACAAACATGGTCGCGGTTTCGGCTCTGTTAGCAGCTGTTGCAGCACCGCTGCTAGTATCTGCGGCTCCATCGCAGTGCTATAACTGGAAAAATGTCAAAGTTGGAGGCGGTGGTGGCTTTATTCCTGGCATTGTCTTCAACCCAACGGAAAAAGGCCTTGCATATGCTCGAACCGATATTGGTGGAGCGTATAGACTGAACGCTGATGACTCGTGGACTCCACTCAACGATAATGTCAATTCAGCTAACTGGTAGGTTTCTAGCTTGCCCAATCCTATCAATATATATTTTTCCTTGCTGGAAGAAACGTGACTAACTATGATCATAGGAATCACTGGGGTGTCGATGCCATCGCAACCGATCCTGTTGAGACCAACCGTTTGTATTTGGCGGTAGGCATGTACACCATCTCATGGGACCCGAATAATGGTGCTATCATGAGATCTACGGACAAAGGTGCTACTTGGGCCGAAACAACTCTTCCATTCAAAGTTGGTGGTAACATGCCTGGAAGAGGTGTGGGTGAGGTAAGTTAAATCTAGTAACAAAACTGAAGATTTACACATATTAACCATTTTTTAGAGATTGGCTATTGACCCTCACTCCAACAATATTCTCTACTTCGGAGCCCGTTCAGGAAACGGATTGTGGAAATCAAGCGACTATGGTGTTAATTGGGCGAAGGTTTCCTCCTTCACGAACGTTGGAACCTTCAAACCGAATGCTTCGGATCCCAATGAATATATGCAAGACCCGATTGGTATCTCTTGGGTTACGTTTGATGAGAACAGTGGCGGCAGCAAGACCGTAGCCACCCCACGAATCTTCGTTGGCGTTGCAGACCTTGGAAACTCCGTCTTTGTCAGCAGCAATGCCGGATCTACTTGTGAGCATTCGTAATACAGCCCGAAATCCTTTTGAGTAGAGCACTAATAAGTTTAAAGGGACCGCGGTTGCCGGACAACCTACTGGTTACGTTCCACACAAGGGAGTCTTCTCCCCTGGTGAGAATGTTCTTTATATTTCTTATTCCAATGGCGGTGGCCCTTACGATGGTACTTTGGGATCCGTATGGAAATACAACATCACTAGCAGTGTCTGGACAAACATCACTCCTCCGTCGCCCAGTGGTGACATATACTTTGGGTTCGGTGGTCTCGCTGTTGACAGACAGAAGCCAGGAACGATAATGGTGACCGCCCTTAACTCCTGGTGGCCAGATGGCATTATTTGGCGTAGTACCAATTCAGGCGCTACCTGGACCAGCATCTGGGAATGGGCGGGTTACCCGACCAGAAACAAATATTACGGCATTGATTACAGCGCTGCTCCTTGGATTTATGACCCTGCGGCCACTGATCTTAAGGAAGTTGGCTGGATGATGGAATGTCTTGTTATAGATCCTTTTGACTCCAACCACTGGCTCTACGGAACCGGTGTGACAATTCTTGGTAGCCGCGATCTTCTGAAATGGGATGCCAGTCCAAGAAATGTCACCCTCAAAAGTATGGCCAATGGTATCGAAGAAACCGCGATCCAAGATCTACTTTCTCCTCCATCGGGCCCTGGTATCCTCCTCTCCGGAATGTACGATGCCGGCGGTTTCCTCCACAAGAACCTCGACACTGCCCAAACTCTCGCCGACCAGTTCCACCTTTACTTTACTGGTACCACTGATATCGAGTATGCCGGCAACAGCCCTCTTCAGATGGTCCGTGTCGGTACTCAGCTCCAAGAACTAGCTGGTTCCAACGATGGTGGTGTGAGCTGGAATAAGATCTATGCCTCCAACAATGCCCAGGCTGGCACTATCGCTCTATCAGCTGGTGGCGACATCATGGTATGGAGTCCAAGCAATGGAGCACCAATCCGATCTCAATACACCAATGCTTTCACAGCCATCTCCCTTCTCCCCCAGGGTTCCGTCATTGCTTCTGATAAACGCAATAATACCGTCTTCTATGCCGGCTCTACCAACCAATTTTATGTTTCCACCAACGGAGCAACTTCATTCGCCGCTACCGCCACCCTGGGTAGCGCTACCAAAGTCTTCAAGATCGTACCAAACCCCACTACTGCTGGTGACGTCTGGGTCTCCACAAGTGACGGTCTCTACAGATCCACCAACTACGGCTCCTCCTTCTCTAAGATTGGTGGACCAACTGTTGGCGGTCATTTCGACCTTGGTGCCCCTAAGACCACTGGTGCGTACTGGTCGATCGCTGGTTTCTTCACTATTGACGGAGTCTCCGGCGTCTACCGCACCGATGATGCCGGTGTCAACTGGGTCAGGATTAACGATGCCTACGGCTTCGGTGCTGCCGATGCCAACAAGGTCGCCGTCGACTACAAAGTCTACGGCCGTGTTTTCGTCGGCACGAACGGTCGTGGAATCTTTTACGGAAACCCAAGCTGCACCAGCCCCCCACCAACCAGCAGCACGACCACTTCCCGTACCTCCTCCACTTCAACAACCCCAGTGACCACCACTACCACCACTACCACCAGCCGCACTACGATCACAAGCTCCACCTCAAGCCGAACCACGACTACCAGCTCAATCTCAAGCAGGACGACCACTACCTCGTCGCGAACTACGACCACATCTTCCCGAACCACTACTACTTCGTCTCGCACCACAACCCCAAGCACAACAACATCTCGCACAACCACCAGTAAGGATACCCTGAATCTGCAAGATATTTATTCGCTTACTGACTCGTGAACTTAGCTACGACTACAACTGCCAGCGGTGCTACTCAAACCCACTATGGACAGTGTGGTGGTATTGGCTGGACTGTAAGACCTCCCTTTCCTTCTGGTACATTTTGACTTGTACTAACTTCATTCACTAGGGCGCGACCGCTTGTGAATCGCCTTACACATGCCAGGTTGGAAACCCATACTATTCTCAGTGTTTGTAGGTCCGGATGAAGGCTCCTTTGTGATGTAAATATGATTAGGAGAAGCTAGCTTGCAAACCTGTTTGCAAAATTCTGTATATACTATCTTTCTGAATACGAATGCGGATTATATTTATTGAATTTTATTTGCACTCAGGGAGCGATGGACAAGAAATGGCAATAAAATCTGCGTAGTAAAATCTCGAGAATTGGATAGTGAGAACCGATGTTGAGGCTAATGCTAAAGTGTGCTCTTCAAACTTGTGCCAGGAAGAAAAGGGTCAATTTATAATTTATTGTCTTAGCTAAAAAACAGAGGTGATCAAATTGACTCCTATTCCTCCTGGCATCTAACGAAACGGCCTGATTCCGGCAACCATTTTTACTGGTCCCATTTAGTCTTCTGGTTCGTGTAAATATCAATCATTGCAGTGGGCAATCTTCCTTCGCCCACAATATAGAATCCTCCAAAAGTATCCAATACCTGTTCTCCAAAGCTCAACAACCAGCTCCTCCAGTATGGCGTGTTCTTGGCATAGTCTGACTTTAGCCATTCGGCCGATGACCAACCGCTGGACGACAAACCTTTTGTGATTGCCTCCGGGAATCGATGTCTGAATCTCTGATCCGGAGTTTCGGATAATCCCTTCCAAACATCGCCCCAGTAAGTAAATTTAGCGCGACGGCCCAGAATAAACTCGTCAAAGGTGATGAAGGGATGAGGCTTTCTGCGGTGGCGAGAGCTACGAGACGCCTCACGAGACGCAAGATATTCCTTCATACTATCGAACCAATCATCGGAAACATCCTGCTCCCAAGCTACTTTGACTGGTTTAGGCTTTTTGAGCCACTGGTCCCTTGCTATTTCGTATTCCTTTTTATCCTTCTTCAAGCATTGTTTGAAGTTATGAGGGCTGTAGAAGGTACCATACTTCCTTTCACGCTCATAGGTCTCTTCTTCGATCTTATAGGACTGAAGGATAGGATAGATGTCGAAAAGGGGATTGCGAACTCCAAGGCCACCGTTTGCGACTGGGATATATAACCAAGCGGGGACGAGGGGCTCTGCTAACTCCTCTCCAAAGCGCGAATTCACCAACGATGTGACATATGCGAGAACATCCCCATTGTGATCAGGGAAGAGAGCAGAATGGATTTTATTGATCGCAGCGATGATCTGCTCAACGTGTTGCTTGCCGAATGCACGTGCGGGCTTGCCAAAGTTTCGTACAAAAAACTTCATGTATCTAAAACATTGTTAGCTTGTCCTCTTATAATGGCGTGTTTATAAATATTTTTATTACCGATTATATGCAGCAATGATCCCTAGAATGCTCTTCTGAGAATCCATCTGGAGTTTCATCTCTTGAATATGCTTCTCAACCTCATCTTGTTTCACTTTCCAGATACCATCTGTACCCAGTTTGATGAAGCCCCAGGATATTTCTCCAGTTGGCAGCGTGCTAGAAGAAACAGTTGTATCTACCTCAGCGGACGGGCTCATCATTCTAACGCAGCCGCTCTTGTCAAGATTCCACTCTGTTCCAGCTAAGGCAGAATACTCATTGATAATTTCCCATGCTTTTTCGCATTGCTTCTCATCGGCACCCCACCACCAAAAGTCATCGTGCATCTATCAACCTATTAGTGCTTAGAAATGAGTAGAGAATTTCTTTAGATGATAACTAACTCTGAAAACCCCCAAGTTGCCTTTAGTAGCACGGTTGACCGCAAACTCCATCAAGAAAAGTTGAACTTCACCAAATACCAAGCCCAGAGGATGACTGATAGGCACACCCCTCTTACTCTCCCTAACCTCTCCACCAACTTCGAATCTCGCAGGAAGCTTCAGAAAAGATTCAAAGAATGCGAGCCAGTGATTTGTAACCCCGATGAATTTCATCAAGGCCAAAATAATCTCATGGCTTTGGCTTTGGGCGAATCGGAATGCATCAGCTTGGACGACGGTAAAGGTCTTCCCCGGGTTGATCGCGTCCGAATATTGCCTGTCTATCAAAAGACGCTGCAGCAGCATCTGTTTCAACTCCTCGTTTCTAGCACGACGGATCTTCTCATTGTCCTTCTTCTCTTGATCTGCTTCCTCGCCGTCTTCGTTGTACGTACGGAAGTCATACAAACTTTCTGGGAGGAGGGTCAAGAAGAATTCTTTCATGAATGATTTGCGGTGCATATCAATTGAGTTCGAGGCCACTTTCTTCTCCTCCAGTGGGAGCATCGTCGATCGTACCTCTTGCTATGAAAATTAGGAGAGTTAATAAATATCGAGGATGGCAGTGAGGAAAGGACTCGGCTTACGCGAGCTGCATCGATTGGATTTTCCGGGCGGTACCAGGCGGCGCTTTTATGCACGATCTCCAAAACCCGGCGGAGCTAGATAAATACCAATATAAGCACATTCACTTGAACTCAAAGAGAATGAAGGGCGACCATACCTCGATTCCCCACTTGACACCGATCCACTGCAGAAAGATAGCGTCGAGAAGAGATTCGTCAGCATAGCAGCGATATTTGCCATTCAGATGACGTCGAAAGTTCAATTGAACGCTGGGCTCCGAGTACTTCCAGTTTTCAATCTCACGAAGTCGTAGCGTCAAAACCATGGCGATCTCATCAAGGATGACATCACTGAGTAGAATCTCTTTGCAGGCAGCTTTTTTCGCTTCAGTAAGCAACTCGCCGCTGACGAGACCGTGGATCGATTGCTTCACGTCCACTCTTCCAAGGGCCGTGTGCTTGCGAAATGAGCCGCTAAAGCGGCCAATGGTGTTTCTGAGTCTCTTCAGAGTGGGAACTTGTCCTTGCCAACCCTCTAGGTAATTGTAATCATCATCGTCGTCCTCTAATGATCCGTCTTCATCTTCATCTTCATCCTCGTCATCATCGTCCTCATCCTCGTCTTCACTATCGAGCCTCAATGATGGCTTCTTTGCCTTCGTCTTCCCTTCCTCTGCCACCTCCTCAAATAGTTTCTCAAGGTATTTAATGTACTCTTCAGGTTTGGCGATTGAGTTGGCAGTAAAAATAATACTCTCCAATTCAGCCTTTTGAATGTATTTCTCAGGGCGGTTCATAGCGCCAGCAACATTGACAGTAGACTCATCATCAGACCTCGGAGTCTTGACACCATCAGCGTCATCGTCTGGTAAATCTGCCTTGCCCTCAAAGTTCATCCATTCGTTGAAGATGGAGCCGAAGAGGGAGGTGTATTGCGACTTGCGAAGTTCTTCATATGATCTCTATTAGCCTTCTGAAACACAGTAAACCCGAACAATTCAAACTCACGCTTGCGAAGAGCCCACTCCCCGTGAACTCTTTGAGGTTTGAACACCTGGTCAGAAATGGTGGGGTCGTTCTCTGACATAGCCAGTATATCTATCCATTACTCTATTAAAACTAGGTCCTGATATCTGAAAGTGTGTGTTATTGGAGGAGATATACCAGGGGCATTGCCATAGGAGTCAAATATAGTATATTGGAGGATTGAGTCCTTCTTTTTGTTCTCCTCGATCAAGATCTCGATCTTCTCCTTCTCAGTTGGGGCCTTTTCGAGACGCTCGAGGATGGGAAGGATCAGGTCTTCTCGCTCTTTCTTCTTGAGATAAAGCTCCCTAAGCTTAACAGCTAGATTTAAACGTAAGTCAGTAATCTTAATCGAGGACATTCAAAAAGTCAGAAAGGTCCCCGCGTACCAGTGACCAAGTTCCTGGTGTCTGCGATAGCATTCACCTCGGTAAATGTCTTTGTGTTGTCCATGTTGTACTTTTACGACCTACTTTTGAACCGGTTCAGGCGCATACAATTCCGTAGAGAGAAGATTATAGGATATGATTATTGAAGTCGCACGAAGATAGTGAACGAAGCATCAATGAGAATTGGACGTGGAATTCAAGCTCTTTAAATAGTTGAAAAGATCACCAGCATGTCAAAGCTCCTACCAACCGGCTTATGTCTGGTCCCCAATGCCAACGCACGCTACGCTCACAGCTAAGCCCAGTTCCGCTTCACAAGAGGGCCTCTCCCAGCTCGCGGGATCGTATTGAGATATCGTATCGAGCAACCCCGCTCCCAAGCACACCCGCTGAGTCAGAGCCAGGCCCATGAAACGCGAACGGGCGTCGCTTTTCGCCACGATCTCCCGTGACATCGTGTGTATGACTAAGTCGGAACCCTTGTCCGTACCCACATTCGGGCGTGGCTCGCTAAACCTGTCGCTTGCATGCTTAGTGTGTCGCAGATCGAAATTTTTGTTGGAAAAAAAAAACCATCTTCATTGCACATATTCGCCGCTGACGTTCTTCGATACCGATCAAATGGCAAACAAAAACAACCCGAATAGGCCCAGAGCTTCCAAAGCCAAGGCGAGGCCAAAGACGAAGCCCTCATATGCTCTACGACGGATCTCGAAAACAAATGCCACCGCCAATCACAGCCTCTCTTCGAAGAAGTCGAAAAAGTTGCTGAGAAACCAGGCTTACGATGCGCAACGGATAATCGAAGAGGTGGGCAAGGAAGGTGGAGACATCATGATGAAGGGTGAGTCTTTCCAGCACTTCCTTTTTTGCTTTTATGAGGTAGGTTTACTAATCGGCTTTTCCAGATGAATCGCTATCAAGAAAAAAGGAGAAGCTTCTCAGGAATCTGCAACTGAACAAGGAAATTAAAGAAGAGAAGGAGTCTACCATGGATGTCGAGCCCGCTTTGGATGTAGCTGAAGATTTGTGAGGGCTGAAAAGAATGGGAGGGCTCTAAATTGGTGGATAAAGAAGCGGAGAATGGTACGGCAGAATCAATTGAGAAAGACTGCTCCGAAAAGGGCATACTTAGAACGCACCCGTTGCAAGGTCAATGCAGAGGGTATGTACGAAGAGTGGTAGAGACCATATGCTTCCAATGAGACTCTAAAACAGAACTGGGCTACGCAGGTTTACCGAATTTGCCTTGATTTAGAAGAAGAAAAGAACCATGGTCTCAAAAGCACCAATTTGACAACTATCGATACACCGGGGAATGACAAGCATAGAAGGAGTTTAGCGCGCCGTTTTTATAGGATACATGTTTATACCCTTATCAGTAACACCATCGAAGCGTATGTGTAAAAAAGAGAGACGAAATCTTTCATTTGCCAATCAAGTTCTTTTTTTTCTCTTTCCAGTGCACCCCAATAATAATAAGAAGAAGGCATTACAAACAATTCCGATTTAAGGCCCTTGATATTTTCTTTCGCATCATTGTACAAACAAAACACCAATAAAGACACCAAGTAGCAAGACAAAGCCAAAAGGGGTATGTGAAAGGGTCACGCTCCACTTCAACCGAAGGCCGATATCTTTCAAAGGAAAAGGAATGAATAAGAAGCAATTGTAGCAGTAACTGGGTATTTTTGAGTCGTGAGATTGATACTATACTTTAAAAAATCAAATCTGTGGTCTGACCCTGGCTCCGGTGGATATCGAAACTATAGCCCAAATCTTTGAAACAACGTTGGCCATTAACGCCGTAACTCTGTGATAGATGAACACTCTAATTAGTCTTTTAACTCCTACTTCTTTTCAAACTCAAATAACCGGAGCTGCGGTAGCTTACCCCAAAACAGCATATACTCTGGGAACCTCAAGCCAACTTCTGAGTTTGACCTCGGTTTCGATGATGTTCCCTTTCCCCGTCTCCGTTTTGCCGACCAACTTGCCGGGCTTCTCGATTCCGCCTTTGCCGAGGACCTCAACTTCTTCGTCATCCCCGGGTAGCCGTCCGGTCTGCATGTAAGTCTCCATCATCTGGTCTTTTTCAATCCATCGGGCTCGCATCCATTGTTCGAACTCGGCGGTGTCGTTGTACGGGATTTCGGAGATACGGAACCGGCGGAAGTGTAGGTTTACGGATTTGGGAGGCCTGCCTTGAAGGTACTGGGCCCGGAGCGTGAAAATATCCTGGCCGTATTTGTCGCGGCTAATTGGGTTGTTAGCTAATGAAAGGAAACCGTTTGTAATGGGGTGTAAGGGTACATACGGAATGCCCTCGTAGGCCATCGTGCAGTCGTAGAGCCATTCAACAGACTCGTCGAGCTGTTTGAGGCAGTACTGGAGACCAGTGATTCTAGGCAGGAGGACGTGTTCGTGGTCCTTCTATAAGGGAGTGTTAGCGACAGGCACCTTTAAAATAGAAGTTACTAAAAAGATAGACGAACTATTCCCATCTTGTCGGCAAACTTCTTGCTGGAAGCCCTCGCATTGGAGCACATGTTTGTGCCCTCGGGGAAGATGAGGAGCCACATGGGCGGGCGTTCGGCGGGTTTGCGATCTTTGGCAGCGAGGAGCTGCAGGCGGTGCTGGAAGCGTTTCTGGTCTTTGTCCCATTTTCTGGCGAGGAAGATGAAGCCGTAGAACTGCATGCCCCACCCTACTATGGGGACCCACTTAAGAGATTCCTTGAGGATGATGTAAATGGCGCCATGCATCCTGGCCGAATAGGCGATCCACCAGATGTAGAGCCAGTCGGAGTAGAGCTGGTGGTTGGCGATGAAGACCATGCGCTCGGGGAAGTCGCATTCGAGGAGGCCATCCTTGGTGATGCGGATCTGGCCGCGGATGGACTTGTCGCCGCTGACGCGGATGACGGTAGGGGTCCACCACTGGGTGCCGGTTGTGACGAGGATGCCGAAGGACTGCTTTGTGAGGGCGATGTAGGCGTAGAACCAGTCCCGGTTGTAGAAGTACAGGGGGGCTCCGATGAACTGCGTCGCTACGATTCTGCAGGGGACGTCGTTTTCACATGTCAGCGCACGTCGGGAAAAAAGAACACTAAAAAACCAAAAAAAAAAACCAAAATATATTACACACATATATGTGTATATATATGGAGATGTGTTTTAGGGCTGGAGAGTGGGAACGTACGCGATACTACCGGCAGCAAAGTAGAGAAGGAACAGTATCAAGCGGATGGCCTGGGATACGCCGCCATAGCGGACCTTGCCGGCGAGATGCGTGTCCGGGGGCTGAGAGTCGGAGGCGGTCGTCATGATGTCAGAGACCGACAGATCAGTCGAGTGTCGAGAGAATGGGAGAACGTGGGAGAGGAAGGGAGCGCAATAGGCCTGACGGGGGCGATTATAACAGGAAGAGGGCGCTGGCCATCTGCGGTGAGTGGGTGAGAGCTACGCTTGCGGGATCAGCTGAGACAGGCAGACGGGCGAGCTCGCGAGGAGTCTCTTGTCGGGCTAGCTGGCTGACTCGGAGGGGCTACGGTATATTGGAATAGAGGAAGAGAGAGAGAGGGGGAAAGAGAGGGACAGAGGGGTTATGCTGCTGCTGCTACTGAAGTATCGTGATGGATATATCTTCTTGTATTGCTTACGTCGCCGGCGCAGGACAGCTAAGCTCTGACAATACAATCCCGCAACATTATCGAGGGTACTCGAGTGGGCGGGGTCGCGCGGGATCCAGCGGGTGCCAGAGTGAACAGCGAGCAGGGTAGTCTCGTGAGCACGGCGACGGAGAAGCTCTGAGCGACAGGGGAACCAAATTGCAGAGCGCTTTAAAGCCCGCTGCATGTGAGCACCGACGAGCCCGGGAATGAGCACCCTCCGACGTAACGAGAGCGTCGTTTGGGGCGCCACTCTGCGGACTAAGTCGCTCGGCAGGGCTGACACTCTTCTGCGGGTTATCGATAAGAACAACACCACCCGCAGCTGATCTCTGCGCATCAGACACAACAACACCCCTCCACCGGTCCACATCCCACCATAACTATCTACCTACCTACTTATCTACCTATCTATCTCCAACATGGCCTCCTACGAGAATGTCCGTACGTCCGCCTGCCTGCCCTCGTCGTTCTCGGTGACCGCATCATGCTGACCCTGACCAAGAACCCTACATGACGTCCGACCAGGACTCCTTCGCCTACACCTCTGCCTGCCGCCGCTGGCCCATCATCATAGTATGTACGTCCGTCGACCGGTCCACCCAGCCATGGAGATGAAACCCCTATCGAATAAACGGCTAATGCGATATACGAGCACACTCCATTAGACCCAAGCTATCGACGCTGTGTTCCGCTCCATCCCTGGCACTGCGGACGAAAAAATCAAAACAAATGAGGGCCGCAAAATCATCGAGGAGCTAGCCAGGCTCAAATATGAGGTTCAACATAACCGTGCTCTATCGTTCGTGAACATGCCCTCCACTCTTTCGCATCAAAATATCAACCGCTCACCTTGCCTTATACAGGCCGTTACTCGACGATGGTTTGCCAGATATCGCCCATTATAACAGCGCCCTCCAGGCCCTCGGCGATCCCAAATGGCTTGATGTATCCTGGCTATTCTCGGAATGCTACCTCTATCGGTAAGTCAGCACATCAAACTAGCATAACCCGGGTTTTCAACCAAAGCTAAAACTTACATGCCACAGGCGAATAGCAACCTACTTCAGAAGCTCCACCAAATGGACCGACTACGACGTCTTCCTAGAATCAAAACTCACTACCCTCCGTTCCTCGCTGCCCGCTATTCTAGAACTTGCGCACCGATACCCCACCATCACAACACCCTCAACTTTCACCGACGAGGCGTCATCTCTCCTTTTCCATGAAATATTTATGATCTGCCTGTGGGGCAATGCCACCGACTTGTCCCTCCTCACAACCCTCTCATACGAAGACATCCAATCCCTCCAGGGCTCGCACGCACGAAAGGAATCTGAAAAAAACATACTCGCTAACGATCTCGACGAAATCTACAAACTCCTCACCTCCCTGAAAGAATCCAAAGCCGATAACGTCAGAGTGGATATCGTTCTCGATAACTCTGGCTTCGAGCTCTTCGTCGATTTGTACCTTGCCGGCTATCTACTTTCCCAAGGACTTGCTTCCCACATCGTCCTCCATCCAAAGAGCCATCCGTGGTTCGTCAGCGATGTGCTACCCTCCGATTTCAGCACTCTCCTCAACGCCCTACAGGACCCCGAGAACTTCTTCGTCACTCAAAACAATCTCAATGAGAAAAAAGATGAAATGGAAAAGAAGGATATTGATGCTATCAGTGGACTCTTCTTGAGCTTGGCTCAATTTCACGCAGAGGGCAAATTGACCATCCGGCCTAGCCCATATTGGACTCTCCAAGATCCTTTTTGGACACTGGCCAAAGAGGAGAACCAAGACGTCTGGAACGATCTTAAAGAGAGTGATTTGGTAATCTACAAGGGAGACCTGAACTATAGGAAATTGACCGGTGATGTATGACCAAACCAGTACCACCCACCCCAAGCATGGAAATAAGACCCCGCCACTAACAAACTGATATAGGCGGCGTGGAATCCGACAACACCTTTTGAAGTCGCTCTAGGTCCGATCGGAAAGGGAAGCGGTTGTCGAACGTTAGCATTGAGGACATGCAAGGCCGATGTAGTGGTCGGTCTACCAGAGGGTACTGACGAGAGATTACGGAAAGAGGACCCTGATAATACGGATCAGCCACAGCGACGCAAATGGGCCTGGAGCGGCAAGTATGCCGTTGTACAATTTTGCGATGGCAAGGAGTGAAAACTCATGACCTTTTGATATGAAAAAGCTGCTTGCATCTCATTTATCGAGCACAATTAATTTTCGCGGGACCAGAAGGGCATCTGGCTTGCGAGGCAAATTAAATAGATATAGACTTTAAAAACGAATAAATTATTGGATTTAATTTGCTGTCATAACGTAATTACAACACTATATGCATTGCTAAGATAGCTACTTAGGATAAAACATATTATAATATCACAGTCATTCGCTAAGTTGCTAAGCAATTAGTTCTACGCATACTTCTCGCTGGTACCATGCTGTACCTTTGAATTGGATTTAATAACAGCGACCAACTTGGTACGGCAGGGCTGAGAGCCATACTTTTGTTTCTTGACTCTTGAGTGATGAAAGCATTAGCTTATATCTCAGTATGTATAACTATGGATACTTGAGCTAGGCCAATAGAAAATCCTTTCTTGTCCCGCAACTTTGAAGGTAATTTTTCCCGTACTAGGCGATACTAACTAGCTGCCAGGCTCGCCTGGAATCTTAGCTATACGGCTGGATTTTGTGCAACTCCGGATGCCCAACCTACTAGGAGCCGTTGTTACACCTCGTATTCGGGACTCAAGTTCGCTAGCTTTGTGGAATCCTCATTCTCAATCCCACCACCTCGTACTCAGAATACTATAAAATGCCTGTCTTCCCCCGGCCATCCTGATACTTTCCGAATGAGATAGGATTTTTGATACATCCTATAGACACCTTCTACGACATTACAGGATAACCCTATACATTATAAATGTGTTTTATAACATAATTTATGTGCTTGAAGTTTGTCGATCCTTTGGCCAGAAATTTTCTTAATTTGTATTTCGACCGACCTGGCACCCTTGCTTTTAGACCTTTAGGCAACATCTACGAATGTAGCTGGGTATACCTGATATTGCAGCTCCTAATTCAAGTCCTAATGAGCCAATCAAAGACATGTTTATGCAACCGACAAGGAAAGTTACCGCCCCGTGTAAGACAGAGTGATGTCGGTACGAACCCGTGGATTGTCTTACCAGGCGCTAAAACAACTTGACAAGTACAATACAGAGATAGGAAGTTTGAGACTGTTGATTCTCGCGCATTACAGAGAGGCTGAGGGAAATACGATGCGGCTAACGATTATCTCCCATTCGATAAAGACAAAAATAGTCACACAAGCACAGAGTAGGAAGTTATTTCATGGGTATCCGAGGTTCCAATCAACAAGCATGTCGCGTTGCGGAGGATTTTGCGACTGCCCTTCTAGGCAGTCGTCGTGCGAGACATTTGTACTGTTACATGCGGTTTTCGTGTTGCGGCCACATTAATGAGGTCTACACTTGCCCTAAGGTCACGCTTTTTGCTTTGGATCCATATGGACTGCAACATGCCTGTTGTAAAAGACACCCGAATGCAGTGAATTAGTCGGGGTATCGATGGAAATGCGCATTAAGTTAGCATCCGGTTCCTTCTACTCCAATATTCTGGTGTTCTGAACCGAATTCCAGGGTTCCGATGTAGCATCTCGAATCACCTTCTCCTCTCCGCCAACGCAACGAGAAATTTCCAAGATCCACTTATCCCAATAAGATGGAGTACTATGGCCATTGTTGCGGATCCGAGTTAGTTACCGAATAAAGCGCCCATGTCAATATGGTTGAAATCCAAAGTCCGGCCTGGAAGGTTTGCGCGCTAGTATCCATCTTTTGGACTAGCGCAAATAGTGAGTTTGTTTCGAGGGACAACAATATAACCCTCATGACGTATTCAGATTGTCTAGCAATGATATTGGAAACAATCAGGCGCAGAGGAAACCATTTGCCAATGTGGAATCGTGCAATCGTTCAAAATGGTTTGGCTAAGAGAGAGAGAGAGAGTACACGCTAGAGTCTGCAAGCGACCCCGGTACACATTTATTTCGATTGTCGATCAATCAGGGACCGTCAAACCTGCAATCTACACACGGCCCCGGTGGTACGCCCCCGGGCTCGAGTAAATGTGGATAGGATTCGGCGCGTGGGATTGAGACAGAGCGAGCTGATCACAGCGAAGGCCGTCAATAGTGCTTGTTTTGGTAATCTTCGGCGACGTAGTCATTTTCATCAACCGAAATTGAGTATATGCGTTGCGTGGAGGTCAATTTCTAGTTGATAAGCGCCTTCCTTCTTGCGCGGCGTCACCCCACGAAACCGTGATTGCCCTCAGTTGGATGAACTTCGACTACCTTCTACATCATCCCCACGGAGAGTGCATATGCGGGGGTCACTTATGCGGCCGCGCCTCTGGCCGACACCGTCCCTATCAAGTCTCTTACCAAAGACGGCGCGACCTGCACCTACCGTTTGATTTTCATTTGGGGTTTGGTTCTCGGACAACAAGGCGACCTAACCCTCTGAAATAAAGTTGGATCAGTGGGTTTCAGAGGTTCAAAACTTTGACTCGTAAGTCACCTTTCCTTTCTTGTTTAAGGGGCTGAAGTGTGTTGAGGCTGGCTTCAAAGCTGCAAACTAATTGTAAATATGCTGACCGTTCCCATCGCGCGCGTGCATCCTGCCTGGTCCATGTCAAGCTTTCGGCGGGACCAACTCTAGAGAAAGGGAGAAGAGAATTCTGAGGAATGATTAGCGACAATGGCCCGTGATTTTCACTGCCAAAAGCAATGAGACGGTTCTCGTCCGCGTGTTGCAAAGAGCCCGCTTGACTAAGTTTTCGTTAGGGTATCGGAAGATAGCTTTGGTTAGACCAATTGCCGCTAAACGGGGACCCGGGAAAGCTGGCTTCTGGTGAGCCGTTTTCCAGAGCGGCTTGAGTGGATCCTTCCAGAAGAGAATTTCCCCCCCCAAATGCGGCTGGCTACATATTTGGCTTCCTTGAGCAAAATATCGTTCGCTTCACTTGACCAATGCGCAACTTCAGGGCGGAACAATCCAGTGCCTTGGTTTACCCATGATGTAGAAATCACGGGATCCAAAAATCAAGATACAGCTATTTTGATTCGCAGTTCAAGACCAAGTTGGCATATATTCAACGAACCAGAGTGTTTTTGAACCTTTTTGTGCTAATTGCAGAGCATTCGATCGATCTAGATTGGAAACAATGAGAGGTTCTTCCCTATAATAGAGTGATAATATAGCACAAAGCTTGCATCAGTGAGAGGAGCCTGGGAGTGGAAGTCATCCCCAAAATGCCTCCAATCGGATGTTGGAATGTAATTGAGCCTGTCTTGGAACCAAAGTTGGGATCCCTAGCACTGAGATCTCGAGAACCTTAGCACGCATCCTGTCCAGTTGACTAACTGATTTCCGGGTACGTGATAATCATGAGAGGATGAATAAACCTCGACTAGAAAATTTCTACTGTGGAGAAAATAATCCCACTTGAGACTCCACCTTCCGAGCGGCTTCGCGGAAGCTCATAAATGTCTCTCGTGTTTACTGGTAGGTTTGAAATCCGAGAATATGTTAAAACTCGAACAGTAAGGGTTTGGAAAAGAGGATCCTAGAAATCCTAAAAACCGGTGACAGTAAGAATTCTCGCAAAGAATTGCTCGTTGGGAGTACTAGGCTACATCTACTATAGCTCTTCAAGATCTCTCAATTGATCGCACGGCTGTTTTACTAATATTCCTGGACTAAGTTGGTCTTAATTTCAATTCTACAACACTATCTTATTCATACGCAATTCTAATTTATGGGTTATTCCAGGTTGATAGCTCTTTGAGACCTTGATAGATCAGTGCAACGCATGTCCGCACGGCTAACATCTCGAGTGCATGTGGCTCTGAATATGGCTTTCAATTAGGTGGGCCGATGGCTTTCAACCTTGACCTCGAATTCCGTATAACAAGATCTTTCCCCAGAAATTAAATTAAATTCTCGGGGCGAGTTTCAAAATGCAATGTGCCTGCACAAAGCACGAAAATAGTTAACGAGACCGGGTTCAGGGGCCCGGCAGCTGTGAGGAAACCGAACCGAGGGTAAAGGGATCAACGCAGACCCTTGTTGGCGAAGCAGCGGCTTCGGGTTCTGCCAGTAGGATGGCAGCCTTTGCGTCGATTTTCTCGGTCGTTAGAGTTCGGGCTCTTGCAGTCAACAATGAACTAGTGTTTGAGCGCCAAAAGCTGTCACCTGAAAGTCTTTTTGCGCAATGTAGGAGAATTTGACCGGTTTCAAGTCTGTGCCTCATTATATATTCAGAATACACCAGCAGGTGCTCTATGCTGAGCGTGCTTCAAGAGAAATTTCGTTTCAAACAACTGGTTGATTTGAATCTTTTGGCATCCTTTTCTTCTCCATAATCTGCAAAATTCGAGCAAGTCTCGAAAATATTCTGTTGACAAACGCCGGTAGCTGCTCCAGATCCTGCATCTAACTTACGGCCGCGAGAGGCATATTTCCGATCAGCGCAGGTTTCGCAGGTCTCCCTCAATCCACACTTCCCGTTCTTATAGATATCAGTCACATCGGTTTTGCTATTAGTAACAGGTCTCCACCCACTTTCTTCCATATCTACAACTTTGCAGCTTTACTGACGGGGAGCGAAATGCTATCTAGATCGCCGACTTACATCTGCTTCAACACCTTCTCATTCAGTATAGCTTCGAGATTGCAAGCACAGATAACGCCCTCGAAAACGTGGGTGCCATACATTATTCGCTTCAGGAATCCCACAATCCCACTTTCCAGAATCGAATGCTATCCTTTTCTTCGGTATTCCAAACAGGACAGGGCTGACCAAAGTTAATCCCCAGACTAAGCTACCCCCCTCAGGCTTGCGAAGTGCCATTTTCAAGTGCAGCGTCGAAAGAAGAACAACCGTTTATTCTATCTTTTTTTGTCGTTCTTTCTTTCTTTCTTTTTTGGAAAAAGAATAATAACTCAGTCGGGCGGGGTTTGGGTAAATTCACATCTTTCTATCTTTCCAAAAATTTGGTCATCCCGGCCTGCACACGTAAGATTTTCCCCAAAAATTATACCCAAGATTTGAACTGGCTATGCATCAATACAACTCGTGGATTACCTGTTCCTGACATTTTGGCAGATTAAACCCCGGGTGTCCCATTCCCAACGAAACCGAATCGCTTCATCCCACGCAGTTGGCTGTTGACCTTGCGTTTGGAAAGTTGTATTGGAACGATATTCTGATGGGTGGAAGAAGCCCGCTTGATTTGCGCAATTCGGTTCGGTCTCACTAGAAAGTGGAAAGAAGGTTGTTTGTCAACTGCCGGGACCTACTTCAGCCTCCATCTTTGACAGTCTCGCCTGCCAACTCAGGCAGGATCTTTTACTGACTTACCCGCGACATAGACTGAGATCTGGAATAGAGCAATCATAAACAACTGCCCGAATTTTCAGGGAACAACCAGTCAACCAACGTTCCAAAATTCGGGGCATAAAACTAGTCTCCACACCTCAGTAACACCTCAGTAAAACCTCAGCGAAGTTATTGTTGAAGAGACATCTCAAGGGCTCGATTCTGGATTGTTCCCACCAACATACTCTTGTAAGGCGGTTGCCGGTGTTTGAAGGTAAGTCAGCCAAAGCGCCCGTTATTTTCCTTTGGCCTTGGATGTTCATAGTTTCTGTGCCGCTTCCCTCTTTTTTGTTTACAACTGGGCGAACGGGTTTTGCCATTCCCCTGCCGCCGGGACTTGCAGGGTTAACGCGCTTTTGCTTTTTGTTTGTTCTTCAACTTTATTCCCGAGGGACAGGTTTTACTAACTTGGCTAAGAGGCCCGGGATCCTTTCAGCGACCAGGGCGAGAATCCAGGACAGGGACCAGGGCAGTGGCCCACGCAAGAAAAAAGAAAGGAAAAGAAAAGAAAAACAACGTGCAAAAAGTTGCACGAGTTAGAACGAGGCACCTCCCTAACCCAGTAGTAAGGGTGTCTGGTCAAAGGGACAGAGCCTTGGGCTACACTAGTGGAGCGGTGTAGGAAAAATTACTCCCACACCGCGCAAGGGAGAATATAAAAACAATGCTCACAAAGATAAAAGAAGCCGGTCGCCAGGTAGCACGCAGTAATAGCGTCTCAAACGAATCTGGTCCGGAACAAAATACTCACTCTCTACATACAACAGACAAGCGTCGATACACAGCAGCTTTCACAGATATCACAAAGAACTTTCGTTTGCCCACCGTGCTTCCTGATATTAACATGGATAGACGACCACCTCTGCGAAAGCGAGGCTCTTCATTGTTCAACAAGATGACTTCACAAGAGACATACGACTCCCTTGTACCTCGATCAACCTCGTCTAGTCGCATGAGCGAGCGAACCATCACTGATAATAGAGACTCGCACTTCTCTTCACTGTCAACAAGAATCAAAGCACACCGTATGCGCAAGAATTCTCAATTGAGTCTCAGCCTTGGTCCACTCGAGGAACACGAAATCCGGCAACCCAACCAAGCTCGCGCCCCACCTCAACTGTTACGGACACACAGCGTTCCAGATTTGCTAAGTAGGAGTCAAGGTAAGCATCAAGTTTAATTTAAAAAAATCGTGTTCAATGACTATTGTTTCTCACGCTGATTCTTTATTTCTTTTAGCTTTAAGTCCTGAATCTAGAAAGTTTTGCAATGGCAAGCCAATTAGTAATCCATTTAACTTTCGGCACCTCTCCCATATGGAAACACAGCAGACGGTACAAATGGAAGACACGCCCGAAGATATACTCCCCCTGCAATGGAACGTGATTGTTCGAGAGTCGAAAGCACCAAAGACGCCAATTGTACCATTGACTCCGCTTGCACCTAGAAGTGCGAGGCATATGCAAAGCCTGAGCGGCTCGCTTCGTACCATCGGACTCCCATTGCAATCTCCAGCAGAAAGTGTATATTCACCTGTTGATTCAATTGCCGAACTAAGCATGAGGTCAAAATCTGCCGAGAGCCTAAACAATAGTTTCCCCTCTCATCTAGCACCACCACCTCGTAGCTCGTCTCGAACCGCGTTCACTGGGAGCCTAGCCTCGAGAGATGACGACATACCTCTCCTTGAGAGTGAAGGCCGAGATTCGATAATATTGTTGAAGGATGAGATGACAACGTTTTCGCGGGCTGTCAACGCGATTATCGAAGAGGAGCCGAGTTTACTTGACCAGGAGGTTGAAGATGATGTTCTCGGGGCCTTCCCTTCTCCACCGAGCACATCTACCCCAATGTTCTCTTCAATATCCGCAAGTCAGCCTAATATAGCAATAAATAACCAACTTCTTCCGCCACTATCGCCACTTCGGCCCTCAAGCTCAAGCTCTGGCACGCTTGGCTTTGGAAATGCCCCTGATATCAATAACTCAATGGATAAGCTATCTAACAAGAGATCATCTAAGAGAATATCTAAGCGGATGAGCCGACGCATTTCGATTCTAGGAGAGGCTCAAGCTGAGATCCAGAGTTGGGAGGCCGACATCGACTGGACATATGACAACAATGACCTCGATGAATGGGTAGACGATCTTGAAGGCATTGAAGAGGAGGAAGAAAGCGACTGTATTTCAGGAAGCAAGTCGGCGCCGGTTTCAGCATCTCCATCTACGGTGAATCTCACCTGTCTCGATCTCCCAACCAGTAAGAGACACTCAGATGACGGCAAACCTCTCGCTGTAGCCGAGGATGCAACTTCTGTTCGAACACCTGAAATTGGTGTCGCTGATGGTGGCTTTGGGATATTCGATAACGCTGGTCGCCAGTACAATGCCTTTGGCCATCAGCGCCAGCTAAGCAAAACCCGTAACGGTATTAGCCAACGAACTCTCTCAACCTGCGCGAGTTTACCAAACCTGAAGGCTGGTCGGAAACACTACCGCAATTCGTCTCTTCGAGGCTTCTCGAATCTCGACAACGGCATTGTCACACTAGATGAGATCGACGAATTGCACTATCCTTCAATCCAAAAAACGCATTCAGCCCCACGTGAGGTAGCAATCCCCCCGGCCCGATATAGTGGTCGCTCACGTGCAGCTTCTAATGCAACTTGCGCAACACTTGTTTCGGATATTGAAGGTTACCCTTCAGACCTTTCAGAGATGGCATCGACTCCTTCGCATTCAAGTCATAATTCAGCGGAAGGCCCATATTTTCTAACTCATAACCAGGATGGTCTTTTCATGGACACGAAAGGTCAGCTTTCGCCTGCTCATAGTGTTCACATCTTGAATGATGAGGCACAGTTTAATTTTTTCTGAAGTCAGAGCATTCCCATAGTTTATCCACTACGCGACATGGGTATAACTTATTTCCTTTCAGTTTACTTTTTTAAAAGAAAATTTCCTTTGTCGATACCATAAGTTCAACTTGACCAAAAAATTTTCAAATCATAGATACCATTACATCGGAATAGCTTGGGCGTTTATTCGGTTTGGTTTTTAAGGGATTGTTTCTATATTTCGTTTTCATCTAGATGGGTTTCCGGTTGGGCTTCATTTCCTTTCTAATATTATTTTGGCCAAGTCAATTCCTTCCAAAAGCATTTCCTTATTTCACACCTCTAAATCCAAAATCACAATCTCTATTATTTTCTTATATGTTTGCATTTGTGGAATTGTCAATCTTATATTTGGCTCGCCAATAGTGATTATCTCTCACTCGTTTCCCTGGTTCCTTTCCCCCTCCTAGGAATATCCTTTGTCCGTTTTTCTCTCATTTTGTTGGATAACAAATCCCCCATACCATTGCTTAAAGTGGATTATCTCTTCTGCAAAATTGACAATACCTTGATTTACATAATTGGTTATTCTATCGTAGAACTGTATAATAGTGGCTAGAAGTCAAAATCAAAATTTTATTGGGTTCGCAAAAAAGCCTCCCCGTTTTGCAGTGGGTGTGCTGACTCTCTCCCTTACTGGTTCGCTCGCCCGTTTTAATTTTTGGGTCCCCACCCAAAGGGATTTGATGGACGGGTTGCTGACCTGCTGCGGGATGGAGGATCCCAGGGCGCCAAAAAAAAAAAAAAAGAACACACTCGCCGTCTTTTCTGAACCTAAGAATGCACCACCAGATTCTGAAACACTCACTGAATGCTAAACACGGTATTTCGGGCTTCAACGCTATCAATTGAGCCCACTCTGAGAACCAATCTCATACCAGCGGCTTCGCTTATCGCGATCGTGCCAAAATTTATTCCACTTTTGTCTTGCTATCTGTTACTATCGGGCTAGCTTCCATTACGGCGTCTCTCTCTACAAATAATTGCTATAACCTGCAATTGACTGGTTTGAGTATCAATTGAACAGTGAGATATTAGCATGAAGAGCTGTGCTGAAAGGTCATTGAAATTGAATACCCTAGTCTGCAGTTGGCACAAGATTTCAATTGACTTCGATCCCTGATACAACTACAGGCACTCGCCGCGTTTTACCCCATTTTACACAAGGCGGGGTTGAACACCGGGGTTCCCCCCCGCGACCAAGATTTTGGTTCCCGATATTTCACAGGAAGGTGACGTGAAGCACGAACCCTTGATTGGACTGACTGGACTTGTGAGAAACAGGCGCGAGGAATCAGGACGCTTCCGAGTTGCATGCAGCACGACCTGGTGCATCAACTCTCACATTCTTCGTATAATTGAGGGATTTAACTATCCTAGCTGCAGTGACCGTCGACATTACTCTTCATCTAAGCCTAGTAAATGCATCGTCCTCGTAATTCAGATGCTAGGGTCCACAGATTCTCCGACACAGCACTAAACATCAGAAAGCAAAAACTCCAACAGACAACGCATCCCGCCCCAGCCCTCATTCAAAATTCGATAAGTTCCAACGGCATGTTGGTTTCTAGAACCCAGGAAGCAACGAATTTGCCGAGGCATGGACCCCACGAACATCAAATGTGGAAGGTATGAATAACGAACCTTCGTCAATATGTACATAGTTTTCTGCCTAACCGAGGCCTGGGTATCCCCGCTATGAGGCTCCAAGAGGGGTTAGATAACGGTATGGTCAAATAGTATTGCTGTCTCGTTGATACCTTCATTTGGAATTAAGTCAATCGGGCATCCCTCTCTCTCAAAAATCGCTCTAACTAAGAAACCATCCAAAATTTCTAGCTTCGAATAAGTAACATCATAACGTACGGTATTTGACAACTGGGTTCTATTAAAACTAGCAAATATACGGCATTTATCGGGAAATGCATTCTCATGTATTTAGAATAACCGATATATCATGCAGCGATGTGCGAATCTGGGGGACTCTGAGCCTCCTTGCGATCGGAATGGATGATCGTGCTCCCTTCCGCACACCGCTGCCCGGATATATAGGCACAGAAAAACGCGAAATTCATGCCCGTGAAACCGTGTATCCGTATCGGACCCTAGTATAGAAAATCAATTGTATGTACGTAAGATATTCAGTAAATAGTCGGCAAAGGGCCACGACTTCAGTCAATAAGATTCTAGGATGTATTTGTGCCTGGCTACAATAATAAACTGGATAGATCTGGGAGCTAATCCATATAAGAGGTGCTAATAGTATATTCATAGCCTTTACAGTCTTACTTATAACTATAATCAGGAATAGACTCACTGAGTATCATTAATGTACGCTACATTTGCGATTCAATCGCCTTGGTCGGGAAGGAAGGAAGGAAGGAACCTCGGAAAGAGAATTGGCTTATTTTTGTCAACACGTGCGGCAGAAACGTCAAGCAGAGCGAGAATTCTTATCCTATGTCGTAATCACGGGTGTTAGGTTTCCCCAGGAGATCTGAACGTGGGAAATATATAAAATTCCGGGGGGTTCAGTCTTGTTTGCGTATGGGTTCCTGAAGATGGACCCCGGAAAGCTGGGAAGTTCAGGGTCCCTGTCGCTCTATCGCCGGAGCGCATTAAATACCTCAAAATGACAACCCCTGGTGTGCCTGAAAACAAGAACCTAGCGAGCTGCAGGTACCGTCGAAGTGTCATTTCTTGGCCCAATTATCCAGTCGAATATCCAAAATACCCAAGTACTTCAAATGGCAGAATTTAATGTGGCAACCCCAGATTTATCTTTCCAACGAAAAAACCTTGAGCAACGATGAACATCTGCCAAATTAGCCGATATGAGCCACCACTGGTTTCATTCTGGGTTTTACACGAATATCGGCTAAAGCACGTGGATACGAGAAATCATTATATTTGACTGAGTGCTGACTTCCTTTGCATAACTAACACCGTGTGCTAATAACTAGAGATTGTTAAATCTTCCGGCTTTTGTTTTTCCAGACCTTAGGAACTTTTTTAGCGCTTAGAGATAAATGCAATCAAGATTGCATAACCGAGTATATCTAACTCATCACTTAGTCACTATTCATATTGAATCGCAACGGCCTGTTGAGAATATAATGGCAGAATCTGGCGGGTTACATGAGAGAGAAAACTAATATAAAGACATCGAACAATTGATGTGTGCATGTGTACATCGAAGGATTGATTTGATCATTTCACTAGAAGCTATCAAAGTTCTTCATATCATAAGATCCCATTTTTCGAACGGCAGCCTGGTAGGTTGGCATTTTTGAGATAATATCGTACCATCTAGCTAGTTTGGGATACTTTGCGGCGTCGAAATATCCTCTCGCAACACAGGTATCAAATGTGAATATCATGTGAAAGTCAGCTAGTCCTAACTTTGGGCCTGAAAACCATGGTTGTGCTTCAGAAAGTGAGTCTTCCAGGAATTGAAGTGGCTCTTCCAGGTGTCGCTTCATAATGTTGACTAACGGATAGAATATTGCCATCATGAGTAGCTTGAAAGGCCATGGAGTCGCCTGAGGAACTAGATCCATAGTGAGGACCAAGCTGGTTAAGGTCGCAAAGGTGGTACCAGAGAACTCTTGGAAGAAAACGTTGCGGGCTTCGTCTTCAGGTGTTGGCTGGTCCCAAAGGCCATCGCTATAGTGAATGGCGAGAAACTGATTGACAAGCCGGCTCTCAACAAAAGGAATGGGCGGTTGTTCAGGCGCGGAGGCGGGCGAAACGCTCAAAATGGGGGACTTCCCAAGGCGAAAGCCTTCTCTCATTTCCTCTGGCGCTTTTGCATGCTTCCCACGTTTGTAGTTTTTCAGAATGTAATCGTTGAGTTTTCCATTAGCGACAAGTTCTTCGAGGGCCCAGAGGGTACGGATGGCACCGGATGAGGAAAGGCAGTAAACAGTTGGGATTCCTGGAGGTGACGAGTGGGGCCAATAATTGTGTTGTTGCACCTTCGCCATGGCCAGACTTCTAACTATTATTAGCGGCGTTTGAAGTTGAATCCGAGGTTGGCGTGAGCTGAATACTTACTTAAATACGTGCTAAAACTCAAGTAAATTCAAGAAAGAACCCTTCTGGGCGGGCACCAGCTCGCGATTTCCCGTAAACCTTCATTTATAGGTATGGATAGGGTTTGAACGCTGCTTGAACCTTCGGTCTCAGAAAACCTGTTTTTATATTTTTGACACTGTCATTACAACCTGGGAACTCGGCGCCAACTGCCGAGTCCCACGAAAGCAACGCATTTGGCTGCAGGAACCTGGACAACTGGGCGACACCAGCGTCTGGCAACGAGACGAGCCTTGACCACGGAGGAACGCTCAGAAAAATCTAAACAACCGAAAATCTGTTCCTAACAAGGGTTATATAAAAAGAAGCGCACATATCATATATATATATATTTATTAAAATCATTCTGTAGCTAGTTGTTTGGAAAGTTTCTTGATTGAAATATCTCTTCAATTAAATTGCGAGACCTGGGCACTAACCATGTTGCAGCTTCGAATTCCGGAAGGACTAGGAAACGAGGAGTAAGAATAACATATTTTGGGGATGAAATAGACAATAGCGGTTATTCAAAGTTGTGTGGTAATAATTTTGTTCGCTTTGCGGTTCGTAGGAGTTGGAAATCGGCGATTCGTGGTTCTGGAAACTCTAATCTGAGTGCTTCTTCCTTTCGATCTTGTGTTACCGACCCGGGCACTGGTGGTTTTTGTGTTAACCCGCCGTCCACTTGTGGTTACGGCCTTCGTGGTCGTAGTCTTTGATCCTGTTGTACTAATCCCACTATACTGAGATACATAGCTAACGAATTGATCCCAGTCGCTAGCGATAGACTTATACGCATTTGTGGCGCCTAGATTTGTAGCAAATACATATTTGGCATACTTGAGCATTGACTTGACTGTTGTATCTAAGGCTCCGTCGTTGACATCGAGAAGGATCATACCAAGTTCCGTTTTGTCAGCATTTAGAGAAGCACGGCTCAAATTGGCCCATACTGGAAGATAGTTAACCGTATTCTCTAGAACTATGGTAACATCTGCATTGTAAGGCAGAGAGTAGAAATCTTTATCGACCTCTGTGCCTGGATTCTGCACAACTATTCCTTGTTTATTCTGTCGAAAATTGCCTTTAGCTTTCTTCTTGACGTATCCATTGTTGTTTGATACCGTATTAAGGTTCGAACCCGCGTCTACAGAAGGCATCTCGTCGAGGAAGAATCCGTCAAACTGATTTGGGAAATAACTGAGCCAAGTATCGATGTCAGCGGTTATATCACGTGTACCCCAAGACTGATGTACATATCCGATAATGTTGATGTTTCTGTATTTACTCAGAGTATGAATCGTAGAAGTGTAACGAGCAATCTCTTCTTTGCTGCCTGGGCCGTTCGAAGGGTTAATGACAACAATAAATTCAACGACGTCTTGGTACTTTGAGATCTGCGCGAAAACTTTGGACCAAGAAGCTGTATCCTCTGGGCCGAAATACGCAGGTAGGATTACACTGGCCTTGCTAGAGACTGCTCTTTTCTCCAATTCGCGTGAAGAAAGGGAAAGGGAGTATATATCGGTCCTGCCTGGGGTCCGGGATTCATAAAGAAGCTCCTTGTAAAATACCTTCAAATGATGAGCTGAGAGATAGAGTATCACAAGGAAGATGGTGAACACTAGCCCAAAGTTTATCTTACGGAGCCCGCGGCAGTTAGGGCAGTCTCTACAGGCCGTATGCCTGAATCGCTTTGTAATTTCCTCTGGGCTAGCACCGGATTTAACCAAGTCGCTATCTTTTCGAGGCGGAGCTGGATCTGCTCGCCCATGTTCTTGCGGCCAAGTATCTTGGGGCTTGAAAATGTAGCGAAAAGGTTCCTCTTCTATTGGCTGTAGTGAATATGGCAACCGAGAATCAGTAGTGGCGTATATACTCCCACGAGGAGACTCTTGCATGCGCGGACTTGGACTTTGACTGAGATTCGGCATATGGAATTATGCGAGCTTTGGTTTGAATCTGAATTTGGAAATATCTTGTATGGACATAGGATTGATCTATCGTCTTCGATATCCACTGGGCACTCTGGGTACTTTATATTTGATCATCCCGAAGTTAAAGTGTTTTTGGTTCCCGGGACGCCAGCGCACAATGAGTAAATAGTGTAACAGTGTAGTGTGGTTTCGAGTGTGCATTTGGTTAATGTCCGAAAGCGGACAAAAAGAAGGTTCTAGTGAATTTAAGTTTGTAGAATATTTACAAATGAAGAATCTTTAGAACTTTAAATCATGCAGTCTCTTCAACGAGGCCAACGCAATCCTAGTTCTGTCCGAAATTTATCATTGATGAATTAAGCTAACAGGATTATCTGACGTATGTAGTCTTACGCGGTAAGTCTGAATGCGAAGAACATCGGTACGAAATGAACTCTCGGATATCATTCTAGATTGCTAGATTGACCTTTAACATGTTCCACTAGTGCGTAATATATTGCCGGATCTGGCGCTTAGATATTATCGAGCGAAGCCTTATCGATGAGGGCTGTGAACTTGTGTTTTAGAGCTGGGGTCTGGATTATTAAATCTAACTCGATTTACGAAATGTAAAAGGTTAGGCTTTGTGGGGCTGGACGATTCCTGCATGTTGTACTCCCTCGGAATTGCTTCGATGTGATTATCTCATAAAATAGATATTATTTCTAGAGAAGCTTCGAAAAAGCCTTATTTCGTAGATGTTATTAGGCGTAGCTTAAGAGTCTACGCTGTGATGTCAATTTATTGAGACTAGTCTAGAGAGTCCTATAGATGGTTAGGCCGGGCAGAGTGCACATGCATGTGCTCTCATCGCCAAGAAATTCTGATATGTTGATCTCCTGAGAATAAACCTATAGTAACATGCTAATGTGTCCGGGGAGGTGGTGATTGAAACTTAGGAAGGTAGTGGAAGTGTTATGAATGACGAATGATGGGGTGAGCGGTAAGGGTATCTTGAATTAAAAAGCTAAAAAAATGACAAGAATCGCAATGATAAGAGAATTTGAAAGGGCAGGTGGTCTCGTCGCTTGAGCCGAGCTGGAGAAGTGAATTTGCTCAATTTCTGAGGCATATACATTTGGGGGGCTTTTAAGGGAATATAATATACATAACGGACGATGGTCTCACCTCTCAAGCTTGGCGGTTAGAAATGGTAAAACCAAGCATGGATTTACACTATTTGGACAGGCGTTATTCCTTTGTAGTTCCTTTGTAAGAGGACCTGTTGGACCGCCGCCGAATTTCGCTTGTCCGAACACTACGATCTGGTTGGCGTGAGATGTGGGATACTGTTGATCACCCCATTTCCCCTTATAATAGAGCCAGTTAACGGGGCTGCTAGGGTCGTAAGAGGACACTGTGCCGGATGTGGCGTCAAATTTGTAGAAATAGGCAGAGAGAAGGGGATCCCAAAGAGGTCCAGTATTGGTAGTATCCGTCAAAAATAGAGAGCCTGGTAAATTGAGATTGGGTATCGTATGATCGTGGAGTCCATCGGTTGCGTAGATCGCATGCGATCCTTTAGCACTATAGCCGATGGGCTAGGATGGTTATTAGCTTATGGTTCATGAGTTTTGACATATGTTAGCTTACTCTATTGCCAATTTTTCGAGTTGCTTCATATGTGAAAGCTTGGCCACTGGCGTGCTGGGAGTACCACACTTGAGTAGGCTTTCCGTTGATAAACCTGACCATCATATGTTCCCAATCACCGACATGATTCCCGAATACCAGTTTGAGCCCAAGAATGTTTATGGGTGGGCCTGCATTGAAACTATGTCGCAATTCCATATCAGTGACTGCTTATCATTTGAGTTTAAGAGACGTTTAAAATCAACGTAGATTATAGACACACTTATAAAAGTAAAAGTAAAAGACATCTGTGGTCACAGAGTCTTTCTCATTTACGATGATGGTGGCAGATACGGCACCATTTGTAAATCCGTTCTGATCTGGGGATACCCCCTTTAGCCATGATTGCTCAGTGTCGGTAGCTACGTCTTTGACAGCAGTTAGATAAACTGAGTCACCACCGAAATCATTCAATACGTTGAGGTTGTCTAGAGTTAAAGGCGACGGAGCCCCGGCAACTGGTTGGAAGTTAACTTCTGGTTGTGTATTAGACAACATGGAGCCGATATCAGAAGGTCGATAGGGATCGTCAGAGTGAAGGTAAATGAGTGGCGCGTAGTCAAGAGCATATTGAGGGATGCCTGAAGGTGCTCTCATCTTTATTGTTGCTCCCAGAAGTGGGTTGTAGAATATACATGTTAACAGTAGTGATGCGGTGCCACCAAAATAACGCATCGTAAAGATTGACCTCAAGAGGTGAATATGTCTTTTTAGTATTAGTTGGGGAAAGGGATTGAAGTAGGTATCAAAGCAGCACATAAAGGAATGGTATAGAGGTGGAAATAGAGTTATTATATATCTATCGTCAAGGTCAACTAATCGAGATCAGTCAGGCATACTTTGGTGCTCCTATATCCCTTGAATCGGGCACGTTGGGTTGCACCCTTGTGCGCGAAGCAGAATGTGACAGGGACCACCTGCTTGGGAGAACATTGCTCGAATTATTTTCTCCTTCCTGGAGTGGATCATTTCTGCTTGTAAGAAACGGGGATATATAATGGAAATTCATTGGTAAAGATTTATCTGCGTCAATAGTAGTGGCCCTGGTTCTTCGAAATGATTTTGCGACAAAGCCGTTCTTAAAAGATCTTTGGTCCCTCGCAGTTGAATCTTAAATTTGGGGTCTCGGGCTATGAACCAATCAGACGAGGGACACGGGTAGCGCCAAGGAAATTTGGCTTGTTGGACCATTTGAATGGATCTTCAACACTCCTCCAAGATGACTGGTCCGGTTGCCCCTCTCTAATTGAAAAAAAAAAGGGTAGCCCCGTTATCAACCGATCGCGCCTGAGCGGTCAAAATGCGAGAACACCTTCTTATCTGGGGAAGAATTCCGCAGTCACTGAACTCACTTTCGGAGCCTAGCTAGCTGGAAGCCCTCGATAGAATACATCACCTGGCCTGATATAAAATTAATCTGGGGTTGACTGCTGGCATCTGGGGTCATACATGCGAACCCATCGATAGAAATCATGTGCCCTAGTGCACATGTATTTCGAGTACCCTAATTTGTGTGTTTTGTAGAGTTAGCTAGCCGTGTGAACTGAAATCAACTGTCTAAAAGGTGGGTTAGTGTTGCTACAACCGCTCGATCCGTTTGACCTCAGGGACTGACACAACGCAGATCCCCCATGTCTTGTTTGTTTCCTTTTCACCTGGGAGTTGCCGTTCCGCTTCCAGGCCGTCTAATATTAGATAATGAAGGCTCCATGCGCATGTATGGGAGGGCGCAGTGCACGGAAAAATCTGCTTACACCAGGCTTGCCCTTGGGGTACATCTTGCTTACTAGTTGACATGAAGTCTCCAAATGGAGACGCGCGACGCTCCTTAGTTTCCGAGATCCTTTTATTGAGGACAAACCTGCTGACATTACTCAAGAAACAGGACCCTATAAGGGTTTGTCCGTCATATAGTTATTTAAGACGAAGACCTTTTCTCTACCTTGAGTTTCGACTGTTAATTCTTTGGTGTTTGAGCTTCACCCGACCATTAGCCACGTGCAATACTCACAACGAACCGCCGCTAATTGCAATCCTTCACTACATATGTCGCATTCTCAACAGACAGTCTTGCTTCCTGAAGCTGCAAGCTTAGGCCAAAGCATGGGACATAGCAACAGCATGCCCAAGTTTCCATTCTACATAAACACTGCTCCGGTTAGCCAGGATAGCATAGATGCTATGGAGACGGAAAAAGGAAGGACTCATCTCCCAGCCACTTACCGTACTAGCCGCGATCATATTTCAATACCGAGCTATGACGATCTGGATTTCTTGCAAAAAGAACTCCTTGTTAGGCGACTAGATGATATTCAAGATCACCTATGGATTGTGGGTCGACCGATGCCACCGCGGCCCTTACATTACCAGCTTGTTTTATCCCGAAGTATTGTGATAACGGAGAACATGGAACTACACTTAGTCTGGTCTGACAAGCGCATCTTTGTAAAGCCGATACCTTCATATCTATTGAGTACAGAGTTTTGGACAAATCACCTCCTCTATAGTGAGGGTATGGAGCCTAGCCAGCGGCATGTTCGGGAGGAGCTGGCAAAGAACGTCCGTGGCTTTCTGTTCACATATACCGCTCTCATTGCCTATGAGAGTGATTTTCGTATTGCCAGGGAGCTAGGTCTTCTTCCATTAGAAGTGACGTGGGATGGTTGGAAGGAGTTTTCACGTCAGTTCTTAGGAGATTTTCACTACACCCTCGTCAATCCTAGATATTGGTACGGTGAACTGCGTCTCAGCCGCCTAAACTCAATATATCGATGGAGAAAGGGTCTATTGTGGCGCGGCTATTCTAAAATATCTTCTCATATCTCCTACGAAGATCTGATGCGGGACAATTTCCATCTGCTGGCAGCAATACTAGGGTATGTCGTTATTGTCCTGACTGCTATGCAGGTGGGATTAGCGACAGAGAGGCTGCAGTCAAATGTCCCATTCCAGGACGTGAGCTATGGTATCTCGATCCTTGCCATCATCGCCCCCCTTATCATCGGGGTTACTATCTTCGGCCTGATTTTGTTCATAATTCTGTATAACTGGATGATAACGAAAGCGTACGAGAAGCGTAGGTTTCGAGAAATGGGCCTCCTCCCTAGCTGGGATGGAAATGAGGCTGAGGGAGGTGCGAAATGAGGCATTGTACAGAATTATATAATACTTATCCACCGTATATATATATATAAACTAAGTTTGAATATTTACTGCGACCTATGATTATTTAGTCTGGCACTGCGAAGCTTAAAGGAGAGGTCAAGTTGTGGGACAAATGACCCGTGTTTTGATATCGGTTTTTGCTAGGGACGGAAATAGTAATACGGATACACTCACCGACGCCTACCGTAAGCATCGGAAACATTTTGCTACGATTAATGATGTATTAAAATAGTAAGGTTGATATAAACAAATATGTGTGCGAGCCTCTCCCCCCGTTTAAACCTCTAGTATGCTAGGACCGACCGTTACCATAATTATATTTTCCGCTAGGGAATTTTCCCAACTCATTTTGCTGAAAATAGCCTGAAATGCGGTTTACTATACTACTCTTTGGTGTTGAGACCTTATCTTGTGCCGGTGGTGTTTGACTAGATGGAACAGGTTGGAGAACCTGAAAGGGCTGGTTAACTGGAGGGATTTGGTAGCTCTGAGGTAAGCGAGAGTTTTGAGATTCATGGGTTGGCGCTGCTGTATGGTAACTTTGACTGAGTGACGGATCTTGATATATGTTACTTTGTGTGGTGAGATCCTGGTAGTTCTGATTGAGCGGGGGCCCTTGATAGTTCAAGTTTTGATGATTTTGATACTCCTGATAATTTTGATACACAGGGAAAGCTTGAGTCTCTTGAAAGACTTCTTGTTTAGGAGGTTCGGCAGTGATGGGGGTGCTTGCACTACTGCTCCCTAGAGGTTTGCGCGATGGGCGTTGGTAAGTTTGATAGTTTTGATAGGGTGGATAAGTTGAGTAGGGACGGCTATCTGGCAGAACTTGGGTCGATTGGTAGCTCTGATACGCTTGTAGTTGGTCTGCAAGGGTGACTTCATTCGGAACTGACCCGGTCGTGTTTAGCTGAAGAGGAGGTTGAGACTGTGAGACCGTGCTTGGAGCTTGGGGAGCCAAGGATGTTTCGGAATACGTGGAAGTGTACATTGAGGACGTCGACTGAGTAACTGCCTGTCCCGACAGTGGAGCATCTAAGGATACGGCATGGATCTGGTTTGAGGGTGCCTCGGTATATTTTGCGGAGGTTGCAGTGTTCGACTCGGCATTTTGACTGATCGGAGGTGATCCATTTAACTGGTTCCTTCTAAAATCTTGGTAGTCTTGATAGCCTGGGAACGCAGGATTTTGTCGGATAGGAGAGGGAACAATCTCTTCATTGTTAAGCGTGACAGGCATTTCAGGGCTCGATTCCTTCTGGGTTGCATGCGACTGGTCAGACTCTACGCTGAGAGAATCTTGCTTTTTGATATCTTGGATGGATGGCTGTAGCTCTGTTGATATTGGATTCTTCATTTTGATATTCAGGGTCGCTTCAGCCAAAGGGTTCTCAGCTTCCATATCTTCTTGTGTCGGCAATATTTCAGCATTTTCTTCGGATTCAGTATTTGTATTTAAATTCTGCGCATCTATTTTGTTCTCTTGTTCGGTCTCGATTTGTGGTTGTTCTGCTGTGTCTGGGAGCTCATCCGGGTGTTCCTCCGGGTTGATATTTTCTACAGCCTCGGCGGATTCTTCCTCATTCTCTGGTATCAATTTTGAAAATTCGACACCGCGAACAACCCTTTCAACTTCAGAGTTCTTCTGACTGATTGCCCCATTAAGTGCTGTGAGTACGCGGGTGACCGCCTCAACAAGTATTTTCACGCACTCGGTCGCATCGGCGTTCAAGGCGGTTTGGAGAGCGTTCACATTTCTCTTGCTTACGTGAGTGATGTCCGCGCCCTTCTCAAGTAAAAACGCGACCAAGTCTGCATCGGAGACATTGGCGGCCACGATTAGGGCGGTGTCGCCATCATTATCTGCTAGATTGATATCCGCGCCAGCATTGAGAAGTCGTTCGACAGAATCTTTGTAGAGTGTGCCGGCGGCATTAATCAATGGACTTGACATATCGGGACCACCAAAGCGGTCGATCGTAGCACCTGCATTAATTAGGAGATCTAGGATCTCTGCTTCTCCTTTCCGGCAAGCTGCAATAATCGGGCAAGTTTCAGGGCCACCTCCCATATTCGGATCGGCTCCATTTTTGAGAAGGAAATCTGTGATATCTACTTGACCTGCTTCGCAAGCACTTTGAAGAGCAGTTCCAAGTAAGAATTTATCTTCGTCGATGCAGGCATTGACATTGGCACCGCGCTCGATAAGTAGCTCGACAACAGCTCGATGCCCTTGACCTGCCGCTATTTGTAAGGCCCAGCCATCGGATGAATTAACATCGGCTCCGTGATCAAGAAGCATTTTTATTATTTCCAGGGTCCCATCATATGCGGCGGCTGTGAGAGCATTTCCGTACCTTGATCTGATATTAGCATTTAATTATAACGGGGATCTCAGAGGACAGGGTCCAATCTTACTCGGCTCCTGTTGCATTCGCGTTCGCGTTGAAGTCTTCCAAAAGTAATTTCACCGTTGACTCCTTTTCTTTGTCCACTGCTTCATAGAGCGATACATTCAGAGTGTCTTGAGAGATGCCGCATTTTGTATGTTTCCAGATTGCAGAAAGCAATCTATCTTGCTGCTCACTTCCGACCGCTATTTGTTGAAATACTTCATCGCAGTCTAGCCCTTCACAACTTTCTAGGATTAGGAGTAGTATTTCCCAATTTTCTTCGTATGCAGCGGCGGATAGTGCTGCTTGAAAGGTTTCTTGGTTATGTTTGAATTTAAGAAGCCTTTTGGTAACTTCCAATCTGCCGGCACTGGCAGAAGATATAAATGCTTTGTTATACTCTTTGTGGGGGATTTTGTCTGCACAGGCTTCTAAGAGATAAGTAAACATGGTTAGATCTGACAGAAGTGCGGATAGCGCTAGCGGCGGGTGATTATCATCGTCATCGTCATCATGAGTTAAAAGAGCTCCGTGTTCGACCAATAGTCTGACTGCCTCAAGATTCCCCGAGACAATTGCTTCATTGATCACCGGTCTACCTTCAGCTAGAGCATTCGGGTTTGCCCCTCGGTTAAGAAGTTTGATCATGACTCTGCAATGGCCCTTGAAGGCTGCCATGGCCAAGGGGGTTTGGTCGCCCTCTTCTTGGCCATCATCGACCTTCGCACCAGAGTTTAATAGGACTTCTGTGATATTCGGGCGGCCGAAGTATGCGGCTAAGTGTAACTAAACCAAACATAAGTTAATATCAGAAGAAAATATTGATGAAAAGGCTAGGAATAGGCTTACTGGTGTGTTTTCAAGGCTATCTCTTGTATCCCTCTCTGCTTCGTGGCCATTTTTAATAAGTGCAGTGACCAATTCAGCGAAACCTATCGCAGAAGCTACGTGAAGGCCGGGAAGGTTTTCGATCGATACACCGGAGAAAGCATCCGTTAGATCATCATAAATTTTCAACCACTTCTCCCGAACAATGGAGTGTGGCTTCCAAAACTCTTCTTCTTGGCTTAAGGTCTCTGCAATATCTGTCGTCGCTTTGCTAGCGTGATGAAGCCAGTGTTTGACGGCATATTGCGAGACAGTTATTGGTTCCATCTCAGTATGTTCCTCATTATGTTCAACATCCTCTGCATCGATCTCATCTTCGTCTTCATCTTCCGAATACTCAAACTCGACCTCTTCCGCCTCATCTTGCTCGGGGCCTGAGGGGAGCATGTCCGCATTGCTAGCTAGCTCTTCTGTTTGAGGTTCTTGTTCTGATTCAGTGACGTCATTCTGATTGATTTCATCTGGCTTATTCTCCTCTTCAGCCGATGGCTCTGTGGGGTTATCTCCAGACTCGTCTTCTCCTGCAGGATCTTCCACAGAATCGCTAGATGGGCTGAGTTGCTCCATGAGATGCGAGAAATTTCTTAAAGCGAGGATACCATGTTGCCACCGGATCTCTTCCATTGAAAGTCCTAGCAACCTTTCGGCGTTCTCAAGTAAATGTGCTTTGACAACCGTATTCATGAATGCTATGGTATCACTACCTTTCCCGGATTTGCGGAATGTCAATAGTGGGCGACATTTCTCAACGAGGTCGCATAGATGTGCTCGCGACTCCGTGTCGTGAGACAGCCCGGTAAGTATGGCGAGATCGTCCTCTGTTGGTTCTTCATACGTGATGATCAAAGTACGCAGCATTTCCTTGATTTCTTCTAGCTTATCGTCTTTTGTATCAAGAACCTGAATTAAACTGTTAGACAAGTGAAAACTTTACGGCAATGAGGTGAATTTGCATACTGAAAGCCATGCGCGATCTAGAAGACTTCGCAGATCTTGGGGTATACGCTCTAAAAGCGTTCGTACTTTAAGGTCTCGTGCATCTGTCGGTAGTTCGGCCAACTGAATGATCGTGATATCGATCCATTGTGTATTTTGCGCTCGCTTTCCGATTAAGCTACCAGCAAAATAAGTGAGTGCCTTATTATATCCCTTTTCCATGCCCAAAGCCGTAATTTTCTTTTGGGCGTGTAGTCTGAGTTCTTGTTGAACTTGGTTACCATACTTGCCATCATCCAAGTTGATGGTACGGACCGAAGGGGTGCTGAGGGCTTGCTTGATAGTATGCCTGTTCTGACTGGTAAATAACCAGCGGACACGAGCCCTGGAGGTTGGGACTTCGTCTTTCGCCTCTGAACTGATAAACCCCATTAACTTTTTCGTCGAATCGGCCTCCTCATCCATAGAATGTAGGTTGTTGATCACAAAGTAGACAGCGCCAACGATATCATCTGTCAACATATCCTGTAAACTTTGCCAGAGATTCTCTACAGTTAGGCCTGCTTGAGTTTTCCCACGCGCGCTTGGATCCTTTTGTGTATTGGTAAATTGTTTCGCATATGCAGCTAGCACCTCTTGTTGGTTTACTAGTTGCCTGATCAACGACTTGAGCAGTTCTTCGGCACTCGATCCTTCTGTTGTAGAATCACAAAGGAAGTAGCCAAATAGACTTGCTGCCTGCCCTGAGTTTTGCGCTTCTGCCTGTCTGATTACATCCTCAATATGGTCGATGGCTGCGAGCGAGGCACCTAGTTTACCTTTACCCTCAGGGCCAAGGATCCATAGTGTGTCATTAAGTAAGGGCTCCGTGGATAGCCATTGTTGGTACTCTTCTTCTTGTAGGATCCAAGATGAGGATATGACGGCTTGGGCAAGCCGCTTGCGTTTCTTCTCGATTTGAACTCCTTCTAAAGCACCAAGGACCCTTTTAACTACCTCCCTATCAATTCCACGGGTCGAGTTGAATCTATTTTTCGAGATAAGTGGTGCGCCGTTGATAATCGTCTTCAGCGGACCTCGAACTATCTGGTAGACTGTATCTTTAAAACTGTCAAACTTCACCAGCTCTCTGTGCGTTCGCGCTAGCCCAAGACTGTCGATACCAGTCAGCGTTGCGGACTCCCTTGTTACAAACTCCTCGTATTTCTGGTCGCAGTTAGCCAAATTTCCCCTTTACTTCCCAAGAGTCCGTTAGCTTACCTTTGGAAGCGGTATTTTGAATGGAATCCCCGCCTGCTTGCTCCAGTCTGTGGGTTTCTCCTCGTAAAAACAAAAAAGTTCGATCTTCGGGGTCATTTTGGTACAGAGGCGCATAAAGTCATTTTTGATATCCCGTAGCCCCTCGTCACCAGGCTTCATTAGATCTAGTAACTTAGAGTGGGTTGCCTGATCCAAGCCGAAGAATTCGCTGGTTTGGGCGAACATTAATGCCACAGCCGCCGCATGGGCCCCGTCAAAAGGTGTGCCGAAGAAAATGCACCCAGTTATCGCCTCAAACATCTTGCCGAAGACATCTTTGCGAGATTCTGCGAGACTCACAGCCTAGATGTATGTTAGGTGTATGATTAAGTGCGATGTGGATTGTAAAGATTACCTTGGCTATGATTATGCCACCCATACTATGTCCCATGAACACGATCGGTCGTCGAGGAGTGTCCTACCATTCTTTAATATTTGCTTTCAAAAGGTATCTGCGTTTTCTCTTTACCTTTCTTTTATCTTTGAGGCCATAAAGAAGTGTTGTAGCAAGATTCGTCATAAATTGTCTAACTTTCAAAGGCCCCGACCAGGCAGATTGGTACATGTATAGAAGCACGCGCGCTCTCGGAAACTCTTTCGAAATTCCATCGCGGTCGGTCAGCCAGTTGAATTCATTTTTGAGGTCCGCAGATTTCCAGCTCTCCAGTGGAGGGGCGCCGAGGCCGGGTATCGCGACGATACTATTTACAGGAGTTAGTGACTGAAAATGTTTACGTTTACATGCTGCCCAAAGTTTTGGCGGATAGTTGGGGATGCACTTGGGGGCATATACTCGACTTCAGGGTTTGCGGGACTGTAAAGTTCTTTGATACCCTGTTGGACAATATCATAAGTTTTTTTGGGCGCTGGAATTGACGCCATCTTGTTGTTGCAATTCTCTGAGAGTCTTGGCTCCAGGTGCTGGGATTTCTTTGAGAAATTTATGATGCGCCAGCCGTCTGCATATATATGTCGAGCATAAGTCGCGAAGAATAATTTTCGTGCTTCGGATTGTAAAGTTGGAGGGCGGGACGGCCAAGCGGTTCAAGGATCCCGCATTTTTGAAGCTGACTGCATGCCGGCAGGGGCTTCTGCGAGCTCGAAACCCTAGTGAAGAAAGGCCTGAGCCTCGTCTCAAAGAAGCGAGTTGCCTCCCATCCCGGCCAGGCTGCGACCGTGCTGGCGATGAAGGCCGAGTTACCAACTGGGAAGTAGTTTCGAGGCTGTGGGTTCTCCAATTATTTTAAGATACGCATGGGTTGTCCCGTGGTTGTTGATGTCCGCCAGTGTCTTGAGTATTCGAGTTGGAAGCACAGGACTTGTGCAGCATGTCAGCGCTAGCCAGGACTGGTGAATCAGTAGCCGTAAGCTGAACAGAGTATTTTGAATATGGTTTCCCGTTTGGCCAAGCCACGGCCTGACGCGTCGTCTCTGGAGGGTGAGCTTTACCCGTGTTGTTTACACCAGAGCCCTGAAGAGGAGAGCCGTCGAGGTTGGGGTTGAGTCCCGGATGCAGATGCAAGCGGATTGGGGAAGTGCTTAAGTGGACCTGCAGTAGCCCGTCGCCTGGTGATCTCGCGATGTGGGCGGCTGCGTTGCATGCACGAAGTTGAGTTGGCTCACAACACAAGAAGGGCCGTGACTGTTGCGACAAGGCTGGATCGAGACAGGGATCGGGCCGGGCTATGAAAGCGATAGTGAACATCCAGGTGCAAAATGGATAATGCTCTATCTTTTGACGGCTAATGCATTCCCTCGCCTCCCAATGGCAGGCAGGAACTATCCTACATTTCGTTCAGCGGCGTTTAGCTAAGTATCCACGACGAACAATATAACTGTTCATTATGTATATATATTAATATATCAAACCTTCAAAGCGCTACGTATACACATACAATCTTTTGCAACCTGCTAAATTCTTTTTCATGTCTCCTTTGAGCAATCTGTCTCGGATAGCACATTCGATCGAAATTTTAAAGTAAAACCCATCCAGACTCGAGCTCAGCCTTCTCAGTCGAAGGTTCTTTACCACGTGCTTCTAAAGCCTTGCGATCTGCTTCGCTGACAATGGCTTTAATCTTCCATCTTCCAGCTGAGACCTCTTTTATTGATTTACCCAAGAATCTAATCTCACCAATGGCATTCCCGGGTAGTGAAACTTCTATGCTCATAACCCGTTTCTCTTCGTCATAGTGCCAGATGCATTCAACTCTCCCCTTTGGACTCTCATAGACAGTTTCAGAGCTCGTAAGTCCAAACTCTACATTTGGAATTGGGTCGAATATGAACTTCAACCGCCCTGGGAAACAGTAATTCATTTTTATACCACCGATATGCTCAAAAATCCATCTCCCAATACTCCCGTAGGCGTAGTGATTCAAACTATTCATATCAGCGGGATTCACCGTGCCGTCCGGTAAGACGCCATTCCAGCGCTCCCATATCGTGGTCGCGCCCATGGTGACCGGGTACAGCCATGATGGTGGATCTCTTCTTCCCAACAAAACTTTGTATGCCAGTGCGATGGATTCGAGATTCGATTTGCGCGACGACGGGACCGGATGGCAAATAGCGTGCAACAGCTCTGGTGTGCCAGCGAAGCCCGTGGCCAGGTAGTAATTGTTCTTTTCAATCAAGTAATGTAATCGAGAAATTGCACCGGGCTTTAACTTTTCTGGGAGGATATTGAAAACGAGGGCAAGTGTATACGCGGTTTGGGTATCTTGTGACAGAACTGGACCTGGCTCCTCTGCATTGGATGCTGTCCCGGGATGCCCCACTGCGATATATTTCGATTGCCAATGAGATACCAGGGAAGAAGCAGTCGCCTTCCATTTTTCTACCTCCTCCGCGGACCTTCCTAGCACAGTAGCAATATTCACTAATGTATTAGTAACATTGCAAAGCCAGGTATCGGCTACGTACATGCAGTCAGTGGCTCCACGGTCCGGGTGCTCTGCGGGAGCAGTGGGGTCTAACCAATCGCCAAATTGAAAGCCTGGGCCCCACAAGCCTGTTGTTGCATCTTTTGGGATCCCCTCATTATAATACTCTACCATCGGATCGTAAAGCTCCGCAAGAAGGCTAGTATTGCCATATGTTCTGTAAAGGTACCATGGTAGAGTGAAAATGACATCCTGCCATAGAGCGGTAGGCGTTCGGGATTCTAAAGGTTTGACATTATTGGGAGACCTAAGGAGACCGAGAACATTTAATTAGCTTATAAACGCTTATCAGAGGCAAGATATTGAGAGTCAATTACACCCAAGGAGGACACGGAATGTCTCCTAATTTTTGGCCATCTACGACGCCGCGTAGCCACGAGGTGAGAAATGTTTCGCAGTCAAAAATATACATAGCCGTTGGACCAAAAACCTGGGAGGGGAAACAATCAGGATACATTTCGCAAGTCTGGCATATGTTTTAGCATCTTACGTTGATATCACCGGTCCTAGGCAAGTTTGTGAGCTGATATCATTTAAAGGAGCCTCGGATAGAGCGATGTGAGCTTACCAGCCCATTCTTTCATCTCTCTGCGGACAATCTGTGCAAATGGATAGAAAATTTGATCTGGCGCCCCAGTATATATTTTGCACCAATCGATTTAATTCGGCGTGACTGCTGTTGAATTCTAAAATACCCCTGGATAGGTCACTCCCGTAAGTTTTCGCTACAACCTCCAGTCCTTCGATCCATGGCTCGACCTGAACATATCTAAATCCATGAAACGTGAATTCCGGTTCCCATTCTTCAATACCATTTCCATTAAAGATGTACTGGTCGGTCGCTTGGGCACTGCGATTTATAGCAAAGCATGGACTTCCATCTGGTTGCAATGCTTCGGCATGCGTGAATGTTATTTGCGTTCCGGCAGGAGCGCGGCCTTTCATTCGGATTCGGCCTGCGCTATTTTGACCAAAGTCTAAGACTTTCTTTCCCTCTGGCGAAATGATGATCCTCTTTGCGTTATGAACCGCTGTGCACCGAACGGGCGGAGGCACCATGCCTTGCAAAAGTGGAAATTCCTTAGACCAGATTTCCTTCAAAGCCTTAACATCACTCCAAACGTCTGATGCGAATTGGTCGATATCGATTCCCGAATCGTATTTCTCCCCGTCATATATTTCCGTCTCTAATATAGGGCCATTTGCACATTTCCAACCGGAATCAGATGTCTCCCCAGTCCAGATCTGTGTCTGGTTTCCTTTGACATCATAAATCTCGAGTAATGCAATGAGGGCTGTTTCCTGTCCCCATATTCCACGCCGGGATTGGTCCCCACCTACTGCCCCTGAACGGCCGCGATACCAGCCGTCGGCAACAAGAACGGTAATAGTGTTTTCCCCGCTGCGGAGATGTTGTGTTATATCGTAGGCTTGATAGTACAACCGAAGTTTGTACTCTGTCCACCCTGGATCCATAGCCGAGTCACTTATAGCGTTCCCATTGACGAATATCTTGTAAAGACCAAGGGCAGTGGCATATAGTCTCGCTGCTGAACATGGTTCGGAAGAGAGTTGGAAGGTATTTCGAAATACTGGGACTGCTTTTGGTTTGAACCAACCAACATGATTCCAAGGTGTACTGATGGGATGGAGTAAGGGTGCTCTTTCTCTCCAAGATGTAAGCCCGCCAACTATACCGCTCTCAAAGCGTACGGTTGATTTAGTGATTATCCTCCGAGAAAAATCATTTGTAAGCTGGTGGGAGAATTCGTCTACGAAATTTGATTTCGATGCACAGAATTTTGGCGGCGCATATGGGGGACCTGCTTCTATCTCCTGTGGAGTTAAATCGAGTAGGATTGCTGTGACAGTAAGTTCATAAATCTGACCAGAAATTATTTTCGGGAAAACATTGGGCCAATTTATGTTCTCGGATCTGGTCTCGATCTGGAAACATTGGACAGGGGTATCTGCGTTTGTGAAGCCCGAGAACCTTCCGGTTCGAAGGGATAGGAGGAAAGAATGCTGCCACCATGAGTTTGATGAGGGTATTGAATAAGCCCAGGAAATTGCAGGAGCTGGATCATCTACCGTGAGTAAATTAGATGTTTGGGAAAGCCGAAGTTTGGTTATCTCAATTATCGGTAGCAGCGGCAGTTTTTCTGAGGACATCGGGTAAAACGACCGCGAAACGGGGTTTGATGAAATGCGGGGAGATCTTGAGAAGGTGGTTCGAATAACTTGACATGCGCGACAAGGCTAGGTCAAGGTCTCAAGCTTTACGAAGAAATTCTAGAAATAATGCCTGCTATCGTTATTAAGCCCCGATTTATATTTGGCTGGCGTATATGTTTCGTCGTTAGCGTTCTATTGCATTCGATGCAATCGGACGCCGGAAGAGAGACCTCCTCCATAAGTTCAATGCACTGAATCTCGTGACCAAACGAAAAATAAAGGGTTGATATCTTCATTGGGTGATATCACCCTGCAACACATCCTGATGCATCCACAAATTTTTTGCAGTTAGTGGCATCCTGGGCCTGGAAGCGGGGTTATACCTGTCTAGGAACTCTGCTCGTGTTGCCCTTTTGCTTCCTCATTTGAAACTTTGGATGGAGAAAAATCTTTTTGAGTCAGAAACTTTAGACTTCGCGCGCAGCTATAGCTATACAAATATCCTTTTAAGGGTTAGACGACGTTCAAGGAGGTGCAAAAGGAGCTGATTACTTAGCTTTAATTTTGGTGTTGGCCAGAGAATACATGATATTGATAAAAATTGAAAGTTACAACTCATTGATTCATGGTCCGCATGCCTAAATTATAACACGAGATCTGGTGCTGGCAAAATTCGTAATTGCTCTGGACGAATATGCGTACCGCAATATATGAACACTAAACGACGCGTCTTGTTTTCCCTCAAATCTATGTCCAATGGGACAGCACGAGCGTTTGCAGGAAGTGGACTTCAATGAGTGAGAGAGAACAAAAGAGAATATGAGCACACGCGAATTGATGGTGCAGAAGAGTGTCTGGCACCACAAATGAAAGGTCTTGCGAATTGGCAAATTAGGATCATTGAGAATCTATTATTTTGGTAGCCATAATTCTCGAAAAGTGGCCTAACTTGCAAGTGAGACTGCGCGCATGTGCTGTCAGCCCCTCTTATGTATGAGCATCGCAAGGGCGATAGCCATGACCCAATAATAGCGATTCTTTTACAAACCATTTTCCAGCATCAGGGCCTGCCTTGTACCTAGAACTCAGCACAAGTCTAGTTAGGAGACTGTACCTAGACAAAAGCTGTGGTGCTGACTGAAGCCTTCGGGCGCGGTATTTTCACCAGTAGGGAATATCAACACGAGTGGTCGGCTGAGATTTTGCACACGGGTCACTAGCTGCATGCATATGCAAGAATGCTGGTGCGATATACTAGATATATCTTGTGTAACATAATTTGAAACACAACGGGGTCTCAAAGCAAGCCTCAGCCAATAATTCTACACAGAGAAAGATAACCAGGACCCACATAGCTACTTGTAATCTTGCTAGGGTTTCGCCAAGGTTGTGTGAATCGTCGACGTTATAAGCTCACCACCCGCTTTAATTCGGACTTCCTTTCGAAATCTTGAAACAAATCTCACGACAAGTTAGCAGCTATCTTTATCTATAAATTTTATATCTTGATCTTTGTCCTTGGGGAAGCTCCGCAATAGCAATCAAGCCTTCCAATGGCCGAAGTTCTTGGGGTCATTGCAAGTGTTGTTCAACTCACACAAGCCACGCAACTAGTTTTGACTTCATGCTATCGTTTCCTAGGGAAAGTTAAGAATGCGGTGGAAGATGTTAACCGGACTATCCATGAAGTTGGTCAGCTTATGGCCCTCTTGGCTGATCTAGCTATAGTCGTCAAAAACAAGAATGATATCGAAATATCTCATTTGAAGCCACTCATTGGAACTCACGGCCCCTTGACCCTTGCTCTCGAAGCTTTGGAAAAGTTGGATACGAAACTTTCAGCATCGATTGGAGCTGGGCAGCTGACTTTTCGCGAGAAACTGAAGTGGCCATTCGAGTCTAAGAAAGTTGCAGAGATTTTAAATATAATCAAGAAGCAAAGAGGACTCATTGAACTTACTTTAGCTGGAGACACCAATGCAATGGTAAGGGAAATCAGAATTTCGCTGGAGGAAACCAAAATGCAAGAGGAAAGAGAAAGAGTACTTAATTGGTTACGGACTGGCGACCCCACCGCCAGGCATTTGAAATCTCGGAATCGTTACCAATCAGGATCAAATTTGTGGGTTCTTGATTCTGTCCCGTTTAAAAGCTGGAGAGATGGTAGCGGGTCTACATTCTGGATCCATGCTATCCCTGGGGCAGGGAAAACGATACTTTGCTCTACAATAATTGATCATCTAACCGGGATTATTAAGAACGATGACGGTGTTCGGATGGCGTATTTCTATTTTAGCTTCAACGACTCTCACACCCAGGCTCTCGAACACGTTTTGCGGTCACTTATAACCCAATTGTCAGAATACAGAGTAAAGCTTTCGTCTGACCTGCGTCTATTGTATGAAGAGTGTGATAACGGGCGAAAACAGCCTGACGGCAAAACTCTTATGTCCATTTTCTTGAATATCTTGAATGAAGGCCCGAAGACTTTTTTGATAATCGACGCTTTGGACGAGTGCTCAATGCAGGGAAGAACCCAGTTATGCAACCTAATAATAGAAGATATGAAAAAACCGTCTGCGCGCAACTATAACATTATCTTCACCAGCCGAAAAGAACTTGATATTGAGCAATCGATGGCTAGAATGGCAGATGTTACCAACTGCTACGTTTTCCCAATCAATGCCAAAGATATTAATGACGATATTCGTTTATATGTAAATCAATTTCTTGATAATCAAGACAATGGGACATTCAGAAATCTTCCACTGGATATTCGCACACAGATTGAGGGGAGAATGGTCACTGGTGCACTAGGGATGTAAGTGTTCTGAATATTTATACTGCTCTACAGTACTCAGGGCAAAGATTGCTAAAGTTCAAGTTCCAAAGGTTTCGGTGGGTAGCATGCCAGCTTGATGCTATACGGAAATGTAAGCAAACTGGGGCTATCCGCAAATTGTTAAAGTCGCTGCCTCGTACACTGGAAGAGACATACGATCGAATCTTACTTTCGATTCCAGAGGAAACCTGGGAAATTGCAAAATCCGCCTTGATGCTGCTCACTTACTCTATCCGACCTCTTACAATCCGAGAGCTTGCAGAAGGAATGGTTGTGAATATCTCGGACCAGCGATTTGATGCCGAAGAACATCGGTTGATTTACTATCGAGAGGTGCTTGAGATCTGTTCAAGTTTAGTAACGATCTCTACTGTTGAGCATGATGAGAATGACTTAGAGTGGCTAAGAGAGAAGGTTGATATCGAGAGACGGTCGTTTCGCAGCGAGGAAAAGCGCGACACCGAGCTTGTTCAACTAGCACATTTCTCAGTCAAGGAGTACCTAATTTCTGAAAACGCAAAAGGAACAGCGGCATCACAGATATCTCGTTTCCGATTTTCCGATAGGACAGCGCATCAATGTATCGCTCAAATATCTCTTGTTTACCTCCTGGATTTCAGCAAAGGGGCGCGTTTACCCGAAATCAATTTCCAGTCTTTTCCATTTCTTGCCTATGCCTCGCGGTTCTGGCCAGAGCACTGGAAGCAGGGAATTAAGGGAGGAGACGAGGGTGACCAAAGTACAAATACTCTCCTAAAACGGCTGTTCAATACCGAGCAGCCAAATTCATACATCAATACTCTTAATATCTGCAATCCGGACCTATTGATAGACCCAGAATTCCGGGGTCATACAAATTTTCGGTTTGCGAAAACTGGTAAGTCCCTGGATAGTTTCCCGCCTCCCGTATACTATACAGCGCAACTGGGAAACGACGAGCTTTGCGAGTGGCTTCTTGATATGAAAGAGTACAACATAAATCAATGCCAAGGGAGGTTTGGGACGCCTCTTCAAGTTGCCGCAAGATTGGGGCATGAGAGCGTCGTTAGACTTTTACTCCATAGAGATGCTGATGTTAATGTCTATGGTGGAGAGTACGGAGCTGCTCTGCAGGCCGCCGCTTATGGGGGCCACGAGAAAATCGTACGTATCCTCTTGAGCCAAGGCGCTAACATTAATGCCCAAGGGGGTAAGTTTGGAAGTGCTCTTATTGCTGCATGCCAGGAGAATCATCTTCCAGTGGCAAGAATCCTCCTTGAGAGGGGTGCGAATATTGATATTATCTGCTCTAGGCAGAGAAGAGGCAAGGCGCTAAATATAGCGGCAGGGACGGGAAATACTCAACTTGTTCAGCTCCTTCTAAAACATGGCGCAAATATCGACGATACTTGTGGCGGAGAAGGTACAGCTTTATACACAGCGGCAGGAGCAGGTGCTCTTGCGACTGTCAGAATGCTTCTTAAAGCTGGCGCGGATGTCAACCTTGAAAGTGGTGACAATTGCACTGCGTTACATAACGCCTGCGCTAGAAAAGTGGCGGATGTTGGTGAATCTAACCATATTGAGATGACTAAGTTGCTGCTTAAAAGCGGGGCAGATGTAAAGATACGAGGCGGAAATTACGGCGATGTTGTCCAAGCGGCCGTGGAAGGTGGGGCAGAAGGTAACGGAGGACCAGGCTATATTGGATCCTTGAATCTCTTACTTCAATACGGTGCTGATATTCACTATGTGGGTGGTGTTTACAAGTCCGCCATAAATGCAGCCATATTTTGTGGAAACTCGGAAGCTGCGCGCCTACTCATTGGTCTAGGTGCGGAACTTAATGACGAAATCTTTGTGGAGGCGATCGAAAGCAAAAGAAAACAAATTATACCTTTGCTAATCGCAAGAGGAGTGAATATTAATGCCATAAGTAAGGAGGGGACAGCATTGCAAGTGGCAATTAGTACAGAAGACACTGACACGATAAATATTCTTCTTGATGATCCACTACTTGATGTTAATGCGCAAGGAGGCAAATATGGAGAGACTGCTTTATATCACGCAGTTAAGAAAGATGATACGAAACTGGTAGAACTTTTACTGGCAAAGGGGGCTAATGCGAATCAGGAATGTGGTGATGGAACAAGATGTCTGAATAGAGCAGCAAGATCGGGCAGTTTAGAAATGGCAAGACTATTAATCGAGCATGGTGCCGGTATTGATGGTCAAACTGCCCGGGAGGCAACGGCACTCATGGATGCCTGTGGCTCCGGGAAGGATGATATGGTACGATTTCTGTTGGACCAGAATGCTGATGTTAATGTGTGGAGTTCCAAATTCGGTAAGTGAGATGGTTTTATTGACATAAGCACGGCGTAAATGATTTCAAGCTTACTTTATTTTATAACTATCTAGGAGACGCTCTTCAAGTGGCGGCCTACAGAGGCCGTAGAGAGATAGTCAACACTCTACTAAAAAAGGGCGCGAATGTAATAGCGCAGGAAGGTGAACATGGTATGCTTAGTTGTTAGTTGCTACCGTCTGTGAGCATATACCGAAGCTAAAATCCGAGAATGTAGGTTCGTGCCTCGAAGCAGCTATTATGGGATTTGAAGACGAAGATATACCGCGTTTGCTGGTTGATGCAGGTGCCAATATAAATTTCTCCCGTCCAAATGAGGATATCAATGTGGAATCCTGTGGGGTCGGGGGACCTTTACTTGCATCAATTTGGAAGAAGCAGCAGAATCTGGCGTCCTTCTTGATAGATAAGGGGGCTGATATAAATTTTCCAGGACGAAATTATTATGGTTCGTATATATCCATCTTTCTATGAGACTGTAAACCTGCTATTTGGTTTTATTAAACTAACTAGACCCTCAAACAAGGAACTCCGCTCGAACAGTCGATATACCACCGATGTGCAGAGGTAGTCGATATCTTGCTAATCAAAGGAGCTGATGTGAATCAAATTGGCGGGGATGACGGCTGGTAAGGAAAAACATACCCTATCAAAATTCGAATTCGAGGCAAGAATTTTCGATTATTAAACCTTTGTTTTACAGTGCACTCGGTTATGCGATTAATGGGGAAACGGATGACAAGGGCTATCCAGTATATCTGCAACGCATATTAGATGCTGGCGCTGATGTCAACTTGTCATGTGGAACATACGGTTCTCCGCTAGCCGTAAGTCTAAGCTGTCGTACCATATAACAAACGGATCGAATAAAAGAATAATCTCCTTGCAGGTAGCTGTTAGAAGAGGCAATGTTAAAGTTGTTGAGAAGCTCTTGGATTGTGGGGCAAATATTGATGTACCTGCTGGGAGATATGGGTTAGTATATATTTTTGGATTGTCCTTAATTTAGGTGGGTTACAACTTACCCAAAATTCTGTAGCTCGCCTTTGCAAATTGCGATAAAAGAAGGAGATCTGGAAGTTTTTAAATTACTTCTAGAGCGTGGGGCAGATGTCGACTTAGAGTGCAACAAAGGTCACCTTGATCTCCATGCAACCCCATTAAGCACCGCTTTCGGGCATAGCAACACAATGTTTGAAGAATTACTGGACAATGGAGCGGACCCGCTGGCTGGAGAATCTATTTGCTTGGTAAGGGCTGCTGCTAAAGGGGACACTAAAGAAATATCCAAGCTATTAGGTCTCGGAGCGAATGTCAGATGCCAACAGGGAATTTCCGGCAGGGCACTCCAAATAGCTTCACGTGGCGCGCATATTGAAGCGTGCCAAATTTTGTTGAACCACGGGGCGGATATAAATGCATTTGGTGGAAATTACGGGTAAGGTTTAACTAAAGATAATGAGAATAGTATAGGCTGACGAGTTCTAAGGAATGCTCTGATTGCTGCCATAGATGGTTGGATGGAAAATGGTATTCTTCCAATGGGAAAATTTCTCTTGGAACAGGGTGCATCTGTCAACTCTCCTCCCTGCGAAACCGGTACCAGTGCATTACAGCTCGCTATTAGGAAGGGATATAGCGAACTTGTCGATTTGATACTCGAAAAAGATCCTGACATCAATGCTCATGATCAACGTTGGGGAACTGCTCTTATAGCAGCCGCACGCAGAGAATCGGGTATAGGCGTTTTGGAAAAACTTTTGGCAAGAGGAGCGAATGTCAACTTGAGTGGACAAGAATATGGGTTGGTTCTTTCCGTCTTTCTAAGGCATACAATGACTTTATATTTTTTCGCACTCAGGAGCTGATCTATACTGATACATCAATAAAACAGTACCGCTTTACAGCTGGCAGCAAAAAATGGAAACACAAAAGTTATTGGATTTCTCCTCGACCATGGGGCTGAAGTTAATCAAATATCTTGTAGGGCGGGCACGGCGTTAGCCGCCGCGTGTGATGATGACGGTGCAAAACCTATCATCCAGTTACTTCTCAATCGTGGAGCTGAAATAAATCTGCGTGGTGGCAAATACGAAACTGCACTACAATATGCTGCGAAAAAGGGTCATTTAGAAGTAGTGAATTACTTACTAGAGCAAGGAGCGGACCCCACTATTGAAGGAGGGAAATACAAGACAGCGATCCTTGCAGCGGAAGCGAAGAAAAAATATTGGGTGGTAGGCTTTCTAAGAGGTTACCTCAAGCGTAAACTAAGCAAGACGAAGGTATAGTTTTGTGGATGTAGGCGCATATTTTTATATTGTTTCTCGGATTGAAATTGTATCTAGAATATCGGATTCGTTTGTTGCATTAACACTAATACCTAGCTAAACTAAGGGTTCCGGACTTCAATATAACTGAACTCTAGAACAACGAGATATATCATTTGAAATGGAAGCAAATAAAGGGGAAGCAAAAATGAATGCAAGCAAAAATGAAGGGCCAAAAAAATGCAGTAATGATTTATAATAAGGATTTGCAACTAGAAAGTCTTCAAGTGAGAGCTAATGCTAAAACAAGTTAAGAGGTAGGGAGAGTTGATATTGCACCGATAAGATTAACTAGTGTTCCGCTCCGACCACTTGTATGGTTGGGTTGGGTTTTTAGGGAGTCGGGGAATGTCACTGCGAATCCAAGTTGCAATATCGCAAGTATTCAGATTAATAATTTGATATTATCGTGCCGTCTTTCAAAGCCTTTCCCTTCAAGAGAGCCTAATTCCTAGTCTTCCAAATTCGGAAAATGGTCCTCCCTGTCAATCCAAAACAACACATAGCAAACAAAAGTCCTTAGCGTCAAGCAAGCACCATTTTCCTATTTAGGAAAATGGTGAAGAACTCGGAATATATGGATAGACTGCGACTAAGGCAATGGCTTGACGATCTTAGAGACATAGCGTAATATATTCGTTCTCGCACGACTGATGATTCCTCCGATATTATAAATACAATTCTGTAAATACTCACGTGTAATCTCCCATAGGATTTCAAGAAGGACGTGTATAAGTAAAGCGTCTCCGGACAGTTTTAATCGAATCTCTCTACATCACTACAGATACCATCAAGCATCCAACAATTGTTCACAGAAAATTTTCCATCTAAAACTTGGTCCTCTTTAACAATATAATTATTATCTTTTAATATATCAGACATCTTCAGGTCCTCATACGTATTATTCCAAATGTCAGCTCAATTTACTCCAGAAAACCTCTCATTGGCTGGAAAGGTCGCCATTGTGACCGGTTCTGGCCGTGAAAATGGTATCGGCGCCGCCATAGCCAAAGCACTTGCCCGGAATGGTGCCGCTGTTATGCTCCACCACGTCTCGGATTCTTCTAGGTCCCGTGCCGAAAAGATTGTGGCGGATCTCCGTGCGCAGGGTGCCAAAGCTGATCTCGTACAAGGCGATGTCAGTGTACCAGAAGATGCCGCCAAAATTGTAAACGAAACACTTAGATTGTTGAAGACCGATCATATCGATATCCTAGGTATGCTTCGCCTCCTTTTCCGGTCGCCAATGCGACCCCGGAATCTCCGACGTACACCGAAATCAAAGTACGAGTCTGACTCTGGCTATCTTTTTAGTTAACAATGCCGGTTGGTCTCATGGTATGTATAAATCCATGGACGCGACTCCAGAAATTGTCCATAAAGAATTCGGAATAAATGTTTTCGGCCCGCTATACCTCGTCCAGCAAACGATACCACACATGCCACACGGTGGCCGCATCATTAACATCGGTAGCGTGGCTTCGAAGATGGGATTGGATATGGCCGGTATCTATGGCGCTGCGAAGGCAGCACAAGATGCTTTGACATATGCAATGGCAATGGAGGTATGTTTCTGTCTTGTTGTAATCGATATTATATCCAAGCCATAGAATGTCCCAAACACGACACTGACCAGCTTGCACCTTGAGTAATAGTTCGGCAAGAGCCACGGTATCACCGTCAATACTATCGCACCCGGCCCGGTTCAAACGGACCAGGCCCAAAAAGCCCTTGGAGTTACTTCCCAAGAACAATATGAGCAAATTACAGGTGCATGGGTTGCTAGCACTCGCGCTGCTGCTCGTGTTGGAACTGCTGAGGACATTGCCGATCTCGTGTTACTTGTTACCTCAGAGAAGGCGCGTTGGATAACTGGGCAGTTCATTTCTGCAAGCGGCGGAATGACAGGTCTCTAAACCAAAAGCTAATCTGAAGGAGAATTAAAAATTACCGAACACCGTTAAATTATCTTTTCGTCCTTAAATCACTTGTTTATAAGGATTTATAACTTGGAATTTGTAGTAAATGCTCAATGAATCAATCTAGATATCTATCCACAAGTATTTTAGTGCTCACGGTTTTATCGTTAATCATACCATCAGTCTCTGTACACAGCCATCGCAAATCTTCCGCAGGCACAAGCTCCTCGATCCATATGATCTCTTTTACCATTTTGAGAACCCCAGCGGAGCCATCCAGGTTGAGTTTCGCCACGCCCTCCCTTATATGGTCCCCACACCATTCTTTATCCTCACCCGAAAGACCAATCGAACAAATGAAAATCGCCCATAGTTTCAATTCTGGAACGAAAGACCAATCGAAGGCAGGGAGTGATAAGAGAATTTTTAGATTAGAGAGGTGTTGACCTAATTCCATAGGTGCCTTTGAGAATTCTGATCGCGCTTTCAGGTAAGCTAGAAAAACCAGTAGGCTGCGTCTCAGGACCTCTTTGATTATGGCGCTCTGGGTTAGTAATGTATTCAGATAAATATTTTCAGACCCAACGCGGGGTAATTTGAGTGCCTTGTGAGTTGAGCAGATGATCAATCGAGCCGTCTGGATATCATTGTCCCAAAATTTCTCGTCGGCGGCACCATTGTTGATGAATACAGATACTCCCGCGATGAAATCTAGCGCGTTGACGGTTTCCTCGAAACCGGAGGTTGCTCTCAGTTGCTTGAGACTAAATTCAAAGATTTTACTTCGGTTTAGAGAGCCATAATCGGCAGGGTGAAAGACCACATCCCTAGGTAAAGAGAATCGTGGCACGATGTCGAGGGCAGCTGCTCCACATATATCTTGCCTTTGTTTGTTTTAGCAATTGCTCTCTGCACAGACCACATGGATTGATCTTACCAAATAGTCAGGAGCCGTGTGTACCCATCATTCAACTCGTCTATCCCGCCTCGTAGTGCGACAAGGCGTTCAAGGCCAGCTATGTGAATGTTCCATTGCTCGAAATTGTGAACCTTGACCTAGCTCAGAGTCAGCTTTCAGTAAGGCTTATTAGAAACTACGCCAGGCTCATAGTTCTTACATTATAACACAGGAATGAAATTACAGCTACCAGGAGGCCGTCATCTGATAATGCATCTGATTCGAGAATTCGCTTCTTCACAGATTCTATTGACTTGTTGTAATATGCTAGCGCTGTCATACTACTCTGTTGGGATGGTGTAGAAAATGCACCCTGTGTGGCGACGTAATTTTCATCGGCGATGAAAGAGGAGGCCAAGATCAGGTAAAATGCATCAAGATCAGTTGTCATAAGAGCAAAACAAATGGCATAAAGCGGTCGCCTTCGAGGCTGGCTGACTTTACTATCCACTGCGTAATCTTTCAGCAATGTTTGATTGATCATCGAGAGAAGCATACTTACTGTTGCGTATAAGCTGACGTTGGGTCTCTTCCATTTCCATGGGATATAAAAAACTGTGTAGATTCGTTTCATCAAGCGGGCTATACCCTGCTACTAGCTGTGTCAAATGACGTGCTGCTTGCTTCTCAGGTTGAGGACTTGATCGTATTTGCACAGCAGTTGACCGCAACTGGCCCACTTTCGTTATAGCGGGATCTTTGTTTTGCATTTTTTGGATCTCTTTGGCCTTAGGACGTCGTCTCGCCCGACCAATGTCTCGCATTACATGTTTTCGGATTTCTGTGGAATGTCGTTTAAGTCCAGAAGGATGGGTGACATTGATGAATGCTAATGTGGATGGTGCTGGTGCTGGTGCTGGTGCTGGTGCTGGTGCTGCTGAGTTTCTAGTTTGCAACGTTTGTGGCATTTTGCGATATGACAAATGATTGTCGATATTCACGATCTTTCGATAAGGGGTCAACGTGGCGGTGATTATATAATGGGCCTGGTTGTTTGTGATATAAGCTGGTCCGAAATTTAAAGGTCCATTCGATGCATTCACACATGTGCTCCAGTTAGCAATGATCGCGGTCAATGGCTTGTAACTAGTGGACTCTCTCGACCTGATGCTTACAAATCATCAGAAGGGTTGTTTTCGGGCAAACGCAACACTTTACGAAATGTTTTTTATTGCGTAATCTACGAACTGGCGCAGTCTCACACACAGCAGCCTCATAACCAGACTTGTGTTGTGCCGAGCACCAAAAAATTTGGGGACAAAACGTATTGCTTAGTAAGACTTGCGGTTGGCTGGTGTTGAGGCTAATCACCCGATAATAAATTTAACCTCCATGCCGAAGGCTGTCAGATAGGAGTAAGGATTTCGACCACTACATACTTCCTAATTGTTTAAATAGTTTATCAGATTTGAAGGCTCGGAAAGATCCGCTAATCTTATTGCCTGTGAATTCTCTCTGTCTCGCAAGAATTCTGCAAACAAATATTTCTTGGATTTCAGGGAAGTTAAAGTTCTATCAATACATAGTTCGTAGGATTGAAATGAGCCATTAAATCTACAACCTCGCTATACCTTATTATAGTGAGGTTGTAGTAGATTTAATCTGCTCGTGGTAAAACCATCCAGACTATATTAGAGGAAGACATTGGTTGTAATAAGGATTTAGAACTGCGCAAGTATAACCGGTTGGGCACAAAGTGTTGCCAGACCATCCAATTCCACCACATTGGCCGTAAGCTCCGTTTACAGGACCCGAGGTGGTTGTAGGAGCTGGCGTAGACTTCGGCGTAGAGCACGGATCGGTGAACCTCGGTGCTGGGTCGCCAGAACAATACGGAACACAAGTACCATAAAGATGACCACAGCTTGTGAGGTAGTCGGCACAGTAAAGCGGACAAGCCTTCGAAGTCGTGGTCGTTATAGGAGCCATTGTTGTTGTTTTTGGTGTGGAACAGGGATCGGTGAACCGTGGCACTGGGTCTCCAGAGCAAAATGGAACGCAAGTACCATAAAGACGACCACAGCTTGTGAGGTAGTCGGCACAATAACGTGGACAAGCCTTGGAAGTTGTTGTGGCAGTTGTAGTGATTGTCAAACTCAAACCAACAGAAAAATAGGCCGCGAAGGCCAAAAGGTTAATTCTGGACGTCATTCTGATTGAAGAAGAGGCGCCGAGGCGTAATCCAAGTTTTTGATCTGATCTTGTCAATAGCTGGAGTCTTGGAACTCAACTGCCCTTTTATACACAGACTGACACGACACTAAATAATTAGCCTATTTCTGAGAAACGCTTGATTTTGATTTTTCTGCTAGAAGTATAATCAAAAGGCTTCTCAAGTCCCACCCACAATTGCCGAAGAGATACGAACTGCTGTCTGCACGTAGCATATTCGCGCAGAGTTATACTTGGATGGTAGCGACTGGAGGAAAGGCGGCCCGCAACGTTTACCTGTAACATAATTAAAAAAGGCCTGCGTAAGAAACCAAGTAGAGGGTTGTCAGGATCCATACCAGTTTGCAGGGATCAAATTGTCATTCACAGGGGTAAAAGGCTTTAATAATATTCTCGTTTTGGGCAATTCTTTGTCATAACTTGCGGCTCTATACCCCCCCAAGGATTACGGGGTATCGCTTGCAACTAGTATCATTGACACCGAACTTGCGGTTCAGCGTTCTCAGGTGATATATGCCCTACATCAAGTGCCACGACCAAGATAAGACCACACAATTGACTAATACCGTGATAAATACACGAAGCCAGCACCATAATTGACAGAGATAGGAATAATTACTGGCGGGATAGATACCATTTTCGGCCCGGCAAAAGCTTTGATAGAAATGAAGAAAAGGCTAGCTTCGTCGTTAGTACATCTGTGCAATATAAGGCTTAGGGCTACCATGGTCCTGCAATCCGAATTTGCGAAAAGAGTCTGAGCTTCCAGCTTTCACTAATCGTATGTGCCTTCTACCTAGTTTAAGTTGGACAGTAGCCTCCTTATTTGGTAAATGAACCATTCTCTACTGGTAGGAGTCTTGTTACAAATGCTCTACAATATATTAATATTTCAAAGATGAATTCGTTAATTTGGGCCTTCTAGTTTCCTCCATGCAGAGATATGTTATAAGTGTCAACAAGCCTTCTAACTTGTCTCGTAAACCAGATGCCATCCTGAGCCTGCGAAGCAGGACTGCTGGAAACAACTTCTAGGTTTAGGAGTGTCTTCGCTCGCTACTGTATAGTTAGTTATACAGATGATTCAAATTATGATTGAGGTATGGGCTAGAGGCAAACCCATCCTCTCTGCGGATGCTTGCTACGTATGAATTGCTTATTATCCTAAGCCTGATCCATTGAAAGAGGTTACCGGGAGAATGATGCTTTTAAGCCTATATAGCTGCGAGCTGCAACGCTGAGCAGTCAACACAAGATCAATCTCAAAGCTTCAGGTCTTTAACTGGTGCTAATTTCAAGTAGTGTTATAACTTACCCTTGCCACCCGGCATCACAGTATCCAGCACCCAGTTGGGAATTCGAATGAGAGCTGCCACGCTAAAGTCTAAGGAAATGACTAACTAGCTTGTTAGCCTACTGAGCCGTCACGAAGCCTCAGCAATAGTACGCATGGACATATAACAATTATTATATGGTTGCAGAAGTACAGTCTTGTGCAGGACTGGCAAAAAGAATCTGTTTCTGAAATATTAAACTACTTCAAATAGAACTGATAGTCGTAACTCAAAGGTAATTGAAGTGCAGGGAGGTATTTCATAATTAATAGTATTAGAAATATAAATTTGAAAGGGTTTCACTGTAGGAGAAAAAAATATCTGATGTCTGGGGGTCCTGTGGGTTCTTGGGATGTATCTATTCGGGAGGCAATATGGTAGGACTGTTGCGTTGGATCTTTGAATTAGGGTTGAGCTTCTAGATTTACTTCTGGAACGTAAAGAATATATCACGTATATCTAAATGTCTGGAGTGACAATGTCTGGAAACGGCGAGACAGCTGCGCCATTAATGGTGGAAATAACGATATTGTAGATGTATGATCTAGTTAGTTAGATTTGGCAGTTGCAAAGAAAGGTATATAACATGGATCCCTTGTCGGTACTATAGTAAGAATTTTCGCGCACAGTAACTAGGCCGCGTGGGTCTATTCGATTTATAATCGGGACTAAAATGGAGAATATAAGGCGGAATTTGGGAGGTGGATAAATTACATACATGCTGACCTGGCGAGCGAGAGTTAACCAGCCAGAATCTCCGAACTTGTGCAAACTTTCGCACGCGAGGTTTTTCAAAACATGGTTGCATCATCATGTGTTGTGTCGAGCTTCGCTGGCAGGATCGGTTAACAAAACAAGTATTTCTTGTACGTATGCTTCCTCATTGCTGTTGTCGAATGTGCCCTACCCATAATAGTTTTCACGCAGCATCAAACAACTTCTTCTTTGTACGTTTTTTACAATGAACAAGATGAATACCTACCTAGCCTTGGTCTCTGATCGACACTTCAGATCAGCCAGCCTTGAATTGGTAACATATTATTGATAGTACTTATAGATCTCGTCGTTTCAGAGAGTCAGCAATGAAACATCATATTACTAAGATGTACCAAAGACACAAGAGATGAACGCTAGGATAGCGAGATTAAAGTTTGATAGATTACCGGGATATAAGTTACCGAGTAGGTTGCGATTGAGGCACTGAAACAAAGATTTTTCTCATTGCGAACTAAATCATTGTGAACTAAACTTAATAAGGATTAATCCAACCAGTCTTCTATTTAGCTTTAAGTCTGTCTATCCTACCGCAGTTCTCTACTCTCGGCAGTAAAATATGCGTTAAACACAGGGTATCTTGTAATATTCTCCTGAAGAAAGCCGAGTATCCTATACTACGCTTTTCAAGCTGCTATTGAGACTCCTACATCAATGCTGAGCCATATCCTCTCACCAGAGAATTAAGGAAATATGTAGACGTCCATAGGAAAGTAGGACGCATTGCAAATTTCATATGTAATGAGCTCAGGTATAACAGAATGATCACTAAAGAGATATTCTTCCCATTCATCATCTTATAAGACTTCCCTACTCTGGACTTTATCTTCAGCAACTTAGTAGGTGTATGTGTTAATCGTTGCGGTTGGTTATTGCCTTGGCACTTTTTCACCTTCTAGCACAACAAGCCCCCACTTCTTCGCAAGCCTATGACAGCACCTGTCTTGCGAGACAACACGACAAGGTAATACCCAGAATCTGAGCTAGGTTATAGGCAATAAGACAACTTAACATGTGAGCACACATTAGTCCTGCCAATCTTTACGTCTGATATCTAAATTAACATTCCCGCCACAGTTAGTTCAAACGTCTGAAGCCAGGGAAGTAAGTTTGAAAATGTCTGATAAACAACTAATAAGTGACTCTATCCAACCCAATTTCAAGTAAATACTAATTAAGCAATGCATTTTTCTTAAAGAGTCTAGGCTGAGCTGGAGATATTGTAGCAAATTTAAGGATCATGTACATAGCCGGGGTTGGTTGGAGAAATAGAGTGTCTGGTGTCCAATTTCGCGCTAAGGTTCTGTACCATATCCGAGGTGCTTTATATCAATCGATTTAGGGAAGTAGTTATATAGGCTGTCGCTGACTCCATGGTATCGCTGGATTTGCAGAGAAACTCCAAATGTCATCCTCTCAGAACCACACCTTACATCTCTTCTCACCTGCGTTGTATCTACGGGTAATCCAATTCAACCTTTTTGGCTATAAATTCAAGACTGCCTGGCATATACAGACTTTTCTTCGAGTACCTTCTCAAATATTTGTAATTCGACAATATATCCTTCCAGAACCATTCGCATATAACAAACACCAAAATGCGGTTTACAAGCTTGATTCTACTGGCTGCGACGACTGTTGGAACATTGAACGCGATGCCAGCCCCTCAGAGTGCACCGCCACTTCCGGTTGGAACAAAGGAAGCGGAAATGATGACCGTCATATTTGCGATTAACGAATGGGCTAAGAAAATCGGCATACCAACCGACCGAGCACATCCACTTTTCCCAAGCCTTCGCGGCTGTAAATATGACGGTATCATTTGGGAAAAAATACGAAAGCTAGCGGCCTTACCTTGCGATGTAGAACCAACGTTGACGGGGTCCGATCCGTCTGGCACAAGCACTATACTTACACCAACTACACCTACCACCTAATCTTTCATGCCTACAAATTCTTAACCGGTATCTTTCTATTTTATTTTTCTTTTAACCAGTGAGGAGATATATTGATTATACCAATTGTTGCATTCTAATATATCTAGTTGAACTTTTACCAGGCTCGAACATCAATTTTATAAAGAGCTTATAACAGTGATTGTATAGAACCATATTTATATTTATTGTCAAAACCTGTACTTAACTTGGAGAAGCCGTCAATACCTCAAAATCGAGAAACTGGACGAATGGTGGTTACAAGCTAGACGAGAGCGCTTGTTAGAGACGATAGTATGCAAAATAATAGCCTATGTCTTTGAGGGTTAACTTCAATGCTCCAGATTTAGATCATCGATTTGAAGATTATGCAGAAAATCAATTACACTCTCTCCAAGCGCTGGGCCTTTAGGGTGTTCTCGGCCTCTCTTTCCGGTGTTTTGGGTCTCTTCTACGACGCGACCGTTGGGAACGGAATGTTCCAGCATGCCGGAAGAGGGATAGGGCTTTAGAGTACGGATATCAAAACAGTTAGATAGTGAGGGCCAACGGTATCTTCCGTTAATAACACCATCTTGGGTTAGAAGCGCCAAAACGAGGTCATCTTATCCGAGGACGCTAATCATTTCCCCTCAGTTAGTGAAATTCTGTTTCAATAAAGAGAGAAAAAATAGTACTCAAAATTATAGATTTGCCTCGGGAGTAGCCCCTTCATAACATGAGACCTATGGAATATAGACTCCCTTCAGATAATAAATCAAGTTTCGGCTTGGGTTGAAGTTTTGTCATTCCGGTTTATACTATTACGCAGACTGATGAGTTCCGAGAATATATTTTTAATGTGAGGGCTGTTTGACTGATGCAACTAGAGAACGGATTTGCAGCATTTTTAATTCAACAGATAGGCATTATAGTACAATCGAAGTTTATAATTGTGTACTCGGCTTTCCTTTTCTTTCCCCTCCCATTTCAGGAGATTTTGAAGTCTACTTATGTAAAAGGTGAAAGGCTCAAGTGCGGCTTGTAGCGCATTTGTGAACAGGGTGTCTGGTGACAGCTTTGGTTTCAACTCACAGTAAATTCCTGAGAGCCGATTTGAGGTATAATCCTCCAAAAAAGAATGCCCAGCCTTCGGGAAAAGAGCTATAGAAAACATCCTTATTTCCTAGGATGAGAATCCAGTTTCACGGAAATTGTGCCTGTAGTCTACGGACAGACAGTTAGTAGTCGGCGGCACTGACACTTCGTACTAGTGTAATCAAATTGTTGATTGTGCCTCCGCGGCGAAACGGGAGTTGTCAACACACCCTCACTTCAGAATAAGGTTGCAAGTGCGCCTAGATTGTCCTAGAGTTGAAATCTGGGGAATCTATGTCCCTGTGCATAGGGCTGACTTACTGGCTTTTTGGTGGAACCGAGATCCAATTAAGATGTGGTTAGATTTTCCTGCAAGCCACCAACAAAAAAGAAGCTGAAATTTTAGTTAACGAATATTATTGCTATTTGCGACTGCCTGTTTCATAAAGCGAATTTTCTATTAAAATCGCAGGAACCCCAAGGTGTATTTGAACTTAGAAAATCATCTATTGAACTCGCGAGGACGTCAAAACGCTATAGGGAAGTATTTGTTATTTATATTAACTAGAGTCCGATCTTAAATAGCAATGCGATACCCGTTAGCTTTGCTCTGTTTGGCAGCCCCATATGCCGTACAAGCGGGCTGTCTCGCCGATAATTGTCTTCGAGGTAATATTATAATCTATTTTTTCGCACACCTGTGTTGCAGCCCAAGGATGAGCAACATACTAAGGCAGATTTGAATTTGATAGCGGTGCGAGGAACTTATTCACCGCGTCCCGGAACTCAGGATTGCTCCTCGTTCTTTCGCGCTACGATTACACCTGCAACCTCGTGAGTCTAGCTTACTTTCGTAGATTTAATTGGATTATAAACTAGAACAATCTCTTTGACTATTGTATAGGACATCAACCGTTACGGCGATTTCATACTATACTAGCACAAGCACCCTGTCTTTGACCGCAACTAACACCGATCACCAAACATTGACTATTATTTCATCAGTCACATTGACAACGCAGCGAAGCATCACGACAACTGTTACCTCCAAACCGCCAGGCCAAGTGCCTCTAATTAAGGTCAAGCGCGCTGTATCTTCTGAAAATGCCAATCGTCTGTTACCTCCTGTGCCTCTTAGCAAGGTCAAGCGTCAGGTGACTGTGAACCCTACGAGAATACCACTATACGCGTCTCCTTGTAGTGGTATGGCCAGATACTCTAGCGCTTGTTCTTGTCTCGGTATACCACGGACAACTATGACTCTTCCCGCCCCAGTCACCATTCTCACGACAACAATAACAATATCGACTACGGAAACATCAACCGATCTCAAAACGGTGCCCACAACTATAACCGATGGTGAAGTCACGCTCACGACGACGGTTGCAACAAAGACCGAAACTGTAGTAATCGCCACTCAGACCGCATACGCATTCATCCTACAAGTGGCGGATGGCGGAGTACCGGGAGCTGGTGGGAAATACATTCAAGGTCAACATGATACCATCGGTGGTGGTGGCAACCCATTACTCTTGAAGTTCACTACGGTACGTGAAGATGCTACGAAATTTCTGATCAGGGGTGATGGTCTTTTAGTCACCTATAATGAGGGCTGGGGCATTTATGCAGGTTGGTATAATACCGCTTGGACCTCCAGTTATCTATACATATTCCCTAGTGCATTCTCTGGCGCGTATCCAATCTCATGTTTGTTGAACGCTGCTTGGGAGATTTCATGTTCTGGTGCACCACCTCCCTACATAAGCCTAGGAACTTATAGCAATGGTTACTCCTTGAATATTGGCCAAGCTGGCTTTAATTTTGCTAGTATCGGGGGTGTTGGACCAATTATAGTCAAAGCTCTCTTATTCTAAGATTATAATGATTGTCTACATATGTATTCTATTTAGTTAGGTTGCGCAATTGCTGCCTGGAATGTTTACCTACAGTCTGTCCGTCTTATTTTTCTTCATTTGCTTTGTTGTCCTTTCATGCCGTTTTGCGCTCATATTGTTCTATATAGAATAATGTTCGCGCGATACTTCCTCTAAGCACACTTAGCTCTTTTAATCTAAGGGTTTGAGCAGCTTATGCAGTCCTATCATATAATCTCATACTATTGAAAGGCTGGCTTTAGGGGTTGCTGTCGGTGTGTTGGGTTTTCGTTCTTAGAAAGCTTTCTTCTTGATGGAAACTAGTAATCTTATCGAAGTGTTTTTTAATTGCCTATCTATCTATCATACTAATCATTATAATAAAATAAAAATAAGGCTAGAGGTGAAGGGGGGTTACGCTCTCAAGATGTGAGCGGTAAATATTGACTGATATGGAAGAGTAGATCTGACATCCGGTATACAAAATCAATGGACCACATGACTGACTTCTCGTTTTGATAACAGCCGTAAAATATGTATCTGCAATGCCCTTGTCCAGCCTCGATCTCAAAGTTAACGAAAACGTTGTTTCTCACCTTCCCTTGAGATAGAGCGACATAATCATTTAGGCGAACCAAGCGCTGTGGACACATGTAACTAATTTATTTTAGAAAGATTTCTGCTATTGTGTTTTGGTTTGGGTTCGAGACTGGGATTTCTGGAGCAGAATGGTTTTTTTCTTTACAATACATTACATTATGCCGTTTGAACAGTCTCAGAAGCGAATGATCCTAACTTAGTGAACGGGATGAGGAAATAATTTACCCCACAGTGGAGCTCGTAGATTCGGAACAAGCACCGCGACTGTTACACACTCTTTTCAAAGATATTGGTCAGATAACAGCAAACTTGGCGGAGGACTCTTTAAACAGAATTTCGCTGCAGAATTGTTCGTTAGGGAAAAAAGAGGATTTGTAGGTACAATCATGGGTTCAAAATATGCATAGAATATCGCAACGCATAGTCTAGCCGAGGGCCAAGTAGCTGCATAAGACTGATTTTGTATCTCATAAACCCGTCGTTCAAGAGCGAAGTACTCTCTAGCGATCGACTCTACTACATATCTTTACGATTGACAGATCGCTCGAGCTCCCGGGTGATGGTGCAGATAGCCGCAGAATTTTCAATTCTCTTCCTCGGCGACGCGCGGTATAGGTGCGGGCCACGCAAGCTAATATACTTGATTAGAGATTTTGATGCGGCGTTATTCAGCTCCTCTGCCAAACGAAATTTTGGGTTGCAAAGTTTCGCATCAGTTACCCGCGAAAGCTAGCGTTCCGATGCGGACTTATTTCACCGCATGGTCGTTTGTGATACCAACCTATATGGGTTTACGAAGGACAATTCCGCAGGGGCCCAGACGTTCAATCGGTAGCTAGTCTTTCAAACTAACCAAATTATTATTCAAGGGCGATATGCCAACGATCCTGGTTTTCGGTTTGGTTATTCTGGTATTCTCAATGCATTTTGGGGTCATTCCCCGAGATAAAATATCCGAAAGATTAAAGCTTGGATAAAAATATTGGCAGTATACAGCATTTTCCATCAAATTAGTACCCGAGATCCATCTATTTACTGTTTAGAATGCTACTAATTCTCAAAAAACCACGTTCCTTGACGATATTTTCTTTTTGGCGACAGGTTGAACAAGAGTAAGGGTGGGAGGCAATTAATAGTTCGGGAAGGTGGGACGGAAGCACCGCGGCCAATCGTTAATTGCGGTATAAGCCTTTCTGTGAGACTGAAGGCGTGCCAAGGGCCCACAAATTTCCCGACTAAGCTTCGGACCCACAGCACAAACCCGTAAGGTAAAATGAGCCAAAGCCAAGGCTAACGGTGGTGGAAATGTAGGGTAAGTTAGAAAGACGATATACGATGTTGCTGTTTGTCTAAAAGTTGGTTTAAAGGGGTGAACGCCCCCCAAACTCCCCTTTATTATATCGCCTTAAGACCTGTATCAATGCCTCGTTCTCGTGTCGCCATCTTTCCAGTATTTCTTTCCTGACTTTAAGTTCGGGCTTGAGCACACAAGTCCTTGCTCGGCTTTACAACAATGAAACGACACCCAGCGACAATACGGGTCTCGATATTCGGCGCCATAACTCTTTTAGGGCTACTAGGTACCTTCCTGTTTCTAGGTGGTGCATCCTTACGCGGCGCCTTGCCTTTACCGACTGTACTATCCGTCCCTACCAAAGAACAAGGCGTAACAGAAGGTTCTGCCTGGAGAGACCGATACTACCAAGAGCTTTTCACCAATTCGAATCAATCATCAAATACTATTCTTACGCCTAACGTCGCAGAATTATGCGAAGCGACAACATGGCAGCCGAACCTTTACTTGAATTGCACGGGTATTTCTGCAGGGCTCTTCAACCAAGTCAACGAGATCAAAAACTGCATTCGCATGGCGATAGACACGGGGGCCAATCTCATCCTACCGTCCAGCAGTGAGAGAGATTCTACAAGATTGAATGATTTTCACACAAATGACAGCGCCTGGAGACGGCAGTTTCGACATAGCTGGGACGAAGAGCACATTATGACCCATTTAGGTAGAGCTTGTCCACAGATGAGGATATTGCCATCCGACGAGCCGGTTATATCAGGTGCAAAAAATATCTTCATTGACCCAAAAGGATCGCCCGGGTTCAAGGAGTATTTAGGTCATTTTGATAGCACCAGGACTTTTCGTGAATACGTCAGCAAGACGTCTAGCCAGAAAGGAGTTGTCGTCAACTCAACTACCACACCTATTGTTCTAGAAATCAAGTGGACCCTTCTGGTTATCAATCCAGAGAATGATCCAACCGGACTAGATTGGCGCGCTTGGACGGATATAAGCCTATTAATACGACCGATAGAATCTCATCGGCGGCTAGTGCAGAGGCTATCAGAAACGGAAGGCCTCCAGAAGAATTCATATATCGGTGTCCATCTCCGTGTGGAGCACGATGCCGTAGGAAAGTGGTGGGATGATCTTGAGCTGCAGGCATTGAAGAATCTAAACTCCATTGATGTGGTAGCGGAGCGGTTCAGAAAGCAACATGGGTCTAGCACAAACCCGCTGATCTACGTGGCCTGTGGTGACAGGGAAGGTATCGAAAGATTCAGAGAACTTGCAGCACTACGTGGATATACAGTTCTCGATAAATGGGGAGCATTGGCAAATGATACCGAGTCACTTGGCGAAGTTGATAAGCTTTCATTCGATGAGAGAGGCTTACTGGATTACGCTATACTGCTCAATAGCTATTTTTTCTTAGGTTCGTATTATGCATCCTTCCATTCATTTTATTTGTTAATAAGTTGGAAGGTTGATACGCCTAACCTAAAGCTTGAGACATATAGAGTTTACTAATTTTTTAAAATCCGTAGGTACTCTAGGGTCATCATTTTCCTACACTGTCGCGAATATGAGAAGCGATCGCGGGCGTTTCCCTGGAACTAGCTTCATAGTAGATGATACGGCCCAATCGTTCTCGCACTTATTTATGCCACCGTCAGGCCGTGCACATTTCGCTTGCTGTTTATGAGCAACCAGCTCTACCGGGTCGGAATGAGGGAGGAGGATACTGCCTAACCCCACTATAAGAACCAGGACTAGCATTCTAGTTCCAACCAAAACTACATAAAAATCAGCTGTAATATTACTCCTATCCACGCACCAAGTGTGTTTCATTGAGAGGGTTCAAGGAAGCAGAGGGCTGTATGGACGCCCGAACTACCGTCGTTGGGGTACGGTGGTCCCGGTCGGACTGACTGCAAGTTAGCTACTTCTCACTTAAGTTTGTATAGGATCCAGTTGAGCTATTATTTGCAAATTTGGCTCTACTTATCCATACTTGTTAGATTTTATCGCTGCTGTCGGTAGCTATCGAGGTATACATGTACATGTACATATATGCGACTAACACGCTGCGTGGTTGCTTATTGTATATACAATGTATTCTAGTGCAGGACTTAGAATACAATAGTAAAAAGTTTAAGCGAAGATATTTCAAGTAATAGATATTTAGGTATGGAAAATGTAATAATAGAAGTCAGAACATTGCAGCGTAAAGCAAGGTTCAGCTATGTCAAGATTTTTTTTAAGTCTGTCAATAGACTTGTTAGGCTATCAACACATCCAGTTTTCTACAACTCAGCTCGGGTTTCAGTGGTCTCGAAACCAGACGCAACACAAAGCAAACCGATTTCAGGCATCTTTACCTGGTAAGGGAGGTTCACCAATTTTAGGAATTTCTGCAATATACATATATTCTAACCCGATTTACCCTAACTACGTTAAAATCAAGTCAGTTACACATTCTCCTTGACTTTAAGTTGGAAAAGCTTTCACTAGCCTCTGCACTTCGCATACCGTTTATGTAATTTTTAAGGAAGCGGTTGAATTGAAGTCCGAAAACATTCACGTTATTGACTGTTCTCCACTCTTCAGCTCCGCCGAATGGGGCTCTCGTGAGTGCGCTGTCGCTATTGCGGAGATTCACGCCGCGTTCCGCACATGGGGAGTATTTATCTTGACAGGAACGAATACCATACCTCCAATCTTGGCAAACCAAACAAGAGATGTATTAACTAAATTCTTTTCTCTTCCACTACCTCGAAAGATGGCGCTGCACTTGAAAGATAGTGGCCGAGCGTAGCAAAGATATATCCCATAGGGAGGTGAAGGCACTAAAGGCAATATCGACCAAAAGGAAGGGTTTTACGGCGGCCCGGAGCTTGCCTCCAATGACCAGCATCCTTTGAAAGGAATGCCCACCTTTGGTGAGAATCAGTTTCCGGATGATGAACTCCCAGAAATGCGACACTTGGTCTTAGAGTATATCGACAAAGTCACCTAGTTTGGATTAACCATTAGTGATGCCATAAGTGTCGGCCTAGGCCTTGATCGAAAAGATATAAAGAGAAGGTTATTAGATCCCGAGCCTATCCAGCTCTTTCGTTCATTCAAATACTATGGAAGCCACGGCGTCGATAGCTACGGCATTGGGGAACATTCGGATTTTGGTTTCTTGACCAGACTCTCCCAAAACGCCACGGGCCTCCAGGTACTATCGCCTTTGAAAGAATGGGTTGATGTTCCATTTATTCGAGATTCTTACGTTGTCAATGGTGAGTATATCACTGCAACAAACCTACACCTCTCTATTTTTTTCCTCAAAGTCTAAACTGAATCTACCTATAGTTGGAGATATCCTCGATCGCCTCACTCTTGGACTTTACGTTTCACCACTCCATCGCGTTCTTACTCCGCAGCCAAAATCAGACCGGCTCTCCATCCCATTCTTCTTCGATCCTGCTTGGAACGCAGAGGTCAGACCTTTACCCATATCAGGGGAAGGCGATGGGGAAACACCAAGCTTTGCCGCCCGCGAACGCTGGAACAGAAACTCTACATTTAAAGACCTTCAGGGAACATGGGGACAGTATCTTGGTGTTAAGGTACTAAAGATATTTCCCGATCTAAGCTTACCAAAGTTTTCGGCGGTGACTAGACCTAGTGGACGGCATCTAGTTGAAATTAAACGAGATGAGCCATAAGTTGAGCCATTTTTGATAGATATAGAAATATTCTTCCACATTCGCATAATTACCAGCTAACTTTGCGAATATATCACTTTTTTGTGAAATTCTGGTGTAAATTAGTTTACTTCCCATAAGAGAACCAGCTTGATCGTATTTCACGGGGAATAACCCTTGGAATAAGATTCCTGAGGATGATGCTGAATACTAGGCATATAGTTGCGGCCAATTTTATGACTTTGATATAGGGATATGCTTGGTGCTATCAATCAATCAGGATACAATGTGTCCTCCTTATGAATGCCAACGCGTTCGTTACCTTGCATGTCACGATGGGGCATCCAAATCCTGTGCTGCGTAATATCCTCCAGATTCGACATGAATAGGTTTATTAACTCCTTATCTCGAGAATATATGAATCCTCGTTAATATGAAGCAATATAGAACGTAGCACTAAGTATAAGAATCAAGTTCTTTCATATATACGCGGAGAGATAGATACTTGGGCATCAAATCGTGCCGACAAAAGGATGATCGAAGCCACGCGGATCTGAAAGCAGCCGCCGATGTGAAGGATATCCCAGACCTAGTGCTGCCTCTTTCGGCCCATCCGAATAGCTTTGGCAAGAAGCGGAACAACGAGAGCGAGGTATAGGGGCCAATGGCGACGAAATGGAACAGCCAGGAGAGCGAACAGCTCGAACAAGAGTTCTTGCATCCATCGAAGCGATCCAGGACAACAAACTTTTTTGGAATAGACGACCTCAGTCTCAAACTAAATTAAACAACATAGAGCTAGTTTGGTCCCGAGACTGAGACGGCCTCTAGAACTTGAATCTCTAGATTATAGTGCGAACTTTGCATCGTCCGAAATCTGAACCTATTACTTAATTTAATACCAACGGAAATATGTGTTGCCAATTGTGGACTTCAGGTCAAAAAAAGGCTGCAGAGCCAGCTTTACACAAATAAAAAGTAACCCAATCAGCTGCCACCAACAACAACTGCCTAATGGATTCGAGGCCACGAAAGCGGCACCACATTGGGGATAATGGTCAGTGTTGCATCCATGCAAGTAAAAATTCGGGCATTTTAAGAGTTTTCGGAGGAGAATGTTTGCCCGAATCAGTTAAAATAAATTTGATTCTGCTGGTGCTTAGCTTTCCATCTTGTATCACAGAACATCTATAAATTAGATATTCTGACAAAGATTTTGTTTATCGCAATCTATTGTTTTTTAGGTATTATACTAACAGTATTTTCTAGCTGACGTTTGATTTTTAAAGTGCATAGGTCGGGGCTCAAATACATTCGTTTCAACACATCTCTCAATCACAATATTTTGGGAAGTCCTAATTATAATTATGGCAGACAACTCGATTTGGCAGTACACTAATTTCACAGAGCCCGATAACGAAGTTACGCAGTACCCCGGATCTCCCTTTGACCTCAAATCGGGACATGAAGGCAACCGGATTGTTGATTTTGGTATGGGTTCCGATACTACGACCATTGAAGACTCTGCCAAAACATATGGCATAGAGCTACAACATAAACGTCTGTGTTGCCAGCCTAGTCACAATCGCCACCTAGGTCAGGTGATTGAGGATGATGCTGGATCTCGTGAGCAAGGAGATATCCTTCTTACTGGTGACCCTGGTGGTAAGATTTGATCCAAGCTAAGTCTATATCATCATATTTTTATTGATTTCGCACTTTGCTTCACTATAGGTATCTCAATCTATGGGAACAAAGAAAAAGACAATAACGTCCCAGAGGACGATCTAAACGAATCCATGAGTATGCCAGGTTTCCAAGTTCCCGATTCTCAGCTAACAGTCGGTTAAGCCATTGACCCAAGCCTACTTTTAGCTCCACTTAAAGTAACGCGGAAACGGGAAATTAAGTACATTTGTGAATACTGCCAGGAAGCTTTTAGTAACAAGCGATACCACGGAATTCATGCAAAGAAGGAACACGAGGCGCGGCTCTATCCTTGTGACTGTGGTGCTTCCCTTTCAAGGGATGACGCTCTTATATACCATAAAACCACCCGCAAACATCAAAAGTACCTGGCCGGGCTTTAAATAAAACCAACAGCCGTTATCTGCTCCCTGAATCTCCGATAGCTATGCTGATGTGGCCCTCGTCTGTAAGTGTTATCTGCTCCAATATATTTGGAACGTGAAGCCGCCTATCTTTTTTATCAAAGCTATTTCGTAAATAGACCTCAGCTAAATGCCAGTTCGCCTGCGCCTATAGATCTTGCAGCATACTACATCCACTCAACGCATTGCATTTTATATAAAAGTTTCATACCGCCACTATATCAACAATCGCTTACAAAACTCAAACAACGATTCTCGGAGGCTGCTACTGTTTACAGTTCCCACTCAATCAATATCCTTCACCAGTGCTGTTCAACATCTAGAAGTCACAGGTCCACCCACCTGACCTTATGCTTTCTAATCTCCCTTAATTCTTTGCCCCAAGTTAAAGAAAAAAGGCCTCTTTCTTACACCTAAGAGCCTCAACATAAACCGAAAGAGCTCCCCAACCCTGCCTCAGACGCCTCTGCTCTTTAACAAGCTTAGCTTGAATTCAGAAGCGGACTGTTTTAGAGTTGTGTTGCACCTTTTGTGTTCGTGTTGACGGCTTTTGTTAAGTATTTTAGAGTTCTGGGTAGAGGAAGACGGGAGATTGTTTGGTCTCTTCTTTAGAGATATCCTGGTTACGTGGGCTTGGAGAACGTGAAGCCGGGCGCAATCCTCTTATTTTGTAACGATGGCTCTCGGATTATCCTTAGCCATTGGAAAGGAGAAGTTGATGTGTCGTCCTACCTACAAACATAGGTTTGGTATTATCAATCAATGCCACACACTCGTTCGTATCTATAATTGTCCATTGTTTGATAAGCCTTCCTAAAGAAAATTGTGATATAAATTGGTGAATTATAGAAAGATTTTTGTGTACAAGTGAAAAGTAGGTCATAGAACCTACTCGCTGCCAAAAGTACTAAGTATTAGCTTAGGATTCTTAATAACTTATACGAAAAACTATGTAGAGAAGTTTCTTTTCAGTCGGAGAATTTCTCATGTAAGCTTTTTAGTTAAGAATTTATTAACCCATATTTTTCTGGCGGGTCTGGACGGCTCGCGGGTTGTATGCCCCAACACATCGAACAACCATTATGATTGTAAAATAGTTGTTGGTTATGATCTTCAAATTGGAATCTACTGCTTAGCTTTGGCGTGCCTAGCGCTATAAAGCGAGTATAACGCATGAGGTTAAGAAATAAAGCCTCAAGCCCTTGATCATTCGCAACTTCAAGCATAAATTCGTTCTCATCTTATTTACCTCATTGAGAATTATAGAGCTTCTTTTAACAAGAGGAGAATTTAGACTAAGCCTAGGTCTGATTAAACATACTGTTTAGGAGATAGGTAAGCTGATCAAAAGATAAGACGGGTTATGGAATTTAGTCGAATCCTTACTTTATCGTTTCATAAATTAGGTCGACGAAGGGTACGGATAAGGTGGAGCCGACACTAACATGGTTTAGGTTGCATGATTTATGGTTGGGGTGTGGGGCTCGGGAATGGATTAATAAGCTCCAAAGCTCTGAAAATGTGCATTCTCCGATATCTCCAATTCTCGCACGAATAGACTCTGTTAAAGCTCTTCGAATTGAGCCTAATAGAGAAAATTTGTTTCATCCTATGAGCTCGGGTAGCTGACATATGATTTATCACGATGCGGCTTTAGGGGCGGAGGAACACGGTTATCGACAAGGATTACTGGTACCAGGAATCTGCATAAATTTTCAACTTGGTATAACGATAAAGTAGAACGAACGAACGCTAAACTCGTTTTAATACATAGGGTGGCGACCTAGGGCCTATTCATCGCGAGGGATATAAATATTGCCGTCGGTGCCGGCGTGTAGACAATTCGAATACTAGGGAACAAGCTTGATTGCTCCGACTCCGATGTGGAGCTGGATTAACGTACATATACATAACGTTAGGAAACACGAGTTGGCATAAGAACCCCACTATAGAATGGTACTACTGCTCCATATAGAATCATAGCGTTGCTACTTAGGGATAAAATTCTGAAACGCCCTAGCCAGCGACATGACATCAATAAGTTCAGTTTACCGGGTTGAAAAGCTTGTATAACGGGGCGGTCTATGGGTCGTAGATTTATCCTATAAATACTATGGCCGAGGGATCCTTCTAAAACCATTATCTCTCTACAGCAAAATTAATTGAATTCATAAGATAGAAAGCCACATTTATATCTTCAACCTATAATTTTATACGACCTTGATCAGCAATGTCGAGCCTCAAAGCTGCTTGCTACTGTGGCGCCAACACCTTCTCAATCCCTACAAACGGCCCTCTCGATCTAAAGCATCGCGAAATTCACATCTGCCTCTGTAATGTCTGCCGCCACCAAACAGGGACACTAGGTGGGACATGGAATGTACCTCATGGTGCACCGTTCGACCCAGACTCGCCTCCCGAAACCCTTACTAAGTACCAATCATCCTCCGTAGCATGCCGCTACTTTTGCAACATATGCTACTGTAAACTTTTCTTCCGTTATGAAATTCCTGAGTATAGCAGCGGACCAAACCGAGGCTTTTTTATCGCTTCAGGCTGCGTCGAACTGCCCGCCGGAGATGACTTTGATATCGATTCTATCATATTCGTCAAAGATAACATGGACGGTGGATGCGCGAACTGGCTTGACGTCGAAGAAATGACTGCTTCTTTTGTGGAACCATTGACGGCTGAAGATATTCATGCTCTAGAAGCTACATCTATGAACCAGCAAGCCGATACAGGCACACTAGAAGGGAAATGTCATTGCTCTAGTGTAAAACTCAAAATTTCACGACCAACCGGCAAGGACGAAGAACTGCCTACGCTTGGTAATAACACCGATCTTGTAGTTCCACATTGGATGTCGAAGGAGGAACCGCTGGTCGATGATAAGAACCCATGGTGGGTCCGAGAGGTGCAGAAACCAGGGAAAAGTAACAGGTTTTTGGGCGGTATGTGTGCTTGTAAATCATGCAGAACCATCGCCGGCTCGGAATTACAAGGTTGGGTGTCGATCCCCACCGCGTACATCGAGGTTGTCTTGCCAAATGGTGAGACAGTGCCATGGCCCACTATAGACCAGTTGGAGAACGATGCCAAGTACAAGAAGATCATTGAGACTTACAGATCGACTCCTGGAGATATCACTCGAGGGTTTTGTAAGAAATGTGGAGCCAACATATTCTGGGATGGTTTGGCAAGAGGGAATCTCGTTGATATCTCGGCTGGGTTATTGACGAGTCGGGGTGTGAGAGAGGAAGGCTGGATCGAGTGGTGGACTGAGTGGGTTGGTTGTATCAAGGATGCTACAGGGAGAAGCGATATTCCAGCACAACTGGAAAAGGGATTAAAGGAATGGAAGCAAAGGTTAGGTGGAAGAGTGTAAGCTCTCTACATAACACAGCAACTGGAATGAAAGGTAGACCGCTCTAAATAGATTATCAAGGTTACCTATACATACAAAACAGCACAGATAGACTTATGAGGTACTAAGAAGTATAATATATGGTAATTAAATAAAAACTGGTATATGGATCATATTGCCCAGGAATAGAAGTTTTAATGGAAGTGGTTATATTGCTACCTCTATGGTGACGATTTTCTCTGATAATATTATTGAGTAGGTTTCATACTAGGCTCAGTACTAGATTTGGAATGAAAAAGGAAGCTTTTTTATATATATGGGTCGAAGGAATAAAAGAATTAGATTGATGGCAAATGGGTTGTTTTAAGTGATAGTATGATCTACTAATAGAGTATAGGGGCCTTTTAGTTTTAAGTCCGAAATCCAAGTTTTGGTATGGTTACTGGGTGCTGACTTGGATGCTACGTGTGGCTCGTAGATAGGTGGCGTACGTCAAGCGTAAGCATCGGTTCTATGGAAAGGAAATGTTGCGGGTGAGCGAACTAGTATCAAAGTTTTGGATTTCGTGCGATTGTTTGTTTTCGGTATAGGGATCTGATCTATTCGCAGTTAATCAGCTAACTATAGAAGACGCTTATTCGTCTAGTAGATTAAAAAATAGCTTACCCGCGGAAGAGGGTGGCAATTTTCATACTTTTCAAAAAATTGCTGCCCCTAATCAAGACTAATTTTACTGTTACTACAAGACTAATGATGCTGTTACAGCAACGAGAGCTACGATTACTTTGGTTTTTCTAGTAAAACTGTTGTTATAGCTTATAACCCATTTCAGAGCTATTTCCTGATAGCAATCAGAGAAAATGTCGAATATCGAACTTATATATTTTCAGTGTTCTTACCTCCATCTCAAGCCATAGATAGAACTGTTGATATGGATATCTGTAGTTAAGTGAGGGGCAGCTGATTCTCAAACGAATATCGGTTTAGGCAGGCTTTGCCATCAATGCGAAACTTAGAGTTTTGTCTAACCAGGCGAAAGCAATGTTCTCTTGCCAAAGGGTGAATAGAAAGATAGCCTAGAACAACTTGAGACCAAAATTGTTGCGCCTACCTCAATCGGCTGGCGACTGAATTTGGCTATCATATATGCGGATAGCTGTGTGAATGTGTTTTGGAATGCAAAAGAGGTTTCTGGGTGGGCTGTCTCTAAGTAGTGAGGCTTAGTTTCTCAGGGATGTGTTGCTGCCTGCCCAGCGTACCACATACCCAGCGTGCCACAACGCAATTTTCCTAGACAGATAAAACGTCGCAGTACTACGTATATGGCGATGGTAAGTAGTCTCGTTGTATGGTAAGTATCGCGACAATGACATCGGAATTCCGAAGACTCGGTGGAACAAACAGAAATATCGTACATGAAGCTTGACGCCTTGTATTCTTCAAGAACCGAGGTTAGAAATACAGAAAAAATAAGCTAAATAGCTAAAGTATAACTAAGCTCACTCGGCACCTCGAAAGCTCGTTAGGATCAGTGCAGCAGGAATCAACATCTATGCAGGCATGCAGGCGAGCCAGGATAATATCACAACTAAGAATTCGTCGTTGCCTAATACAAAAGCGGGCGCAAACTAACCACATAATTGGTATGTAGAACCATGCAACCACAATTGCCGATTCGTTTGAAATATTTCGCTCAATAGCTTGTTCTAAGCGACCTTGGCAGTTATCGAAGGTGGCCAAGACACCATCGCTGCATGGCATCAACCGCCACGAGCCGTGCAACGCAAGGACCTGTCGTATTATCATCTGTATCGTTCTCGATATATGCACTGCATCATTAATTTCCTCAGTGCCGTGCAATGCAGCATTCTCAAAGTTAATGCTAAACGACGATTTGCCTTCACTGTTCTAAATCAAATGCCTATTTGACTAGAAGTCTGTATTGCATCTAATGGAGTGAACAGTCGTAAACATAGAAGTAGAAAGCCAGGTTCATAGAAAATTTTTTATATAAATAAAGCCAATTTCCGCTGCAAGATGCCTTTTTCTCTACCATCAGTAGCAATATCAACTAGGCTTCCAGTCCCAGGATAACACTCTTTATCAAACCCCGCCTCTTGAAACACTCTCGTTGACTTTCCTTTTAAATATATCAAATCAGCGCCATAATGAAGTTCAGTGCACTTCTTGTAGTCGCTGCAGTCTGTGCCAGCCTGGGTACCTGTTTTAGATCCCCGGAGGGCAGCTCATGCCCAAGAAGTGAGTCGAATACGCACCTTAAGAACAAAGTACGGACTTTTACTAAGCTTTTGCGTTAGCTGAGACTGTTACCAAGACTTCCACGACAATTGTAAGCAAGACCAAGACTTTTGTAAGTGTCTTGACAGTCAAAGTCTACGAGAAGACGGTCACAATTCCAGGAAAAAGGATAACTGTGACTGCGTCCGACTGTTCGGCCGTGTCAAAAGGCGGTCAGGTCACTATTACGGTGACTACCACATCAGGAGGTGGGACTACTACGTGGTATACCACTCAATATCCTTCCGATACTGTCACCGGTGGTGTCAATTATAGTACGGGTACCGCGACTGTCCTAGAGGTAATCCCCACAGGAGACGGCATTTCCGTGGCTACTGATACCCAATCAGCCACCCAGTGGACATATACGACTACCACCACCACCATTACAGACGGGGGTAATATCGCAAGCTACAAGACTGCTTGTCCTACCACCACTGGTCCTGGTACTCGTACCTGTGTGGTTTCCTATATAATTCGAACTTTTGCTGGCGATCCGGTGCCTAGCGACGCCACCAAGTGGACCTATACCACTACCACTACCACTATTACAGACGGCGGTAACAACGCAATCTACAAGACTGCCTGTCCTACCACCACCGGTCCGGGTACTCGTACCTGTGTAGTCAGGTATATAATTAGAACCTTTGCTTCTGGTGATCCGATTCCCAGTGACGCCACCAAGTGGACATATACGACTACGACTACTACAATTACAGACGGTGGTAACAACGCAATCTACAAAACTGCTTGTCCTACCGCTACCGGTCCTGGTACTCGTACCTGTGTGGTTTCCTATATAATTCGAACTTTTTCTGGTGACCCAGTACCCACTGACGCCACTAAGTGGGTTTATACCACTACTACTACTACTATTACAGACGGTGGTAACAACGCAAGTTATCAGACTGCGTGTCCCGTCACCACCGGCGCGGGTACCCGTACTTGTACTATCTCTTACATCATTCGAACCGGATTCAAAGGGCAAAAAACAGTTACTCAGACCACTTCAGGGCCCACCGCCGGCACTACCACTATCTTCCCCCTCAACGACGCTGGGGAGCCGATCACCACCGCAGGTACCGCCAGCGTTGTCATTACTACTGCCACCGAAGATGAAGATGGATACTATCGCTTCAGGAGGAGACATTGAATAGAAAGTCCACGCCCACTTGATTGTACAGTAATAATACTAGAGAGAATAAATGAAGATTCCTTCGGGCCGTGTCCAATGAGCTTAAAGATGTTTGTGATTATAAAGTGAACAAGAGATACTTGTTTTGATATATATAAGATGATGTAACAAGACAGCGAGATAATACAGAGCTTAAAAGCCTGTTATGACTCGTATACAGCGGAATTGGTAGATATAACCGCCTCAATTTATTAAATTTTAATTTACAAGATATATAATTTGTAGAAGTTGAGGTATATCGAAACAGTCTATTTTTCGGACGAATGTGCGTTTAAAAGCCACCACTAGTTCCTGGGTTGTATGTACAAGTGATACCGTTTAAACTCTTATAGTTGTTTGGGCACCAAATGCAAGCGGTTGCATCGATGACTTGGTTGTACGAGTTTCGTGGGCAGGGAGCGCACGAGATGGCGTTAACATAATATTCTCCTAGTCGACATCCGCCATTGCAGTATATATCAGGGTTAACACGTGTGGTGCGATAGGCCATTGGTTGCTTGTATTTCGCAAGCTCTTGGGAGTTATAGATGTTTTTTCCCTTGCAGATTGTGGATTGGCGTTCAATTAACAGGATTGAAGGATCAGTGGCTGGCGCGGCTAGGGCGGCTGGCGCAATAGATAGCCAGCTGAGGAGTAATAGGAGGCGCATCGTAGGAGGACGGTATGTTTATAAGCTACAAGACTTTATAGGAAATTTAAAGTATACAAGTTGAAAAGGATGCTTCAACACTTAATCGAAAGGAGAGTAAACGGTGATTTTTCTTGGTAATCCGGATGAGTTGAGCGTGGAATTTGAAAATGCTGACTCAAGTGAAGTATCTTGATACTTATACTTACCATGGGCCACATATTCTGTAAGTCCACCTAGCAAGCGTCTGTTTATAGTAGAGGAGATGGTTTTTGGTTAGTTCAATTCTTCAGAGGTTTCTTTGGAAAGGCTGAAAATGGTTATAGAGTAATTTCGGTCGGCCCCGATGAAGTGGATATCTAGAACGTACTTAAATTAATTTTAGCGAGCTTTAATAGGCATAGCATCAATATTAAAGAGTTTGTTGCTTATAAATAGGTTCTCAAGGCTGTCAACATCTCGGTTAGAGCGCATCGCTCCCTTGGTTGTTATGAAGGCTGAGACGAGCCAAGATAATTGTGGATACCGCGCGCTCAGCCGTTCAGCTGTCTGCAACTGATACCGCCTCAGCCTCCAGATCGAACTACCAAGAACGCCTGACCAAACTTCAGCCCCAAGTAGCCAATAATATTTCCAAGCTAATCAAGGATAGAAAGTCGACTCGTTAATACTAGTAATTTAGACGGCCGACAAAGGTTTTCGCGCCTTAGAAGAGCCTCAGGGTGCCAATCTGTGGACGTAACAGGTGCCTTTGTCTGTGGAGGTCTTTCTTTTTTAGCTATTGAGGGGCGATCCCAACACTAAACTCGTCCCCCCTAACCGGTAGTTTTATCCTCGACCGCCCCCGGTGTCGATTTTCTAATTAATCGGAACCGGGGTGACCCATCCATTTGCAGAAATATATTGTTGTTAAATATTTTATTGAATCGAAAATTGATATTAGACTTCTGCCGATTAGGGTCCTTTATTAAAAAGTTGGGTTAATAAGTTGGGTTAACAGGTTGGGTTATCATATTCGATTTTCGATCAAACGGCTGGCTGGCTAACTAGCTGGCTAGCTGGCTGGCTGACTGACCACCCAATTGATGATTAAGGCAATATATTAACTTAATTAGTTAAAACTAAATTGCAATTTTAACACAATTAATAACTAATAAATTTATTAATACTAAAAATCTGATTTAATAATGTTTATTAATATTATTATTACTATTGTTTACACTATTAATATTACTATTAATATTTGGCGCTAAGTAAATATAACAAACACTATTAAATTTAATAGATTTGGTAGATAGGTGATTGTATTGTTAAGCACAATATAATATTAAATTAATAAATATATTTATTAATAGTTAATTATTACATTTAGTAATAATGGATATTTTAAAATTGATTTTTTTACACTTATTATTAATAATATATAAATAATTTTCTAACTACTTTTATTAAATTATATTCTTTTTCTTTTATAATTTATATTTACTTATTTTTTAATTTCTCAACCATAATTCCATTATTATAATAAAATAATTAATAATTGTGATATTATTAAAATCTTATATATTGTAAGAATTGGTATAATAGGCATAAGGTAATAAGGTGATAGATAAGATGCCACTTGGTTTTTACTAGGTTCTACATATGTATATTTTTGTAAGGATTACGTGTCAGGCCGTACAGGCCGGGTTCGCCCGTACCGCTCTGTATTTGTATCTACAGAGCGGACTCGATGTGTTGTAGTTCTAGATCATCGAACATCAACCTTACAGGCTCATACCTACATACGATCAGTGATACTGCTATAGCTGAAGCTTCTACACGTTATCAGTACTACTTCCTGATATCTCTGGAAGGCCTTTATTTATTGGTATTTACTGAATTTCGAAGTCTACGCCTCTAATAGTTATAGAATTTTTAATCTATAAGGGTTTTTTTATTGTTACATATATTATATTATATATTATTACCCGAATTCGGTTCCCTATATCTACATAGGTAGAATGGTAGTAACCTTTTTAATAGAGTATAGGTTTGTAGTAAATGGTAGTAATTACCAAAACTGGCTCGAATAGCTTATACTTTATCTATATATATAGTTGAAGGTAGGCTATATTTTTTATGATTTTGTAAAGGAATTTCTGGTAGAATCTCTGATTATGTTAAAGGTTACCTTGCTAACTACAGTAATGGTAATAGCTACCACCCTATTTGTAGAAATTGTAGATCTTGCTGTTCTACCTCTAAGGCAAAAATATAACATTACTAAATCTACTATTGAATGGTATATATAGTAGTTAGTGCATAATAACATATATTTTGCCCTTACAGGCTTAATAATCTCCACGGAAATGATGGAAATTATTAAAACTTGATTCTACCTGGATAATTATATATTTATTATGGTATTAAAAATTTAATTATTTTTTTTAATTGTTAATTTAAAGAATAATAATTTCTATATAATTATATAAAAATTATTTAAAAAGTTTATAAATATACAAAAAGAATGGTATACTATTATTAAAATTTTTTTTAATGAAACTATACTTTTCAATGTTGTTATAAAATCTTTCCATATTTTTGGAAACGAATTAATTATAGCATTTATATAGTTTTTTATAATTATTATATTACCCAAAAATACTGAATGGAATATTAAAAACTTCTAAGATTTTATATTAAGAAATCTTCTTATAAAAAAGAACACAATTGATTTTTATAAGATTATAGCTAAACCAAAAAAAAAAATATTAATTTTAAAAGATACATAGACTTTAGCTACAACTATAGCGGCAGCTACTATATTTAAAAATAGAAATAAATATAAATAAAAATATATAATGGACTATGATAAAGATAGTAATAACACACAAAATACATAAAATATATAAAATAATGGTAAGAGGACATACTTTAACAAGGTTGTACCAAACACTAATATTAATAATCCTATACCATTTTATAAATATGAGAAATTAGGAAATTATCTTTTATACAATAACTATAATAAAATTGGATATATAGAAGATTGCTACTGGAACCTTTATCCCTATTTTAATCTTAATAGGAAGAAAAAGACTACTATTATTGTTTATATTGTAGTTCCTTTATATTATAACATAATTTATACATATAAAACCAATATTATTAAAAAAACAAATTCCCCTACCATTTACAATAAATGGTATATAAACTCCGGGGTAAGCGACTAAATCTCTAAAAATATAGCACTATTCATTTTTAATAGCTATTTCTTATTTGATAGAAATAAAAAAATTAAATTGGGAAATAATTCGATTATATTAGCCTACAAATATAACTAAATCAAAATTGAAATTTCCACTTATTATCTAATTGTATATGATATATTCTATGCATTTAATATAATATTGAATCTTTACTCTATCAGAAGACTAATTAAAAGGGGTATTTCAGTAACCTTCAAATTAAAGTAGATTGCTATCAAAAAGGATGATTTCCTAATTTTAAAACCTATATTCAATTTTATTATAAATCTCTACATATTTAATAACTATATTATACCACTAGAGATAAATAAAAATTAAAATATATTTGTAAATAAGTCTACAATAATAGTTATACAAAGTAATATAACTATAAATAAATTATTTATTAAAATCACTGACTTACTATATTAATATAAAAAGTTAGGCCATGCAAACTAGAAAATAGTGAAAAAAGTTATAAAGTAAACTAGAATTCCTATATTTTTTTAGGGAAAGTATAACCTTTTATATAAATTATATGTATTAGGCAAAAATATAATATATTGTAATTATAAACCAACTTTTATTAAAAAACTACGCCTATTAGAGTATATATATATAAATGTAGTAAGTCCATTCAAAACCATTTTATTATATAAATAATATATCAACCTTATAAATAAATTATACGCAAAAGTTAAATATATGTTTATAATTATAAATAAAGTTACCTATATAAAATAAATATAATTTTTCAACGAATATTTAAAATATTATATATACTTTATATAATTTGTTATAATAATGGAGAATAAATTGGGTTCTAATAATAAAATTATGGGGGTACAAATAGATAATACTAAAAAATTCCTACACCTTAACATACAAAAGTTTTATAAAAAATATAGAATTAAAATGGAAATATCTACTTTATATACATATAAATAAAATAATATTGTTGAAAAAATAATAAAGATATTTTGTAAACTAGCCATAATCATATTAATTAAAGCAGAATTATCAGAAGTCTTCTGGCCAAAAGTGATGTTAGCAGCCTATACAATAAGCAACAAATTATTATATATATAGATGAATAAATAGGTTACTACTACGTCTCCATATAAATTATTTTATAAATAATTTATCAATTATAATAGGATACACCTATTTAGGTATTTGGTCTACATTACTATCCCAAAGGAATAATAAAAGAAGCTACTTAGTATACACAAAACATAAAAAGGAATCTTTTTAAATTATATAACTATAATAAAGTAATACCAGGTTTGGAATCTATCTAAACAAATTATCTCTATCATTAAAAATATTATTTTTATTAATAGTTCTACTTTTGCAAGGGAAGACTTTAATAGCTACTTTATTAATAAAAATTATTAAAAAAGACCCTATATAAGCATAGTATTTTTAACTCCTATACTATTAAATTTAAAAAATATTAAAATAATATAAAACCTACATATAAGACAACTATATAATAAAGACCAGAATTATATTAATTTTTTACTACTAGTAGATAATGTGTAAGATATACCAAATCAGCTAAACTTCTCTATAATTATAAAAAAACCTACTCAAATTACCTAAGATAAAATTATAAAAAAAGAAAATGAATAAGCTACTACCAAACCCACAAACAAACAAAACACTTTATAATATAGTAAAAGATTTACAATCATTAACTTTGCATATAAATTTTATACTATAGTTACTTATTAGGTAATAGATATTCTACTATCTAAAAAAAAATTGCCCACCGCATTGGTAATTATAGAGGATATTGTTATTAACTTTAATCTATTATAATCCTATCAAAAAACTATATTTTTAAATAAATATATTTAATAGACTATCGCTATAAAAAAAAAACTAAAAGTATTATCTTTAAACAATACTTAGATTAAATTTAGAGTGGTATTGAAAACTATTAAGCCTATAAAATCAAAATAGATATTTATATAAAAGTGTATAGATTTTAGGATTTTATATAAAATAAAATTAGTTATTAAAAATTATAAGTAAAAATATAACATTTATTATATTAAGATGTATATACCAATTATAAATTTATGTATAATATAAATATTATTATTAATAACTATTATTCAAAATTTATATATTTATTAATTTAATATTAAAACTATTTTTTTATATGTAACGCTATTGCTATTAGAGAGGGTAGTAATTGTGCTACTTAAAGGTTGTAAAATATTAAAGAGGATAGAAGTATTATTACTATTTAAGTTCCTATACAGTCTAAAATAGGTATTTTATTTTTAAAATAAAAAATTAAATTCTATGCTGTTGAACACAGATTTTTTATTTTGTATGAAAAGAAGTACTACTAATACCTATTTTTATATTTTAGAAAATATAATAATTGCTATGTACATCAATAATTTTAAAATAGTATTACCAAATTTTTTTATAATTTAAAAGGTGAAAGTAACTTTTATAGAAAAGTACCCAATTACTGATCTGGGGGAAGTAAAGTAGTTCCTAAAACTATGGATATAATATAATTGAGTTATTAAATTTTTACAAATTGATTAAGAATAATATTGTAAAGGGATTCTTAAATACTTCAATATACTAAATTAAAAGACCAAACATATTCCTATAGACTTAGGGATATGGCTTTTTAAGGATGATAATTAATTTAAATTAAATATAGAAAATGTATATATATATTGTAATATGTTAGGGTTTTTGATGTATGCAATGTAAGGTAGTAGATTAGATTTTGCCTATATAATTGCAAAATTAGACTAATATATTAATACACTTATAAAAGAATATTGGAAAATAATAATATAGGTATACCAATATTTAAAAAGTATATATAAGTAAATTCTATATTATAATTATAATAGTATTATAGAAGAATAGCTTTTATTAAATCTTGAAATATATAATAACACTGATTAGATATAAATTTATAAATTAAAAAATATTATACAAAAGTTAATTTCTGGTTATATATTCTTATTAGAAAGTAATGTGATAATTTAAAGCAATAAGTTATAAAGGATGATTATAAAGTTTTTCATTAAAGTAAAAGTTATTACCTTTAACCATACTAAAAACAAAAAAATTTAATTAAGAAATCTCCTATTAACAATATTTATAAAGATAGAACCAAAAATATCTTTTTTTTTACCACCTATAATTATGTATATGGATAATATTATTACTATTATTATAAATATTATTGGTGGAATCCAATAATACTCTAAACACTATAATGTTAAATATTTCTAAATATATAAATAAGTGTAATGATATATTTTTATATTGGAATATTATAATTTTAAACATTTAATAACTAATATAATAATAAAAGTATTATTAAGAGACTTTTATAAATTTTATATTTCTAAAATAGGACTACTTCTTTGAAGGTATAAAAGATTTTTCATTTATAATAATAAATATAAATAATATATAAATAAATATATTAATGTGCATTAGTACAAAAAACATTTATAAACCAAAATTATAATGGTTAGGCGAATGTATTGCTAATATTAGCTTACCCTATTATATAATTCTATATATTAATATGTATATTTAATTAATAAGTATATATAAAAAGATATATAATAATTTGTATAACTTATATATTTACTTTTATATATAATAAGGTTAATTTTATTATAACATTTATTAAACTAGATAAGGGTATAAGCATATTTGTAAATTCTTATACTTTAAATATTATAATTATAATCTGTATGGATAATGTGCTATTTGCTTCTATTAGTGTTATAGCCAATTGTGTTTAAAGCGCCCTAATATTAAGGTTGGTGGGTAAGTAGGGAAACTAGAAAATAGTGGTACCAATATTGTTATTTAGTCCCCACAATATACCGGTAATAATACAATCATTTAAAAGGGGGGGAGGTTCATTTAACACTACACCATAAACTGTATTAACCAGAATATTAATACTGCGGGTATGCGCCTATAAAGCAACTATTTAGTAGTGTTATAAATTCTTAGATATAATAATAAGCTGTAGGGGATTATAAATTATATGGTTGATATTAGGACCTTTGCTACCTAAAAATTTAATATTACAACTTTATAAAATATATATTAATATATAAATTAGTAAGTAGATATTAAATAACTAACTTATTTTAAATATAGCCTGCATTTATAAGCGCGTAGGAAGCGCACTTACCTAAGCGGGTTATAGGTGCCACTATGTATGTGTAATTATTATTATAATAATATTGATAGTTAATAGTATAAATGTATTAATTGGGATTATTGATTACAGCATCAAAATAAATATCTCCTATAAATATGGTTGTAAAGAAAATGAAAATAATATTGAATCAAAAGTAGAAAAGTAGGATGTGGATATAAGGCAAAATTGAGTTATTTAGTAAGATTAATAAATAATAAAGGATTGCATTTAAAACCTACTATTTTGAAAAAGGAATTAATTGTTAAGTATATGTTTCCATCCTTATTACAAGATTTTAAAAATTATTACATTAATTTTAAATTTATATAACTTTTGAATTAAAAGGTACGAACTACTATTTCTGGCTACAGTCTACCATATTAAAGTAATAGAAATATTATTAGTTTTATTATATATTGGCTGTTTGAGCTATATATACACATGTTATCAATTCTCTACCATTTAAATTGTATGAAGTATAATTGGTAAAAACTACCATTTATAAGTCCAATAATATGGTAGAGTTTTTACACTATATTTAGTACTTTTCTCACTCATCTATAGTAAAATAATTAAAAGAAATTAATAAACTCTACGATAAGAGTTGTATAACTCCAATTTTTTATTCTAAATAAGGAAATAACTGTTATAGTAAATTGATTATTAATATTATCTTTGGCTATTTTGAAGTTAGCACCGTAAAACCACTGTTTTATACGTTTTTAGAATTGTACAAATATTACGCCAGTATTGTCACGAGCTGGGGTGTAAGGATTACGTATCAGGCCATATAGGCCGGGTTCGCCCGTACCGCTCTGTATTTGTATCTACAGAGCGGACTCGATGTGTTGTAGTTCTAGATCATCGAACATCAACCTTACAGGCTCATACCTACATACGATCAGTGATACTGCTATAGCTGAAGCTTCTACACTGCTAAATACCATATAAATTTAAATAAGTCTTAGCTACTTTCTCTGTATTGGTTTTATGTATTGGTTTTAAGGTTAGATATTAATTGTTTAAGTTTCTTATTTAAGAATTTGCTATATTTAGGGTGATAAGCTATATTTAAAATAAATGATATTTAATAATATTTTAAAAAAAAAAAATTTTAATATTAAATTATTTAATTTTTAAATTAAAGATGATTATATTTATATTAAAGATAATAATAATTTATATTAATATGAATTATTATATTAAAAGTGAACAATTTATTATAATAAAAGTGATATTATAATTTTTAAAATATATATTAAATAATATAAAATAAAATTATAATAAAAATAATTTAATTTAATTTTTAAAAATTATAAATTATTAAAATAATTTTTTGAAAATTGTATTTAATATAAATTAATTAATTAATTATTTGTTTATTTAAAATGGTAATTTTAAATTTTAATTATATTGTTTTAATTAATAAATTCTTTTATATATTAGAATAGAATATACTTTTTATATTGAATATAAATATGTATATATGAAATTAAATATAATTAAATATTATAATTAGTATTATTCTAAATTAAAATTAAATTTATTTTAAAAATTTTTAAAAATATATAATTTATTTAATAAATTTATATTATTAAAATTTTTAAAAATAATAGATTGTTATTATTCTAATTATATTTTTAAAGTGGGATTGAATATTATTATTAATTATATAATTATAAAAATTATAGTTAAAAATAGGGTAAAAAATATTTAAATTAAAATTATAATTTAAAATATAATAAATAAAATTTTTATATTTTAATTAAATATTTTAACTTATATTTAATTTAAACAACTTATACATAAAATAAATTATTTATTTAATAATATATTAATTAAAATTTTAATATTATTATAATTATAAAAATAATTAATACTAAATTAAAACTTATATTAATTATATTAATTATAATTGTAACAAAGCTCAAACAACATGACGAACTATACCAAGAAATAACACAAGCAGGGGGAGCTATGAGAATGGTAGTAGGAAACATCAACGCTGTAAGAATTGGTATAATAGGCACAAGGTAACAAGGTGACAGACAAGATGCCACTTGGTTTTTACTAGGTTCTGCGTATGTATATATTTCAAACTAATATTTAAATTGTTGTTTGATTTTTTAAATTACATAATACTAAAAGTACAAATATAAATACTTATAAATAGAAGTAATTAACAAATAATTCTAAATAAAAAAATAATAATAATTTTAAATAAAAAAGATAATAAATAATTTTAAATAAAAAAAATAACAAATAATTTTAAATAAAAAAAATAATAAATAATTTTAAACAATATAATTATTCTTCCTATTTTAAAAATAATTTTTCATTTTAAACTTTTTTATCCTAACCGGTAGTTTTAATGCGGACGGCCCCCGGTATCGATTTTCTGATTGGTCGGAACCGGGGTGACCTTTTCGCTTTCGAAAATGTATTGCGGTCAAATATTCCATCAAATCAAAAATCGATATTAGACCTTTACCAATTAAAGTCCCTCACCAAAAAATTAGATTAATAAATTAGGTTAATAAATTAGATTATTATATTCAATTTTCAATCAAACGGCTAACTAGCTAACTAACCACTTGACTAACAATTAAAATAACACATTAACCCAGCCAGCCAACTAACTAGGACCAAACTACAATTTTAGTATAATTAACAACTGATAGGTTTATTAACACCAAAAATCCAGATTTGGTGATGCCCATCAATATTATTATTATTATTATTTATACTATTAATATTATTGTTAACATCTGGTGCTAAGCAAATATAGCAAACACTACCAAACCCAACAAACCTAACAAATAAATAATTACACCACCAAACACAATATAACACTAAATTAATAAATATATTTATTAATAATTAACTATTATATTCAACAATAACAAATATTTTAAAATTAATTCCTTTACACCTACTACTAATAATATATAAATAATTTTTTAGCCATTTTTACCAAATTATACCCTTTTTTTTTTACAATTTATATCTACTTATTTCCTAATTTTTTAATTATAATTTTATTATTATAATAAAATAACTAATAACTATAACATTATTAAAACCTTATATATATAAAAATAAATTATAATTTATACATAAATATTAAAATTACAATTATAATATTAAAATTAATATTATTATACTTATTTTTAATTTTTTTAATTATTTTACCTATTTTATTTACTAATTTTATTAATTATATTTACTAAATAATCTTTAATTAAATATTATAAAATTATATTTAACACCAAACATTAAACAATTATATTTAAGATTACTATTATTTTAATTAAAAAAATTAAAATAGTTATTATATTTATTATTTAATTTTATATTTAAATAATTAAAGAACTTTTAATCAATAATTTCTATTAAAAAATAAAATAGAGATTTTTTTACCCAAATTTTAATATTATTAAGTTTAAATATCATTAATAAAATATATTTATTAAAAAAAATAAACAACTTAGATTTTAAATAAACAATTAAAAACATATCCCAATTACAAACTATTATTCAATTTTAATTTTAATTTAATTTAATGTAAATATGATTTTATTAACTTTAACATTTTTTTTTAATTATATAACTTAGTTAGTTTAAATGACCAAAATTAAAATCCTTATTTTTTATACTATTTATATTTTAAATAAAAATTTATTCAATTTATATAAAAAAATTTTTAAAAAAAGTAAAATTATCTATACCAACTATTTATACAATCGCAAATAATATTCAAATATTACTATGTATACCCTTATCTACCCTAAATTAAACATCTCTTATTTAAATAATAAAATTAAATATAGTGTTTAAATGGTATTTAAGTTAAAAACTAAGGCTATGATTACCACTATTACTATTACTAAACCTACCACTATTATTATTAATAGTAATAATAACAATAACAATTTTAAATCCACCAAATCCAAATCCATTACTACTATTAATAATAGTAATAATAATAATAGTAGTTTTAATAATAACTCCAAATCTAAGTTTAAGTCTAAATCTAATTTAGAAAACTTTATTGATGGATTGATTGATAATAATAATAATATTAATAAAAAAAAAGAGCTAATTGAAATGGAAAAGTCTAACAATTCCCAATTATTAATTATTTTAAATAATAATATTAATATTATAAATATTAATATCAATATTAATATTGAAAAAAAAGAAGAAAAAAAAAAAAAAAAAAGGAAAAATTATTTATTTTATATAATTATAAATAAAAAATTTTTAAATAATTAAAATAATATTTTAATTAAAATTGGAGTAAAAAGTTAAAAGATAATTATTTTGATTATTATGAAGGTGAGAAAAATTTGGAGCTAAATAATAGGAAATAATTTTTTTTATATTTTTTTTTGGGAATTTTAAAAATTTTGGTTTTTAATATTTGATTTAAAAAAAAATTTTAAAGTATTTTTTCAATAATTAGATTAAAATTTTTTAAAATTCAAATATATTAGATTTATAATATTTTTTTAATTTAAAATAAAAAAAAAAAATAGGGTTGGTGTTTATATTTTTAAAAAATAATAATAAATTTAAATTAAAAATAATATTAAGAATGAATATAAAAATTTTAATTTTTTTAATTTTTAATTTTTAATTTTTAATTTTTTTTAATAAACATTAATTTCCAAATATAAATAAAATAACAATAATAAATAATATAAATAATTCAAAGTTTATTGAAGGAAAGCTTTGATTATAAATATAAAAATTTTAATTAAATAATAAATATGGTAAAATATAAATTAAAAAATTTATAGAAAAAAAAAAAAAAAAAGAAAAGCAATAAAAATATAATAATGTAATTAAAATTAATATAAAAAAAAAATAATAAATATAAATTAAAAAAATAAAAATAAAAGAATATAATAATATAAATATAGGATTATAATAAAAATTATAATAAAAATTAGTAATAGAAAAGAAAAATAATAAATAATCATATTATAAAATGGAGAAATAATAAAAATAATAAAAAAATAAAGAATGAATTAAAAATTTAATATAGTAAGCTTTTTTAGAATAATTAAATTTTTAAATGGATGTGCGATGGAAATATATTAAATAAGTATTAATAACAAAAATAATATTAATATAAATAAAATAATAAATTATATTAAAAATAAAATAATAATATTTAAACAGAAAATAAAAATTATTAAATAAAAATAAAAAATAAAAAACAAAAAATTTTATAATAAATTTAATTTTAATTAAATAATATTAATTAAGAATAAAAGAAGTTAATAATTAAAAATTAGTTTAAAAAAATTAATATAGTGTAATAATGAAGAAAATTATATATATAATAAAAGAATAAATAAATAAAATATGGTAATAACGAAGATAATATAATAACAAAGAGTAGAGTATAATAATATAATAATAAAGAGTAAAATATAATAATATAATAATAATAAATAAAATATAATAATATAATAATAATAAATAAAATATAATAATATAATAATAATAAATAAAATATAGTAATAAAATAAATTAAACTATTATTAATAATATAATATAATTGTAAGCGAATATTTTAGAGGAGGTTTTAATTGAAAGATGAAAATAATATAATAAAAAAAAAAACAACAATAATAATAATACAACAACGAAAAAAAAAACAATAACAATGGTAATATAATAAAAAAAAAAAAAATAATAATAATGATATAATGATAAATAATAAAATATAATAGTAAAATAAATTAAATAATTATTAATAATATAATATAGCTATTAAAAAAAAATTAATAAAAAAATAACAATTAAACAATTAAAAAATTAATAAATATAATATAATGATTTTATATTAAAATAGAAATTATCTTAAAAAATATTTTAATAAAAAAATAATTATTAAATAATTATAAGATAATAAATATAATATAATGATGATAATAATTAATAATTAAACTATTATTAATAATTGTAAGAATTGGTATAATAGGTATAAGGTAACAAGGTGACAGATAAGATGCCACTTGGTTTTACTAAGTTCTACATATATATGTTTTAAACTAATATTTAAATTATTGTTTAATTTTTTAAATTACATAATGTTGAAAGTATAGGTATAAATATTTATGAGTGGAAGCGAATAATAAGTAATTTTGGATAAGGAAATAATAAGTGATTTTGGATAAAAGAAATAACAAATAATTCTAAATAAAGGAGATAATAAGTGATTTTGGATAAAGGAGATAATAAATAATTTTGGATAGTATAATTATTTTTCCTGGTTTGGAGATAATTTTTCATTCTAAACATTTTTATTTTTGTATTATTTTTATATCTTTTTATTGATTTAAAGGAGGGTGTTGATGTTTTTTATTATTATTTTTATAACTCCCCCTACTTATATTATTTTTTAGTATAATTTATTATATTATTTGAGTTTTGTTATAAGATCCCCTTTTTTAATATTAACATCCTATTAATATTTTAATTTGATATTTAAGATTATTTTAGGCTTTTTTTATTATCAATATTTTTTGTTAATTTTTAAAGATATGAGTTTTTTGTGATTATTTTTTTATAATATTTTTAAAATTGGTTTTAGTTTTGATTCTTTTAATAATTTTAGATTTTTTAAATCTTCTAATTTATTTTTAGAATTATATTAGATTAGTAATGTTTTTACTTTTTTTTATTTTTGATATTTTTAATATTTATAAGGATTTTTTTATTATATGGTTGTTAATTTATTATTAATTTTTTAAAATTTTTTATTTTTTAAGGTTATTTTAAGTTTTCAAATTTTTTATTAGAGTTTGGTATATTTAGGATTCCACTAAATACTATTCTAAATCTTTGAAAAGTTTTTTCCAAAATTTAGATTAATAATAAAAATTAATAATGCAAAAATATTAGTTTTATAAAAAAATAAAAATTCTATCGTTTTTAAATAAAATATTATTTATCATAATTCACAGATATTGATTAATTTGCTTATTAGATTATTTAGGAATTATACATCAAATAAAATAAATGGTTTAATATTATTGAATAAATTTATATATTAAATAAATAAATCATTTAGGATTACATTTGTGAACCTAATTAATTAATCTATTGTTAATATTTTAAATTGAGATTATTTTTCATTTACTAAAAACTAATTTATTAGAATATTTTTTATAAAAAATTTAAAAAAATCATCCCATATATCAAATATATTTAGTAGGTTCTTAGATAAATTTATTATAACCTTTCTAGCAAATATAATATTCTAATTAATTATTTCTTCATTAAAAGTCAATAAATTCTATAATTTTATATAATATGTTACTGTTTTGGTTAATAGTAATAGATGAGGACCTTTCTTTTTTATTTTATTTTTTAAATTTATTATTTTTTATTTATCATAATAAGTTAATATAAAATACTAAATAAATTCTTATAAAAAAGAGAAGATCTAATTTATATATTTTATTGTTTATGGATTTAAGGATTTAAAATAATTTTTTATTTTTATTAACTAATTTTAGGTTAGGTTTAATAATCAAAATATTGCATATATCCAACTATACTTTATTTTTTTCCTTATAGTTAACTACAAACCATCTTTTTTTATTTATTTATTCCTACTATATTTATATGGTACAACTAATTTTTACTCTAATAAGTTTTTATAATTCTATCATTTTGGTTATAAAATTGAAAGCTTCCTAATTTCGTATTAATATTTCTTCATTAATAATTATTATTTTTAAATTCTACCCATAATTAACTACAAAAAGTAATATTCTTATAATATCCAATATTTTATTATTATAATAATATTTTGTAAATGGTAATTATTTAATCCAATCATTTTGCTAATAATTGATGTAAACTCTAAAATATTATTCGATAATAAAATTGATTTGTTTTATTTACCTATTTATTTATAGGTGGTATGCTATACTTAATTTATAATAGATTTTTAGTTTTTTATTAACTTTATCCCAAAATTTATTTAAAAAGTTAATGCTTTGGTTGGATATAATTTTTTTTAATAACCTATATAATTTCCAAACATCTTATAAAAATATTTTAATTAATCCTTTGACATTTAGCTTTTTACTAATAAATAATAGATAAATCATTTTTAAAAGTTTACATACAATTACTAAAATAATATTATATTTATTTATTTTTAATAATCCTATAATAAAATTAAAAAATATATTATTTCAATTCCTTTTTAAGATTTGTAAGGAGTGTAGCAGTTTTTATAATATGTTTTGTAATAATTTTATTCTATAATATATATGGTAATTATCAACATATCTATCAATATTTTTTTAGATTTTTTTTTAAATATATTTTTTTTATATAAATTCTAAGGTTTTTGTTCGTCTTAGATGTTTGGTAATTAAATAATCATAATATTACAAAAATATTTTGGTTTTAATCTTATCATTTTATGGAATTTTTTTTTTTAAATTATAATATAGTTATCCATTAATTTTTTTATATTTAAATATTTTTATTTTTAGATATCATTTTTTATTATTTCTTAAAACAATTAGGATATTTTATATGTGTTTATTTTTTTTATAGGTTTATTCCTATTCATTCTATATTATTAAATTACCTATTTATTAGATTTTTTTTAATAAAATAAGTACCCTAATTCTATCTTTTAATTTTTCATCCCCCTCTCCCTAAGAAAAGTTTTTTAATTTTCTTATTAGTATATTAGTTTTAATATTAATTTTTCCTAAAATGAAAGTGATTTTATAGTTAAATTTGGATATGTATTCCATTTATTTTATTTATTACAATCCCAATTTTTGTTTTATTATAAAATATTTAAAATTTTTATAATCTATTAATATATATATTTAAATAAATATATTTATTAAATATTATTTTTAGTTTTAGAGTGTTTATACAACTACTAAAAGTTTTTTATTGTAAATATCATAATTATACTCCATTAATATTATTTTTTTTAACTTATACACCATTAAATACCATAACCCATTTTTATATTTTTAGGATAATACTACTGCGCAGACGTAATTAAATACATCAATTTCTATTCTAATTTCCAATTTAAAATTCCAATATTTAAATATTAATTCTAACATAAATGCTTTTTAAAATGTTTTGAATATTTTTTTTTCATATAATCCCTAATAAAATATGTGATTTTTTTATATTAAATTATATAATAATTTTGTTATCCACACATAGTTTTTAATAAATCTTTTATAAAAATTAGTGAATCCTAAAAATAACTATACTTTTTTGATTATGCCTAATCTTTTTTTTAGTTTTTTTTAATTTAATATATCTTATATTTTAGTTAAATCCATTTTAATACCATTATTCCCAATAATATATCCTAAGAATTTAGTTTCTTCTATAAAAAATTTGTATTTAAATAACTTAACATATAAACCAACTTTCTGTAGGGTTTTCAGAATCTTTCTAACATATTAAACATATTCTTTTCTATTATTGTTATATATGTATATATCATCTAAATATACTATACAAAATTTATCTAAATAAAATCTAAATACTTCATTAATATATGTTTAAAAAATTGTCAAAATATTAATTAGTTTAAAATATATTACTTAAAATTTAAAGTATCCATATCTTATTCCAAAAACTATTTTTTTTTTATTTTTTTTTGTGATTTTTATTTAATTAAATACGCTATACATATTAAGTTTAATAAAATATTTAACTTTTTTAAATTAATTTAATATTTTATTTATTTATAATAACAAATAATAATTTTTAATAATGATTGTATTAAATTTTTTTTAATTTATATATAGTTGTAGTAATTTATTTTTTTTTAATATAAATAATATTAGAGTCCTCCATAAACTATTTAATTATTTAATAAATTTTTTTATAAAATTTTTTTAAATTTATTTTTTTAGATTTTTTTAGTATTTTTTATTTATTGATTTTATTGTTTTCTATATTGGTTAAACATCATTAAATATTTTGATTTTTATATTATTTTTTTGTTAAAATGGGAAGGTATTATTTTTTTATTTCAAAAATACTTTTTTCAAATCTTCAAATTCCAATAATATTTATATAATTTTTTTAATAATTTTTTTATTTAAATTTATTTGTTTTTAATTTTTACTAACTTTATAAATTGTATAGATAGGCTCTTGCTTTATAATTTTTTTAAAAATTTTTATGTTAATTATAATTATTTTTAGTATATAATTAAATTTAATTTTTAATTTTTTTTAGTTAATGATGATATTATATTTTTTATACCATAATTTTTTTAGATTAAAATTTTTTATAATATTAATAATGTTGGTTTTAATTATTTCTTTATAATTTTTAATTTTTATTATAAATTATATTATTTTTTTTATTGTTTTTTTTTTATTATTAAAATATTTTACAATTTTAAAAATTATTTTAATATATAATAGAAAATTATTTTTAATTACAAATTACTAATTTATATATATTCCAATATTTTTACTATTTAAGTAAGTAATAATAAAAACAAAATTTTAAAAATGAGGGTATAAAGTAACTAAGATTTTTATATATAATTTAAATAAGGTTTTAATTTTTTTGAAATTTAAATAGGAGTATATATTTTGGGATATAAAAAAAATTTGTTAATTTCTTTAGAATATTTGAAATTTACAAAGTAACAAAATTTTCCTAATTTTTTATATGTTATTTTTTATAATTAGTTTTTTTTTTTTTTTAATTTTTTATTATTATTGGCAGTGGTTGTTTTGATTTGTTTATTGAGTATTTATTTTATTTATTATTTATATTGTTAAATATTTTTATAAAAGACTTCTTATAAATTTTAACATTTAATAAGTTTAAGGTTGGGTTCACAAATGATTTTTTTTAATTTTATACTACCTAAAAAAAATCATGGGATAACAATTTTATTAGACAGATTTTTTTTAAAATATTATCTAATGTAATATTTTTTTTTTTTATAGCTTTTATTTTTATAATATATATAAAAATTTAGGGATTTTCTTCAATTTTTTTTTTTTTTACTAAGTTATTTTTAAATTCTTCTTATAGATTAATTTATTAATTTTAAGCCATAGTATTAATTTTTTTAAGTAATATTATTTAAATTATATTTACTAAAAATTCCGGTATTTTTTTTATTATTTTATTTTTAATTTATTTTTTTAATTAATATATTTAAAAGTTTTCTAGTTTTTTTTTTAGTTTTTAATATTCTCCAATTATTATTTAATTTTTAATAAAAAATTACAAAATCATTAACATTGTCTGGCAAATTATTGTAAATAATTAGAAATTTTTTTATTTTTATATAGAGTTTATTGTGTAGATAAATTACTTATACCATATTATTATAATTAAATTTTTTTATAAATTTTTTAAATTTAATATAATATAAGGAGAAAAGTCAATTTATTTATTTTAATACTCATAATTTTTTTAACTACTTTTTAAGTTAAATTTTAAAATTTTTATACATATTTTAGTTATAACAATTATCATTTTTATTATATTTATTAAATATAAATTTTTGTAAATTACCTTATAAAAAACTAACTATATATAATATTTATTTTTAATAAATATTAAATTTAATTTTTTTTTTTTTAAACTTATTATTAAAAATACTGAAGAAATTTATAAACTAATAAGGTTTGGTTTTATCGAAAATATTTAAATCTGAAAATTTAATTTTATCAATAAATATTATTAAAAATATACTAAATATTTTTATTTAATTAAAGATAATAAATAATACCTTTATTTATTCAAAGATAAACCCTAGAATAACAACTGGTTTAGCTGTCTTAAAAAATTTTCTTAATACATCTTTTATTCTAGTAAATATTTTATAATATCAGATTATTAAGATTGTAAAGTAATAAAATATAAGAATTAATATAATAAATACAAGATAATAAGGTGATAGATAAGATACCATTTAATTTTACTAAATTCTATATATATATATTTCAAATTAATATTTAAATTATTACTTAATTTTTTAAATTATATAATATTGAAAATACAAGTATAAATACTTATAAATAGAAGTGAATAACAAATAATTTTAAATAAAAAAATAATAAGTGATTTTGGATAAAGGAGATAACAAATGATTCTAGATAAAAAAGATAATAAATAATTTTAAACAAAAGAGATAATAAATGATTTTAAATAGTATAATTATTCTTCCTAATTCGGAGATAATTTTTTGTTTTAAATATTTCTATTTTTATATTATTCTTATATTTTTTTATTAATCTAAAGGAAGACATTAATATTTTTTATTATTATTTTTATAGCTCCCCCTGTTTATATTATTTCTTAGTATAGTTCGTCATGTTGTTTGAGCTTTATTACAATAATATAACATAAAAATAGAAATTATCTTAAAAAATATATTAACTTTTGTAGAAGCTTCAGCTATAGCAGTATCACTGATCGTATGTAGGTATGAGCCTGTAAGGTTGATATTCAATGATCTAAAACTACAATATATCGAATCCACTTTGTAAATATAAATATAGAGTAGTATGGGCGAATTTAGCTTATACGGCCTGATATGTAATTCTTATACCCTAGCTTGTGATAATGTCAGCATAATATTTGTGCAATTCTAAAAATGTACAAAATAGTGGTTTTACAGTGTTAATTTTAGAACAACCAAAAGTAATATTAATAATCAATTCACTATAACAGTTGTTTTTTTATTTAGAATAAAAAGTTAAAACTATGTAGTTTTTATTATAAAACTTACCAATTTTTTTTAATTGTTTTATTATAAACAAACAAGAAAAATATTAAATATAATATAAAAATTTTACCATATTGTTGGATTTGTAAATGGTAATCTCTACTAATTACACTTTATGTAATTTAAACAGCAAAAAACCAATAACATATATATATATATAGTTTAAATAACTAATATATAATAAAATTAATAATATTTTTATTGTTTTGGTACAGTAAATTATAGCCAAAAATAACAGTTCATACCTTTTAATTTAAAAATTACACAAATTTAAGATTAATATAATGATTTCTAAAATCCTATAATAAAGATGGAAACATATACTTAATGGTCAATTCCTCCCTCAAGGTAGCAGATTTTGAACACAACCTTCTACTATTTATTAATTTTGTTAAACAACTTGATTTTGCCTCACATATATATTTTATTTTTCTACCTTTAATTCAATACCATTTTTGTTTTCTTTACAGTTATGTCTATAAAAGATGCTTATTTTAATGCTGTAGTTAACAATCCCAATTGGTACATTTATACTATTAGTTGTTAGTATTACTACAATAGTAATTGTACATGTATAATAGTGCCCACAACCTGCTCAAGTAAATATGTTTTCTATGCGCTTATAAATGCAGGTTGTACCTAAAATAAGTCAACTATTTAGCATCTACCTATTAATTTATACACTAATATATATTTTGTAAGGTTGTAACGTTAAACCTCTAGGCAGTAGGGGTCCTAATGTTAACCATATAATTTATAACCCTTTATAACTCATTATTATACCTAAAAATCCGTAATATTATTAAACAATTACTCCACAAACACATACCCGTAGCACTAATATTTCAACTGGTACGGTTTATGGCATAATATTAAACAAATTTTTTCCCCTCTTAAATAATTGTATTATTGTTGGTATATTATAAAAACCAAACAACAATACCAATATCGCTATTTTTTAACTTTTTTATTTGTTCGCCAACCTTAATGTCAAAATACTTTAAATACAACTAACTATAGCGCCAATAGAAACAAGTAGCACATCATCCACACAAATTATAATTACAATATTTGAAATACAAGAACCTACAAGTACACCTACATTCTTACCCAATTTAATAAATATTATAACAAAGTTAATTTTGTTACATACAAAAACAAATACGTAAGTTATATAAATTACTATATATTTTTTCATATATACCTACTAACTAAATATACATATTAACATGCAAAACTACATAACAAAACAGGCTAATACCAATGGTGCATTCGTTTAACCACCATAATTTTGGTTTATAGATATTTTTTGTACTAATGTGCATTAATATATTTATTTATATATTATTTATATTTATTATTATAAATGAAAAATTTTTTATGTTTTTAAAAAAGTAGTTTTATTTTAAAAATATAAAATTTATAAGAATTTTTTAATAATACTTTTGTTATTATGTCAATTATTAAATACTTAAAGTTACAATATTCCAATATAAAGGTACGTTATAGTACTTATTTACGTATTTAAAAATATTTAACGTCATAGTATTTAGAGCGCTGTTGGGTTTTATTGGTAATATTTATAATAATAACAACAATATTATTTATATATATAATTGTAAGTGGTAAAAAAAGAAATATTTTCAATCCTATCTTTATAAATATCATTGATAGAAAATTTCTTAACCAAATTTTTTTATCTTTAGCGTGGTTAGAGGTAATAACTTTCACTTCAGTGGAAGACTTCACAATTGTCTTTTATAGTTTACTACTCCAGGTTAATGCATTATTTTTTAGTAAAAATATATAACCAAAAATTAATTTTTGTGTAATATTTTTTGGTTTGTAAATTTGTGCTTAATTGGTGTTATTATATGTTTTAAGATTTAATAAAAGCTATTCTTCCATAATACCATTACAATTATAATGTAAAACCTACTTATACATACTTTTTAGATATTAGTATACCTATATTATTGCTTTCCAATATTTTTCTGTAAACGTATTAACATATTGGTTTAATTTTGCAACCATATAGGTAAGATTTGGTTTGCTATTTTACACTACATATATTAGAGACTTTAGTATATTATGATATGTATATGTATTTTTTATATTTAATTTGGGTTAGCTGTTATTTTTAAAGAGTTGTATTTTTGGGTTTATAAAAACATGTTTGGTTTTTTGATTCAACATATTAAAGCATTCAAAAATCCCTTTATAATATTGTTTTTGGTTAATTTATAAAGATTTGGTAACTCGGTTATGTTGTATTTGTAGTTTTAGGAACTACTTTACTTTTTTTAGGTTGGTAATTGGGTATTTTTTTATAAGAGTTACTTTCGTTTTTTGAATTATAGAGAGATTTGGTGATGCTATTTTAAAGTTATCAATGTACATAGTAATTGTTATATTTTCTAAAATGTAGAGGTAAATATCAGTGGTGTTTTTTTTTATACAGAATGGGAAGTTTGTGCTCAATAGCGTAGAATTTAATTCTTTATTTTAGAGATGAGGCGCCTGCTTTAGATCGTATAGGGATTTAAGTAGTAATAGTGCTTCTATCCCCTTTGGTATTTTATAATTTTTAAGCAACATAATTATTGCTTTTTTTGATAGTAGTAGTGTTGCATGTAGAAAAACAATTTTGATGTTAAACTGATAAATATATAAATTTTAAACAGTAGTTACTAATAATAGCATTTGTATTGTATGTAAATTTATAATTAATGTATACATCTCAATGTAATGAATGTTATATCTCTGTTTATAATTTTTAATAATTAATTTTGTTTTATATAAAATTTTAGAGTTTGTACACTTCCATATAAATATTTATTTTGATTTTATAAACTTGATAGTTTTTGGTACCACTCTAAGTTTAATCCAAATATTATTTAAGGATAGTGTTTTTAATTCTCTTTTTATAACAACAATCCATTAAATATGTTTATTTAAAAATATAGCCTTTTGATAAAATTATAACAAATTAAAGTTAATAGTAATATTTTTTGTAGTTACTGGCGCAACAGGTAATTTTTTTTCAAACAATAGAGTACCTATTACCCAATAGGTAATTACAACACAAAATTTACATACAGAATTAATGACTACAAATTTCTTACTACATCATAAAACACTCCACTTGTTTATGGGTTTGACAACAGCTTACTCATTTTCTTCCTCTACAGCTTTATTTTAAATAATTTAAGTAGGTCTTTTTATAATTATAAAGAAGTTTAACTAATTTAATATATCTTACATATTACTTGTTGGTAACAAAAAACCAATATAATTTTGGTTTTTATCATATAGTTGTTTTATATGTAAATTCTATACCATTTCAATATTTTTTAAATTTAACAATATAAAAATTAAAAGTGCTGTGCCTATATAAAATCTTTTTTAATAGTTTTTATTGGTAAAATAGTTATCAAAGTTTTTTTTTACAGAAGTAGAGTTGTTAATGAAAATGGTATTTTTAATAATAAAAATGACCCACTTAAATAAATTCTAAATTTGGTACTGTTTTATTATAGTTGTGTAATTTAAGAAGATTTTTTTTTATGTTTTATGCGTATTGAGTAGCTTTTTTTATTATTCCTTTAGAATAATGATGTAAATTAGGTATTTAAATAAATACATCCTATTATAATTGATAGGTTGTTTATAAAATAATTTATACAAAAATGTAGTGGCAATTTGCCCGTTTATTTATATATACAATAACCTATTGTTTATTGCACAAACTGCTGATATCACTTCTAGCCAGAAGACCTTTGGTAACCCCACTTTAATTAATATAGTTATAGTTAGTTTATGAAGTATCCTTATTACCCTCTCAACAATACTATTTTATTTATATACATATAAGATGGATGTTTTTATTTTGATTTTATATTTTTTATAGAATTTTTGTATGTTGAGGTACAAAAATTTTTTAACATTATCTATCTGTACCCCTATAATTTTATTACCAGGATTTAGTTTGTTTTTTATTATTGTAACAAATTGTATAAAGTGTACACAGTATTTTGAGTATTCACTAAAGAATTGTACCCATCTCATATAAATAGTTTTGTTTACAATTATAAACATATACTTAACCTCTATGTGCAATTTATTTGTAAAATTGGTATATTGTTTATATAATAAAACAATTTTAAATAAACCCATTACATCTATATATATACGCTTTAGCAAACATAGTTTTTTAATAGAAGCTGGTTTATAATTACAATATATTATATTCTTACCTAATATGCATAACTTACACAAAAAATTATACTTTCCCTAAAAGGGTATGGGAATTTTAGTTTGTTTCATAATTTTTTTTATTATCTTCCAACCTGTATAGCCCAACTTCCTATGCCAATATAGTAAGTTGGTGATTTTAATAAACAATTCATTTATAACTATATTATTTTATACAGTTATTATTGTAAACTTATTTATGAATATATCTTAGTCCTTGTTTGTTTTTAGTGATACAATACAGTTATTAAGTATGTAAAAACCTACAACAAAATTGAATATAAGCTTTAAGATTAGGAAATTATTTTTTTCAATAGTGGTCCACTTCGGTTTGAAAATTACTAAAATACCCCTCTCAATCAATCTCCTAACAAAACAAAGATTTAATACCATACCAGGCATATAGAGTACATCGTATATAACTAAATAGCAAATAAAAATTTTAATTTTAATTTAACCATACCTGTAGACTAACACAATTGAATTATTTCCTAATTTGATTTTTTTATTTCTGTTAAATAAGAAGTAACTACCGAAAATAAATAACACTATATTTTTAAAAATCCAATTGCTTACCCTAAAATTTATATACCATTCACTATAAACAATAGGAAAATTTGTTTTTTTAATAATATTAATTTTATATACATAAATTATGTTACAATATAAAAGAACTACAATATAAACAATAACAATAATTTTTTTTTTTTTATTGGGATTAAAATAGAAATAAAAATCCCAACAACAATTTTCTATATAGCTGGTTTTACCATAGTTACTGCACAGGAGGTGATTTTTTAATTTTTTATATTTATAAAGTGGTATAGGGTTATTGGTGTTGGTGTTTGGTGCAACCTTGCTGAAGTGTGTCTTCTTACCATTATTTTACATATTTTACGTATTTTGTACACTATTACTATCTCTGTCGTAGTCTATTGTGCGCTTTTACTTACATTTATTTTTATCTTTAAATATAATAGTTGCCGTTATAGCTACAGCTAAAGTTTATGTATCTTTTAAAATTAATATTTTTTCTTTTGGTTTAACTATAATTTTATAAAAATCAATTATGTTTTTTTTTATAAAAAAATTTTTTAATATGAAATTTTAGAAGTTCTTAATATTTTATTTGACATTTTTGAACAATACAGTAGCTATAAAAAACCATATAAATGTTATAATTAATTCGTTTTCAAAAATATGGAGGGACTTTATAACAACATTAAAAAGTATAGTTTTATTAAAGAAACCTTCGGTAATAATATGCCATTCCTTTTATATACCTACAAACTTTTTAAACAACTTTTGTACGACTATATAGGGACTGTTATTCTTTAAATTAACAACCAAAAAAAATAATTAAATCTCCAATACCATAATAAATGTATGATTGTCCGGGCAAAATTGAGTTTTAATGGTTTTTATTATTTTTGCGGGGGTTGTTAAGTTTGTAAGGGTAGAGCATATATCATCGTACACTGATTGTTGTATATGTTATTTGGTGGTAGATTTGGTAATGTCATATTTTTGTCTTGGAGGCAGGGTAGTAAGATCTGCAGCCTCTACAAACAGGGTGGCAGCTACTACCGTTGCTACAATTAGTGGGGTAACTTTTAACGCGGTTGGAGGTTCTACCAGAGATTCCTTTACAAAATCATAAAGAATGTAGTCTGCCTTTAACTATACATGTAGATAAAACATAAGCTACTTAAACTAGCTTTAGTAATTATTACCATTTGCTACAAGTTTATGCTCTATTAAAAAAATTACTACCATTCTGCCTGTGTAGATATAAAAAACCAAATTCAGATAATAATATATAATATAATATATGTAGCAATAAAAGAACCCTTATAGATTAAAGATTCCACAACCATTAAAAGCGTAGATTTCAAAATTTAGTAAATATTAATAGGTAAAAATTTTCCAGAGATATTAGGAAATAGTATTAATAATGTGTAAAAACTTTAGCTATAGCAATATCACTGATCATATGTAGATATGAGTCTGTAAGGTTGATGTTTGATGATCTAGAATTACAACATATCGAGTCCGCTCTGTAGATACAAATACAGAGCGGTACGGGCGAACCCGGCCTGTACGGCCTGACACGTAATCCTTACAACTTTAAAAGATAATTATGGGTATTAAGAATAATAATAATATAATAAAAAAAAGAATGGATTGGAAGAAAATAGTAGAAATATCCAATTTAATTAAAAAAATTAAATAACTATTAATAATATAATATGGTTTTAGGAAAGATTTTAATTAGAAGACAAACTTTGATAAAAATCATAAAATATAATATAAAATAGAGTGATAATTAAGTGAAATACATTAATATTGTTTATAATTTAAATAAAATAGAAATGGTATGAAGATTATAAGATATTAAAAAACACAAAAGTGGATTTGCGATTACTGTAATAAAATTAATTTTATAGATAATTATTTTTTATAATTAAAATAAATATTAATATAAAAACGAAGCGAATCAGATCGTACTTATAGTATTTTAAATAATAAATTAATATAAATGTTACACTTTGTACGCTACCCAATGTAACAATACAAATATGTAATACTAAGATATGTAAAACTTTTTCTCTACTTAGGATATTTAGGTTTTTTAATAAAAAATATGTATAAAATTATAAGGTATTGAAGATAGTTTGTTTAAAATGTGTAATAATAATAAAATAAAAATAATTAAATATTAAATTATATTTAAATTGATTGATAAAAATAAAAATATTTTATTAGTCTTAAGGATAGTTTTATATATAGAAATGATCTAATATACTTATAATAAATTATAAATTATAATAAATAATAAATAATAATTTATAAAATATATTATATTATAATCCAAAATATTAAACAAATAGGTGGGTTTTGTAATTAAATATATTAAAAATAATATATATTTATAAATATAAAATATGATAATAAAAATTAAAATAATATAACACAAGGCTAAATATAGGTATTTATATTATTAAGATTCATAATTTATGATATTATCTTTTTTCTAAAATAAGCTTTTAAATAAATAATTTTTTATAAAATTTAAAATTCTATATAAATAATAATAACTAAATATAGAATAATAATATATTATTACTATTCCTATATAGAATTTAATTTTATATATTATTAATTTTTATATTAAAATTAAATCTATATAAAATAATAATTTATATTATAATATAAAATTTATTTTAAAATAAATACTTATATAATTATGTATATATAAAAATATAATAATTAAATTAAAATAGTAAAATAAAATTTAAATTATAAAATATTTTTATAAATATAAGTAATTAATATATTTTTGAAAATAATAATATTAATAGATTATTATATAAAATTATTAATTAAATAATATTAAAATTAGGTTTATTATATTAAAATATAAAAAGAAAGTTTTAAATAATTTATAAATTTTACAAAAATATAATTTTTTTATATCATAGAATTTTTAAAAGATGTTTTAATTATATTTATTATAATTATAATTATATTCAAAAATAATTAATAAGTTTTCATAATTTTTATATTACTAATAAAATTAATTATTTTATAATAGATTATATTCTTTAATAATTAAATTAAAAATAGGTGGAATTATATAAAATAGAAAATATTTAAATTTTATTATTTATTAAAATAGTTCAAGTTTAAATAAAAAATATATTTATAAAAAGATAAATTCAATAAATAAAAAAATAAAATTAATTTTTAAAAAAAGGAATTTGTTATTAAAGAATAAGAAGATTTTAAATAACTTTAAAAATTAAATTTAGAATTATTATTAAATAATATTAATTTTTAATAATTTTTAAATAATAATATTATTTTTTTAAATAAAAGATCAAATAAATATAATATATAAATTAAATTTTTAAATATAATTAATTAAAAAGTTTCAAACTATTTTTTTATTTAATTATATTTAAATATATTAAATATTATATAATTTTTTAAACCTTTTTGAAATATTTGTTTGGTAATTTTAATATTTTTTTCTAAAAATATTTTTAAATTAATTAAAATAAAATATTATTTTTTAATTTTTATAAATTATTTTATAATTTATAAAATAATAATTATTTAATTAGATATTTGTTATTTTTATTAAATTTATTAAATATTTTTATAATTTTATATTCTATATAATTTTTATATTTTAGTTTTTTATCTTTTGGGTTTTTTTTTAAATTTAGGAAAATTAGTTTTAAAAATAAAATATAGAAAGATTAATAAATTTAGGTAGGTCTTAAGATTTCAAATTTAAAAATATTATTATTAAATTTTTTAATAATAATAAAAAATCTATGTTTTTAATAATTTAATTTTTTATTTTATTATTTTTTTTATTTAATATATTTAATAAATAGGGTTAGGTTAGGGTTAGGTTAGGTTAGGTTAGGGTTAGGGTTAGGTTAGGGTTAGGTTAGGTTAGGTTGGGTTAGGGTTAGGGTTAGGGTTAGGGTTAGGGTTAGGGTTAGGGTTAGGGTTAGGGTTAG